>JAPZEB010000008.1:25794887-25817287 GCA_029783705.1 Chaetodon striatus | reverse complement strand
ATAATTGCACAAGGATTTATTTTATCTTGTAAATTGAATGTGGTTTTTTCTTAATTTATAGTTTATAAATAAGCTGATTTATCTTTGTGAAACAAAATATGTTGGAATGGTTAGTGTGCATTTTTCGACATATTTTAATTTTGCGATAAAAAAAACGAAACAAAACTTTATCAAACAATAATTTGGCCACCGCTCACGCTATTTCATTGCTGGTGGGACTGCCCAAATATCCCGGTACTCTGGATAGAGGTTTTGGATATCCTTTCACATGTCTTAGGTGGTATGTTGCCTGTATGCCCCAAACTTTGTATCCTTAGAATTTTTCCTGTAAATTGTAAACTAAGCACGGCAGATCAGAAAATTACACTCTAATGCTTATTACAAGCAAAACACACCATAGACAGACTCTGGAAATTTGCTGTCAGACCAAGCCTGGCGTACTGAACTGTCACACTGTTGCCCTAGAAAAAACTTACATGTGTAATTTAGGGTAAATATTCCTCTTTTAATAAGATATGGGGATGTTTTATGACATCTCTAGAGAGGGAGAGGGCTACAGAGGTCTACTTGTCTTAATATCTTGACTACATCTTAATTAAGTGCATTTTTGTCCTCTTCCTTTCTTTCAGACTGTCATCACTTGTATAGGTAGCATGTCTGATTATTTATTTTTAACCTTGGAAAAGTACATCTTGTTTTGCCCTGTCGTAGCAGTTGTTATTAAGATGATGCCCTACTGTGAATGTTCTATTTTGTACCTTACTTGTTTTTGTTGTTTTGATGTAATATTTGTAGCATATCCTCCTTAGACCTGAACTTTTGTTTGCTATACATTTTTCATTTCTCGTAGCTATGTGCGATCAGTAGGACCCGATAAGTATAAAAAACTAAACATAGTTAACGGTGATCAAGTCCCAATGTCCTCAAACGAGATGGTAGTAAAGTCCTTATGTGTTCATAAAAGTACTTTATAATTAACAGTGTCTTAGCATGTTACTGTTGCTAAAATTGTGCAACTTTGTTGCCATATGAAACTGTAAACCTCATTAAACAAGTTTCAACCATAAAATGTGATCAGGTTTCGGACCTTGTGCACTTTTTGTCGGGATTGGCTGCAGACTGACTGGATAGAGATGGTTACCATCTTGTTTTTACATGGATTAGTGTAGTGTAGTGTTTTCTTAGTGCCACTAGATGGCACAAAAAATGTCCACGAATGAGGACTACAGGCCTAAGTTAAGTAGAAGGAAGTATAAGTCCAAGAAAATGTTAAGAGCCAGGTTGTAGATGGTATCTCTTCTCATCTCATTTACTCATGGAAAATTTCAAAGCGTGACAGGCAAGCTGTGGCATCTTATGACTGCTAAACTATGAGGGAGAAGGGAGTAACATAGCAGTAAGGAAGGAGGCTAGTAAACGTCAGCTGTGCCACTTTAGTACCTTCAAACTAGCTGCCCAGTCCAGGGTGTCAGTGTCTACTGTTATTCTCTCTGTGCTGTTTTAAGTTCAGCATAGCAAAGAAAAACAACTATGGCTAAACAAATAGCAACCAGGCTGCAAGAATAAAGTCTTAACAAGAAGTCAGTCAGTCAGACAGTTCAACAGTGGTTTAATTAGTAACAGTTATAATGAGGTAGTTTGGATTTCAAGCATGTTGTTACTGTGACAATAAATCATTCTGTGTTGTTCTTGTCTGCCCTAAAAGTATCTACACATTAGCATACATTAGTGCCAACAAGACAAAGATGATTAACTGAATGCCAGATGGCATATTATGGCACCTAAAAGAACCTCTGTTAACATGTTATGTTTAATTGAAGGGTGTCAGCGTGGAAATCCATTTCTGGGTTGTTTCACGTCTGTCTCCTTTGTTAGATGAAGTTGTTTCAAGTTGAATCCCACAGGCTGCACATGGTTAACTGCATCATTAGTGGGTACTGTAGGCTACTGGAGTTGTTGTTCCTCACCGAGTAAGTTGTTCTGCCTTCTTTCAGCATGAATAGGAAAAGGAAGTATTGAAGACCTCTCTGTTACTGCAGTTTTTATGACAAAGACAGAACGCTGCCAATCATTCTGAGACAAGTCATAATTAGGCGTAGGCAATACACTGTTGAGTTGATACATTAGAAAGACTGTATTTTTTTGTGTAAAAAGCAATCAGTTTTCAAAGATTAAAATGACAGACACAGCTCCCAGGTAACAATTTCAAACATTTTTCCTCTTCTTTTCCCCCTTTGAGGCACAAACCTCCATCCTGGGCGACTCTCATCTATATGAATTGATTCCTGTCACATGGTATGAGTTATCCGGTGATTTGAAGGTCACAGAATTTCAGACAGATTCTTGCATGTCTCTCTTCCCTCATATTTTTTCTCCAGCGCTGTGGGCGATATTGATTTGTCCCAAGTCAATTAATCATGACAAGAATGTTGTGCTCAGGAAATGTGTCTCTAAATGTGACCTCATAGGCGGAAGGGAGAGAGAAGAAGCTGTACGAAACACCAACATAGTTTTAGAGGCTGTGTTTACCTCATGGGTGTATTAAAATTTCTCCTAAAATTATAGTCTTGCAGTACAAACTGTTCATTTTTAAAAAAAAGCTGAGGTAGATTTAAACCAGAGAGAAGCTAAAGCTGAAATCCCAAAGGAATCAAAACCAGTAGTCTGTGTAAATAATACGCTGGTCAACTCCTCCTGGAGAAGCTACTTTTTAAGGCTAGACTCTTATTTGAATTGAATAATTGAAAGAAGAAGAAAATGGTTTGTATTCCTTTGCTTGTGCGGTCTCATATTTGTACACTCACTGGAAAAAAAAGTATGAATAATATAATTACGCTTGCAGCACACAATTAGATGGATGAGCTGGAATAGATGGTGTGTTGTGTGACCAGTCATCCAGTGGGCATTTTATTTCTTCCTAGGCACATGTATCAAATATTAATTATGCTCCTGCATTGCTTACTGAACGCGGGAGAGGAAAAACAATGTTCTGAGGAGCATCTCCTGATTTTTAACTCTTGGTTGAAACACCTCATCAATCCAGACAGTACATTACGAACAGATTCATTCACTGATCCATCTGTTCATTCACTCATGTTTTCGCCAGCTTTCTCTCATGTTGATATGTTACTTGTCACCGTCTTTGTTAACGATGTTTTCGATCACAACTTCACAAGAGAAGAGATAGCAGATGAACTGTTTGTGTGCCACGTGCTTTTCACTTGTTTTTCAAGACTTTCCCTTCCCTCCATACCTGATTAAACTGCTGTCACAGTTGCTCAAAGTTTCTGCTCTATTTAAATTGACAGAGCTGTGTTATGGACCGTTTTAACAAATAGTTCTAGGGACCAACAACCTCTGCAAAATACTGATGTAAAAATCCTGTTTACACTGCATTTGAATAAATAAACCCAGAAGTCTCCAACCTGCCATGACTGAATGTTTCTGATGGCTGAATTTTATGACATTAACAATGATGGAATCTGTCGTGTCATGGCCTCCCTTCCTGATTTGCTTCACGAAGCCAGTATCAGCACTAATACTGATGCTGAATGTGCTTTATTTGGAGAGCCTGCTGCAGTTAGCCAGACATACCTACCTACTTTGCATGTTGAGATCCATCAACAATATGGGCAAATTTGAGATAACGAGGATCCCTATTAGTACCAGGTGTACATGCAAAGGCCTGTGATCACGTATCATTATCCAGATAGACAGCCATCCAGATTCAGATTGCATGTTAATACGAAGTGTAAATGGGGTCTAAAAGTCCCTTTAGTGCAATCATGTTTGCATCTGAACAATCGTGGAGATTAGGCAAATTAGGCTGATAAGGAATTAAAAAGCAACCTGCCTCTTTTCAAAGTAGAAATTATCAGCAGAGAGTCATTTTTCTGCTTTAATTGTTTGTGTTTTTTGCCATACAGAATCTTCTCTCCATTATTACCAGCTGCAAGAGCAGAGCTGGTGTTGTTTTCACCTTGTGAGTGTGAGTTTGTGTGTGTGTGTTTTATCAAGGCAAATGTGGCGCTGGAGATACCTATTGTAGCAGAAACTACCACAGTAGAGGCTTTGAATACTTTGCCATGTTTTGATATGTGTCTGTCCTTCAGTGTCTCTCTGTGGACATATTTTGTCACAGGATAGTGTTGCAAGATGCAGATACAAGATACATATATGAAACTTTACAGGTCGAGACACAGTGATGGCTGAGTTTTAAAATTAGAGCCATTGGCCTCCCCGCTTTATGCTATAGACTGTATATAAAGATGGAGGACATGTCTCCACTTGACTGTAAAAAGTAAAAATACGCCAAATATGGCAGCTGCCAGCTTGCGCTGGTGACATCATTTGGAGCCAGAGTCTGCACAGTAGTGATCTCTGTTGGTATCAAGTTCCTGCCCAAGCACCTGCCCAACCAATCACTAGGCCATTGATAGCGAGCACAACAACTGGCACACACAGCTGTCTATCATGACTTCAGTTCCCCCTTTATTTCCATCAAGTTACTAGTTTTAACCAAATATATCACAGTAAACAAACACTTCACCTCACATCAGCATGGTAAGAGCTATCTAAAATGACCAAAACCATCTTTGGGAAAAATTGATTTAGTCTGTACTTGATGTTTTTGGTTTGGCCCATGTCCCTCTAGCTAACATGGATGGGGGCGGTGTTCATGTCTCACACTGCAGCCAGCTACCAGGAGGCAATCGAATGATGTCAGCACAAGGTAGAGTGCCTTGTTTGGATGAGGGGAAGGTTGAAGCATACAAAGCGCTGGTCTGTGTAGATTCATGAGAGAAAACAAAATATATATACAGTTTATTAACAGTTCAGTCAGGAACACTTTAGTCAAAGAAAACTGGATTTCCATTTGCAGTATTATATTCTTTGGTATGGCTCAGTTCTGGGGCCTCTCCGTCATTCCTAAGCCTACGCAGAAGACTTAAGTTGAAGAGAGCACACCTCTCTGCCCTTCCATGCGTCTATGCAGAAAGCCTCTTCCACGCACCCACGCGGGTACCCGTAAGGCAGAGAGAGTAAACCTCCCTGCCTTTCCATGCGCCTACATGGAAGGCCTAAGGCAGGGAGAGCAGCAGCAAAGACCCTGGGGAACAGAACGGAGCAGCATCAATGACAAACAGAAATTACATTGATAAATCAGACACAGCATGAAAAGGAGGAGCTGGGGTGGAGGTGGGTTGTAAAGCAGCTTGCAGAAGAAGCAGCAACAGTTGGCAGGTCAGAGCAGTTTAAATAGGGCGCCTTGAATGAGATTTGCCAGTTGGTTGCATAGAAAGGAATCATGTGATCTATCAGCTGATGTAGCTGGGATGTGAGCTGAGCTTGACATTGTGTCCTGCCTGAACTAACGCTATGCCCAGTATTTGTCCTCCATTGTTACTGTTGTTGTTGTTGTTCGGCACTTGTTCGTGTGAGATGTGAATGTTTGTCTTTGTGGTACTAGTCCCTCCTCTGCTGTGATTTAACAGCTGAAGTGACAGTGATGAGCGCAGTGTTTTTACCCAGAGTTGAACAGCACCAAAAGAGCTCAGCGCAGAATTCACGCCCAGCACCTCGTCGCGCTGCCAGTGTTTGTGGCATAGTGTAAATACGCATCGCTCCCCATTGCAAAACATTAAAGTGATATGCTGGTCTCAAACAGTCTGGTACACATGGCCCCTTACGCTGCTGATTGTATTAACCTGATTCTTGTCAGGAATGCATCTAGACTTGGAAAAGAAGCACATCAGTCCTTGATTGCTGAACAGAATGATTTCTCCACACTGTGGCATTATGGTGGGGAATGCAGACCAGCTGCCGACTCCTGTGCATCAAAGATGGATTGTGAATTTAATAATAAACCAAGGTATTTCTGCTCAGTCTTCGTCAGGGTTTGTCAGGAACTCATTTCTCCATGTGCTGCTGATTTTTCTACTGGCTGGTCTTTTCTTCACATTCAGACACTGTGTGCAGTGCAGCTGTGGCAGATTGTTCTGAGCACTCCATCACTGTGTAGATGCTTTGCACGAATGCACCAACAAACTATGTAAGCTGTCTTACTAATGAAATCATACAATTAAACATAGTTGCACTTCTTGCCAACAAGGTTTAGTTGCACTTTAAAGGCAAAGCTTGATACCAGAGGGAACATATAGGCAGCCACATGACATGGATGTCCAAAAGTTTGCAGATTCTTGTCCAAGCCAAACACAGGCCGTTACTTCATGGCTCTTTTTACATTTTTTCCCCACCTCAGGTTCAAGGTGTGGTAATTAGTAAAGATTTTCACGAGATTAGTCTGGACATGTTATTGCTGCTTCTGGTGTAGGTGTGTTTGCATTTCAGTTGGATGAAAGCACAGACTGTCCTTTTTACCATCCAGTGCTGCAGTGTTGTTTACACGTTGCTTTGTGAATGAGGAGAACTTTGTGGAGGAAGCTCTGTTTTGCAAAGCACTCAAAGGTAGAGCCAGGGGAAAATACATGTATTGGATTTTAGATGAGAACTGAGAATTGAATGTAATTGAGCGGTTTCAGTGTGTGGGTGTACAGTATGCACTGATGGAATCATCGCCATGACCAGCAAACATAGCAGACCGACAGAATTCATCAGACAGGAAGCGCTCTGAGTAGTTGCCATGCTACGCAGGCAGGAGGAACGCGTGGCAAAACAAATTGATAATGAATTTTTTCTAAAGCATGTTGTGACAAAGTAGAATTATAACTTGTCCCTGACTTGTTGACTTCTGGATCAGCTTTAAAAGCTTGTCTCCACATTGTTGTGTGTGCTGGCTTGTGAGACGGATAGCTCTAAATGAAGGTGTGCTCAGACTGAACGCTGAGCAAACTTTAGAGGCACCGTGACAGCATAATGAGTGCTGTGGGCTGCACAAATTAAAGCAAGGTTGTGTCAATGGCCATAGGTTTGTATTATTATTTAAGTAACTGTCCCAACTTCATGCTTCATTATGCCAATTTATTAATGTATGGAGGCAGGTTAAAAAAGGAAGGATTTCCAGATTAATAAAAACGAACAGAACAAAACAGAAAAAACTGAAGCTAGAAGTCATCACAGACCCAAACCTGAGTCGACCCTGGACATTCGTTTAGAGATCTAGCTGGACCTGATGACTTGAGAGTATTTATAACTCGACCTGTTTGTTCTGAGATGTAACAGACCAGACTGTGCATTTTTAAGGCAAGACCAGCATGGTTCTTGAGTCTATTTTATGGACCGGAATAACCAGGTAATCAGCATTATTACTCCAAATGCTGCTCTCTTTGTTGTTCCCTTTTTTCAATATGGACGTGTACACATTGTTGGGTCAGTTAGATTCTCCACAGTTTAGACGTTTAGATGTTCTGTCCATTTTACAGTAACCATGAAGACCAAAGTGGAATTTATTCAGATTTAATGGTGCCATGGAAAACAGAAGAGAGATTTAAAACAGCTGCACCTCCCTAACACTTTCATATACAGTAGTCACTACAGTGGACAGTTATTTAAAAGCCTTTTTCTTGTATATGCATATGTTTTGACGCTATAGTAGCATTTAAGTCACTACAGTAGACCCTAGTGCATCATGCCACACACCAGGTGTTGTCAGTGCAACACAAATCTCTCAAAAGCAAGATGGCCGAAGGTAAGAGATGTTGTGCAGCTCAAGAATATCTTGCCAGTCCCTCTTTAATAGGCGACCCTGGTAGATAAATAAATCTGGTGATAGCAAATAAAATCTCAGGAGAAATACTGTTGTAAAATTTTCCACGTATTAATTTAATGTTGTGAGGAAATTGCATCTCTGTCCGCTAAATCATCTGTCCACTGGCTATATTTCAATAGAACTTTGTTGTTCTTGAAAATACTTCATGTGCAGTGACTTTATTGGCTGTAAATCAGTTGATTTATGTCATTAGGATGCAGTATACTGTCTCTGTAACAGAAATAATATTGTTGTTATTGTTGCTGAAAGTGTTCATTGGAAAAAATGATTCAACAGGAGAAGGTGGGTGGGCGGGGGGGCTGAGGAGGGAAGAGGAAGGTGTTGAATGGGGGGGGTGTAGGTATAGGAGAAGCTGAGGAGTCAGGAGCAAAGTTCAAGGCCCTTGCATGGCATTGAACAGTGTATGAACATGGTAAAATATGTGAACACCCTACTAATATATTTTTATAGTTTCACACAATGTATATCAATTTTTAAATTGGCTTATATTTCTTCAGTTGAAAACTTAAACTCAAGCTGTCCACCCAAGTGGAGGCCATGTGGAAAACCCCTTGAGAAATGCATGTAAAAAATATGATATGTGGGTCTGTGCCTATTTCTCAGCTATTGATGGGAGTGGAGACATTTTGCTTTGTGTTCAATCAAAAAACAGCCTCTGTGTTGAGTTAAAATGCTCTAACAAACAGACCAAGATAGAGCCGTAGACTAAAGAAGACTATATATGTACTCTATGTATATATAGTCTACTATTCTATATTGAACGGCTTGTCCGACTGTCAAAGTGGCCAAAATTCAGTTCATGTTGCTCTATGTAAAAACAGAATTTAGCCACCTGAGCTGTTGTATGGAGATAATGAGGGTAGTGTCTGTACTTCTTTCAGTTTGTTTTGTAGACCCTGTTTGCTTTAACTGTCAAACACATAACAAATAATTGATAACACAAACAAGTAATAACACAGAGAAGTTATTTAAATGCTATTTTCTTGCTTTGTCTACCTTATCTTCTAAGCCCTGTTACTTTAAGTTTTTGGAAAGTCTCGTACTTTGTGTTGTTCTGTAATCTTGTGGAGCCGACAGTCCCACGGGGGGACGCCATAGAAGTGGCCTCTGAGAGGAGAAAGCTTAGATATATAGAGACAGAAGCAGAGGCACAGCAGCGCGATTGGAAACTTAAGTTGGCTGTAGGGGTTTTGTAGGCAGATCAGTTTTGTTCCTGTTAACTGAACTGGGTATAAGAGGGCAGCGCCGAAAGCAAGCAGTGAAAAACACAGCAGACACTGCAGTAAGTTCCAGTAAATGGCCGTGGGTCAGAAGAAAGGTGAGTGACTTATAGGTACGTGCAGAACTTACCACAGTAACTTGTGATGCTGTGGATAGAAGTGTAGGATGAGGCTGAAGAGGCTGAAGAGGCTTGGCTGTTTGGCTTGGTGGATTTAGCAGCATGCAGCTGATAGGCTGTGTGACAGGCTGTTGGGTGAATACTGGGCTTCTGCAGGGATTCTCACCCTTCTTTTGGTACATTTTTAATTTAATTCATATACTTTATTAATCCCGCAAGTGGACATTGTCATATACACACAGGTCCAAATACACACATGCACAAACAGGACCTATACATGCATTAAATGGAGAGACGTCAGAACCGCCCATGAACAGGCACCCCAACTGGTTGGGGGGGGTTCGGTGCCTTGCTCAAGTGCCCAGGAGCTGAACTGGCACCTCTCCAGCAACCAGTCCACTCTCCATATTTTGATCCGGGCGGGGAATGAACCGCTGACCTTCCGATTCCCAAGCCAAGTCCCTATGGACTGACCTACTGCCGCCCCCATTGTTTGTTCATACATTGTACTGTGAATTGTACTGTAGTTATTTCACGTAGAAATAGCAGTTATACATTTGAAGTAACAGCATCTCACATTTTTCAAATGAGCTCTTTCCACCGCTTTTATCATTACAGAACAGTAGCCAACATGTTAAGGCAGTGAAGTATATCTAATAAGCTGCAGCAGGTATTACAAACAAAAATGACGCCCATGTAAAAGTCTCTTTACTTTATCATCATATTGACTTAAATATAGGTAAAAATACATAAAAAATAACAGCTTGCGTAAGAGTAGAACATCCTGAGTGGTGACTAACTTTAAATTAACGCACTTAGATACATCACTGTCATACATTCAAACAGGTCCTCAACAGGTTATAACAAATGTGAGCTGCAAGTTAACTGTCACCAAAGTGCCATATTAAGAAGCAGACAAGTGACACAATACGTTAAGCACTGTTTGTTCTTGTAGAACAAACAGGAAAAAAAACTTGTTTCACTTGGATGCAGTATGCATCGTGTGTTTGTGCATGTGTGTACACGCATTACTGTAAATTTGTTATGTTGATCTGTTCTGTACACATGAACACATGACATCTGTTGCTCGTCTGTCCGTCCTGGAAGAGGGATCCCTCCTCAGTTGCTCTTCCTGAGGTTTCTACCACTTTTTCCCCATTAAAGGGTTTTTTGGGGAGTTTTATCTTATCTGCTGTGAGGGTCCAAAGGACAGAGGGATGTCATATGCTGTAAAGCCCAAATTGTGATTTGTGATATTGGGCTTTATGAATAAAATTGAATTCACTGTCCAAAACATAGACCTGCATTCAGTTTGCAGTGCTGTGATAGCTGGCGTGCCAACATGTATCACACCCAACACGTCAATATAGCAGCTTGGTCAGTGGCCCTCTGTGCTTCAAACTATGCTGCTGTAGGTTCCTCTCCAGCCTCAGTTTTGGATGCTCAGGGTCAGCAGGTCAATATCCACTTGTTACATACATATTGGATCCAAATTACATGACTAAACTACAAATTTTCAATTAAAAAATAAATTTTCAATAAAATTTAGGGGAACTATGTATCTCTATAAAGTGTTACAAAAGATGTCTGAAAATAAATTGGGGAAAAAAACGGCCTAACGGCTGTTTTGTAATGTGTTTTCCTCCTCTTGTATTATTATCCACGTTTTAATTTGTTTTACTCATTGTGATGCTTTTTACTAATGCTCAAGGGTCAACACAGTGTAAACTATTATCCCCCTTATGCACACACATAGACACATAGGCATGCACGCCTAATTACACTAACATTGATTTACACATCACATACTCACATCTGCTCTTGAATTGATACTATTATTGCTTTGTTTTTGTTTTTGTATCATTTGTACTATTTTATGTATTGTTTTTAACTTTCTGAAGTTTGGAGTTCTTAATAATTTTGTGAAAGCCCTCTGGGTTATTTGTCTCTCCCTGCACTGTATTTCATTATTTATTTTTCATGCCTTTTTTGTGTTTTAATTGTGCAAAAAAACTCAAACTATAAACTATGATTAGGTTTAGAAAAAGGATCATGTTTGGGTTTAAATAATTTGTCCTGTAACTTTACGTAGTAAGTAAGTCAGCAAGCATGTCACGCAACTTGTTTGTCACGTGACCTATACATTATATGACAGTGATTAAGTAATGCACTTTTAAAGAAAACTCAAGGTCGACGTTTAGTTTCAAACAGGACACAAACAGCTGTTATCTGAGTTAAAGTCCTGTGTTTGTTTGATCCATCCACCCTCCCTCCTGCCCTATGTGAACTTTCTCCCAGATGGGTTTCTGTTGAAGTTCGTTGAAAGTCTGGTTCATCTCACACAGATGCTTAAAGGTGCCTTATGCGTCGGAATCAGATGGTGTCAGCCGTTGACCAAGCTGTTTCATGGTCTTGGCATGATGTGTGCATGAGCTGAATTGAGTATAAAAATTATTTTGTAGCCAAATGTACCAGTGAAGTGTTTAGACCAATCCAATGAAGAAGTACATATATTTTATCGCAACTGTAGTAGAGTTAGACAAAAAAAATGTATTAAAAAGAAAAGCAAACAAAAAACCCTCAAGAACTAACAGCATATCTGTAACGTCTTAACACCCACCACTGCCAATGAACACAGCCTCTTTTTAAAGAGAGGTGGCCATGGCCAGTAGCAGCAGCACAAAGAGAAAAAAAGGCTGAGCACAAGGTAACAGAGAACAGTGACAATGCCACAGCTTCTCTGTCAATGGTTGTTGCTCACTTATGAACACTCTTCCTGTATTGTGCCCACTTGAACATCCTGTTTTATCTGGAGACCGTACATGAACATCCATCTCACTCAAAGGTGTTTATTTACACATAGAACATGTGCAGACTTTCTATGGCCGTGGCCTCAGTATGCATGAAGTTGTCATTGCATTAAAGAATACAATAATGTTGTTTTTCAAAAGCATGTTGCCCATGATAGAGCATCTGGATTATCTCTCTTTGTTTTACCCTATAATTGTGGATATTTAGCTACATGTAGCTGAGTTATCAGCCAGGTAACTTGAACCTTATGCTACAGCCTAATCAATATTTTCCCTGATAGCATTTCTGTCAAAGCAAATATGCCAATTTTACTATTTTACCAATCCATGTATGTGTGACATGAGGTCATTATAAGTTGATTTTAGCATTAAAATGAAAAAAGAAGACTTTAAAGCTCCATTTTTTATTTATTTTTTGTCACATTGGGGAAGTAGGCTGTTAGGAAATCTCATTAAACTGGCAAATATGTGAGCAAACAACACTGAGCAACATAAACATTCATTTGGAGTCATATTGTGGGTCATCTGATGATTGTAGGTCTAATAGTCACTCTCTTTTTAGTTCAGTTTTTGTCTCCCTTAACTCCTGAGAAAACAGTATCTGGCTCTTCAGCAGCTATATACTCCAATATGTTAATTAGCCAAATGCCAGCTTTATCTGTCTGCCATTTGATGCTAGACAAGTAGTGTAGAGTTGGTTTTTCAAAGCGTTTTTTTTTTGTATGAAAACAGCTGCCTGCTCCTGCTGGAAACTGCTGGGTTGATGAGAGTGGTGTTTTGGGCCAAAGAAGAAGAGAGGAGGCTTAAAAGCTTCACAAAGCTGAAAGAAACCACAGTCTGGTGATAATTTACCCAGAGTTTGCTATTGTAAACAGCTCCTTTAATGATACACATTTTATCCATTATTAATATCCAAATGTTGATTAGTGCAGCTTTATATAAACCATGTCACCGATACAGGTGCACAAAAAATTGCAAATAATGTATGTGACATCTGTATCCCATGTCTTTTGGTTCTCAGAACACAGTATATTTTAATGTGTACTTCAGTGGCAGAAATATAGGCAGTGCAGCAACCACAGCTACACCAGGGCTGCAGCGCCGTCCATGGTCCCCTCACATACACCTAGCCTGCAAATCAGGAACAGCGCCACTAAATGTGAGCTAACCGATTTGCTGTTAAATCCCTGTTATACAGCATTCAATAACTAATTAGGACCAAAGTTATAAAAACAAACAAACACTTGAACAAACAGCAGCGTGATAAACTTCCTTAAATGACAGAAACCGTTTTGGGAAAAATGTTCTTGATGTGTACTTTGAGTTTTTAGTCTGGCTCATGTGCTATCTACTAACATGGAGGGGGTGAGCTTTATGACAGATGCTGCAGGCAGCCACCAGGGGGCGATCAAGTTGTTTTGGCTTCACTTTTGGGGAGCTGTCATGTCGTCCATCTACAGTCTATGGTTTCACCACGAAGACAACTGTGCATCGCATACAGAAGCTAAAAGATGCCTTGTGCGTCAGAATGAGACGCTGAGGGGAGTGTTGATATTTGACGACTTGGGAATAAGAACAGGCTGGTATTTTCATAGCTTAGTGCGTTTTCTTGTGTTTTGCTGGTGCTCAGTTCAAACGTCACTGTCTGTGCCTGCCTTATCGCCTCACACTCTTAAGTATTTTTGTACAACACTGTCTTTATATTTTACTTTAAAGCATAGCAAACACTGTGATACCATGATCTCAGCTTTATTGTCCTCAAACCTGTATCCTCTAACAAAGGTCCCAAAGAATAAACCTGCAAAAATCCCTACCAAAAGTGTCTTTGTGTCTATGCAAGAAGAATATTGGAGTATAGTGACCTTTTACTACCTTTGCTGGAATCGAGTTGATTTCAATGATCAATCCCAGTGTCATAGTCTGCATGAATATCTCGATTCAGCTGTGAATGCAGAATGACAAAAGCAAAATTCTTACACATGCTTACAAATAAAACAAAATGCAAAGGGTTATTTCACAAGTTGTTGTGCACATTGTGTTCTTGTCGACAACCCCAGCTGCTGAGAGAGAAGGCATTTATAAGGTAGAAGAGAGGGTCAAAGATGAATCCCCTAATAACTTCCTGGGCTCGCTAACCTAAAGGTCAACCTGATGAATCAGAGCACAACTGACAGACACTGAGAGCAAGAGGAAATCCCCAGGAAGATTGAGTGCTGTGATCACCTTTTCATTTACCCTCATTACAGGAGAATAAGCCACTGTGCAGATCCATGGGCAGATGAGGGATTATCGTTTATGTGATCAAGAGGCCGGGATGGTCTGGACCTGAGCACTGGATGTTCTTTGAAGCTGGAGAGTAATTTCAGTGTTATCCTGAACAGGAGCACTCCTGTGTGTGCTGTGATACAGATTGATTAGTATGCCTTGTCTGAGTTTTCTGAAGTGGAAATGGAGAGAGGGGAAAATGCTGCACAACAACGGCAACACTGTAACAACAGTCATCACCGCAGGCGTACGACCTTCTTTTGTGTTGTGTCTCCTTTTGGATTAATCTCACCTGGGACTGCATGGTTCATAAACAAACACAAAACAATTTCCCGACTAAATTACCGGCAAGAGTCGCCAAGGAGATGGAGGGGAAGAGCGAGTATCCGAGGGTGCCCTCAATTCATAACTTCACTCCCAGTCTGAAGTTTGTGTCGCTCTCATCTGATTCCTATGTTGTGAGTGACACGGTCAATATGAAATGGCATCTGATCATGATGAATGAGTAGACTAACCTTGAAGACAACAAACAGGATGACAGGCTGTTGTCAGTTTTTCATGTCGTTGTTTAGCAAATCATATCCAAGGAGACATACAAACTCATGAAAGGAAAGCTATTTTCTTAATGAACCAGCAGTTTGCAGAGATGAGTCAATAAGATGCTGCCTGAGCACGAGAATATCACGAGATAAATCTAAGCAGGATCCTAATTGCTATCGTCATGTCATAATAAAAAAGGAAAAATCCCAGGTAGCTGTGTAAGACAGGTCGTTTGAGGTGTCAGAGCAGTGGATGGCGTTCTGAATATGAGCCAGCTCTGGCCCTTAAATGGCTGCCAGATGTAGCTTGGTTTTGGGGTTGCAGAATGGGCCTGATTTAGACTGCATATCAGTTCCAGTTAGAAGCACCTGGGCTGCTGCAGGCCCATGATTCTGGCAGGTCGTTTATCAGGATCCTGGCATGAGTCAGGTGACCAGCCCTGCCAAATTTAGGCCGTTGTTCGGCACAGCTTTTTTGGCATTCAAGGGCTCATGGATTTCGAATTTGACTGACAGCATAAGTGAAACTTTCTGTGGACTTTGTTTTCTCTTATTAACTATTCATTGAATCAATGAAAGCAAGAAAATGTGAGCCCTCAGAGGGGATTGAATCGTCCAAACTGGCTCCAACTGTCATACACACTCATTTAAAAAGCAACTAAACACTCATTTCAACACTCAAGATGCATTTTAGCTCGAACACGTTCCCTTCACAATTTAAAAAAATATATATAGTGATGCCCAGACCCCCATCCCCACCAAGTGGTAACCCAGTGAACACTGGCACTCCCACTTCTCAGCCAGCTCTGTCAGATTTTAATCTATCCACCTGACTTCCTATTTTGGTCATTTTCATCTGTTGTAACGCCTAGACATAACATCTGGTACTCATCCTGAGTTCATACGACCATATGTAACTGTCATTTTAACATCTGTATTGGCCGGGAACAGCTTCCTTTTTTATTCCCACAGCCCAAAACATCCAATTTTTTTGTCAGTTTGTTTTTGTTTTTCCTATTGGTCATTGAAAGCAGTGACAGGCTTCGGTCCCCTGAGGTTTCATTCTCACTGATGGTCCAGATGGAGGTCCAGAGCAGTTAAAACTTCTTGCTTAGCGTTAGCTCAGGGCCCTGGCACACTAGGCCCACGGTCAGCCATCAGTCAATGTTGGGCCACCGGTGAGCGCCTCGCACCTGAGTTTTGTGTCCTGCACTGCTGGCACTAGTTGGCCCATGTCGGCTTTTTTTTTGGCCGACTCAGCATATTGAATATTAGGAGAAATCTGTCTGATTGGCAGTTCAGGACAGTGCAATAAAAGAGAAACGGAAGTGAGGAAGTATATACGTCAAGAGTGTAGAGGTTGTGAAATTGAAACAAACTTGTTACTGTCATGGCACATTGTTCCCTGCTGGCAGTCCTGCATGGCTGTCAGGCCAGGTGGTTTGGCCTTACCTAAGCGTAGAGCCTGTGTTAGTTTGAAAGGGGCCATGCCAAAGTAATTGAGAGAGACTATTCGGACCAGCTGTGGGAGCTGAATTGAAGAGCGATGTTTCTGAGTGCCACGAGGGAGACGGACAGTTAAGTTTCCTCATTTTTCCAATGAAATTTTGTTTCAAGTTATTGTCCACGTGTTTAATGTCTACAAATGAACTGTCAATCTAGCGCCAATGCTAAGTTAGACCATAGAGAGTGAGCTGACACAGTGAAGGCTAGTGGATCAGTGCCGGGGCAGCAGGGCTACAGGTAGGCCTGCAACCCTTACCTTTACTTTTAGGCAGCAGAATCCTCACTCTCTGTCAATCCATATGTTCGAGCAGACAGGCCTTGGAAGCTCTAGACCAGTGTTTGCACTAAATAATAGTATCAAGTGCCCAGTGTTGTGTTTGCCATGACATTACATCGGGTAGATTATTTTTAGCCATTGAGCTTTTTAGCAGAAACAGCTTGTAACTGTTTGTTGTTCTTTCAACATCGGATTGTGTTGGTAATGTGCTAATTGGCTAACAAGCGTCTTGAATCCGTCCTGGCGGTCTTCCAGTTTCCCTATTTGAATGCCGAATACAGACTACCACCGCCTGCTTATATGGAGAGTTATTTCCCCTCACGCAGGTGCAGAACATACATGCTAGTAGTCATTCTCTGTTGTCTTTGTGGTGTGTTTAAGTGCAGCTTTTTGGCCGAGGCTAAGCAGCAACCTTTGGTACTGAAAAAACAAACGCCAAAAGCAGTGCAGTTCCTTGAATGGCCACTTGAAGCTGGCTCCGGCTAATTCCTCTGTTCATGACAACCGTGAATTTTTATATAACTCACCTATTTACATTTTGTTAAGGCTTAAAGTTACACATACTTAAGGGTAGGGACACCTACCCTTGACAGACGTCCGCCGATAGCATCCTTGGCTTCTCAGATCCACCCCTCGCTCCTCCACAGCACAGCCTCCCACGCAAAGGTGGTCACCTCTGACTCCCAAACAACCAAGATGATGACGGCTAAAGTACCGAAATCTAGGCTTCAAACTGGGAGTCCACAAATCAGTGGGTGACATCACAGTATCTGTTATTTTTAGTCTTTGGCCGAGACAAAAGAGACGTAAGGCGAAGCAAAAGTGGGCCTTTGTTGCCACTTTGATGTCGGTTTGGTATATAAGGCTTCAGCAGAGGCAGTTGAGACCAGAGTGGTAAGCTTCTTTCTAACTCAACACACCCAAATTTTTTTCAGTTGTCTTCAGCCCTAACCAACACTGACTAAAGTGACATCGCATTCAATCAAACGTAACAGTGAGACATGTAGCTGTGTCATCGATGTCATGTAATGTTCTTATATCTGTATTTTAAAGATACTTATTGTGACATGCATATTTTATAGTTTCATCTATTTTCATGTGACTTACTGTATACTTTCACAGGACTTATTTGAACTCTTTCTCCTTTTTTGTTTCAGCACTGTATAGCCCTAATTTTATACACTTTCGTTATGCTGCTGTTCACACATGGTTTTCAGTCTTTTATCTCCACATAATGCGTTCTGGTATCTAACCTAATTTCCCGACGGGGATCATTTAAGTTTCATATTATCTTTCATCTACGTCTTATCTTAATAGGTCTTGGCTTTTTCTGATTGCAATACCCAGAAATCCGTTCCCTGTAATGTCAGTTGCCTGAGCAGCATGTGTGGGAGTGTAATTCAGGCTCTCGAAGACGAACAAATCATACTCCGGCTGACAACAAGATTTATACACCTGATGGTGATCAAAGTGTATAAATGACAAAGGATTTATTGATGAAAATGTATAATGACAAGGCAGCAAAGGCAAAGATGAAAGAAGATAAAACTATCAGTTATTGTCAGTTTGCCTCGTCATCCTCTATATTCATTATGGCACACCAACAGCAAACACTTCAAGTTTTTCATATGACAGTTTTATCTGTCTTGGACTAATTTTAAATGTTTGGAAAGGTTCTGGAAAAGAAAATTGAGTTAAAATCAAAAATCTCTTTGAAGAATACTCACTGTTAGTTCTCCTGTGCAGGAAGTAAAATTGTAAATATTAAAAAAGGGCCTGTTTGTTGTGTTGAGTGTGCCCCGCTTGCTATTTGGAGTGCCAGCTTATTAAAGCACCTTCCCCCAGCAGTGTCACATTACTGATATGAGAGGAGAGGCTTTGCAGTAGCGATGTATTTAACATATCTAACACTCCAACACGGGGACGTTATTTCAGCAGCCGCATTGGCAATTTCTGCGTAAGTGAATTTTGCAGCGTCATGAGTGACGCTTCACTGGTTGAAAGGTGGATGGAGGACTGTCGCTGAAATTACGGGAGAATACTAAATATTGTTTCATCTCCTCT
This sequence comes from Chaetodon striatus, assembly GCA_029783705.1. NCBI lineage: Eukaryota > Metazoa > Chordata > Actinopteri > Chaetodontiformes > Chaetodontidae > Chaetodon > Chaetodon striatus. Next base: position 25,798,758 of record JAPZEB010000008.1, on the reverse strand, counting down.
ACAGTCACCTCTGAGAGGCAGTTTGGGGAAAGTGAAGGAAGGAAATGAATCATAAAAGGAAATGCTATCATACACCGCTGCCCAACAGCCAGGCACATCGGGGCTGCAACTAACAACTATAATCTGTCAATCATGTTTTTGATTAAAGGAGAATGCCACCAATTTTACACATCAAGGTCAATTGATTTGTTAAGGGGTTGTCCTACTCACCCATGAAAACAGCTGTATTGTGGTTTCTGTCGAAGTCAACTGTTCTCTACAAGCAGCACCAGGGCATTTTAGCTTGGGATTGGAGACTACAAATTTTTAGTTGTGTTGATGGCATGGCTTTGGTGATGGCAGTGTCGGTCTTTGGGTCCGTCAGTTTGTCCTCTGCTTTGGCTCTGACTGAAATATCTCAATAACTACAGAATGGATTGAGATTAAATTTGGCACAAGTGTTCATGGTGCCCAGAGGGTGCACAATGGTACCATTAGTGATTTCCTAACTTTAAATCGAATGCCCACAGAAGGTTGAAGTTTTTGCCAGGTGTAGTGAAAGTGAAACTTAACCATTCGTTGTGCTTGGTCTGTATGTTTTGCTTTTAGATATTTGACTTGCTGCAGCAGCTGCTCCTGTCATCCATCGATCAGCTCAGCTCTGATCAGATAGACTGATCAATAATGGACCAGGCAACCCAAAACTTCACAAACTGCTGCTGAGGAAACAAGAACTCATGACCAGCTCCGCCTGTGCTGCAATCATGAAATTCAGAGAATGGTTACAGACTCACACTGGTAGCATGACTTCATTCTCTGCTCAGAACGCCATTACTCTACTGTAACCTTTACCTAGCTAATAGTAATTTGCTGCGATATTGATGCTCTGAATGGCCTACATAGAACCTTTAAAGCCACAATATTTCATCTCTTGCTGGCAACGTTACTCTGGTCGTTGTCTCTTACGCTGGGTTCACACTGGAGGATTGCTATTTTGTCCAATTTTCCATGGAGCACTGCCCGTTTGCTTTTATGCAATTAGGCCATGCACACTGGAAGTGGCACGGCGCCAAGTGCCCTGGCCTGTTGGTGATACACAGCAATAGTTTAGGTGTCCGGTCTATTTTTTCTGCGAGCCATGAGCACATCTGTCAATAAAACACTCTGAAAATATTTTATAAACGATATAAAGGCTGTGTCAGATATGATACAAACGATTTCATCATGATAAATGATAAAATATGTGCACCCTATTGTATCTAAACAGAGATGCCAGCTCAGTGTTAATTATAGAAATATACCAATGGGCTGGACTACCTGTATTACTGGCCATTCCCCCCTCTGGGAGGACAGTTGTGTTGACCCAAAAGGCATGTCAGCCCACGGGGAAACTGCCCGATATTCCAGATGGCCAGCCCACCCCTGGAGTTAAGTTTTATTTCATGATGACACTTTTCACAGTGCCAGGGTTTATTTCATAGTATCACTCTTCATGACTGTGATGTTTTCACCGCCCTCTCACCTTTCAGCTGACCATATGCCCCCTGCCTCTTAAGATGACAAGCTCAACACCTGCTACCAGATTAGCCTGTTAGCTCCTGTTAGCTATAGAGAGGAAAAAGTGACTTTATGCAATTAAAAAAAAAAAGACATAAAAGTGTCATTGGGAGAAAAAATTCTCCCATGAAATTCTAAAATAAAAACTTTTGAAATAGGGCACTTTAAAATAAAAAAAATCTATTCTGAAATAAAATGAACTCCTATTGTTATTAAAATTAGAATGATGAAATAACATTTCATTAAACGGTAGGTTTGGTTAATTTGATTAGTTTGGCTCATTTACATATAGAACAAAATGTTTTACTTATTATTTATCTTATAATGTCTTATTTATTTTATATAAAACAGAAGGAAATGTTCTTCCCTAGTGTTAGTGAGGAAAAGGAAGAGGTAGAGAAGGAAAGAAGGAAGCATGTTGAGGGAAATGGAACCTCAGTTGTTCCTCTATGGTGCTGTCTGTCTCCTCCTGACAGTGTCCTTCAGAGACACACAACATCACCAACAGTTGTGACTGATCTTCACGTTGACAGCACAGTATGATCAAGGTGAAATAGTGCCCTGCCTCGAGAGATGAATGAGGCAGCCTTGCTAAAAACAAACAGAACGAGGCTGCAGCAGCTTTTTCATTTGCTTTCTGAAACAAATTGCACCCAAGATGAGACATAAAATACGCCAACCCTGCATTTGTTAATTCCCGCCCTTGACTTGACAAACTGAACTGCCTACATGTCATATGTGCAATGAGGCAAATCGAGCAGCTTCATTTTTGTAGCCAAGTCCTCAGTCAGTAGTTATCAGCAGGGACAGCAGCTGTAGCCCCTCATTCAAATGCAGCTTTGAATTTATTTTTAAAGACTAATTCAAGGAAGCCTTATACATTATAGCAGCTCCGGCTGTGATGGTGACATTTGAAGAAATGACTTAGGTGCCTCAGAGAGATGAGATCATGACTGGTGTGAACAGTTTGCTGGGATTCTTCCTGTCATTATTCATGGACTTTTATCATGTTCTAGGCTCCAAAGGAAATTGCTTTGCGGGAAAAGATGCCTGTGCATGACAAGTGTGTACCTGTGTGTGTACTGTACATGAATCAACCGAGCCAATTAGCCATGACATTAACTAATCCTGTTGCTTGCATCAACCATGGGAGCTGATGAATGCCGCCGCCGCTGTTTCTATGGCTTTCAGCATATTGTCTTTGTGTGGTAAACCTGATAACAGCAGCACGGCCAGTAAAGAATCTCTTTGCGTCGCCACGGTGACCCTGTCACAAAGTGCCTCTGCAATTTTGGGCTGTGCTCCGATTGTCGAATGCGCCCAAATGGAATTTGCAAATCTACCGTACATGAGATTCAAAAGAGGAAGAGATGCAAGAGAAATTTGTGTTTTGAACCATGTTTGCAAAATAATTATCCTCAGCCTGTGATGTGGGTAATTATGCAGGTAGGATGACATTATTCAAATGAAAAGCAGTTTAGCAAAATAGTTTTGTTTATCTGTTTTTTGTGTGTGTGCTACACTTTAACAAGGGAGTAAAACTAACCAGAGAAGAGAAAGGAAAAACAGCCACAATAAATGTTAAATAAGTACACTTGAGAATAACGCGCTTTAAATGAGTTTGAGGAAAAGACGCTTTAGTCTCTTGGTGTAAGGTAAAAAGCAAGTTATAATAACAGCGTCCTATATATTGCGCCTGAGTAGATTTTTAGTAATATTGTTTTTAAAAAGTACAGCCTCTTCTGTCATCTAATGAGCAATTCTTACTTTAACTTAGACCCATGAGTTTTCTCTGTAGCCTAATAAAGGAATAATAAAGGGACGATTCACTGCAAGCTCAGAAACACATATTTTTTTCCTAACCTGTGGTGCTATTTATCAGTTTAGACTGTTTTGGTGTGAGTTGCTGAGTGATGGAGATGTAAACCTTCTCTCCGTTTTCATGGAACTAGATGGCACTCAGCTTGTGGTGCTTTAAGTGCCAATAAATATTTTAAAGAACTCAACAGCAATGTTTCTTTCCTTCCAAGATAATCCACAGACCTTGTTGTCATGGATGTATAAAGAGAAATGGATACAGTGTTAGAGGTGGGGCCTCGTTTATTCCTACTAAAGTTGCCCAGTGGTGAATTAAGCCAAAAAAGTTCAACTTCCTGGGATGAAAATTGCCCAGATCTTCAGAGTCGTGGGTTTGGGGGCTTCGGCCGGCCAAGCGGCTAACTTCTGATGTAGCCCTGACATTTTGAATGGAGATTAAATTATGGTGCTTTTAGACTTTTTTTTTTTTTTTTTTTTTTAAATATTATTTTTTGGGGCATTTGCCTTTAATGGATAT
>JAPZEB010000008.1:25702850-25719539 GCA_029783705.1 Chaetodon striatus | reverse complement strand
CCTTTTAGTACCAGATCTGTGTGCTAGGTACCCCAACAGAGGGGGGACCAAACATGGGGACAGTACAGAACGGTTCATTTGGTACCATCCACAAGTTTTCACAGTTGAAACTGAAAAAAGCTGGACTGAACTGTGCTGCTCAGTGGAAATGGGGCTTTAGAATATTTCCACCCACCATTGGACAGCCCTTTTCGTCAGGGAGCTGAAGCCATTGTCGCAAAATCACAAGACACCATTGACAAAAATAGTAATTATACTTTGCAGACCACAGGAGTTGTTGATCTTCTGCTGCCTCGATTTGTTATTAAAGGATAAAGAGGAGAAGACATTCCAAATATAATGTACACTTAAACTGATATTGATTTTTGTAGATGGCTAAATTTGGTGTGACCCCATCCACGGCAGTAGGCCACATTGCAAAGCGACAGTGCTGATAGTATTGGTTTATCAAAGACATCAGCAAAGCAACACAGTGCATAAAATAAGTGTAGCAGAAAAAAACAACAGACAGGTCGCACCACCGTGTTTAACTATATATATTTAAATGTTGCACTTATGGCTAAAAGTGACAACAGAAATAAACAGATAACCAATTTCACATATCTCCACGACTGAAATCAATTGCCAGCCGTCTACCTGGCAGTGATTGTTGTTGTTAGCGTGACAAAACTGTGAGTCAGTCTAATGGGTTGCCATTACAACGGGTTCGAGAGGCTTGAAGGATATGTTACTTTACAGTAGATCATAGTCTGCTTTCTCAGCTGGAGACCCATTGTAATTATACAATGCATATGTACTGGTGCAACTGAAACTGAAAATAGATTACAGTTATTATTGCATGACTAATAATGTTGGCAACATTTCCTGTTACCCTGAGTAACGTGTATATGTCATGTATGTATCTGTGTTTAGGGGCAAAACACAGTTATTAACCTTAAAGGACAGCTCCTAGTGTGTTGCTTTATACATGTTTTATTCCAATAGCCTGTTTAAAGAGATCACATAACAACAGCTCGTCAGTGCTGATGCTGTTTGTTAACAGATGAAGGAGTGACGCAGGCTGCACTGAATGCTTAAGTCAATACAACGCTCCTTACAACCATAAGAGACTTGAGAGTTGATTTTGACTTGCAAAACAATGACTTGTAAGCATCTCTGGTGTGAACACAGACCGAAAACATCAATTAATTGTGGGTGTCAATCAAATGCCATCAATCCATATGTGATTGATTGCTGCTGAACAAGAGCTGCGGGGAGAGTGTAGACTAGTCAAAACAGCAGATCTGTCCTTGGATATTTTGTGTGGGCAGAATGACTGATTTCGCTTCGACCTCCAGTGTTTCTGGTGGTGGGAATGTGCTCTCCTTTGTCACAAGCACAGCCCAAAGTTGTCAAAAAAGGTAGGATATTTTCCCTTTGACACTTCACCGGGAGCTTAGCAGTGAAAATATAGATATCCCTCCGCAAATCCTTAAATGACAGTTACTCCTCCTCTCCAAAGTGAAGTTAATCCACTCCTATCGGCCCACTGGTCGCTGTCTGGTACACATTAGCACTGCCTGATCACCAGCACAGGTGTCTGCTGCTGCTGCTGCTGCTGCTGCTGCTTCAGAATCTGAATAAAAATCCGCTTTTATTCACCAAGCAGGTTACATAAACTGAGAAGCTGCTCTTCAAAGACAGAATTTGTTTTTGAATGTATTCAGGACTTTGGTGATGATAATGTGAGAAAAACAAGTTGCGTTCAGAGGAATACATAATAGCTTCCCACTTGAACATACGAGTTTGTTAATAAAACCAAATTACGTTTGGCAGATACTGGACTTTAAAGAAGAAATCTGATAACAGATGAAAAACATGTCTAACAATGAATAATGGAATGAGCAGATTTTTTTCAAGGCTGCAAGCCAATTATTTATTTTTTTTCCATGAAAATCATATTGTTCATTCTCTTGACACTGCATGTTCAGTCCCTTGATATGATACAGTTTGTTTGATTACACATTTATTATAATGACCCTTGTGGTTGTCACTGAAACCTCTAAAACACTCGACTACAAGTGATTGCCCAGATACATTTTAATGAGATTCCACATGAACATTCATATCTTTATTATTAGTATCAGCAGAAGTGGTAGAAACAGTAGTAGTATTCTGGGTTCAATGATAATAGAGTTTTGGGGTAATTCTTTCATTTCTTAGCTGTGACTAGAAGCTCTACAGCTCGCTCTATTGGTCGGTCCACAGAAATCTCCCCACCCTTTGACGGCCACATTTTTCACCCTAGGAGACTGAAAGTTGGCAAAGACGTCACATGTGTGGGTGTGTGTGAAGGTATGCTTGCAGCCGGTTTTCACCTCCAGGTTGTCAAAGACTGCCACTTTGTCATGCACTTTGGCTTGTGATATTGACACCAAAGGAACCCTTTAGTATCTTTATGAGACGCCCAGGCTTCCAACTAACTTCAATGTAAACCCATCCATGACAATACTTGAACTGGCGTACTACAAAGAGCGAGGAAGTTCACATAGGGCGGGAAGGCGTGGAGGTGGATGGCTCGAGCAAAGCCAGACAAAAGTCAGTGTAGCTTTAATGTAACGTTACGTAACTTTCATTCAACCTTTATTTTAACTTGGAAATACATTGAGGTAGAGACTTCATTTACAATGTAGATGTGTAAAACAATATAGAATAAAAACACTTGGACACCAAAAAAAACAAAAACAAAGAGAAACTTACATAAAAGTGGCAACAAGACGTAAAAAGCAATAAAACCACAATTAAAAATGTAAAAAAATAAGTAAATAAAAGCATCAAAGATGAATGAAAACTGTTCAAATGCAGAACTCACTAATCAGGTAAGACAGGAACACCTAGAGGTAAAATATGAATCAGTTAAAGATTGTCCTATGGATAAAAATGAGGAGAGCTTTGAATTGTTCTGCATGTTGCAAGTGCACAGTATGAACAACTGGATTTTCCAAGTTCAGTACCTGGCACCAGCACCTGGAGTGTAATCCAATCACTACACTGAGTTTGGTAAGAGCCCACATTAAAAGAAAGCATTGAACTGATATAAGAAGGTAAAAGACCAATAAGAGCTTTATAAATAAATAAAACTGTGTCTTTCACATCTTACACAGAGAGAGGGCCACCTAAGCTTGGCATACAGATCACAATGATGGGTGTTATAGCCATCTCTAGTGATGAATCTTAAGGCAGCGTGATATACAGAGTCCAGGGGCTTCAGATGGGCAGCATAGCTACGTCCCGTTTTTACGTCACATAACGTCACCAAACAAATGTAATTATTTTAACCTAAAACATCGTCTGTTTTCTAAACCTAACGAAGTAGTTTTGTTGCCTGAACCTAGCCACAACTGTTTCACAACACTGACCACGTGTGACAATGTGTTTCAGCTGTGCGTCATATAGAGACGCTAAAGGGTGTTGGTGGGGTTGGTGTTTGTGTTCATGCCAGCTGACTAAAAGAGGGTATGGCAATTGTTTTTTTATGCTATTATAACATCTTTTAAATTATTCTGATGGTACAAAGTAAGTTTTGATTTGTAGAAACAGTCGGTTGGTTTTTTGATACAGAATATGTCATGAAAGGGGGTTTTTTGCCATTCAGACAAAGGTGTCCTTTCATCATGATATAAATGTTTCTACGCTCTCACAGGCTGCATGAAAATGAATTTGTTATTGAAGCTTAAATTAATAACCAAGGTGAACCTTACTTCTCACCGTATGCCCCATGATAAATGTTGTTATCATTGTTATCATTTATTATACAGCAAATTCTGCTGCATATTTTTCAGTATCTGGCAATGCATAGTCAAGACCTTGAGTCTTGACTCTTGTAATCCCTGTTTCTTGCCCGCTGCCGTGCAGCTGGACATGGATGTCAATCAACACTAAACAGGGAACACTGACCTGATGATTATTGTGAGTGTTTTTTGTCCAGCACTGCAAAGGTAGTGTCGTTTTTGGGATCTGGGTTCAGTTGCACAAAGCACCTGAAGTTTGCTCCTTCAGTATGACACTTAAAGAGCTGATGAACTTACTTTATGGTGTTGCACAGAATCTCTTAGAAGGCTTCCCTAGTCTAGGAAAGGCATTTACTGCACTGCAAGATTTTACAGGACTAAAATTATACTGTTATAATGGAGACAGGTTGTTTGCTTACACTAGCGCTTGTGTTAGCCTACCTGTTATTGCACCTAAGTATCGTCTCACAAAGTAGAGCTGATAGCAAAAAAATGGCAGATGATGTATGAAATTTTCTCATGAACTTCAGTTTAGCTTGTTCACAGTGTTTGTTTTTTATCACAAGAATCAGAATCAGAAATACTTTATTGATCCCCAAGGGGAAATTATTGACTTTAATTTCTTTGTACATAGATAGATAGTAGTTCAGTGATCAACCTAATGAAACACTCTTGAAGACATAATGATATTATCACATTATCAGGTAGAGACCAACATGTTCTCTGATGCAGCAACACAAAATGGATCCAATTTTGAACAAAAACATTGGTGTTGGATGTTGGAGCCAGTAAAGTCTCTAAAGCATGTGATGACGAACTTTGACACTGAACAGAGCTTTTAATTGCTATTCTGTTTAATTGGGCAGCAGCTCTGGTCTCTGTTTACTTCCTGTCAGCAATACATTAACAAATATTCCAACAAGAAACACAAAGGAACCCATTAACAATATTTATGCTGTCAAGTGTGAAAAGGTCTATGCATTGAATGTGGAGTCATAATGGCAGGATGCAACGCAGGTGTGTTGAATGTGATAAAATCCCGTCAAATGAGGTGCCAAAATCATCGACGCTCCAGACACACTTAAACACACATTACATAGATGTGTTGAGAAAACAAAAGAATACTATTTAAGGAGAGAGACGAGCTTCAGGCACAACAGATCACATATAGACATCACATTACCAACCCAGTCAAAGGTGAAAGCTAGCTATACAGTACGATCGCCGCTTGTAGAGCTCGTCTGCTTTTTTGTAATGTTGGAATTTTTGCTCACTTATTTGGGGAGGTGATCCTCAGAATGTTTTTAGCTATCAGAAGTTGGCCTTAAGTTAAAAAAGGTTGAGGACCGCTGGCCTAATCTGACACAGGGATCTTCGTAACCGACAAAATTATTGTCTAATCTAAACCAGCATTAGAGAGAACAGTTTCCTGTTTGGCCATTACTGACACCCCACTTACCCCTCTCTCTGTATGTACCCTGTCTCATCCAAGTTCCAATTATATCCAGTGCAATCAGTACGTATACACTGGGAGCAGCCATGGGACGATGTGAAAATTTCATTCACAACCTGGCCAAAAAAATGTTGATTCACAATGTTATCCTGGTAATCATTAAAATATGCTCAAAACTCTTAATATGGTACTAAAAAATACTGGAATCCCACTTTGATAAGAAACAGATATTTTTATTGCATCACAGACAGGAGACACATATTTTTGTTTTAAGTGAACACACACTACTTCTGTGTTTGTTGATGTTGGTGCAATTCAGCCTGTTGTTGCAGAGTCTCTTGAAGTCTTGGTTGCCCAGCGGTCTCTTCTGGTGCTGCTGGACATGATATTCATGATTATCCCATTGACGGGACTTAACCATGTCAGTGTTTGTTTTGTTTTCATTGCGATTTGCAATAAAATGATCAATAACTACAATTAATTACTACAGACTTAGAATATTTTAGAAATTAAACCATGGCATCCAACATATGGCCCTCAGGCCACAACTGGCCCACCAAAGGGTCCAACTTGTCCCACTGGATGACTGTGCACACCTAATATTGATGCACTTGTGAAGGCTAAGAGTTGCCAGGTTTCAGGAGCAAGTTAAACACTGAGTGGCTGCTTCATGTAAAATGCTCCTTCAGAGGCTTTTCCATCCTGAGCAGAATATGGCTCTCTGACAAAACAATGAATACTTATTGTGGTTATATTTGAAGATATTGAAAACTGTGCGAAATATTGTATATCAGCAGCTGAATGAACTAAAAAATAATTTTACAGGTCCAGTACAATTTAGATCAAATTAGACCATATGTTGTGCATTGCTACATTGAGTTTGACACCCTAAATTAAACACAACATCATTAGGAATCTGCACCGAGTGATGCACAAGTTAAAATAATAAGCTAGTTTTTGGCAGAGGCTTCCTTGGCATAACATAAAGTGAGGTAGTTGTTGTAGATTCCCTAACAAATTTACCGTGAATTCAATTTTCAAAACCAAAGAACCTGTGTTTTTGGGGTGCCCGTGGGTCTAGGGCCCTGGGGCAGTTGTTAGTTCAAGAATTCAGCCTCAGGTTGGACCTAATACGATTTTCTTCATTGACTTTATTTTAGAGTGGCCTTGCTCTTATTCAGACATAAATGTTTTGTCAAATTGCCATCACATTTATGTAACAACATGCATGTTGGAAAGGGTTTTATAGGTTGTGTCGCAGTACTTTTGTTGCCATAGTGTCCAAAGTAAAACACAATCCATTCTACACCCAGGTGCTGTCAATGGAACTCATCGGCTATAGATCTGACGACGATAAGCTTTTGGGGGCAACGGCCAATGTTACAGGAATTCCAGAAGAGCCGGCAGATATCCGGGCCAAGACTTCTTCTTCCACGTGCAGGTAATTTGAGCTAATCTCTATTTACCATGTCTGCACATGAATGCAGATGAATTAATGAGAAAAGCTAATAAAAGCGTAATTGTCTTCAGACGATACGCGATTGGTTCCAACATTACATTTCGGCTGGTGTGTTACACTTTTGCTCACCATTATTTACCTGCCAAATAGGTTAATACTACTTTGAATACAACAAGGCCTTAAGGAAGCGTACACCACTTCTCACGCAAAAGTTGTGATCTCTAAAATCAGACTTGTTGGGAGAAACTTTGACCCCTGCTTACAAACATTTTGGAGGCAGGAAATTGGCGAAGCAGATGGTGAGGTGGAACCCTGACTGTAGAAACTGTTCTGAATATGTTTTGGCTCACGCCATTCCTGGCTTTTGTTCATACGTACATTTTTAGTATGGATCCTACGCATTGTTATATAAATGAGACCCCAGGACACTACCGATACCAAAATCTTGTACGGCTGCCTAGGGATTCTCCACACATACTATGCAGCTATCTGTTTGTAGAGATTAAGGGCCTGTAGACGTATGCAGAACCTTGTACCTTGACTGCTGCATAGTATGCTGTCTGAAATACAAGCAGCAAAAGAGGTGAGAACAGAAGGATGGATCTAACATTTTATCAGTGCACACAGTGCAGTGTAGTGCATTCATCTTAGGGCAGTGACAGCACCTAGCTCAGTGACCCCTATCCCCCTCTCTACTCTCAAACAGTAAATTATTACTGTCCATTGCATAATTACAAGGCTAAGTGCAAGTTATTCCAGCCTGCATGCACTTATCCAGCAGACAGCGCTGTCAAAGTCGGGTTATGCAGAGTGTGTATGCGGTCTTATTTCTGGGGAGAGAAGATGTCTGCTTAAGAGTAACATTGTGTAGGATGGTGGGATCAGATTTCCTAATCAGGCGGCAGCCAGGGAGCATCGTGTGGTGAAACGAAAAAAGGGGACAGAGAGGAGAGGGAAAATGGGAGGATTAAAAGAATAAGCTGAAATGTGATCAAATGTAAGGAAAGAGATGAGATGGAATGGGAGCACAGAGAAGAGGAGAAACAGAGGCTTGTATTTGTGACGACTTTGTGACAGCAGCTCTTATAGGATAGGGTAATAAATCAGAAGTCACCCTGCAAGTCTCCTCTATCAGTAGACTTTTCTACATGGGCAACTTTGCATTGATGGGGGAGCCAAGCATGGAGCAGAGCTGAGAGTCTCATGATGGGATGGCAGGGCTGTGGTTGTGAGATGACTGATAGGATGAGCTCCCTGAAGCACTCATGTTACACCTCAGTGGGTGGTGTTGACTAGCTGGCGGAGGCAGCGCTACACTGCTGTACAGCTCGGTGCAAAGGTATACCCACGAACGGACGAAACAGACACACAGTTCAGCACGTATACGGATTTTCTAGTGTGCTGTAACTTTCTTTATTTATGTCCCCCACACCACAAAGGAGGCACGAAGATTAAAGAGATAAGCATAGCCATTGGGAAGCGCTGGTGACAAAAGTCAGAGAGCATCAAAAAAGCTGTGCTGAAAGAGCAAAGGCACAAAGACAGCTGAGGGACTGTGAGGATTCAGACGGTAGTTTGATCGGTCACAAAGTTGCAGAAATCCTCTAACAAGCTCAGCAAGCCGAGCCTGCGGACCGTTCATTTTGAACGAGCACATCACTGGATGTTAGCGTACAGATGGAAACAAAAGGCGATGAACTGGAAAAAGGAATGGAGATGCTTTTCTGCGAGCCAACACAACAATTTGTGCGATTTTTTCAACCAGTTGCAGATGGTCACCAGTGGATACTGGTGTGTGAAGAATTAGATTATTTCACTCAGTGAGCCTTTCTCACAGCAGAGCATGAAGCCAATATGGCACTTTTTTTGTTCTCTAAAAACCTGCTGAATTTGTTTCGACAACAGCTCCACTGCTGTCTATGACAGCACCTTCAAAGCACAGCTCCCATGGTGCTTTGCAATGAATGATTTAATCACCAAATCAGTGGTTCTTTCAGTGCTTGAGAGGTCTCTAGTGGGACCCCCAGCTCAATGACGCATCTTTTGAGTGTAATTCAATCCACAAGAAATGAACCCAAGCAACAGTCTGGAAGAATGACTACAGCATCCCTAATCATAGTTTTCACCCTAGTCACCATTATCTCCCTGCAGTTGTACAATCCTCTAAAAGGCTAACTACATCAGTCACTCACAAAAATCTCCTTATACGGATGTCTGACAGTGGTGATGACACTAATGGCTTTATGTGTCTGTGACATGGAAACAAGTGAGAGCACTTGCAGCAAACAAGGAGCAAAATAACTAGTTTGCGGTGGATATTAATGTGCTGTGATTGAATCATGGGATCTCATCTTACCTTCAGATGAGAAAAGCTTTGACTGCTGCAGTTGGAGAGTGGTGGAGATTTAAAACAGGGCTCAGCTGTGTATCCATGTCCAACTACTGCCCCCTGCAGCAAGTAACGGGGATCTCGTTGGGGCATTGTGACGGCATGTCTCTTGGTGTGTTTTTCCATTTGTCTTACTGTTTAAAATAGAAAGAGGAGCTGCCTCATGGGATTACATAGGGCTGCAACTATTTTTGCCAGTATTGAATACTACACTGTGCTATAAATCATTTCCTCTACAAGATGTCAAAAATAGTGACAAATGCACATCTCTGTTGAAGTGATTTCGTCCAAAAATGTCCAAAACCCCAAAAGTAATCAATTTACACTGATATGAAAGTGTGAAAAGTGAAAGTTCTCACAACTGATCAGCTAGAACATTTTTTTTTTTTTTTTTACATTTTTACCACATGAATTTAACAATGCTTCTGCTAATTATTTATTAATTTCTTAGAAACTGCATGTTTTCTTGTCCACTCCAACCACACTGAACTTTTCCCTCTGCAGACTTTGTGGCTCTATAATAACGTCACTCCTCCTCCTTTGCTCCTGAGAGCAGAGTCATAATTTATAACGCCACTAAAGGGCTATGCCACGTGAAAGTAAACAGATCTTTTGAGGCAATCACTGAGGTACACTCAGTACCAGTGCCAGTGTAATTCATCTGTTGCGGCTTGTGACACCTTAAAATGAATCAATGTGTTGTACTTGTGACTCTGGTACTGTGAGGAAGATACAGATGCTGTCAGTTTTCTTTTACATGAGATGGAAGTCAAATATAACATTATATATTCAGCGCTAAACTTTTCTTCCAAGAAGTCCCTCCCATAACACCGCGAAATGATAAATGCTAAGTTCTAATCTTGTGTTCCTGCGTTGATTGTTCTTTTATTTCTTATCTTATGCTAAATGTGTGTCAGTATTTTTTATGACAAGATCCATCTCTCTTGTCCTATAGAATAAAAATAAAAAAAATTCAGTGACTTGTGTTGAACTTGGGGGTGGTTACGTAAATGTATCCAACGTGATTTGGATGACGAGCTAACCTGCCTATCAAATAAAACTGCACTTGACCATTAGCTAGTGAGTAGCTAGCAGAGCAGCATCATAGTAGGAGGTGTGTGTTGAGGTCTAATTCATTCATTCATAACTTTAATTTCATTGTAACTTTAAGGTCTCAGTATGCAAAGTAGTTCAGTATTGTCCAAACATGTCTAAATGCAAATCTGTGTGTAACTATTCTGACTGGCCATACTTGAAAGTGTTAAAGATCATAAAGAGGTGCAAGGTGTGATTAATCCATAGACTGTGTTGGTGGAGTGAATTGAAGCCTTGAGTTTTGCATTTTGGCCGTTGCCATCTTGGATTTTTGGAGCCAGAAGTGACCATATTTGACAAAGTGGCAACCCTAACACTAGCTGCTAGCTTTGTTAGCATGGTGCATTAACAGCTATGGTAAAATGTGATAATGCAAATGCTAATTCTTGCTAGCAAAAAGCTTAAAAGCATGGAAGTAAAAGGTATTCACTGGAAAAACTTAACATCAGATTCCTCAGAGGGTCTTTCAGAACAACCAAACACTGAACAAGACGTTTTTAAACAACCCAACATTAGCATTATCTTGAACTGAAAACACACTGACATAACGACAGTTACAGAATCTGGGGTGACGCCATGTTTACATTACCTAACCAATGTTGTCAGATGGACATAGTTACCATGATGTCACCAATTGGTTTGTGGACTCCCATTCTGAAGTATCAAGTTTGGCATTTTCTGTGGTGACGCCTTTAACGTTAAGCCCTAATAAAGTGTAAACTGGTGAGTTGTGTAAAATCCGTCCTGTGCGCAGCTGTCATGAACGGGGACACTAGCTGTAGAGATCTAAACAGGTTTTTGTACCAGTCTGTAAACATGTTTCCGCTGTACAGTTGGGCAGTTTAACAGTGCCTATGGGGATTGACTCGCTCATGTAGCCAGCCTCAAGTGGCCATTTGAGAAACTGCAGTTTGGCACTCCTGCATTGAGTTAACTTTTCAGACCGGGAGGTTGCTACTAACCATATGAAAAGGAGTAACACCTTTGTCCAGTCTGTCCTTGAAGACAGTCGCTTTTGGTTGTACATGAGAAGTGAAAGGAGTAGTTAAGAATGGAAAAAGAGTTCGAGGGAGTACTTCAAGTCTTGCTCGCTGATGCCCATCACAGGGTTGAATGCGGCTCTCCAGTTCAGCCCTTGAAAATGTCACGAGGGAGGAGAGTTTCAGACGCTATGAGACGATCCGTCGAGTACTTAGTTGAAAGCACACTGATAGCCCTGCCCTTCCTCCAAACTATTTAATAAGATGTGCTGTATTTACACACCGCTCATGTAATCCATTATCCATTGGTGTTAATTTGTTTCCCTGGTAAAAAAGAGTCCCTAGGTACTTTTCCATAGACCTCCCCACAGCTTCATAGACATTTCACACCTTGTTACGTGTATTTGAACAGATGACTTCTGCTTGAAATGGCAGCTCTTTCACGGGCTGTGAATCTTGAGATTATGGCCACAGTTGATGCATTTCACAATAGGCAAGTAAAATATCCCTGCTGAGACCTCAAAATCCCTCTGTGTGTAGATCCATTCTAAAGTAAAATTCCCGAGGGAATATTTTCTTGAACACCTTGAATTTTAATCATATACTATTACATTGGGGGATATTTTCCTGGTACAGTATGCCGAAATGTAATATATTCTAACCATGAAATGCTTTCCCTGAGGTGTCCCTCCCTCTGGGGAGGCAGAAGTTGGCATTGTGAGAAAAACTTTTAGGTAGTAAGAATGTTAAATGACCAGTGCAGGGTGATCTCAATCCAATCAAAATGCTGCAATTTCATTCCCATAAGAAGCCAGCTTCAGAGTACGCTGGCACAGAAAGGAAAATAAAATAAGGGAGCGTTAGGTTTGAAGTGCAATGGTGATTTTTGTCTTGATTTGCTTGTGGCCACCTGAGTCAGCATTCGTCACAGCGCATTTCGTTACAGACTCAGTCGAATTTATCTTGCCAGTAATCTAATTTAAATGCCGTGGGAGGAGAGAGCGGGCCCTGTGGCGCATACTATCATGGCCTGAGTGCCAAAAAGTTGATATTCAGACCCAGCTAAAGGGACAAAGATAGAACACTGGCATTAATATTTCATGAGGGAATGCCATTTTCTTTGTATAATCAAAAGTGTTCTTATTTTGCAGTGGCATTTGATAAAGTGCTATCAAAACTGTAGCTGCCATGCATAAAAAGATACGTCTCTGGTGTGCATCTTAATTGCTGTGTGAATAAATTACGCCGCTGCTCTTAGAAGTATTCAGTGGATGGATTATGATCCTAACCCCCCAAAAATGTCCTTGCATGGTCGGAGGCTTCACTGCTCCTCTGAGAGAAAGATTTAACGCTCAGATGGATTATTCATTCACATAATAAATTCATCTATTGATTTAACTGTGAAAGGCCTCTATAGATGCGGGATGGCAGGATCTTTTTTTTTTTAAATCCCCAAAGAAAGTCGGCCCTAACTTTAGTTCAAATCAACAGCTCAGCAACAATGTCAAAAAACAGTTTAACTTGCTGATTGCAACATTTATAATGTTACCTGTTTATAGCCTCTGCCTCTGCCTCTGCCTCTGCCGAAAACTTTATCCCAGAAGTTTGATTTATGACATCTTTGTTGTTTAAGTGTTGCGTAGGTGTGTGACTGCGGTGCATATTGCTTCTAGTTGCTGGGGATAGCAGGGGGAAGGAGGGGGTCAGGTAGTTTATTGGCTCATCACTGGTAGTGCAACAGTAATACATTCCTTTTTGCATTCTAATTTTGTACAAATCCAGTGCTTGTTCAATGGGCCTTAGTGAGATGGATGCACAGGTTTATAATAAACAGGGGACATCATTATGCAAATGAAGGAAATATTACACCCAGGAGTCGTAAAAACGTCTGTGATGTGTGTGGTGGGTGGCGGAGTCTCGAAAAAGCGTGGCACAACACTGTTCATTGCCTTACGCAAATGTCATTATAGTCAGATTAGAAGGCGAGGGGGACCAAGGGTAGTGAAGCAGGCAGTGGCTTGGATGGCAGACTGATAGGTTTGGCATGGGAGTCTGTCTGTAGTACAGCATCAGGCGCTGATTGCACAGAAGATGTACATGGCTTTTAATAATCAGATTTACTGAGCACAAAGCAGCTCTAATTGGTTTTAAATTTTTGCTAATTGGCATTTATGGAGAGCTGCTCAGCAGGAAAGAGGGATGGCGAGGAGAGGCGGGTTTGTGAGCGAGCGGCCTCGGCGGAGTCGCTCACTCGTAGAGGCTGCCTGTCAGCTCGGTGACTCTCATACATTAACTCCTCTATGGTGAAATAAATAAATAAGAATAGCCAAACACACTGTGGGAGAGACACAGTGGTACTTAGTAAAGAGCACCTTGTTAGTATTCAAAGAGAATAGTGTCCATTAAGGTTAATTTTTAGTCTCTCCCAAGAGCTAGCTTAATGGACAGGCGTTCTAGCAGCGGCTGGCTCAGAGTCCCAGACTAAACTGAGCTCTGACACAAACACACGGCTGTGTCAGGAACTTCATCTGCATCACACAGTGGGCATTAAAGCAGAGTGAGGGAGCCTCCTAAGACTTTGTACCCTGGGGACGGCACGGCGCTGCTTTTAGCGGCTTTACAGTACATCATATTATTGTCACACTTCATGACAATAAACACGCTAAGCTTACGTCGACGCAGGCTGCTTATTCGCCGCTCGTATTAAAACTATCACTCATGTTGTCACTGTTTTCTTTTAACGCATTCATCTTCATGGTCACAGTTGAATTGGGTTATATTAGTCTTTATCTTAGCCCACCGTGTTCATGTTGTATTCATACATCTCTTTATAAGCAGTGCAGCGGGGGCCTGAGGCCTGCTTGCTCGGTGGCACGGATGTGATGAATGGCTGCCAGCGGCTGGCACTGCCTGCTGATGGATGGGGGGGAAAAAATGCTAATGGCCTATTGTTTTAAGGCCTTCGCCCGCCGTAACTTATAGCATTGTGAAAGCCTTTCGCCGCAACCCCATCAATTTGTCACAACCCAAAAGTTCAGAGTCAGAAAATAAAACGGGAAAAGGGAGAAGGGCTGCTGGGTGATTTAAAGTCAAATGTGCAGAAACAGAGCCCAGAGAGTGAAGTAGAAGGTGCTGGAAAGCCTGACGCGCCATATGTTTCATGGCATGTGTTAGCATAACATACTGCTTGCCCTTGTAAAGTGGATAATTTTCTTTATAGTGTGAAGAGTGCCTAACTGATGAAGCATCTGTCCGGGTGGTTGTGGAAGACAGCTCGGTGGATATACTGCAGCATCAGAAATAAACAGTTCAGATCATATTCTCTCTGGAGTCACACTATGATTGTACAGTATGTACCTGTGCAGTATGTCACACAGTGTATGAGTTGCAGCCTCCACATTAGCCTCAGAGAAAGAGTGGTAGACTGTGGATTTGAAGCTGTCGAGTTAACGCGTCTTAATTCCAGGTGTCAGAGTTGTACCTGCAAGGAAGTGGGAACATTCCCAAGAGATCAAGTCTCTCTGTCCTTGGCAGACCTCCCTGCAACATTTACAGTATAAGTGGCAGTACATCTATCTCACCTGTTCGGGAGCTCTCATTATCAGAGACATTTAGCAGCTTTGCACAGACTGTAAAAACCACAGTGGAAAGTTTCGAGGGGGGATGTTTGATGCTTGGATTTGCTTCACCTCGGGAAGTCATTTAAAGCACCTCGCTAAAAATAACGCAACATTCCTGCAATAAATCCTTCCTCCAACAAAGTTTGTGGTGCTGTTGAACTGTATTGCATTATACAGAGAGGTGTTCCTGTTATTTAGCCTCCACATATTGAAATAATAGGGTGTACAAAATAATAGAAACACCTACTGGGACAATGCAGTACAATTCAGGATTCAAGATGCTTTTA
This sequence comes from Chaetodon striatus, assembly GCA_029783705.1. Taxonomy (NCBI): domain Eukaryota; kingdom Metazoa; phylum Chordata; class Actinopteri; order Chaetodontiformes; family Chaetodontidae; genus Chaetodon; species Chaetodon striatus. The sequence continues at coordinate 25,704,486 of JAPZEB010000008.1, read as the reverse complement.
TTGTCATTCAGCAAACATCAGTGATGCAAAGCAGAATGAAATTACGTGCATGGTACCATTAAAACACAGATAAATAAACCAACGAATACATTATCAGTGTTTTTATTGTGAACCAATGCAGGCGCTGCCAACACGGGTGCCGCCATCTTCATTTTATTCAATTCAACAGCACCACAAACTGCATCCTCCAAAGTGCAGTGTATCATATGACGCACGTCAAGTGCCACGCTTAGCGCACATGTTGCACTGCAGCTCGTCAACAGATGACCACACAAAGTTATTACTGCTTTTACTGAAAGATCTGTACTTCCTCCACCTCTGCATGAGCTTAAAATCATGTGTGGACAGCCCTTAATGAAGAGCCGATCTCCAGAGCTATGACTCGCCAGGATATATGTTTTTGGCCATTGTCTTTATAGTGACTGGATTGTGGGTCGTTTAGCTCGGGATATTTCTCGACCTCAACAAGGAGTCTCTCCTCATCCGTTCTTTGTCACACACAGTCAGTTATTGAAGTTATTAATAGTTATTTTTATATATTAATGAGAGGAGAGGAGTCGAGCTGCCATAGGAGCAGAGAAGAAGAGCTGCTACGGGAGCTGGTATGTACAAGCAGAGAGCGACTGGGGGAAAAATGAGTTTCATTCTGTGGGACGGCGAGGCTGGAAACAGGACAGTGGCGTGATAGGACACAAGGCAGCACATATAGCTGCTGCTGGTGTGGGGTTGTACATTGAAAATGATTGAGCATATTTTGTGACGCGTGGTGTTTGCCGCCGGTATTTTTTGGCCGTAAGTCTCCTGTTAGCTCTGAAGGATCTGGCTCTGTAGCTGCCAAATCCTCAACTATGTTCATCAGCTATTTGCTCACTTTTTCTGTCTGTTGCTGCAAGGCAAGTGTAGCTGAGCTTTCTTGTTTGTTTTTTGATGTATTTATTTTTTAATTTGCATTAGCTGCTTGCTGGAGCACTAAAAAGCTCAACTGCAGACTGTTAAATACATATAGTATATGTGCCATGTGTAAAGGTAAATTTGACTCTGACGGTGCGGCCTATTTTTAAACTTAAGGTTTGAAGTGAACAACTAATTTATGAAAGGAATGTTTTACAATAAAGAGCAAATGGAAATATATTAATGAAACTCCATAATTAGAAAGCTCAATCACATTACTTCAGCACATGGTTACAGCTACCTAGCAAATCTAGGTGATAACAAGTTATAATCTGTGTAATTTGCTTTATCTGCTGGTTCAATGAAACATCATAGAAATATAAAATATAGCCTTATCACTCCACTAATCAAAACTTACATGAGCATTTAGTCCTTTGGCTTGGACAGTGTTGGCAGGAGCGTGGGCACACATGGAATGGAGGAATGCATGTAGAGAGTTGTAATTTCACTAAATTCCTTTTTAATGGGACGCTGGCAAATTATCTGTGCATGTGGTGGAAGAGTGTGCTGCTGAAGGCAGTGCATGGTTACAGTTCAGTTTAATTAAGTTGGCAAACTTTGAACCAAAGCATGCCGTATGCCATCCATCCATCCATTTTCATCCGCTCATCCGGGGCCGGGTCGCGGGGGCAACAGGCCGAGCAAAGCACCCCAGACATCCCTCTCCCCAGCAACACTTTCCAGC
>JAPZEB010000008.1:25690335-25702750 GCA_029783705.1 Chaetodon striatus | reverse complement strand
GCCCCATGGCCTAAGGCCCGGTCACCAGACGCTCGCTGGCGAGCTCCCCCCCCGGGTCTGGCTCCAGGAGGGGGCCCCGGTGTCCCCATACCGGGCGAGGTGCTCTTTCCCCGAAAAGGCCGCGTCATCAGGGTCTTTGAATCGCTCTTAGTCTGGTCCCTCCCCCGGGACCACTTTGCCTTGGGAGACCCTACCAGGGGCTTTTAGCCCCGGACAACACAGCTCCCAGGTTCACGGGGACACGCAAACCCCTCCACCACGTTAAGGTGGCGATTCTTGGAGAGGTATGATGTAGCATTATTGCCTTTTATGTGTGTTTCCCCCAAAATAAGTTCCACTATTAAAAATGTATGATTTCTATATTGCAATTGTTCAAAAATTCCCCAAATTCCTGAGCCTAAAGGGGCTCTACACAAACTAGAGAGTGCATGAGTTATCTGGACATGGTTCTGAACATGGAGGTGGTTGTGCAGGTGGCTTGCAGCTAATGTTGCTAACTCCATAAACAGCCTTAATCAACAGTAACAGTGCTGACAGAGCTATGGTGTTAACTAGGGAGGTACCAGAGGGTGGGTGCTACACCTCTGTGACACCATCCTGATATCAGCAGTAGGGCCTAACCCACATATGAGCAAAGTGTAAAGCAGTGGCATACACACATGCCTTTAACCTTTAAATACCCTTGAACATTTCCAGTAATTTTGCGACCCTTTGCAGCCCCAAGTCTAAATGTGAATGATAGCATTACTCTAATGTCCGTCATAACCCCTCACTGCACAGGAAAACTACAGCAGGTCAGCTAGACACAGAAGTAAGAGTGTAAGCTGTGATGGATGTTCTCAATGGACAAAAACGGATTTTCTAACTTTCTTCTAACCCTAACTGGAGGGTTATCTGGAAACCTGTCCAGTCATCTTACTGCCTGTATTCCTTATTAACAATGTGACTGTCAGCCACATACTACAAAACTGCAAAGATAAGTTGTATTAAATCAGGAGTAGTCTTTCATTAGTTTCACTGAGCTGTCCTTGTTGCCAATACATATTGCATTGGCCAGCTCTCACTTCTCTAACTTTACAACAGCTAATCCTAAAATTAGCATCTCTGGTAGGTTTGGTGCCACATGACTGTTCCTCGTCATTATGAGGAAGAGATGTCTGATAGGTTCGGGAGCTTTATCTCCATATGACATGTCTGGACTGAAGTTCCACTCCTTAGCTCTTACAAGATTGCAATGGCTGTCTGAGCAACCTATCTTGTTATACAAGGCACAGCATGTGCAGGCCCATTCAGCTGATCATGCCATACTTGGTGATCTGTGACATCTTAACTCCGTTTTCAATTTCCAACACTTTCTTAAAAAAAACTGAGAACAGATAGAGTATATATAAAAATATCTGCTTCTGCCAATTTATCTCTGTGGAGCTGTGTTGTACAAGGTATCAGTGACTAACCGGGACCATATCCAGGAGAAGTGGAAATCATTTCGGTGGTAAATTGTGGAGCATTTCACAGCATTCCATTTTGTGAGAAAATATGCTGCCTTATTTCCCCTAAATTTATCCCCTCCTCAATCTCTCACTTTCACACCTCCTTCCCTTTTTATTTATTTATTTTCTCCTTAATCTTTCTCATTTTATGTATTCACTGCAGACATCCAGATCCGGGCAGATAAATTCTGCTCATTGTGTTCCTAACAAGAGACTATTTGCATAACAAGGAACATGATATGTGACATCAAAGACATTAATTGACTGAAGTGCTTCGTGATGACAAAACACAGTCTCCCTCTCCCCCCCTGCTGCTGATTCTGTGTCCGTTATGGGATTTAAGACCTTGAATCTCAACAAGAATGAATGCAAACAGATAATAACCTGGGAAATCCATTCAGTGGAGCAGCTGTGACCCTTGATTTTCTCTCGGACCCTGCAGTAATCTCTTCCCAGAGGACAGAGCTGACATGATATGATGTGCATACCCTCCCTGTGTGCAAAATGTTCAGAATAGCTGCTGATGTAATTCGGTAATGCAGGCATGAGTCTGTATATCATTCTGCATTTTTGGACAGCACCACAGATAAGCTTTTTCTCTCTGTTGGTCAAATAACCTTGAATATATTATCTCCGAGGATAGTCACATGGGAGTCTTTGGGGTTTATTGGATTGCCAACAAAGTGGCACAGCAAAGTTAACCCACACGTCCTTGTGTGAAAGAACAGTCAGCATTTATGTCGAATTCTGATATTTGTAGTAAAGTAAACTATTTTTTCACATCCAGGGGTTGTTTTGTGTTCGAGAGTGTGCTCCTGCCTGGCGAGAAAAGAGATAGATAAAGTAGCAAAGCTGAGCTCTTGGATGGAGTCTGTTGCTTTTCTGATTCAATTGTTGAGTAAATGCAACAGTCTTCTCTAACTGGAGTCAAAGCTTCGAGCAACAAGCTAGACAACATTGTTAGTACTCAGTACCTGCAGCCACACCTGGACATCTTTTTTGCCATGTAAGTCTACGGAAAAAAGTCTTTTTGGGCCACGTCATTACATGGATGTAATTCCTCTGGTTGACCACTAGGAAAATTGGCTTTACAGCCTGGCGCACTTCCTGTGGGCCTGGCAACACAACGAAGCTACAGTCGCTTCCTATCTTTTGGACTTTCCAGTTCTGCATTCCCTCAGAGGTCAGACTTTTAAGACAGTTTGGTCAACAGCATGAATTTGCATGTCACAGTTCACCAAATTTTGATGCAGCATCGAAATATAGCAAAAAATAAACACAGAATAAATTAGCATAGATTTACCTCAGCCACAAATCCTGCTTATTTCAATGATTCAACTTAAACAAACAAAATAACTCTGAGACATTTTTAACTGCTGATACGACCGGACTAGAACACTCTGGCCAACATCTTTCTACCAGGTGGCCAAAATATAATTCAGGATCCGCTGATAATAATTTGTTTTGGTGACCTTCCTGACTTTTGTACACAAAAACTATGAAAATGAATAATCTGAAAACTACCAAAAACTTTATTGAGCACAGTTATTCTCCCCAGATTATACACTGTTTTACTTTAATGACCCTGAGCACCAAACTCAGGCCAAACTTTATATTCTCAGTCTCACTTTGGTAAGTCTCTACAGTAAGAATAACAAATAGTCAAAAACAAGCGTTTGAATTTGAATGAAAAATTTCCAGAAGGTTTTTGGCTCCACTTTTTAAACCTACAGAGACAAGGGAAGAAAGTAGGAGCAAAACTGATTGCAAATGCTCATACTTGAAAAACAGCAAAGTTCAGCCTAATACAAGACGAACATTTCTGCAAACCACAAATGGGTTACATTTGTATTATATCAATATTTCTGAAGTCAGTGTATCAGTCAGTGTAGTCAGTATAAAGTATATGAGCTGTCTTTGTCATCTGGAGGTCGGGGGCATGGTGGATGGCGTGGCATCTGGGTGAGACACCTGCCAAACTGCAGACCACTGTTCAAGACCAACAAACAACATCTCCAGTTGTGTTTTAGTGACCTACTGCTGTTTTTCCAGCAGCTTTTTAGTCATTAAACGTTGGTCTGTTATAGCGACTTGTTGCTGTTTTACCACCAGGGACAGTGCCACAAAAGTGGTAACCTTTACCGAGACATTGCTGCATTTCCTGCCAAGATAGTGCCACAAAAACCAGGTAGCCTATTATTTAAGCTAAACGTGATGTTTTCCTTCTATAACCAAGTGTTTTTGTGCCTATAACTAAGCACACATTAACGACAGCACGGTTGAAACGTAAAGAAACATAACATTTCAACATATCTGCTACATATTAGCGTACAAATGTAACTTACACATGGTTTGCAGAAATGCACAGTACCAACATTTGTTCTGCAGGTTTGGGGTGGGTCTTTACATTTAAGGGCTTTGTCTTGATAGCATTTATACCAACTGTGATATTCTGGACTGAAATAAAGTTGTTTCATAGGACTCACCGTGATCAGTTGAGTCACTCGTGGAGACAAAGTAAATTTGTGAAATGCTTACATTCAACTTTTGATGAACATTTGCACCCTTGACTGCTGTCTCAACAGATCTTTGATGGTACAGAGTTTGAAGAAGCTCTCATTTTCCAACCAGTTTCAAAAAACCCTTCCCTTATTAGAATTTTACTTGGTGTCTTCATTTTGCCAAAATTAAAACTAGCCACAACAAACAGCAGCCACAGCACAAGTAGTTAGTACATCACCAAGCCTCTAGGACCAATTTTTCATGGACATGCAAATGAATCTTGCTGTTCCACTTTCTGGTGACTGCCCACAAATACTCACTTTTTTTTGCAGATTGGCGCACATTTTCTCAATGACCACTGTGGCCTGCAGCAGAAAAAAGTGGAGCTTTTGACCTTTCCTGAGAGACCAAGGCCTTTCTAGTCACCAATGTTTGGAATTGGCTGTGTGGAAACCCTCGACTGCATGTTGTTCAAATATAGCGTGGGACAAAAAAAAATCAGCAACAGACACTTTTCTATGAAGTGAATTAAATTTAGATGTAGCTGAGTCACCCTGAGCCTCCATCCGGCTGCTCTGTTCACTTGGAGACTAAAATTGTTGACTAAAAACTTCAAACTGAGGAGTGCAATACTCGGTCCAGCTGGAACACTCACACCTCGTCATAAATTAAACTGCATTTACTGTATCGCAACATGTCACAAGAACAGTGTCCAAAAAGTACAACTGCAGACTGAAAGTGAGGATCTCACTTCCGGATGGTAATTGGAATCACATTTACTTTTTCATATTTCCTCAGATAAATCTTTATCTAAAGCTTGCAGATGTAGCCTCAGTGTATTTGGATACACAAATATTCATCCGAGCAAGCTGTGCTTGATGTAATTAGGCATTCTTCCAGTTTAATCAAGTAACCAGACGCACACACACTCACTTCCTCACTGTTTGAAAGCAACTCATTTTAGAGGCAAAAACATCAAGCAATGTTTCTGCCTGTAAAGTTCCTCTTCCCATTCACATTTCTGTTTATCTGCTCTTCATTACAGACTTCCTCTATCATCGCCGCTCAGAGTTGCTTCGACTTGACACCGCTTCCAGGAGCGTGCTTCACCTCTTAGAAAAACAGCTGCACATTCACCAGTTGGGATTTAGTTGACTTTTCCACAGAGGTTTTGCATAAATCAACTTTGGAAGCGATCCCTGAAGGTGGGTTCATCACGGGGGCTGAATCGCAATAAAACCCAACAATCAGTTATTATTCTTCACAATAGTGGGAGCAAATAGCAGCAACGGCGTGCTGTGCCTGAAAAGTGGGTGAGATTTTAGCTGCTTAACTGTGGGTCATCTCCTATAAGTACTGAGGCATTTGGATTAGCTACTCCTACACTGTTGTACTGTGGGACTGCTACATGAGAAAAATATGCGTACACACACACACGCGCGCGCGCACACATACACACTGTAGGCCTCTTTGGATACACAGTGCTGTTGATCAATATGTGTGATGCAGCTTCAAGTGAAGAGATGCTTGGCTTGCTTACACCTACACAAAAACCAATGCTTACAGAGACGTGACACTAAAACATCCTCCTCCGCTTGACATCACTTATTTAACATTTATATCAACACTTTACCAAGCGGCTCTGATGGAGCGTGTGCGGCGTGGATGACCTGAGAGGCTTTCTCAGGGTTCAAGTGTACTGGTTTGCAAATATTTTCAGGCTGATATATTTTTTATTATATTTTATTGCAGTGTATGATTGGGTCGTTGGAGTGTTGTGGATGTTTGGGTACATTTAACTGCAGGTAACCATAGCAACATTACAAAAGCTTTACGCCACATTTCCTAAAAAACTCATGGGTTAAAGTGACTACAAACACATTTGAAAGGGTCACTTTGCGAAGAACAGACTTTCTCACTTACCACAAGTGGTGGTGCAGATAGTTTGGGCTTTATGTGCAGAGCATTTGAGACCAGTTTCCAAATTTTGTGTCTGTTATACCAAAATCGTGAAGGTATATGGAATTTAGCATGTATAGCATGGCTGTAGCTGCCATTAGCTCCTTTGACATTAGCTGAATCAACTGTATTTGTGTTGACATGGTGTTTTGTTTTGAAGAAACTGCCAGTGGTGGTGCATTTGAAGCCATTCTGCTGATAGTTTTTTGACATGTTCTTTTTTACCAAGCAGGATGTAGCATCCTAAGTAAAAGCCGGAGGCTGACATGATTGGTTTTACCCACTTGGTTGCTCAAAATTAAGTTTTCAATGATATGACGTAAACACAGAATTAGCTACGGTGCTTTTGCCGTGAAGAGTCTAAATCGTGTTGTATTTCCAACATTGCATTCATGCTTTGTAGAGCCTGGAATTCACTATTCATCCATTTGTCCATAATATCTTTTATTTTTGCAAGCTATTGTTTGAGTTGTCTGTCGCTGGTGTGCATCGGCTGTGTTTGATGAATCAGCATGCTCTTATGGATGAGCCAGTCACCATACACGTTCGCCACTCATGGTTCCTCTTGTTCTGGGAAAATAGGAGCTAAAAAAGTCCCTCAGAATTACAACTGTCCTAGTTCCTTCTGTGCGGACACAACAAAAAGGCGGAGGAGAACGTCCTCCGGTACAAAAACACCTCTTGCTAACATGCTGATGTTGAGGAGGTTTACCATGATCTCCATCTTAGTTTAGCCTGTTAGCATGCTAACATTTGCTTTTAGCACCAAAGTATAGCTTATGTATATATGTACATGTATATTTAAGTCTATGGGGGAAAGTCTTTTTGGCTCAGTGGCAACCAAAAATTGGCGTTTCTCGGGGGCCTGAGCTAAGGCTGATGGGATTGCCAATAGTTTTGCTGTATTAGGTCATAAACCAAAGTACTGGACAAGCCAGAATTTAACCCCATGATGGTGCTTGTTGAAAAGTCAAGGGATCACCACACTTATCACCAGTCATCCTTTGGAGGGGCTTGAGTTTCTGAACCAAGTTTTTCCTGACCATCCATCAGATGTTGGGATATTTCACAGGATACGTTTAAACTTTGACCAATGATACGTGGGATCATCATCTCTGTACCAGGCATATCTGTACCAATTTTCATGACTATCCATATGATAATTTTAAGAGATATTTCAGTGTGGACTAAAATAGTGAACTGACTGACTGCCATCTTTGAAGTGACACTGCTTGCACATTTAAAAGCCGTTTACCACAAGTGGCATCAGTCTTTGCAGATAGTTTCTTTCATGCACTGGGACTTTGCCTCTGGACTTTGGACAGATACCACAGTACAATAAAGGTACTCTTCTTTATTGCAGCTGTAAAATACAACATTTATAAAACAAAACAGCAACATTTCTGTCCAGAATATATGTCCTGATTTCTTTGGGTATTCCACAAATCACACTGTGGACAGTTTTATTAGGCACTATTTTATTGGCACAAAGTCATCCCAATTAATCAGTTGTTTTCAGTACATTCCAAACACTTATCCCTTTGCCAATAAATCGCCAGCAATTCGTGTAACTCCTGGCAGTCCTCTGAGCTATAAGGAGACCAGGGCTGTAGCCAAGATTTTAAAAAATACGTAGGTGCTTTGTTTTGACTCTTAAAGACTGCTTTCACTTTTCAATGCAGGGTTTGCAAAACCAATATAACACTAGATCTAATAGAAAACCCGCTGCTGTCATGCACTGTATGTGCCAACAAATGTTCGAACATGTTGAATTTGTTGCCACACCTCAACTAGCCATGTGCCAGCAGGTGCTTTGGCCTTGGCAACTGTTTTGAAGCGCTTGCTATGGCATTGCTGATCGGGGTGGGGCCACAAGTACAGCATGTCTGAGACTTTTAGCCCACAGAGAGCAGTGCAGCAGCCCTTTGTGGTTTAGTCCTATTTTACCCATTAAGGGCAGTTAACATTGTCTAAGGAATTCCATTAGCCTGGCTGTCAGTGGAGACACCAGACGATGGTTTAAAGGCTTTTCAGTGCTGATATAGAAGAACACTGTGGGAGAAATACTGAATACTTGAAGCTTTTGGCATGAAAATGGTCAGATTCAAAGATGTTGAGCAGAAAAATACTATAGAACTTAAGTTAACCCTTTGCACTCGGGCCTTTACCTATCTTTTTTTTTCCTCATTGATTTATTATTTCTATACTTCAGTACCTGTTAAGTGTCAGAGTCAATAACCCATGTTTTCCTAGTGTATAAAACAAGGTCTGACTGGTTCACATTAAAAATAAAGCTGTTTAAGACTTATTCAGGCTTAATGCTGCATTTTCTTGAGTGCAGGGACAACATTCAGATAGTTCAGCGATTGCCTTTACAAAACCAATAAAAGCTAAACTATTACCATCTGTAAATGAATAGCTGCAGTCACCTCTAATGTCAGATATTAGATAGTGAATGGTGACAGTGAATACTGGCTATTTTGAACTTGGTAGCCCTGATGCTTCTTCATGAAAGGTGTAGGGAAATAGAGGTCTTCTGTTGAACCAGAACCTAGTGTTTGAAAGCATAAATGTCGCCTTTGTGTTATCAAACTCTTCTTGTTTAGTGTCTTCTTTGTCTCATTGTAGTGTAAGCAATAAGTGAATAAGGACACAAGGACAAGGGGCAACAATGAGACCTCTCCATGCTTTCCGTCATTCTCACTTGAAAGACTTTTTTTCTGTTGATAAATGATAAATGTCAAAGAAGCCACACTGAATCCACTTTGATTCAATGTAAAATAATAAATATAAAAGATTGGATTTTAATAATTATGTCAAGTCATGTTGTGAGTCGAATTTTTACATTTTTTAGTATAAAAAGTTGCCTCCAAACTAAAAACCTAACGACTTGTAGAATGAAGCAATATCACACAAGAGGAAGTGCAGTTGTTCTAACTATCAGCACTGCTGTGATTTGGTGCAGGGTGTGCCAAAAGCCCTGTTTCCACCAAGCAGTACAGTTCAGTTCAGTCAGGTCCATTTTTTTCTGTTTCCACTGTGAAAAGTTGTGGATGGTACCAATTGAACCTTTCGTGCTGTCCCCATTTTCAGTCGCCCCTCTGTTGGGGTACCTAGCACACAGATCTGGTACTAAAAGGTGGAGCTGTGAACACTGCAGTCCGTCGATTGGTGACAGAAGAAAACACCAGTTACTGGCAGCTACAAATTTTCTGCTCTGTATCAGAATTTGCCTGAAAAACCCATCATTGGTGGAGCCCCGGCTGATATCAGTGAGCAGCCGAACATTATCAGCGCGCATGTTCAACCACCTGCTACTTTTTTTATTAACAGCATCTCTTTGCTACATTAAAAGCTCAGTCGGCCCTGTAATAGTATTTTCACATGCGAGATCATCATTCCTCCTCCCGTTCCTCCCTGTCCCGGCTTTATCTCACTCTTACTCATCATCTCTGCCGATCTGTGTTTCTCAGCCTTAATGTGCCTTGTACACCGCCTCCACTGACCCTGCTCGGCTCCGCTCGCCTTATCCCTCCCTGCCTCAGCCTATCTGCACACCGTCTACTCTCCCTGGAGTCCTAGCCTTAGCCTGGCCCTATTTGTTGTTTCCCTACAGACATTTTCATTAAGATGATGTCAGGATAGACACAACTCATTCTGCATTATGTTTACTCAAGGAGATACAGTCTGCAGCGTCTTTCGTCTTTGTTGAGATCCCACCAGGCGAAAAAAAAAAAAATCAAATGGAGGAAGATAAAATGAGAATGTGGCAGAGAAATGATTGTCAAGTCCTGTACATTATGGGTCTGTAAAGATAGTGTTTAAAATGCAAAATGTAAACATTAGAAAGTGACACACATGTCTATTTGAAAAGAGTAACATAAGGGCAAGATAAATCTGATGGATGGTAAACATAGTATGAAATACAGTATCAAAAAGATAACCACCTAACAACAGTTGTCATTGTGAGGATGTTAGCATGCTGATTTTAAGTAGCTCAAAGTGCAGCCTCACAGTGCTGCCAGCATGGCTGCAGACCCTTATAGTTGTGTAGATATCTTTGGCAATGATATTATTGACAATGGATTATTGGCATCCAATGCTGTGATTGGATGGCTTGTCAGAAATAGCTAAAAGGCTGCACACAACCTACTGACGGTAGCATTTTAGCAAGATCCAGCATGCAGCTGTGTGCTAAAATCAAGTCATTGTTTTGCAAGTCACAGGTTAAGTCTCAAGTCTTTGCACTCAAGTCCCAGATCGAGACCTGAGTCAAGACGGGCAAATCACGAGTCAAGTCCTTAGCTTTGAGCTAAACTATGTGTTAAACAAGTCCTAAACAAGTTATAATGCGTTCCTCACCAAGTGTAATGCCATTTTAATAACAGAATATTAATATTTGAAATCAACAATAATCATTAATGCTTTTTAAAGATTGTATTTATTTGTTAGAACAACTTTGTTTGAAGTTGGTGCGTCTTCGTCTGTGATTTTCAACCTGCATGTTTCGCACACTGCAGTTTCGTTCTTGTTGACCAGCCGTAGTTTTGTAAAAAAAACAAAACAAAATTATATCTTGTAATTTTTTCCAGTTGTTAAGTAACGTAATTTTTGTTCTTCATGGTTTTGGATAGTTGCTGTCGGATTGTACCAAACAAAGTGGATCATTTGGGGACTTGAGAGTCAACTGGCTGGAAATCAACAGCATTAACGTTAGCTGATTCAGGAAATGAGGGGAACTTATTTGATTCAAGGCACACTTTTTAATTACTTTTTATATTTTCAAGTCAAAAGGCTCAAGTTCAAGTATAGTCACAAGTCATCAGTAATAAAGTCCAAGTTGAGTTGCAAGTTGTTTCCATTTTGTCAAGTTCAGAGTCATCAGATTTTTGACCTGAGTCTGACTTCAGTCCAAGTCACTTGACTCAAGTCCACACCTCTGAAGAAGACCGCTAACCATGGCTTGTGAGTTGAGCATTGAAGGGATAGATGAGGGTCAGACAAAACAAACAAACTCTAGCCACCCAAAAAAAATCCTGCCTAAAAAATCACTATAAGTTTAAGTGTATGCTATATTGAGAGTATTTGAAGTGTTTTGCCTTTCTGTCAGACAGCCTGTACCGACGGGGAAGCTGTCAATGACTTCAGTCACCCACCTATGCTCTCATTAAAGCCACCAGACTCCATTGAGAAAACCAGTAATTTTAACTTGCTGAACATGGCAGCTGTTGGTCCACTGCTGCATCAGTCAGTTCGTTACTTTGTGTCATTGTGTGACTTTAATGAGTCCAAACTAATCATTTTAAACCCCAGGGTCACATATTAACACAAACAAAATAACTGTTTGAGGCGCTGGTAGACCAGCAGCTCCTGTGTTTAGCAATGTTACATCACTGTTTTTCTCAATGGAGTCTGGTTTTGAAAACAGTGATATAACAGCTTTATTTTCCAGCTGAAAATCACTGTCTCACGGTGAGGTAAAGCAGCGAAAATATTCTAAATATAGTGTGCACCTAAACTGACACAGATTTTTTTAGGTGGCTAAAATTTATTTTGTGCTGCTCCTGTCCACAGCAGTACATTTCTTAGCTTCCATGTCTGCTTCTCCAAACTGAGGGCTTGCTGACTGACATCTACTTCATGTAATACACTATCTATGGATACGTACCCCATAAAATCCCTCTTCAAAACTGAACTATTTCTTGTAGTGTAAAATAACTGTAGAGCCCCTGTGAGAGGCGTCACAAGCCCAAAACAATGGGCACCACTGCGTAAAAGCAAGTTACAATGAGGACTCTGCTTCAGAGAGGAATCACTCTGTATTTCCTTTCAAGATAACCACAGCGAAGTATAACAAGGATTGATTGAAGTAAATGTGTGTGATTAGTACTCTACAGGCTGTGCACTAGTAAGAAATGAGTCATGATGAGCGCCTATACTGTCAACACACTGTTGAGCTGAGTAAAATCATTCAGAGTGCAGACCTGCAGTGTCCTGCCAGTTACAGCTAGTTAAACATCAAACTATGTGGAGTTAACACTGTGTGCATTTAACATTTACAACGGGTTTTTCTGACTATGCAGCGGGCTCTGTTTCTAGACATCCTAAATTTTCACTGCGGGAGACGTTAACGGTGCATTTTAATTTTTAACCCACACATTATTCCTTTCTTCAATGGTTTCAGAGTCTCAATGGATTTTTTCTTTTCTTCTTTATCTTAAATCTCAATCGAAAGCATTGTCTTTTGAGTTCATTCATTTATTAATTTTACGTAACTGCTTGTCCCATTAGAGGTCGCGGAGGGCTGGAGCCTATTCCAGCTGACACAAGAGGCAGGGTACACTCTGGACAGGTCACCAGACTATCACAGGGCTGACACGTAGAGAGAGACAACCATTCACACTCACATTCACACCTATGGACAATTTAGAGTCACCAATTAACCTGCATGTCTTTGGACTGTG
>JAPZEB010000008.1:25652404-25663977 GCA_029783705.1 Chaetodon striatus | reverse complement strand
AAACTTATTAAGCTTCTTATGTTTCTCTTTTTCCCTCTGTCTTTCTTCGCCTCTTGCTCTCTTACATCTTCTCCTCTTCTCTCCATGTTTCCTCCTGAGGCTGCTGTGTGTCGGAAATGGCACGTTGACTTCCACGTGAAGGCTTTTCTATTCGCTGGGCTGCCTGCCTGCATGCCTGGCATCCTCTCTGTGACCCACGTCTGCACGGACTCAGTGGCGGTCTTATCACCCACCCACCCACCCTCCCTTCCTCTGTCTCTATCGCCTCTCTACCACTGGTTGTGTCCTCCACACCAGCTGGATCACACACTCGCTGGCCTGGTCATGAGGGGTGAAAGACAGAGAGAGAGATAGAGATTGAAAAGGAGCCGGTGGAGGAGGACCTAAAGGCTGCTGCTGCTTATTCACTTAGCTTCGATTGATAACAGAGCATTTGGCTATAACCTGTCTGTGAGAGGAACCACGGTGCATTTTCTGTGAGGCAATTACACGTCAATTTCCTTGAGGAGAGCCAATAGCTAACCGCTTATACCATGCTATTCAATTATGTAAGAAGACAGAGAGCTTTCCTCTCCGCTGCATGTCTTCTGTGGAATTGGAAACTCTTGTTATCTTGTTATTTTAGATCTGTAAAAATGTGCACAGTCAGCTTCACAGTTTCAGAGATAAATGTCAGCATTTAGGGCAATTTGCTACACTCAAGCTATTTTTAGATGCTGCCTCCATATTGACTTCTTCTTTGCTATACTTTATAATAATAATTAAAAACTACACGGCACATTTGCACTCACTTGAGTGTAACAGGGCTGCACACCTTGCCATACCCAGCTGACATCATGCATATGCCCCCTGTCCTTGTTGCAGCCAAAGCCGTCAAATCAATTCTTCACCTTCCCTCGTGCTCTAAAAAAGCATGACTGCATACAATGCAACAAGGCCTGTGCTTCTCTCAAGGATAGGTTACCCTAGCAACAAGTTACGTAGAAGCAGTCTGGGCGAAGGCGCTACCTCAGAGGACAGGAGGCTGCCTGAGAATGGAGGTGGAGACTACCAGGGATATTTTAGCAGAAGCAATAAGTCTTAAATGGATTACACATTTCTGTTTCACTTGAATAATAAACATACAAATGTAGCACATGCAGTGTGCTAAAATAATAATGCTTCTGTTACATAATGTGCGGACGGCAGCATCAGCTAACAAACTAATGCCTCACACGCACAAGTGCTTTACTGTGGTTGTGTCTGCAGAGAGACAAAGAGCCGTTGGGTGTATGCATGGTCTCATCTCCTGTCAGCGGGGATGCTGGGATGCAGCCCGACAACCAGCCTGCATGATCACAAAGGTTCACTCATCGCTTCCAAACACACTCTGCACACACACACACCCATCATTAGCAACCTCCTCTCTCACAGGTGAGGAGCAGTATTTCAGGGGATTAAAACCAAAACTCATTCAAAAATGATCCATTTTCATGAAATCACCCCCTCCTGCCACACGAGCATCGAGACGACACTGGGTGTGTCCAAGTCGGTCTCCTTACTGGGTTTAAAACTGAAACATGTGGGCAGGAATGTGGAACCAGAACCTTAAAACCTCGATAATAACCATCATATTTATGTAAATTAGGATATTCACATTAATATTGTTGGAAAAAATTGTGTTTCAGCCATTTTCTTTGTACCAGACATAACAAAGAAATTCCCCATCGGCTTGGAAGCATGATGTGGGGTGAATGATAATTTAGTGAATGTCTCCATCTGCTGCACACCACCAGGAACTGCTGCATTATGTAACAGGAGTGCATGGCTGCTTTGGAAGGAACAGTGAGCATGCATGTCCCTCTGTGTGCTGCCTTCAAGTGCTCCTTATACGCTCTCACTCTACACCTCAGAAGATGTAGAAAATGATTGCCGCTATATCAAGTGCCATTCATCAGAGATGGTGCAATCAAATGGGATAGATTATGTAGTACAGCACCTGGCGGAGGGAGAATACAGAGAAAAGTGTACACCTGGTTATTTAATTTGATAAAAGCTTTACACAACCACTGCATAACCACCACTTTACAGCTATATAAGCTTCAACATAAAGAAAATCTCCTCTTGTATTCAGTGATTTATTGGCTGTAGAAGTTATTCCATTCCATTCCAAGGTATTCATCAAACTGCAGGCAGCGTTGTTACCAAATGTAATCTGCTTTACATTTGTATTAACGTCACTGATATATCATTATGATCATTACAAAAAAAACACCAAATACCATCATTATCATCGATGACTATGTGACCTTCATTCTCATCACTACTACGAATATCAGTTTGAGGAGTGCTCTTCAGATTTAGCATCACACAAAACATAGTCAGGCTGATGATGGACAGTTTTTAACAAGTACAAAATTTAATACAGCAGAACCATACATAACCTTTTCTCAACTTCCATATATCATTACATAGCTAGCTCCCTTGTTAACTGTTTGCCTCCAAGAACACTGCGGTCACCTGCTGCTGAGAAGAAGATCAGGGACGCAGTATTTGTCAATTACACCCTGTAACTATGGAACACACCACCTATAGATGTCAGGGAGGCTAGCTCGCTAAATATTTTTAAAAGAAAGCTAAAACAGTATCTGTTCACTGTTAACTAGCTCTGACTTCCTGATACAGGTCTGAAACTCTTTACGCTTCATGCTGTTGCAGCTCTTGATTGACAGTGCCACAACTGGGTGGTGGTAGATTCTGGGGCAGCTGTGGGCCGTACCTGGCACAGACAGTACCCGCAGTGAGGTTAACTCTTGAGAAGACTTTCGGTTAATCAGTGTCTGTTGGTGAGTCTGTGCCTGTTGGGAATTAAAGGCTCTGATAATTAATGACATCTGGGGGCCTAACAGGTGACACAGGAAGAAATAATACATGATATTTTGATTAATAGGATCTCAAATCAACACCACTTTTACATGAAAATTAATGAATCAGTTAATCCATGTTTTAAACTCTTTTAAATGTTCTTTTATATTGAATTGCCATTGAGACCATTGATAAACTGGGAGCCTGTTTAGACCTGGTTTTGCCACGCTTTTCGGTGATCTGAACACAAGTGGACAGCCGAGACACATCGCTGTTCACACCTGTGTTTATCATGTGTCTCCAGCTGACCATTTCTTTTCAGATTTCATTACGGCCTATGTCACTTACCTTAGAGGGTCAGAGGGCCAAGAGCACCGTTATTACGTCCACACTCTGGCCAGCAAGCTCGCTATTCACGTTAGCAGTTGTGTCGGCTAATACTCACACTGTAGGTGTTGTCAGTTGTTTTAAGACAGGCACAAAGTACCCTTCCCTTCTGGTACCCTTCAAAGTGTGAGAAGCATCGTTACTTGCTTGCTGCTGGGACTTAATGTTAATGTGCAGGTTGTTTTTAATTTTATTTTTAATTCATTTTGTTTTTAATTTTATGAACAGACTGAAATTCAAAATGTCCATGTATTGCTGTACATTTGAGCCGATGATGTACCACAACACTCTCTGAGCAAAACATACACAAGTGCACAAGTAGCACATAAAGCGACTTAACCAGCCATAGTGCACCCAGAAACTCTCTTAATTTGGAAACTGAACAGTGAAGTTCAGCTGCTGAATGCACTCAGACTAAAAGCCATCATGTTTACACTCATCATATTGCTGCAGGCAGTAGATGTTTCAGCTTAATTTAAGTGTAACTGGGTGTAAATATTTTCACACACATAAGATAATCACATAATCACATAATCAGAAATTGTAAAAGAACTTCTCCAAATGTATGACTATACTGTTTTCCTCTCCTCCCAGCTTACCTTTAAAATATTTCATCTTTCTGTGATTGATCCTCATCCTTGTAATACACTGAATATAGCCCAGAGAAACATACAGGCATTCAGCATACGACAGATTCCCTCATTTTACAGCAGCATCACAGCAACAACATCAATTGAATGATGTGTCTAATGTAGAGAAGTGTGTTTGGTGTTTTGCAAAAAGTGTGAGGCTGAGAATGTGTGTATGGTTGTGCAAATCTAGGCTGGTGTTTTGATCGTTGTGTGTGGTGTGTGTCTTGTGTAATTGGCTAATTGTATGATGCAGGTGTGTTGCTGTGTTAAGAGTTTAGAAAGAGTATCTCAGGAAGTTTAGGTTAACACTTGTTAGCAATTGTACCAAATGTAGTTTTATTTATCCAGCAAATGTCATGAGTTTGCCTCAAGAGGCTTTACAATCTGAATTAAGAATTAAATTACAACAGTGGAAACACAACAAATAAACAAGATGACACTGAATTTATAGAACTTGATAACACACCTCACTTCTGGCGCACCGTCCACACACATCTTTGTGACAGCTAGAAGGAAGCGCTCAGTGAACGTCCTTCCTGCTGTCAGAATACGAGCCGCTCCCAGGCTGTCGGCCAGCTGGTGCAGATGTTGAGCCATGCTGCCTCTGACTGCAGCACAGCGGTGGCTGAGGAGGGACAAAGACAGGGGACTATGAGACACTATGTTTCATAACTTTGTTTCAACTCTTTTGCTGATATTATCAATGCAACCTCTCCTCTCCTCTTACCTCAGTCCTGCGTTCAGCAGGGCGCTCGCAATGTGTCCGTGGCTGCAGTTTTCAACCAGGGCGTCCAGAGCGAGATTAACCTGCTGGTGAATAAAGGCGTTTGTTGTCTGGGCCAGTTTCAGCAGCAAGGCTCGGCCCGTTCCTTCTGCCTCTGGGTCCATGGCCCTCTCCAGGTGAACGTAAAGCTCTGCTAAGGTGTTCATAGCTTCGCAGGCAACTGCTGAGTGTAAGTTGTTCACCTATATAGTGAAAACTGTAGTGTGCACACAGAAACAGCATGAATCGAAAAGAGCGAGACACAAAGAGGAGGTGTGAACAATACCTCCTCAATGAGACCCAGACACACTTCATGAAGCTTGGTCTGCAGGGTGTCTGGGTGCTGCTGCGCCAGAGCCTGAATGATTTTCAAGCCGTCGAGTTTCTTCTCCCTGTATGTTTAAATGTAAAGTATAATTACTGACAAGCTTCATGTCAAACTAGCTGCAACATGACTGAGTTAAGATTTAAGATTTGTTGAGCTGCTACAACAGACTGCTCTCTCACCAGTCGTGACGAGAGCAGCTTGAAACAGGTGGACAGGCTCTCAGCAGGGTTGGTCAACAGCTGCAGCTCCGTCTTCTTGACCTTTTTGTCATTTGCAGCATCAGGGCTGCAGTCACTCGTCTTCTTGTCTGGTGAAAAGCAAAACACTCTCTGATCACCTGTCTTCTTGATCAAAGCTCAACAGCTGTTATAATGCTTTACGGAAAACTATGAGAAACCCATGAGCACAGTTATTCAGGATATTAGAACTTACCTGCCACACTGACAGCTTTTGACGGACACAGGACCACCCCGGGTCGAGTCCCTCTTTTCTGGGCCTGGGGAACTCTCGGAGGGGTCGGTGCGGGAGCAGGTGCAGGGCATCTCATGGCTGCAGCTGCAGATGTTCTTTTGGCCGCTGCTGGAGGTTGAGGTGAAGGGATGGAGGTGAGCTGGAAGCCTTTCAGTCTTTCCAACATCGCCTCAACTTTCCCTTTAGCTGATTGTAGCCTACATCCATCGGCTACCTCTTTGTCTGTCGGGGCAAAAAAGGGATCAGTCAAATTTCTACGCATGTTGTCCCATGCTGTATGAGCCTAACAGGAACTGAGTCAGCAAAGGCTGACCTGCTTCACTGTGTTTGGGAGAAAACACAGGCAGTCGAGAAGCTCTTCTCCTGAACATTGAGACTGCTCGAGGAGGAGGAGGAGGAGGAGGAGGAGTTGTTGTGTCCTCAATGAAAGAAATGGCCCTAAGCTCACTTTGTGTTCAAGTATCTACAGACCTAAGGGAGGACGTTGGGCTCTCATCTCAGTCAAAGTATAATTGCTCCACGAGTACACACTGCAGAGTTGGTGAGCTTACTTCAGGTTTGATGTTGAGTTCAATAAGCTGGTGGTTTCAATGGTGGCGATTCCATTCAATATTAACCACAGAAATACTTTTGGTACTAATATTTCTGAAGTGATTAAAAAAGGCATCTTATGTGAAACTCAAATTCAAAACAAACACACAGACAAACCTCATTTTCAACTGTTGTGCCCTCTGATCACAAATCTACTTGTCTTTACCTCAGACTGTGGTGCTGTTTTCTTTTCTGTAGTCACTACTTGCCTGTTTAAACCTTTTAGTTTCACAGTTTGAAAATATTTGCTACCTGTGCTATCAATAAAAAGGGGAAATGCCCAAAAATAATCTTTTTTTTTAAAGAAGAAACACAAAAATATATACAGGTATATGAGCACATATGGGCTTTTACCTCAGGTGAGCATCACTAACAAAATGTCAAAGAAAACAGTAAGTCTGAAGCTCTGCAGCCTTGAAGAAGAAAAATAAGAGAGGATAAGAATAAAGATATGACAGCATGTATAAAAAGATGTGGAAGCACTTTTAAAAATAATCAGCAATCAACATAAACTAAAAAGAAAAGCAGTTAACTTACCGTCTCAGATCGACAGTGATCAGCTGGTCGCCTCATAAAAATAAAGAATGTCCATCCCATCCTCAACATAGACAGGTTTACACCAACATGAATGTATTTAAGATGTTAATTTATAATCCCTTCAGAAAGTATAAAGGCAGCATCATATTTAAGGACAGCATGTCTGTCATCTTATTTTGGAGTTCATCTGCCCACTAGTGGCCACAACATCACAGATGATGAAGTTCGTCTCTTGAAGTGTGTACACAACAGCCACACACACAAACAGCCCCTCTACCAAGTGAGGAAAACTCTGTTAAAAGAAATAATCCAGAACATGCCCTGACACCAGGGATGAAGTCTCCTCTCTTGTAGAAGTCTCTGCTTGCAGACGCTCTCTCCACTGGAGCACCTGGAGCAAACCTGTTGTTCTCACAGACCAAAATGACGAGCAGCTTCAAGTGCTGCCGTGTTAAACCTGACCCTGTAGACAGACACAGTCCATTTTTTCTTTGATTTTTTTTAAAAAGGAAAATAGCATTTCACCCCCTTTTTTTACACAGGACCCTCATGGATATCCTCTGGCTGTAGATAAGAAGAAACTATTAGAGTCAGTGCAAACACAGTGATCCCTGTCACACATTGATTGGCAGCACCATCACCGTAGACCAGGGTCGCCAACTTTTACAATCAAAAGAGCCATTTTTGGCCAAAAAATACGTTTAAAAAATCTGCCTGGAGCCGTAAAACATATTTGGGCCCTATAGTTTCAATAACACAGCAGCCCGTCTTAATGAGTCTATAAACATTACTACAAGATCTAAATGAGGGTTCATGGGTATGTTTTACTACAAGGTGGCCTGTTTATAATAAGCATTAGCAGAGAAAGCAAACAAATCTTTTAACACATTATTAAATTTTCTATTTTCCTCTGAGACTTTTCTTTTCTTTTCTTTTTTTTGTATCAGTAATCCATAGCTAGTCTAGCTAGAAAACTTAAGACAAGCCACTGCTGTTTGTGTTACGTTTTCTTGGTGTGTAGCCGCCATTTTGTTTTAATGGTTTTAAGCCTGTTATTCACCAGGGAAAGTAAGCGTAAGCATTATCACAGTTAACTACAGACTGTAAATGCACTGTGCTGACCAAGCTAGCAGCTAGCATTATCCAAATATGGTCACATGGCTCCAAAACTCCAAGATGGCGACAGCCAAAATGCCAAACTTGAGGCTTCAGTATATGAGAACACACACCAGTTGGTGACATCCATTACTTTATACAGTCTGTAGTTACCATGCACACTTTGACCATGCTAACATGATAATATTTAGCAGGAAATGTTTACCATGGTCATCTTTATTTAGCATGTTAGCTCTTATTTGCTAATCAGCACTCAGCATGAAGTACAGCTACAGTACATGATGGCAGTGACGTCAGTTTTGCAGATATTTAGAACATTGCAGTGGTGGCCTGGATGAAAGTCAGGGGATCAACAATGTCAGTAGGCTTCATCCTCTGGGACGTATTAATATCTGTTAGTGCTGTCAGAGTTAAAGTATGGGAAATCAGGAAGCAATGCAGCAGTAGCATTGTGGATGGCGAGCAGAGACAAACCTCTGTGAGCAGAAATGGATAAAGAAAGGCGTTTTCTGATGGCTAGTTCAGCTCCAAAGCTCTGCCAGATGGTTCCCTTGACAAGTCCGAAGTAATTCCTATTTACTGTCGATGTGAATTGAGTCACCACCTGAGTACAACGAGCTGCTTGAAAAAACAGGGGATGTTAGTTAACCTTTACAAGTGTAAAGTTTGACCCTACATTGTGTTAGTATTTCTAAGTAATGTTACATTCAGGTCAATATCCTCCTGAGACCCTGTGTCCTCAGATGAGGATGTTCACATTTTAAGTTTACCGGACCTTATACTTCAACATGCTTAACCTAGGCCTGTTGTCCTCATTTGTGGACACTTTGTGCCATCTAGTGGTAGTAAGACCACAATACACCAATCTATGTAAAAACAAGATGGCAGCCATCTCTGCCAAGTCAGTCTGCAGCCGATCCCGACACAAAAATGGACAAGGTCCAAAAGCTGATCACATTTTATGGTTTTTGCCAATTTGCCATGGTTTGCTTTCAGCATATTTTTTGAGCATGCAGTACCTTTCAGGTTATTCTAGAGAATATTCTGGACAGTATTTGTCGTAGTTTTGGATTGTTGCAATAATAATAAACATACAAAGCAAAGCAAGAATATTTGTCCACTCCCGTGTTGATAAGAGTATTTAAAAACTGAAAATACCACTTCAAGGAACATTTAGAATAGATAAAGATGTAAGATTAAATGTAAAGATTAATCATGATTAAATATTTTAATCAATTAACAGCCCTAATATTTGTTCATGGAAATCCATTCAATAGCTGTTGAGCTTCAGCCTGGACCAAAGTGGTGTACTGACCGGCTGACCTTGCCTTCCACTGAGCTCTGCTGCTACTGTGGCTAATTATACTGAAATTATGTCATAATCATTTAAATATTACTCTTAGCGTACTACATTTAGCATAGCTTATGTGTGACAAAATGTAAAGGTCAAGCAGTGGGACAGAGGGCCTTGCATATTGCACAGAAATGAAACTATGAAACACACAGTTGTATATGTAAAGCTTGTGGGTTTAATATGGCAATTTTCACCACCAGATAGAATCAACACATGGGATTCAATCCAGCTAAGTAAAATATATGCACCACTTAGAGATCAGGACACTACAAAATACACCTCTGATTCATCAACCCCCATAAAAAGTGTTGATCGCACAGGTTGTGTAGACCACGGACACTTTCTCATCAGCATTAGTAGAAGTACAGCATCAGAGACAGAGGCTGGGCAGCGGCACACCAGGCTTTCCTTGTTGCATTTGTGAAACACATCCACATAAAGACACAGCCACCGGAAAAACATCTTCAAATAGAGACAATACAAAACACCATTTCTTTGTGGGTACAGTATGTGAAGAAAGTCTGGTAATCATACAGGCAGCATGTATGACACATGGGTTATACTACAATACAGTATATATACAGTCGCAGTGAGTGTGGAGATGACAAATGTGGACTCGCTTTTTCTCGCTCCCCCTCTTGCATCCTATTCACAGCTCTGCTTATGTGTTGATGAGTGTGAACAGACTTTTCTCCGTGCGGAGAGGCAGAAGGCGAGTGTGCAGCCGTTTTCGGCACTGGAAACACATTGTGGTGGTAGTGTTGCTTGATGCTTGCTCCCGTGCCCAGTCAGCGGGCATATGCTGCTGTCGCTGTAAGAAGCACGTGCGAGGAGCCCGAGAAGCCCTGCTGAAGTTGACGCAAAACTCGACGCTAGTCCTGACAAAGTGTAGGATCTGCAGACGCGTTCCTGCAGAATGTTACAAAAGTGTTTTGTCTTTCGTTTTACAGTTCAAGCAGTAAAGATGTGTTGAGATACCTCCTATTAAAACTGAGGAAATATCAGTAGCCCAAAAGAGTGGATAACAGTACTTCACAGAGAAAGAACACAACACACGATTTGGGTTGTGAACTGCCACTAGGCACATTTTTAAGAGGTTTGGAAAGTGACTTTTAAAAGCAGCCTTGAGCAAAAACCAAAAAGAAATCTCTGACTTTTCTCAGTATTATAATGAAGCAGTGTATACATTGCTGGCAGTGGGTCACTATTCTCTAAAGGAATGTCTCAAGATACGGACGGTTCTTCTACGTTATCATCTCGCACCATATGGACACCTTAAAAAAAATGGATCAAATCCCTGGTTGTTGTTGCTAGGATCAAAACAGTCTGCAATGAGGGGTAAAAACTGTACATTTACAATGTAGATATACTGTACAACAGCCTCACATCTGAAAACATACAGTACACGTTTAGTGTAAAAGCAGAGGACAACACAAAGAGTTCCCAGTACTCTTAAATCTACTGTTTTCTTATGTCACGTACCATTTTGCATCCCGCTGGATTAAAAAGCTTCGATCAACTACAGGCTGCTATCAGAGTCCCTCCCACTACTGTTAATGTAAAATAACACACACCACTATAAAACAAAAATCAGCAGGAAATGCAAGGGAAGGGTTCATTTTACAGTTATGAGTTTTCTTTAAATAAATCATACAAAAATAGTAGTGTACAGTATACAATCTGTCATGGTCCTTTTGATTCTCAGTGTCCGCGGTGAGTGTATAATTCACCTATACACACACACACACTCACTCACTGGTTCATGACTAAGTGATGTCTGACGCTTCTCAGATAGTGCCAGTGCCTGGCTCCAGTCTTTGGGGAGTCGGTCCGTCACTCGTCCTCCGTGGCTCAGCTGCTTCACAAACAGACTGACTCTCCAGTCCGATAATCATTCCTCCCACAGGTCGCCCTCTAACTCGCTCCTCATCCCGTCTCTCAGGTTATCTTTGCAGGTCTCCTGGGAGGTAAATAAACGAGTCCCTATGATCCCTCTTTCCCCTCTGAGCCCTCCGGCGGCGCCGGAGGCCCCTCCGCCGTGGGTGACTGGGCTCCTCCCGGACCATCTGTGAACAAACCCCAAAAAGACACAATAACAAATATGTTGCAGTCGCTCTCAAGGGCAAAAGGAAAGAATTAGACAATGCTACTGTTGATCAAATGACTTTTGAAGCTGCTCCTCTTTTTGGAACCACAACCAAGTCTGTAATATTTTCACTTTCAGCCATGCTTGTTGTTGCCGTGGGTAACAGTATGACATTAGTATGTCAACAAGTCGAACTATCGCAAGTATCACGATTTGAATTTTTCATATGATACTGAAAAATAACTGGTATTATCATGAACGAGATGATATGGAACACACCCCTAATACAATCCCACAGTTTCAGGGTGGACACCCAAGATCAGAGTCACCAATCTGACCAAATGTCTCCCCTCCTGTTCCTGAGTTATGACGGTTAATAATGGCCAGGAAACTGATTTTGCAGATTATTATAATGTTATAATATGAAACCGACCTTTGACCTTTGGGATATAAAATATCATCAC
>JAPZEB010000008.1:25596212-25633207 GCA_029783705.1 Chaetodon striatus | reverse complement strand
TGGTGGCTACGTCCATTCATTTAAACAGTATGAGGTTGACAGTTTGTCATACTGACCAACAAAAGAAACAAACAAACCAAAAATAAAATAATGCAGCTTTAAATACATTTTAGTACATACTATATATCAAATTTTTTATACGTAATTTTAACGGATAGCCAGTCTAAAAGCTTTAACTTTCACTTGTCTAACAATTTTTGAAGTGGTAAAAATCACAGGAAGTGATGCGTTCTATGATCCCAGTATTTGGGATGAACAAAAGAGCAACACTGAGGTATCCATGAGCTGTTAAAACCAACATGGCCGACCAGAAGGGAAAGGCTACCACACCAAGACACAAATCAGCAACACACAAAGAAAGTAAAAGTCCTAGTACTGCTCACATTGTTTGATTGACAGGTGATCACTGCATAGCAGAGCAAAAGCACCCCGGCAGCCAGCCACTGAACCCAGCCCAAGAATGAGACTGCTTTCCAAAAATGACCTCATGGAAATGTAATTAACACAGGGTGAAATCATAAAATTAAAGGAAGTGCCATGGAGCTTAAGTGAATATTAAAAACAGGGAGGAGCTGCCGGTACGCCAGCAGGCCCAGACTTCATTTCCCTTACTCTGACTCTGTGGATCACAACGATGATTCACTAAAAATTAACAACTGCACAAATGCAGTGTTTTAAAGTCTGTGGGCTTTTTGGAAACATTTTCTGCTCCACATTCACCAAAGCATAAAGACTGAAGCTTGTTACAGGCCTTTGGTGGAGCTGCTACTCGTATGAATGGAAACAGACGAACTCCTAAAGATGGGACATGAGGGACGGACATTTCAGGGACAGTTTCTGGAAGAGCAGACTTAAGGGTTGGCCAGTGATGATAATATGTCATATATGAGCAATTAAGGTTGTAAAATATTAGTTTTCAGCATCTCATGGTGGGCTAGGTGGTCAGGTTGTTCCATTTAAAACACTAAATAGTGGCACAAAATACTGTCCACTGGACTTTAAATTTGGCCTTCAAGGACTGATACTGACTGAACCAACTTTAAACCAACTTAAATCATATGAGTCAGAGTGAATTAATAAACGAAAGTGTGATTTTCTGATGTTTTTAATTGATTCTTCTTGGTAATTTTATCACAAAATTTAGTTTCAGACTATGTTTTTTTGGCCTCACAGTTCACCATCACCTGAAGGTCACAGTTTAAGCACCTTTTGTTGACCCAGGTCCTCCACAGAGCTCTCTGCTGGGAGCCAGTTGGGTTTTAATGTGAACAGCTGATGCACACAATGCTGTGGGTCCATATGGATGTGACAGGTAGGCTGCTGGTTTTAACATTCACTGTCAGCTCTGGTTACATTTTAACAGACAGCCTATAATTAATGTTGGCAGATAAGTTGGTCACGTGATTATTTGCTGTTTCAGTTCCTTTTATTTAGATTTTTTCAGAGCAGATGAAAGCTCAAGCCTCCTTGATCCCTCCCTGCACGCTTCTAATCTACTGTAACCCGCAGCTTCTCCTCCAGCTCTCGCTCCTCAGCCTGGAGGCAGCAGAGACCGGCCCGATGTCCTACCTGTGGAGCAGAACAGGTGACAGTGTATGTGCGCAACGACGGACACTCACCAAGTGATTTCAGTGCGCTTCGCCGAGGAAAAAAACCACGGAGTCCGAAGTTGGAACTAGCCGCCAGCCACCATCTTCTGCAGGGACGAAGAAGAGTGAGTGCGGAGTGTCAGAGGGTCCGTGGGGTGCGACACATGACACTGCTTCATCACAGCTGACACCGCTGGACCCGCGGCTGGTGGACCTCACCGCGCTCACAGCACACGGACAGCAGAGCGCTTCACTGTGCGCTCATTCCCAGCAGCAACAGGGAGGAGCGTCAGGTGCGCGCACTGAGCACGGAGGATACCGGAAGAGAAGGGATTTGGCCTTCAAAGTAAAAGCAGAGCAGCGGTCGAGAGAGAGAAGATGGAAAAAAATGTTTTAATTATTTCCATGAAGAAAATGGAACCTTCCAGACAAAAACAAATGGCGTCAGGGTAAAGATATACAATGTAAGTACATTTAAATTTAAGTATTATTCCACAAATATAGGTTAACATGAACAGCAAAAAAAAGAACAAATATATTTTATTTATATATACATTTTATGATATTTTGTGAGTGATGATGATTTTTTGCTCAGACTTGCAGACCTTTACAGAATAAGCTGATTTAAAAATAAATTAGTTTTAATTATTTCATTGAGGAAAAAAAAAAGCATTATTCCCAATTACAATCTAACATTTATGGCATTTTTTTAAAATTCAAAATTTAAAAATAAATAAATAAATAAAAATACATATAAATATATAAATATTTTGTTAGTGATGATAATATGTCACTTAGACCGTCAGACCTTCACAGAATGTATTTATTTCAAAGTAAATTAGCTCGGTAATGTTTACTATAATATATGAAATCCAGCTCTATATGTCTATCTGTATGTCTAACAGGTGGCTTTTCTGTCTGACCTGAACCTCTCACTGTGTAGTGTTAATAAAAGTAGGCTACTATTCACAGCTAAACAGCACGTCAAGCTTTCTGCTTTTTTCAGCTGAAACAAAAACTCACTATAATACAGTTTAATGCTTCAAGAAAACCATTTTATGTATGTTTTAGTTTCACTAATTCAATTCAAAATAGATTACAGATGTTTTTGTAGCCTATCAAATAATACAATAATTGTTTTTGTTAACATCACTTATGTAGAAGTAGACGATGTTGTAATAGGCCAGTAGTGACAGTGCAGGAAATATACATTTTTTTAACAATAATCTAATAATGTTAAATAATGTAATAATGAGCATTTTAAAATAGTTTAGATAATATATTCAATTTTTAAAATATTTTTTGAGAATAAATTAATATTTTTAAAATATTTTGTTTTATTTTGAAGCCACACGTATAATTTCCTGTGTAACTCTGGCTCTTTATCTCGCCGCTGCTACTCAGAGGTTTGTACCATTGTTTTTTCTTAGTAAGGGGCGCACTGTACACACTCACATATTAAGACATGGAATCGCCTCTTCACCTGTCCTTCGATGGAAACCAATCACTAAATTAATTTGTCCTCAATCCTAATTTATATGGATATTATATTAATCTTTCATCTTCATTATTTCTTTCATTCTTATTGCTGAGATAATAAAACGCACTGGCACATGCAATGTGGATACTACCACCTTAAATAGAAACAGAAAAACAGTGGTCCAGTAAAAACAAAGTGTTCCCAACAAAGGCTGTGATGGTTTCAGTCAACAGGCTTTTTTACATTCTGAATATTTTATCTCGTTTAGTAAATGATTAACCCTCAGATACACCTGTAAAACACACAATCACACAATAACCTCACACTCTGGCACAAGAGCCTCAGGACATGAAAATGAAATACATCATAATGATAACTGTTCAGCCCCAGCAGACACACTGGGCCCTGGGGTTATCATGAAAATATCAAACACATCAAAGATCAAGAAGACAACAGTGGTGACTCTAACCAATGTCAGTCCCTCGAGGAATGTTGGCATTATATTGTAATGACGCTGTTACCTGATTAACCTCAAATTCATTAGACTGCTACATGCATTAATGCGAACCACAATGCTGGTTTCTTCTGAGGATATCAGACGCCTCTCTCTGCTCTCTGCTCTTTAGGCTGCAGCAAAAAGAAGACGTGGGGAAGCTTCATCTTTGCTCTGATTATTTACAGGCGAACGCCTTCACTGAGTCTCTGAAGGTCAGACACAAACAGATGGAGGTTTGCCCCCTGTTGCTTCAAACTCACTGTCTGACCTTTGCTGCTGCGCCTGTTTACTCACTGGTTGCTACTTCTGGTGAAATTTAATTAGTATTATTTCTATTTGCTTCTATCTGGCTGTATGATTGGACCATAGTGACTTTGCAATGGTCTTGCTGTGCATGTGGGCTATTCATGCTTTCCCCCATGATCCCTCTTATACTATGAGGAATATAAATATGCTCTAATGCATCATACATATTACTTTAGGGTCTTATTGTTTAATTATTATATGTGTATGCTGTTTCTAGTTTATTTAACTCTCTTCACATAGTGTACAATGACAATTTGTCATGTTGCACACCTACAACGCTGTCAGTCTAATTTCTAACTACATCAGTCAGTTAAAATGAAACACAAATCACATTATGTCATTTTAAATTACATTTTCCTCTCTTCTTTCTTACTATTAGAGACGTTATAACAAGGTCCATTAAATTATTTATGCTTGAAATAAAATCTTATGGGGAAAAACCTTTCTGCCCTGAACAGTGAGGCTGTCAGCGTAATGACAGCTCAGAGATAGATATTTATGTTTTTTTTTCCTCCACACAATCTTCTTCCCTGTCAAAACCTGGCAGCTGAATTACCCACAATGCAACTCAACTAAAAATGATTAGAACAATGTGTAACAGTACTGATGAGCAGGACTTTACATTGTGTTTTGTTTGTTTGCTTTTTACAGGTGCATTGCTTCCACTGTGCCTCTGCTCCTTTAGCATCCTGATATGTTCTTCTATAAGTGTCCACAGAAGGGATGTAGTCACCCTTTAGAGGACACGCAGTGTGTGTGAATCACTGAGTATGAATATTTATTACCGATGCAAACAACACAAATGGAAACAGCATGACCATAAGATTCTTGTAGTCATTTCCTGGCTCAGGCCCTACAGATTAATGCACAGACCTCATTGGCTCAGCGTGATTGTTATTATAATTATAGAATATAAAGCTTTGATATAAAAAGTAAAATTTTTCCACAGAGGAGAAATGACTGTAGCACACTGGCTGATTTACAGACATTAATTCCATCCTGTTTGTATTTCTTAGATTACAATAATATGTGATGCTGCAGGAGGCAAAACTCAAGTATTTGCCTATAAAACCAAATTTAGTTATTACAAAGACACTGTAAAATTGTATAATGACTATTATCAAGATAACATATATATTGACAGTAACAATAAAATTAGTAACAAATAAAATACATTTCAATTTGATTGCAATAAATATAGATTACGATACATATCACATCCAGTGTAAGTGGACATATTGTTTTTAATGCAGTAAAGTAATCTTTATTGCAAAAAACACTGGCAACAAATAAAACCACCTGTTGATTGATTTAAGATTATTGATTATGCTTGCTTCCAGTTGGTGACATAGACCGGGCCGGGTTAATGAATGATGTGTTTGAGGTGGTAAAGTGATTGGACTATAATAAACGAGTGTTTTTGCTTTTCCACATTAACATCCAGGTCTTTGGAGTGACGACTAAATCAATCACAGTGTGTGTGTTGGACTACAGCAGGCGATACTGAACAGCAACGCCTTAGAGTGAAGTCATAGGTGTGTTATTATTATTTTCAAGTTTACCCAGACAATACCGGAAGCAGAATTACTATGCTATTAAAATAAAACTAAGAATGTCAGTGTTGACGGTATCTTCTGCAACGACAGCTTTCATAATCCCCCACAGAGACATTGTGTTTCATGTCGACATAATCCCGTAAAATGTTTAAATAAACAAACTGAAATAATGGCATATTGTGCATACTACATAAAATATGTACGTGTATGTATAACACAAAGCTTTTATGTTGAAGGGAATAAACGGACATCCGCCTACTCATTTTAATACACTTGACGACGCCATTTTGTCTCGGACAGTTTCTTCCCCAACTTTTAAAGCTTTCACAACTTACATCTAAATTGTGAATTAAACCAACATGGGTGCGTGTTTGGCTGTGGGTTCCCTGGCCAGTTGTGTAAGTAAACATTTACCGGTTGTTTTGTTGCTTTATAACATATGGAGACTTAATAATTTCTTTATTTTGTGGCTAATTTAGCTCCGCGTTGTTAAGCTAGGAAAACATTGCGTTATGATTACGACGCAACGTCATGTGAAACTAGCGATTAAAGTCTGATATTTTACTGCAGACGTAACGTTATGTCTCATGTGACATTAGACTTACTTTAAATAGTTTAATACTAGTTACTGTTTATATTCGGCCTACACATTAAAGCCAGATAACCTTAGATTTTAATGTCATATCAATTTGAAATATGATCTCCCCTGTTGGAAACTCGTTAAAATAGACAACCCAAACATTTAAAGTTGACAAACTGTGGCGATTTTTAAAGTTGAACGTTAAATTTAACTTAAACTGACTATTAAACCGTCTAGATGTTCTTAAATATATATATAAGATATACAAAATGTTTGTCGAAATGACGTGAAGGTGGCTGCCAATACCAGATTTGTGGCTAAAGTTAGGTGTGAGAGCAGCAGGAGCGTCTGTGCTGTTCTGTGACTTTATGCACAGTAAATTTAGAGGTTAATTCTTTTGTCAGTGTTATTAAATGACTGCAGTTAGCGAGTATTATGAACAAAATATCACGCAGTCTGTTAGATACGCAAGGTGTTTTGTAGAAAGCGCTATTTCCGGGTTTTACCCAGGCTCTAAAGCCATCCCATTTGGAGCAGGGCGTCACTGTTTCGTCTCTCTGTCCTGGTGGTGCTCATCAACATAATTCATGTCTTGATTTAAATTTGATCCTCTTGTTTATTTACCCGCATTTGACCTTTTTTTTTTTTTTTTTTTTTACGTTTTATACATTACAACATAGAATACATATTTGATATCTGTTGATGAAACCCTTATTAAAACAAAGCTGTACAGACTGAAAAGTATTCACCTCTGTAAGTTGGTTATTATTTAAAGTTGGGTAATAATTTAAATGACAATCATAATTTTGTCAACAATGTGTGACCAGTGATTTTAGGTCAAATACACCCATATCTGGAGGATCCAACTGCTGTTTAGTCAACTTATAATCAAAAGCTGCATAATGAAAGTAAAGTAAGATTCCAGATACATCCACAACAAGGTTATAACCATCTACCAAACAGGGGAAGGATACAATTTCTAAGACAATGAATACTCCTCAGTTCATTTGGTCAGTGGTTTTCTAACTTTTTGTGCCCAAGGTTCACTAAAGGACAAGCCAAAATCACGAGGCACAACTGTGTTTTTATCTGTGCATAATAGCCTCTATAACGTGTATTATCACTTTTATCAAGACATAAACGTTTGTCTTTGTTTACTAGTATCAAATAACAATAGACAACCAACAATTACTCATGAAGTATTTGTGAAGAAAATGATTCAAGAATCCATTTTAAATGTTTTAAAATTACAAAGCACCAATATCAATTTGAACAGGAAATAATGTGAGATAATGCAAGATAATCTGATGTGTCACACACTTAATTACCTCGCATGAATGGCAACAAATAGGTTCCCTGTGAAGGTTTCTTAAATTAAATTAAATTACACTTTTTAAGTAGAGTTTGCCTCTTTATTAGGAAGATCTAATTTAGATTGATATCTTAAGTTGGTTTTTTTTTTCATTTTGGCCTGGGAATCAGTAGCAATTTTTAATAGCAGTGCCATATGTTTCAGGTTTGAAACCAAGACAATTTAAAGCTAAACTTCTTAAATTTTAAAGGTTCAGTCTGCAGGATTAAGGAAAATATATTTGCAAAAATGGAATACAATATAGTAAGTATGTTTTCTTCAGTGTATAGTTACACTAAGGAAAAAATACTTGTTTTATAAAATCATACGTGTTAGTGACAAACCAAACACTGGCCCTAGATAGAGTCAGTTCTGTTTTCATATTGGCCATGATAGTGAGCATCCCTTCTGCAATGAGCCAAATAGCGTCAGAAAAACACAGATTTTTAACATGTAACTGCTTTATTCAGTGCTTTTACCAGTTCAAATCATCGGGTCCGTTTGTTTTGGGGTAGAAGAGACCTCTGCCGATAATTCAGTTCTAGTTAAAAACCTCCTGAACGTCTGGATCCTAAGTTATCAGAGGAAAAAGGTGAGCACACATTAGCAAGTGCTGGGCTAGCTGCCCGTTTGCAATCAGCTGACCAGCATCAGAGAAACCCTGATTTGTGATGTTAAACTGCTTTATTCGCTGTTTTTACCAGTTTTATCACCTCTGTGGATAATTTGGCTCCTGGTAAAAACAATTGACAGTGAAGGAATCCTAACCAGGAGTCCATGCTTGGCACACGGGAGAAGTTTTAGCTGGTTGCAAACTGCAGTCCTCCTTTCCAGATGCTGGTAAATCCTACATGCTGCTCTTTTAATTGTCAAAAACCAAGCAGCCATACCTTAAGTTATTATTGCACAAATTAATGTACAGAATTCTGATCTTAAATCAGCAAACATTAGATGCCATCCATCAGTCTCGGACTGTTTTTGATACTCGATGCTACAAACACACTTCGTTGTGTTAGAGACGCATTGTTGTTTGATACGCAGAACTTTTTTCATTTTGCAAAATAAGACATGAAATTGGCCCCTTGTATTTGTAATGTGATTTTTAATATTCTTTGTTATCACCATGAGTTTTTTTGTAATATTCCTAAGTAAACTTGAAGGTTTGGTTTGTGTAGTTTTTGTCTTGGCTGTATTTATTAGACTTATTTTTAAGAGTTGGTTGTTGCCAAGGCAGTAAGGCTCGGGCAAGTGTGAACCATGGAAACTGGATTCTTCTCGTCACGGTCACAGTGTTTACACCAAAGGCCTGTGTACTCGGGTGCATATTTAGGGAAGGATGGCTGATCTCAGCTACTGTCTCCGCCTCAGTGCTTTCAAACACCTCTCAGCAGTCTGCGTCTGAATCATGCAGGAATCCTCAGTGATCCTGTCCACAGTGCTGGATGAGAAACAGAGAGAGGGAGAGCTTTGTTGTGATGGCAGCTCTAATCACATGCCTGATTACTGCTGCCGTAAATCATAATTTGTCTTTGGTTTTCTGGAAGCGTGCAAAAGAGGGAGAAAGATGGTTGCCCTGACAGCAGACACAGTGTTGTTTGTTTTGTTTTTTTCCACCTACCGCAGTTGTTGCAAGCCATGCATGCATTACCCTGATTATCCCACCCTTGTCCTTGAGTTTAATAAAACATATGAATCTGTACGAATGCCCAGCTAATTGTCTCCCTCGTCTGTCCTCCAGGCGTCCTGTTTGTGTGGCTCGGCCTCCTGCCTCCTGTCATCATGCTGCCCGTCAACGTACAGCTCCACCATGAGCCGGCTGGCCTTCTCCTTCCTGCTGCTGCTCGGGACTATGGTGTCTGTCATCATGATTCTCCCAGGCATGGAGGAACATCTTAAAAAGGTACATCAAATGAGACCAGATTAGATCAAATTTAATAGGCCACTCTGGGCTGTTACATAAGGCACCTTTAATCGTTTCATAAGACCCAAGCATCTTTGAATTTTCTCAGCCCACATGTCATTTCCAATTCAAGACGAAATAGGAAAATAATTCAAATTACTTTCATAAGGCTGTAACCCAGCAACAGTGATACTGTCGAGCGGCTGGACAGGATGCTTGGATGATGTGTTTATTTTTCTACCAGCAGTCTCAGAAGAAGTGTCTTTTTTTTTTTTAAAGATCATCTGAATTCAAAAAGCCTTCCAGTTGACCCAGTTAAATCCTTCGTTCATTCACCCATTATGTCCTCTGTGTGCTTCACACTATCAGATTCCAGGTTTCTGTCATGGTGGCACGTCCATACCTGGCATAGAGAACAAGGTGAACTGTGACATCATCGTCGGCTACAAGTCAGTGTACCGCATGTGCTTTGCCATGACCTGCTTCTTCTTCCTCTTCTCCATCATCATGATCCGAGTGCGCAGCAGCAAGGACCCCAGAGCCGCCGTCCAAAATGGGTTCGTATTGTGCACTACAGCCTCAGCACCACAGCCTCATACGATGAAGGCATACTGAACTCTGCTGGCCATACGTGGCGGTTGCAACTTTAAGATTGTAATTAAACTGTGAGAAAAACACACTTGTTCTTTGCATACTGACACACCGACAAAAACTTTTTCCCTCTCAGTTTCTGGTTCTTCAAGTTCCTGGTGCTGCTTGGCATAACTGTAGGCGCTTTCTTCATTCCAGATGGCATCTTTACGACAGGTATGAAGCCCAGACCTGTTATCAGGTTTCTATTTTATCTAAACTGAGCACACAAGTATGTTCTGATGAAGGTCAGACTGAAAGCTCAAGAATAAAGTGGAACACTGCAGAGATGTAAGTGTGTGGAAATCTTTTCTACCACTGTCAAGAAGTGAAAGCTGGTAATGAATGCATGCTCAGATTTCTGCTCTTTTCTTAAACGTGATAAGAAAGTCTGTGATGTAAATGTCAACTTTCAATTCTTGATGATTTTCTTTAGGGCAACTCTTTGTATGAATGCTTCTGTTTAGATAGCTTCTGACTTTTTAGAGCTGGCGCCTGTTGTTTAATGGGAAAGAAAAACTTTTTGTGGAGGAAAAAGGATGCTTGGTGTACCTCATCTCTCTCAGGTGTTATATCTGAACCAGTAACTAAAAATTAATTAAAGTAAATGACACCCAGTGTCATTTGCAGTAAGACTGCAAACTGTTTTTGAGGGTCAATGCTTATGCTGATTTTGAGAGGGTAGGTGGAGGACGTGGTCCATATGTTGCTCATTGTCAGTTTGGGTTCATGGTAAATGACCACTTGTAATCATCAAATAAAACCGCCCTCCATGTTATAGTAGAAATGTTGAACTTTCAGTTGCCTCTTCTGGTTTTAATTGTTCATGTATGAGCTAAACATCAGTTTATATATATGATAACCAGAACTGATCATGTTGACCCACAGTGACCCATACTGCACTGATAGTTCTGCTTTAGGGTTTGGTACTGTGAGTAAATGCCTCTGTCACTGCACAGCCTAATAACCTTCTAAACCCAAATCCATTTCTGTCTTGTCTCAGTGTGGTATTACTTCGGCGCTGTGGGTTCTTTCATCTTCATCATCATCCAGCTCATCCTGCTGGTGGACTTCGCCCATTCCTGGAACCAGTCCTGGCTGGAGAGGGCAGAGAATGGGAACCCAAAGGGCTGGTTTGCAGGTAGAACGGCAACACACTCCTTCATTTATCCCAAATAAACCTTTAAGTGCAAGTTTCAAAGTTAGTGTTTGTCCAATTTGAAAGGCAATACCTGTATTCTAGTTTTCAGGCTGTCGGTAATGGGTTGCATACATTTTTTTTTGTCATCTTTCTGCCAATTTTTCATGGAAAAAAAACACAAATTTCACATGACAGGGTGTAAAAATCAGAACTTAAACCATTTTGACAAAAGTACAAATTAGATGTAATACCAATGAATTAAATTAAAGATACGAAAATGCAAGTCTAAGAAGATTCATCTGAGACTGAATCAGATAGTCTGACGTGCTCTGGAAGAGCTGTTCCAGAGACGATGGCCAATGACGCAGAATGCAGCATCACCAAACTTCTTAGTTCTCCTCTGCGGGACATAAAGTCGACCAGATGGAGGATCTTAGTGATCTGGAGGGAATGTATTTAACCAACATACCAGATGAATAGTCAGGAGCCAGTCCATGAGGAGATTTAAAAACTAAAAGTGAATGAGTAACATTACTCTTTGTTTTCTCGCAGCTCTGCTTTTCTTCACCATCATCTTCTACGCCTTGGCTTTCACTGCTGTCGTGCTTTTCTACGTGTTTTATACCCAACCTGACGACTGCACCGAGCACAAGGTCTTCATCAGCCTCAACTTCATATTCTGCATTGTTGTGTCCGTCGTGGCCATTCTGCCCAAAGTTCAGGTAAAATACGCCACCAATTATGTATGTATATTATCAAAAAATGAAGGTAACTGTTGTTTGATGTTGAATCTGGAAAACAAGCTTATATACAATAAACATTGGTCCCAGTTGTGACCTTTTGTTATCTCTTCACGCAAGGACAAAATCACTTGACCGTTGAAAAGAGTTTTGTTTCACTGGCACAGTGATTTATTCTCTGATTGAACCCGTACCATTATCACTCCAGGAGGCTCAGCCCAGCTCAGGCCTGCTCCAGGCCTCCATCATCTCCCTCTACACCATGTATGTCACCTGGTCAGCCATGACCAACAACCCCAGTAAGTCCAATGAATCTGAGTCGTGACACAACTGACAAAAGAAACGAAGAAAACAAACCTGAAGCTGCAATAAGTACTACTTGTTATGTCTGAGTTTTTTTTAAATGTTGTTTTCTGTGTTTTCAAACTCAGACCGCAAGTGTAACCCCAGTCTGTTGAGTTTGGTTCAGCCCAGCAGTCCAACTCCAGCACCAGGACCTGCTCCTCCTACTCCGGCCCCAGGAAACACCCAGTGGTGGGATGCACAGGGCATCGTGGGACTGATCATTTTCTTGTTCTGTACTCTTTACGCCAGGTAGTTTTCCTTTATTGCTGGAGTTTTTAGGCTTCATATTGTCATGATGATTTGCCTGTATAAGAATATATTGAAGACAGGATCAAGTTCAACCTGGAAACATGGAAATCTTTATTAAGAAGAAATAACCAGCATACAGAACCTGAAGAGAGGGTTGTTCACTTTGAATGCCGTCGTGTCCTGTCATTTTTCACTGTATGTCAACATGACATCTTGTGCTCTGGCTCTCCGCAGTATCCGCTCCTCCAACAACGCCCAGGTGAACAAGCTGATGCAAACTGAGGAGGGCCAGGGTCTGACCGCCGACACGGTGGTCGAGGAGGAGGACGGAGTCCGACGGGCCGTGGACAACGAAGAGGACGGAGTCACCTACAGCTACTCCTTCTTCCACTTCAGCCTCTGCCTGGCTTCCCTCTACATCATGATGACGCTCACCAACTGGTACAAGTAAGTATCCGTTGTCGATTAAGATTCTCAGTCTTCCAGGTCATGGTAATCATAAGGTGTGAACCCTTGCAGAGCCGTTGAGGTCATATGTGAGCTCTGAGTTTGAGTCGTAAAGGTCGCATGTGAGTCATTGACCCACCCGACCATCTTGCGTCTCATTAGGGTTAGATGGGTCCAGACTCTGTAAGGGTTCACACCCACACAGAGTTAAAAGCCTGTGACTCTGCACCAGTCCTGTAGAACTGAAGAAACTTCTTGGATGAGAGGCGAAACGTCTTCAAGTATCTCAAGCAAGTCCAGTTGCCTTTGATGTAACACTAATGATAAAGTATCTGTTATTTGCTGCTCTGGGCAAACTCCTCTCTGATTTCGCTTTGGTTCATCAGGCCGGACTCTGACTACCACACCATGCAGAGCGCCATGCCAGCTGTGTGGGTGAAGATCGGCTCCAGCTGGCTCGGCCTGGCGATCTACCTCTGGACCCTGGTGGCCCCGCTGGTTCTCCCCGACAGAGACTTCAGCTAAAACGGTGAAGTCTGACAACATGTGGCCACTAGCCTCTTGCTATTTGCACCTTGAAGAAAGACAGCTTTAGCCTCAGATTGATTTATTAATTGATTTATTTTCTTCCAACTCCACATTTAAAGCTGGAGAATGAAAAAGTTTATATGCTTAAATGTTGATTGTTGACGCTCAAGTTAAAATGAGCAGTTTGACAGGAACATAAAAATGTTTGAGCTTTAATCACACATTCCAGTTTTTTCACCTCAGGTTATTTTTTATATTTTTTTTCTTTCACTGTTACAAATATTTGAACAGAGAGCACTACCTGCCTTTTATAAGACAAAACCAAACACACCTTTCCGGGAATATTTTGATATTTTGGCTTTGGTTCACTACAGATATGATAGCTGTTCCTACTGAACTTTCTGTTTGATTTTATTGAAAGGTATCCCAATTTTTTAGATTAACTCTTTCCTTTTATATGACACAGCTTTGTTCTGTTGCCTGATTTTTATAACATGAGTGCCTTCTTATATGTTTCACACAAGCTATTCAGGAGGAACTTTTTGATATCTTTAAACAATGTAAGGCCTTCCTGTCTTCACTGCTCAGTTACTTCCTCCATATAGTGTATGTTCACTTGTCAATATAATCAATAAAGTTGACGTTGTTTAATGTCTTTAATGGAACTGTATGCAACGTTTCTGTCCTGTAGGTGGGGCTGTTGTCCATCAAGTTAGACTCCTTATATAGGATAGACTTCATTATGCAGAGTGCATTTGTACATGTGTGTTGTAACCTGTTCTTTTTATACATTCGACTTTGTGAGTTGGCCCAGGCTTTCTTTAGAAACGGCAAACACAATGTCATCAAGTCTGCAGCAGGGATTTCCAAATGCTTCACTGCCCTCCCTCCATTAATCACATGATCCTGCTAAAGTGTGATTTATTGTGCTCCTTCTATGCAGGATCCCCACACACACACACACACACACACACACACACACACACACAAGCACACACATTTGGCAAGTAATGCAGAGGGAATGTGTTTTCCCCTATCACAAGATCAGCATGAGCAGGGGGGCTGAACACAACACTTCAGTTTACCTCACAATATTCATTCAAGTCGTGTGTGGAGGAGGAACGCCAAATGTCCGGCCTCTGACGTCGTGCTTGGACATTTAGAAACATTACTGTGTACATTTCTACCCAAACAGTCATAATATATTTTCTTGAACATGAATACTCTTTATGGGATACCCCTGCTTGTTTTCATTTTCAGATTTGTTCCTTTCATATTACACATAAAATCAGTTTACAAGCATTATGAGCCATTACACTACAACCAGGTTATAGTCCCTTAAGAAGCACAGGAGATGTGACAGTATAGTTCAGGCTCTTTAGCCTCATCACGTGCACAACAGTCACAGTGAAGCAGTCATTGACAATCAAAATCTTAGACCTCGGGCACTCTCCAACAATGCTCAATAAAAATCTAAAACAAAAGACAAATATATAAGGCAAAAAAAATAAATATAAGATAAAAATATAAATATGCAGAGCAAAGTTGAGGAGGAGCAGCCATCTTGGTTACATGCTGCAGATGCTGTATGTGCAGCAGGTGTGTTTTTGCAGTTATTTATGTCACGGACAGATGAATGAAATGCATCGGCAATACTTCTAATGCACCACATAAACTATAGTGATGAACCAAAGTTAGACGACTCGCATAAGAGACAGCTTTAAATAGAAAAAAATACATCCAATGATTTAGTCCTTAGTGTAAATCATGTCCAAAAAACACTAGATACTACATTTCCCATAATGCAACCAATAGTAGCTTTTCATTAGACCTTCACTGCCTGAGAAATGCAAATGTCTTTCCAGCTCCACATGTCCTGTTTGTGATGCAAGCTTTCAAAAAAGACTAAGCCAACATAACCTTAATGACATCATCAGGGCTCCCCATTCAGATTTATCCTTTAGATTTAATTTTACTTTATTTTGTCATGTTTGTGTCAGCCATTTTCTGTTTGGAAGAGGTTGTAATTTTTCCCTAACCAATCAGCAGCACTAACAGCCTGGGATCAGGCTACTTTAACGATCCACTTTATGGAAACTTTCCAAACTAATAACAATTAAAGGAGCAGTGTATAAGATTTAGGGGAATTTAGAGCCATCTAGTGGTGAGGATTGTAGATTGCAACCAGCTGAAACTTCTCCTGGTTTGAATTCCTGCAGTGTGCACTGTTCAGGAGGTTTTTACTGGGAGCTGAAGTATCCACAGATGTCTCCTCCTCCTCACCAAAACAAACAGACCAGGTGGTAAAAAACAGTAAAAACACTGAATGATTTCACATTATAAATCATTGGTTTTCCTACGCTGTTTGGCATGTTGGAGATGGGTCATAAGCCTGGCACCTGCTAATGTGTGACCACCTTTTTTCACTGATAACTTTAGATCCAGATGTTTAGGAATGTGAATGGCCTTATCTAGAGCCAGTGGTTGTTTTGTCTGTTCTGAGCCACTGTAGAAACATGGCAGTGCAGCATGGTGATCTCCGTGGACGAGGACCTGCTCCCTATGTAGATAGAAACGCCTCATTCTAAGGTAATGATAACACAATTATTCTTTTCAGGTGATACACTATCCCCCTAAATCCTACAGTCTGGACCTCAAAGTTTTACCCCCTAAAAATTCTGACGGCCTGACCCTGGTACCACCTGCTGTGTTTAAACTTAGTCACTCATGCAACATGTCTTTGTGAAGCTAAGATTCTCCTGATTCAGTTGATGTAAACCAATTTAAGATACAACAGCAGGCACAGTCAAGCCTTTGTCACACCACCATCAAACAAACCATTACGAAACTGGTGGACTGCTGTTGCATCATTTGATATTAGCCGGCAGACTCTATGTTCATACTTAGGTATGCCTTGGTTAGACATGTCAGGCGAACTTTACGGTCATTAAAGTCCCTGAAAACTAATTTTATCTGTAAGCTTTTTACTATGAGTAAGAAGAAAAACTACTTGATGCCAAAGTTCAAATGGCTGTGGTAATGGGGGCGGCAGTAGCTCAGACATGGGTCGGGAACTGGGGGGGTCGCTGGGCCAAGCCCCAATCCAGACTGTATGTGGAGTGCAGACTGGTACCTGGAGAGCAAGGCACTGACCGCCCAGGGCCCATGGGCGACCCCCTTACTCTGACATCCCTCCATTCAATGCATGTGTAGGTCATGTTTGTGTATGTGTGTGTACATGACAACAGAGTGGAATCAAATTGAATTTCCCCTCTGGAATTAATAAGGTATATCTTCTTAATTAAACACATGAGAGATGTTGGTATATCTTTATTTTCTCTGCACCTATCTCACTGGTTTGCAGTGGGCGGGGCTCAGAAGGAAAAAGAAGATGTACCTCTGTGCACTGTAATTAAGATTTAGCAACATTTGGATCAGAGTCTGGCAGCTGTTGGGATATTTTGTCACTCTCAATCAAAGTGGATAATGTATATAGGAAGAACGTCTTTGAGAAAATATCAGAAATAACCATTTTCATCATGTCGTAACAGACAGATGAACCAAAGAGGTTACATCAGGACACAGTCAGTGGTAGTGTTCCCTCTCAGCAGATAGGTTTGTTGACATACAGATCATCAAGCAGGCTAATTTGGCACACTGACTGGTTATATCAGTAATCTCTTGGCCCGTTTTCTTCTCCGGAAATCCATCCTGCTCACACAGGTAGCATTTAATGGTTAGTGACCATAATACATTACATGCAGGTACAACCCTGCTACACCTTGGCACTCTCTTGACACACTCAGACCATCTAGACACAGAAGATACAGCCTAAAGTAGTGATCTGACCCACATTGTTGTGTGTGACAGTGACAGTGGTAGTCCCCGGCCCAGCTTGAGCAGCGAGCTGACCTAATGCTGTTATATAATGCTGAATTAGGCTCTGATCAGTTGCATAAGCCAGTTAGAGGATCACGCTCTCATTGGAAGCTCATTATGCTCCTCTGCCTGGAGTGGTCTGGTATTCAGGGCCCTGCCTTGGGGGACCTTCACCATCATCATCACCATTATCAACAGCGACTGCACCAGTCCTCCGTGGAGGGCTCTTAACACCTGGCAACCAGGTAGAAAAACAAGCTAAATGGCGCCCTGACACGTGGAGGCTTCTTTACAGGCAGCCCCAGTAGTCTTCATTAGACAGCTGTACGATGTTTATGTCTCACTTGTTATCACAGGTTTAATAATAGTATACAAAATAGTGTCGGGATACATCACACATTCCCAGAATATGATGTGGGTGTGATGAATTATTTTACATTTCAAATTTTAATATTCAAATCAATAAAATAAATTATGGAATGAACTATTTGTTGAATGACTGAGTACACATATTGATTAGAAATGAGATTATACTTGTGCTTTAACTTTTACACATTGTTTTTTTTATGTGTTTAATCATACATTTTTGTCTCCTTGTGTGTTAAATGCTGTTTAAGAGACTTTCCCACACTTAAAAAGTCAAAATTCTGTATGAAAAATAAAATAAAAACTTCTAATATTAATAATAATTACAATAAAATGTATAAAGGCTCAAGCAGACAGTTTTTTACCTGTTAAAATGTTAAATTAACGCAAAGATTTAAAGCTTTTTTCTTTATATTTGTGTTTCTAACGTTACTGAAAGGGGGC
Organism: Chaetodon striatus; assembly: GCA_029783705.1. Taxonomy (NCBI): domain Eukaryota; kingdom Metazoa; phylum Chordata; class Actinopteri; order Chaetodontiformes; family Chaetodontidae; genus Chaetodon; species Chaetodon striatus. The sequence goes on along the minus strand of JAPZEB010000008.1, from coordinate 25,615,180 downwards.
GGGGTCTCGCGGTAGTGCGCGTGGGTTTCAGGCAGCCGCGTGCAGCTGTGGCGGGATGTTGGCTAGCGTCAAGCTAACCGGAATACGACGCATACAAACCGGAAGTCAGTTGACTTTATCTTCATAATAAACGCGTAGAAATTTGACAGCGGGCAGGTTTGGTCACTTTTTATTATTATTATTCAAGTATGATTCGTGACGCATTGTATATAATGTTAATAATAATCGAGCACTGGTTTGTAGCTGTATTTCTCTTGTGTATGTGCGCTTGTATTTAGTGAATGGCGTTGTTTTATTCACCACAAATGCCTCCTTTTATGTTCACAGTTGAAAGCTAGCGTTGCGTTTCAATGTTCGCTTGCTTTTGTGGGAAAAGTTGTACCCGGAAACGCTGTGTTTCCCGTGTGCCACACATTGACAGTGATGATGCTAGCGCGGTGGCAAATTGCAGCATCAACTTTCAAGAGGATTCATTCCGTCCCGCTACCGCCACAGCATCTGGACCGGACCCCTCACGGTGTTAGCCGGTGTCAGCTAAGCTAAGCTAGGCTAAAACACTCCGAGATGATAAACTACAGCAGACATGTACTGAAAGGTTAGAGAGCCAGGTATCGGCAGCTGGCGGTGTTGTGGTAAATTAGCATAATTACTGTTGACTGAGGTGTTGCTGAGGATGCCAGTAGCATTGTGTCAAGCTAGCTGAAATGAAACAAGGCGTTTCCGGTTTAATATGTAGCCGTGGGTTATCAAGACACGACGCACTCAATGAAGATATAACCGAAAACCATTGAATGTAATCAGTAGCTAACGTTACACAGAAGTTTAATAGTTGGCTCAAATACAGGAGAAGCGTTTGTTGCTTCAGTGTTCGAGCTCTACTTACCGTCACGCCCCAAGCCTTGTCTCTGTCCTGCTTTTATTTTGAAGGCCCTATCTGGAAATTTCCTGCCTCGTCTCGACGAGCCTGCGCTGACTTGACGCAGCTGGTGGAGCCGTGGCCGCACCGCAGAGAAGTGAAGTTGAGCATCCTGCAGGTAATGTAAGCTCACACATGCTGTCACTGAGGCGTTGTTGGGAAGATTACCATGTATTTTGCAGCTTTGTTTTACTGTGACATTTTCCAATGCGTGGCAGGGCGGGTGATATTATTCAGCATGTTTTTCTTGTCGCTATTTGCTCGTAATGGTAAGATAATGGTAGCTAGCGTTAAGATGGGCAGCGTGACGGGAGCTCAGAGGGAGTACTGTCCCGGTGCTGTGATGCTTTCAGGCTAACATGTTTGAAGGGTGTCCAGCTACCTGAGCTGATCCTGGGCTTGTCCATTCCCAAAACTGGCTTCATTCATTGTTTGAGAGGGAGGAGGAGGTGGTGAGCTGCGGCAAGTCTTCCATAATTTTGCACAAGGAGACAGGAAGTGGGGAGATTTCTTGTTCAAAATAAAAGTCTTGAATTTGCCTCTGCTGGTAAAAATGGGCTCAGGATGCAGTTGGGCGTTCAGGTCAGCTGAGAGGATGCTAAAATACTCGTGTTAAAGTACAAAGCGGATGTATTGATACACACAGGCATGAGTAGAAATGCTTGGCTTTGTGGTGCAGTTTCATTTTGAAAACAGGTTATTTGGATGCGTTGATATCCCTGTGAGCTTGACGCTGATTGTAGTAGCAGGGCTGCATGGTCCAGCCTCTGGTACTATGTAGAAAATCTGGAGTAGTCTGACTCCACGGTGTTTTCTTAATCAATATTGCCTGGTACTGACACTGCTGGTGCTTTACAACCCAGGGGTGCAGGTACTCTGTGTCTCCAGTAACTGCAGCTACCTCCTGGTGCCCGGTTAGACCATTTTAAAATCTTAAAAAGAGACTGTTTAGCACAGGTGTGCATCATGTATATGTTAGTAATGGCTTTGGGCTGCTCGGCAGGTCTGTTGCAGTGGGCTACATCACCGCTATGCGCCCCGTTTGTAGCAAACCAGCCTCCATTCAAAAAATTGGCACTTTAATATATTTTATTAATTCGCCTGTGAGCGCGCATGCCCGTTATGAATATGACGTTTTATAAACTATTGGTGCTTTATTTCTGCAAATATATCACCCACCAACTAGCACTGATTTCACCCCTGTTTTTATTTCGTCCAGCTCCTTCTGTGCACTTATATTTTATTGTGAGAAGCAGCTCCAAAGATCCATGTTTACTGAATTTATAACGCCGAATGATCAAATAGACCCTCGGTGTTTTTAAAATGCTAATATTTATTTTTTTTATTCATGCATTTTGTTGAGAAGCGTATTTAGATTAAAATGCGTGTTTTATTTAACGTAATTTGGCGTTGCCGTTTCCCACATGCAACAGAAATCTGTCTGCTCCAGCACCGCCTGCATAATGCCTTCCTGCTGCTCGGACATTTCTGCCTAACCTGCTTGCAAGGAATCCAACATGACATCATGCGTGAGAAACAGTAGGCTACCGTTCAGGGCGGATTTTTGTGTGTGTGTGTGTGAGTGTGTGTGTGGCTGCAGGATCAAATCGCCGATAACATTACATAATCACAACTGAGCTTAAATTGGTGGGCTGATTTGGATGTCAGTGTAGTGGCCAAGTGGATAAGCTTTACCCATGTTTCTGTGGATTTTTGGCAACCCTTGTGGTTTTACTATTTCTGTTCCGGTTGAAATCAAAACAAATATGCATGATGATGATGATGATGATGATGTGCCCACAAGGAGTAAGAAATGACCTACTGTACGGATCAACGCTGCAGCCCCAAACACTCCTCATTGCAATGATGTCTGCTGGATTAGAGGGCATCTCAGGACAGCTGTGGCTGGCAACATTGCTCTGTTACAAAAACACTTGATACAACAAGGCTTTTTTTATTCATTTCCTCCATGTGAATTTGATTGGTTTATCATAAGATTTAGAGTAAGATCATTCTCCGAAGGCTCGGAGCTATATCTGAATGGGTTTACAGTATTTGATCAATGTGATGCATTGTTTGTTATCATTCTGCCAGCATGGGAGGGAGCATTGTCTGCAAATGACGATTATTTTCATTATTGATTTAATATATTAGCTTTTTATTATTCTATTTAATGTGAAAAAAACAAAAAAAACAACAAATGTTTTTAATTTAAAACAGAATAAAACAGCAAATCGTAAACTGAGGAAGCTGGAACCTGCAAATATTTCACATTTTTTCCTCGATAAATGATTAAAATTCAATTTCATTTCTGTGTCTAGACTAATTGTTTTGATATTAGTTTTGATTGATCATTTTAGATCTTATAATACAAGAAAGGTTTCTTGTTAAAGAAATATGAAACTAAGCAAATATTTAGGTGCCATGATGGCAGCAATGCACCGGCATACATAACAGATTCAGTCAGATGTGTATGACTCAGGCCAGAATACAGTGATTTCTCTATCACTGCACTGTGCATGTAGCGCTCTCATCCCTTAACTTGAACCTGAGGCTTCCTGTCAGTCCATCATGTTGTCCTGCTGTCTCACTCCGTCGTGATGGGCTCAGATTTTTGGCATTCTTTTGTCAGACTGCGCCGTCGACAGAGACTTTCTGTCCTCAAACTAAGGCTCCATGGAAAAGCCAGTGGCTGTGACTGTGGTTGTTTATTATCATTTTTCTTTCCCCCGGAGTTGTCCTTCACCTCAGGAAGGATGCACAGGGACATAACACTCCACAACTCTATGTTCCAGCAGTCAGGTTTGATGCTGTGTACCTGCATCAATCACTCACCCAGATGATGAACAGGAGGCAGCTCCTGTCGTTTGTTGTTGGAGACAGACTGGTCAGGGAAACAGTGACCTCATGAATCTTTTCAAAGCACAGAATATATTCCTCATGTCAGAAATCTGACTGTAGTACCATGAATATACACATTTAAAGGAGCAGGCCACAGATTTGAGACATTAGGATCAATTTACTCACCATGAGAAGTACAGTTAAATCAGTGTAATGTCTTCTGTGGCTCTGAAGGAAGCTTTTCAAAGTCTGCTGATGTCATCAGTGAGGGTCTGACAAAGGACGCTGTTGAGTTGTTGTTTAGGAATTTTAGCATCCAATGTTTTTGAGCTTGACCCACACTAGGGACTAGAAGTCAGGGTATTTTGACTTCTGCTGTATTTATTTTAAGCATTCTTTCTCTGATATGATTTTTAGCAGGGCCGGGTTTTGTTTGGATTTTTATTGATTCACATTTTTAATGGCTCTTGATTTCAGTTCTTTGGTGGGCGGGGTCAAAACAGGCCACATGCTTATTTCACAGAAAAAGAAAATTAAATACTTACACAGTTCATATTCTTTCATAGTCACAATTCACTTCATACAGTTTATTGAACCTGTAAATTAAATTACTGTAAAACTTCAAGGAATGGACACACAGTTTCAGGCAGCCAACAACCCAGTTTTATACATACGAAGAACGTCTATAAAAAACCAGACCAGGTGTTCAATGGAGACAGGCCTTTATTTATCAAAATATGTAGCCACATCGGGCTAGTTATAGGGGACTGGGCGTTAAATTAGGACTAGACTTTAATTTTAGTTTTACAGTGAATTAAATTCATAGTTTCATTTGCTTCCTGTTATAAAATCATATGATTTGATAATAATTTCTTTTATTCTTATTTTATTCACTGTACTAATGAACCTCTTTGCCTGTGTCCCCCAGAGTCTATGATCACCACCATGTCTGTCTTACATCCCGGGAGTCTGAGTAGACTGTGTCGCACAAAGACAGACGCAGGCAGGCTCGTTTACTTCGTAGATGAAATGTCGGTCAATCCTCAAACAACATGAGTTGAAACACAAAAGAACTTTCATGCGTCTTGGAGAAAAACATACAGCTGGGTTGAGAACAGTTACTGGTGTTATAAGAGTAGAGCTCAGTGTGTCGTGTTTGTTGTAGCGAGTGTGTGGTTGAGCGACAAAGAGACAGCGTCTGCGCTAACAGCAAACCCAGACTACCAGACTCGTGCTCGCAGCTCTTATTTATCTTCCCATAGTGCAGAGAGAAAACAAAACGTGTTGCTTTACGCAGCCTCGTCCAGTCCAGTAAGAGCGCCAATGTGTAGTTGTTAAGAAACTGATAAGAAGAGCTGAAATTCATTTTTCTTTTTTTTTTACAAGCACCTGGTATTAAACGTTTTGGATTCGGTTCTAATTTGGAAACGACTTTCAGTTCCCAGCCCTGCTTTAAAGTGCCTCTATTGAAGTGCAATAGCTGAGTACCCCTTTAAAATGGTGCCATGCAGCGTGTGACTCAGCTTTGTATCCATCTTTGCTGCTAATCGCTCATTGTTTTATTGATGGTGCTGGTTTGTCTCTGTAACAGCCATGTTGATCATTGCTGCTCGCATGATCTGCCCATTCTGACACCTATTAAATGGATTTAAACAGAAAATATAGAAAGCATAATTTCTAGAGTGTACTCCCATTCCCCATTAGCCTGAATCTCGTTAAGGATACGGCTTGAATGATTACTGTTTTTATAAATAAGTGATGAAAAGTGAATATTTACTTGCCAAAAAAAATCATTGTCGCCAGCTGTAATGTGCTATGCCAGTACTTTTATCCAGAACAACTTACCAAGCTCTTGATGTGTCATCCAGTGTATCAAGCATAAACAAAACCATCATCAGCGCCATTATCGACGTTCCTGTTTGTTTGTTATGGATCCCTGTAGGTTAGAGTTGCCTCTATCAATCGGGATGTTTCATGGGGGCTAAAGTGGGAGCATAATGGCCTTCTTGTGGCACTGATAGGCCCCAAGCCCAAATGGCTTTCACGGTGTTTTCCACTGGAGCCAGAATGGTGTGTGGGTTTTTTGACACTGGACATGAGCAGCGCGGCTCAAAAGGCAACCAGTCTGGGAGTTAACCCTGCCCGGCTCATAACACATACAGTGGTGGTATGGTAAACATTTATGCGGTGCGCGGAGTCTCAGAGCGTGTCCTGAGGTCCCACGGCGTGCTTTTGCATTATGAAATGGCATACACTCTCGGTTTTTGCTACGGCCCTGTCAAAGGTCCCTCTGTTCAGCCAAGGGCAGCAGAGCCGGTGAGGACAACATTGATATTCATGCAGCTCGTTCTTATGGAGTCACCAGCGGGCGCCTCATCCCTCAAATGTCAGTCATTACAGTGTCCTTGGTAGCAGGTGAAATGTGAGGGTACTTGTATCTCTAGAGCTTCACTGATCACTCTTCCAGGCACTTAGGGCAGGGAGAACATGCCAAGCAGACGCACAATCTGAACCTTATTGAATCATAAACAATCTTCTAGGTGGGAGAGTAGCAATGTGTTTACCCAGGAGGAAATGTGGAAATGTCCTTCGTAATCATGCCTGTCTGAACCCTTTGAGGACAAAGTGAAGGTATTGATGTAAGGAAATACTGTATTATTAACCACGCTGGCTCCCCTTAATTCAAATTTTTATGTTACTTGTGTCAATATGTCATTGAATTACAGTGCAGTACCAAAAACCATTCTTTCTTGCAATACCGTAAGGGGTCAGTGCGCTCCAAATGAAGTGCCTGTCAGATGGCTGAAAATCATCTGCGTCTCTCTGACATTGCAGATGCATCTTAACACTACAATCAGCAGAATAAATATTGGCATTGTATGTTTCTGCAGACCTGCATACTTTATATTTCTACGTTATTATGTAGTTGTTATGTTGAAACCTTCTGTTGGTTAACGTGTGGTTAGGTTTAGGCACAAAAACCACTTGGTTATGGTTTGGAAAAGATCATGTTTTGGCCTAAAATGCTCCTTTTTTTGTGGCACTATTCCAGCAGGAAGTGCAGCAGTGTCTCGGTAAAAAACGACCGCACTTTGTTGCACTGTCCACAGTGGAAACACGGTGATGGATAGCTAAAAACACCCACATTTTGACGCTAAAATAGGACAGGAAACGCAGCAATGACTCCCCTAAAAAACAACTGGTTTTGTAGTTTGTTGGTGTCTAACAGTAGTCTGCAGTCTGGCAGGTGTCTCACCTAGTTGCCACACCACTTAGCATCACTTCCACCTCCTGATGACAAAGTCAGTTTATATACTACGTCATTTTACAACATGATATGATGCACATGAAACACAAATGCAACATGCACTGGTTTGCAGAAACATACAGTACCAATTTTCCTCTGGTGACCTGGCGTGTGCAACAGCTTGAGTGCCTACAAGAAAAGGCCGTCAGAAAGTATGCACGGTCATACTTGTATTTAAACTCATATATAACTCATGATTATCACATGATGTCAAGCTTTTCATGCTGCGTTCGAGTATGGCTGCTCAGAACACTGTCCTTAGGATGAGGTCAGTCAACATGTCGTCACGTTTTTCTACATTCTGAAAAGTCTTAAATGTTAAAAGTTGGAAAGCAAAGTTATCCAGATAACTCCAACCCTCAGTACTTTACAGTTTTAATACTTTATGGAAGGGCTGCAACTAACAAATGTTTTCATTATCAGTTAATTTGCAGGTTAATTTCTAACTTATCTTATTAATGGTTTTGTTTCTCATATGTCACAAAATAATGACAATGGCCATTACAGTTTCCCAGAACCCAAATTAACATTTAACTTTATTTTTTTTTCTAATACACTGACCAAAAATCAAATAAATCCAGTTTATTATAAAAGAGAAATCTTTTTTTTCTCAATGGATTAATCAATTTCAGGCCTTCTCTGTGGACACACATGGTCAGTTGGTACCAAATAAATATTGAGGTTTGTTTAGATATAAAATCTACAATGTTCATATTAGTAAACAAAATAAATCTGTATATGTCCAAACATCCTCCGAGTCGTAATAAGCCAGCTCAGGACATCACAACATTAATTCTTACTATCTAGTGCAGTTTAAATAGGAAGTAGGAAATGATCATTCACCGTTGCCTACAGTGGTTACTGTACATAATGCTGAACTTGCATTGCTCTTATTGGAACAAATCTCTTCCCGATGTAATATATCATCAAACTCCATGCTCTTGCCTTCCAACCTGGAAAATACAATTTTTTAAACTCTAAGCAACTACAGCAGTAATAAATCATAGATTCCTGCACAGAGCCTTGTGTTCATGATTTAAGATGTGTCACGTAACCAGCACTCACATGCAAGTTAGGATGTGTTAGTGCACACACACATACATCCACGCGCAGATAAGGGTGACAACATTCCAGCTAGTCATGTAGCAGGGGACCTTAGGGTGGCCCTGGTCATCAATCTTTAGGACTTCCCCCAGCAGCAGAGACACAAGCTTTAAATGTCAAAACTGCCGTAAGCGAACAGATTTCCTCCCCGCCGGCAACCGGCCTAAGACGACGGGAGCGGAAATTGACTCTCATCCTTGTTAATGAAAGGACACACTCGCTTGTGTGTGTTTGTGTGTGTGTTTACATCCTCGCCTACGCATTCGCTTGCCCATGTGCTTGTGCACAGGGAAACGTGTTGGCAGAAAAGCTTGCACGTGTGCTTTGTGGACGCCGTATGCTCGGGTGTTAAGTGTCGTGTTTACATGCAGTGCGTGTGTGTGTGTGTGTGTGTGTGTGTGTGTAGAGGTGCATGGGAACCGGAGCATGTGTGCACTAGCAGCGAGTTGTTAGGCCGTTGGCTGAGCCGCAGCCCTCTGCTGGAAGGGGTTGGATGCCGTCAGTGACCCTGGAGGCGAGCGTATGGACCCAGCTTGGGTTGCTCTGCGAGGTGGAAGGGCCTCTGGTTTCTGTGACCCCCGTAGAGAGAGCAGCCTGTTAGGCAGAAGGCCTGTCAGCTGCAGTTCTCATTCACAAATCACCTAGTGTACACACACACATACACACACTCATAGGCCACAAAGTGTACCCACGTTCTTGTCCTACGCTGCCCCCGCTCTCTTGAAACATGCCACTCACACAGTGTAAACATAGTAATTGTATTTGATAGTCATCATGGCATTAATACAAAGTCAGATTGGACCTGAATTATGTGCTGTATGGCATCTAACTATTCTTGTCATTGTAGATTAATCTATCAACTGTTTTCCCAGTTAATTGTTTAGTTATTTGGTCTATAAAATTATGAAAAGTGTCGATCAGAGTTTCCCAAAGCCAAAGATGATGTCCACAACCCAAAGATATTCAGTTTACTGTCACGGAGGAGTAAATAAAACAGAAAATATTCACATTTATGAAGCTGGAATCAGAGAATTCATATGTTTGTTTTTTTCTGTTCTTTAAAAAATTACTCACATCAGTTAATCAATTATAAAATTAGTTGCTAATTAATTTAATTAATTATCGATTATTTGTTGCAGCTCAAACTGCAAGTGATGTTTCCAGACTTAACCATGGCCCTCACAGGCCATCACCTGGCTCTGTCACAGGAAAGACGAAGACGGCAACATGACAGCTCCCAAAACAGCCCCCTGGTGGCTGGCTGCTGTAAGGTCATAAACCAAGCTCCTTCCATGTCAGAGGATGGGACATGGGCCAAACTAAAAAGTCAAAGTTCATGTTAAATTTTTCCCAGTAGGGTGAAGTGAGGACATGCTGTCCATCTTTATATCATGGCTGTCAGGTGGAAACACTATGCAAAGATGGTGTTTTTAAAGTAATTAAGCGCTGCGCTGTCAAAATTGGCATTGCATCTTTATATATGGTCACATACTTGCATGTGTCATATATTATTTATATTTTACCAAAATCAGTCTCATATGGAGTTATAGTTTTTGACCAGCAAATGGTGAGATACGTGTTTAGTCCTTCATTTATTAGAACGGACGCATCTGAGACATTAAATGCATCGCATTACATTATCATCAACTCACAGGTTACAAAGTTTATTGTAGCTATGTGTGTGTAAACTCTGTTTATCAGAACACAAATGAGACAAGTAGTTGCTGGAGTGCTAGCGCACCCTGTGTTCCCTCCCTCTCACTCCTCACCGCTAGGAGACTATTTGCTGGGAGAAGAGCGGTCCGAAGCGCTGGTAACAGATCAGCAGTCGTAGCTGTAGCAACTTGAATTCAGCCAGCGCAAACCTCAGCACCAGGGGTCACAGCGGGCTGGTGGCAGTTAGTAACATCAGCCATCATGTGTTTCTTACAGCACTTCACTGAGCGCAGGTGGGTGGAGCTATGAGGTTCTGCCTACAGTTTGATGATCCAATGAGTGACAAAATTTAATCACAAGCTCTTTTTAATACTTTTCATTAGATAATATTTGTAAAAAATACAGACATAAAGGGAGATAACAGTAACACTCATTTATGGTAAAAAGAAGACCAAGCAGGGAGATGCAAGGTTTCAGGTCAACAGCGACGATATAGAATCTGTGGGAAAGATGCTAAAAAACTAATAGATAATTCTCTGTGGGTTTGTTTTCATGTGATCCAGTGTTTCTATAAAAGTATTGATTATAGCAGCTTTAATGTGGCGTGGACACATGCAGCGCTGCACTTATAGAGTACTCTCTGAGGAGAAAGTATTTCAGAGTGCAGGGAAACTGACCGGAGTGCATCACAATGACGTTCACACCACTCTGCGTGTCCCCTCCTATCCTCTGCCTACTCCTGTTGACATTGTCATCGTCAATCAAGGTCGTATTTTCTCCGAGCACAGAGGACTGTGTGGCACTAGACCGCAGGCTTTTTTAGTTATGTAACAGCAGTTGTGTCTATTTTCCTGGATTTGTCCCACAGTAGGTCTTTTGTCCATGATCCTCCCGCGATAGAGACTGCAGCGCTGGTAGATAGCCTGGCTTCACGCAGAGCTGCTGCTGACTCAGCTGGTACCTACAGGTAGACCTCGGTATCATTGGCAGCCACGTCCCAATTATTGCTTTGCATCGTGAGTGTATGTCAAAATATTACGTCTGCCTACAGTAACACTAGCCTCTCCCTGTCTCTCTGTGTGGAAGATATAGATTCTTGGACAGGCAGCCTCTTTGGCAGATTGCCTCACCCCTGTCTGTTGATTCACTGTTGGTGAAATAAGAGAACATATGGCTGCTCTCTGCCTGCATTACATCACCTTGAGATCCAAGCAGATTGGTTTGCATTTACAGCCCCGCTCAAGGAAAAAAAAAAAAAAGCCTCATTGTATTCGGATGGGTTTTTATCCGAGCTGTGTTTTCCACAAAAGTTGGCATGCTTTTTTTTGTTGCTTGAAATAAAAGCAGGTTGGGATGTACTGTTTTGTACTCTGTATCCTGCTTAACCCAGCGCACAGCCCAGCCAGATGCATCAGGCTCAACAGTGTTAGTATTGATCCATCTGAGTTATATCACATCATGCAGAGTTACTGCCCGCTGAACACGTTCAAGCTCCTGTGAAGACTTTGCATGTGGTTGTTATCAGCTATTCACTGGTTTCCATTAGCTTCCTGATTTCACTTTTCTCCCTGGCTCTTTTCATGCAGTGATGCACTCTCACTGCTCTGATATTGGTAGTGATTTGGTTTGAAAGCTCTTTATGGCACCCCGACTTCAACCACTGCCTCTTCTTACCAAGACCACTGTCATTGTATGTTTATTCTGAAATGTAGGTCTCAGTGTAAATCATACCAACGTTTTTGTGTTTCGACAGCACTTAACATTCAAGAATAAAAGTTGGTTTTTGATCTGTAACAAAAAAAATCCCACCCTTAGGTCCACATCCCAACATCTTCTGGAGCTCTCATCCAGCATCACAGCCTTCATCAGCAGATGGAGTTTGCTCTGTTGTTGTTGAGATGGATGTGCTGACATGGCAACTTGGCAGCTTTCTCATCCGTGTTGACTAAAAGTTAAGCCCAGAAGTTCATTCTTGACCTAGAAAATAGTTGGACAAAACCCCATTAGCTCAAGGTCCACTTATTAACTTTTTCCAGAGCTTTCATCACAGGCAAGGAATCCTAAAAGTGCTATTTATGAAATCATAACAGCTGCACGTCCCAATGTAGGAAATCACCGTGTTCATGTAAGGGCTGCAAGATATGAGTAAAATATGCATATTTTTTAGGCACCAGTTCCTCCTTGGCACTCACACTTTTTGTCTGCTCTCATTTTGTCACACTTTACCCCTTCAACCATTAAGAGCAGTACGGCAGCACTGGTCCAATAAATCTCACTCGCATGCAGATTCTTACCAATCAGACGATGCCTGACAGTGATGGCTGAGAGTTCACAGCATCGTGTGTGTCAGGCAAAGTTGTGCTTACAGACAGAATTAAATTAAACAAGTTGTTAATATGTTCAAAGTTCAGTATCACGGTCTTCCTGATGTGTTGGTCCAAGAGACAACCTCCTGTAAGTTGACATCGTAGTGATGATAAAAAAAGATGTATTGTGCAGCCAAATAAATGACAATGAGGATATTTACCAGAGATGTTCCTGGCGACCTATTTCCCAGCCAACTAAATGAAAATTTGAATTAAGACTAGTCAACTAGTCCAAAAAAGGGAAAACACTCATGAAACATCATTAATAACCATGTTAGATTTTAAATGCTGTACGAGACACCTTGCACCGTGTGGTATGAATGTGAACATGAACATTCAGGCTCAACATATTCCATAAACGTCCTGAAACTTCAACCAAGTAAAGTGGAAGCATAACTTGCGAGGTCGTTGTCGTGATGAGCTGCGTTATCCTCTCAGCCTGGGCGGGATCACAGCGTCTCACGGTGAATGATATCAGTTTGGGCTGTGTGGCTAGCACTGCTAGCAGCAGAAGCCGTCGTTCTGTGCAGGTTAACATCCAAATGCTTGAGCTGAATGTGGTTGCTCGTTGCTCCAGTCGAGTTATTATATGGCTGTTTTTTTCTGACACAGCCTGCACTGTTTTCATTTTCTAGATCAAAGTGCTGCCAAACCGCGTTGGTTTTGTGAGAGGACATCTCTCTTATGTCCCAATGTGTTGTTTTAAAACTCCAGTCTACTTGAGCATTACAGCGGGGAGGGGGACTGCTGTCTGACAGCTCTGTAGCCCCAACTAGAGGCAGGCCTTGTACATAAATTAAACACTAACTGCTTTAACCGACTAATACTTCTGGTGCTGACAAGCGAAGGGGCAGACATTTGATCGTTTTGACGACTAATCACGCACATCCCTAATATTAACTGATATCGTCTCGTATAGGTCACAGGCCTTTCATGGCAGAAATATCACCAAATATCATTTTATTTTCCAAAGAATCAACATTCGTATTGTGATGAAACTTGTGCTTCACAGCCCTATTGTATATTTCCCACAGCCATTTGAGCAACACTATAAAACCAAAACATATTCAGTTTACTGTCAGAGATGACGAAGACAAGCAGCAAATACCCACATTTGAAAAGCTGGAACTAATAAATGTAGCGGTTAGCAAAATAGTTGCTGATGAATTTTTAATTAATTGACTCATTGATTAATCCACTAATTGCAGCAGTAGCATCATCATAGTTGTGATACACCCATGTTGTTCCAGTCACTCCTAAAATAAATTGACATCTCTTCCATTTTAAAGCGTATTAACAAACAAAATGTTTGCTGTTATGGTTGTCAAGTACATATCTAAGTCGTTTGTGTTTGACAGAGCCAGGAACTAGAGAAATATGATAGATACTTAGAGAGAGTGTCAGTTTTCTGCTACAGAACTGGTGTCTTTGCTTTTCAATGAATCACATGGACGTGCAAATAGCTCAACCTTATTATTTATTTATTTATTTATTTACTTGAGAAAGTGTATGTAGGCAGGTGCTATTCCTCATGCGACCAGGTCGTGTGAATCTTGTTTGCCTTCTGTCTTCAGGTCTAGTGATATTGATTCACACAGTCCTACGTGATGCTTGCTATTCATTTGACTGCAGGTGTAACCTTTAGAAAAACATCTTTGTCATCACGACGATGATGAGTGTATGCAAACAGTGTCACAGTTTCAGTCAGCGGCCTTACCGAAACCCACACTCACTCCCTGAAACCACAAACACTCGCCTAACTTAGATGTGGGGACAAATATAGTAAGTGGCTGGTCATTTGTCCTATATTTAGCATTTCCTCCAAATATTTTTAACTTGTTTACTCTTTGCTCACACAATGCCTCCCATTCTATGGCTCTTTGTGCCTCTTTCCTTGTTCCTGATTTGGCTGCTGCTGCTCTAAATATACGTGTTCCCTGCTTTTCTGTAAATGAAGCTGCTGTCAGTGAGTCTCTGTCTGTAAATATCAATTTGACACTATTTTTACTATTTCCACTATTTTGGATTTTTTTTAAAGAGGGGTTGTATAGGGTACCTTTCCGTAGTTAGGGTATTACATACAGTAGATGTAATTTGGCACACCCATAGTTTGCAGAAGCAGACTGGAGTCTTATACAGAAGCTTGTCAATCTACTGCTGTGGATAGGGGTCAGCAACAAAACTAATTTTAGCCCCCTTAAAAAATCCCCACCCTAAAAGATCTATTTCAGTTTAATTGTATGTTATATTGAGAGTATTTTCACTGCTTTACATTTACGTGGGACAGCCTGTTCGGATGGGGAAGCTGTTGACGGCGTCAGTTCCCCATCTATGCTCTTGTCAAAGCAACCAGACTCCATTGTCAAAAGCAGTCATTTTAGGTCACTGAACAAGGGAGCTGCTGGTCTACTGCTACTTCCATCAGTTAGTTAGTCAGTGTAATTGTGTGACTTGTGTGAATCCAAACTAACCCTTTTAAATGCCAAAGTCACACAATAGCAGAAACAGAGTGACTCTTCAAGGCAGCAGTGGACCAGCGTCTCCTGTTTACAGTAATATTAAATCACTGTTTTTCTCAATGGAGTCTGGTTTAGAGTCTGGCTTTTTGAGCAATATAACTACTTCATTTTACCATTGGAAATCACTGTCCAACAGCAAGGTAAAGCATTTGAAATTGTCCAAATATAGCATACACTTATACCGACATTGATTTTTTTTTTTTTTTTTGCTTCTCCAAAATCGGGGCATCCCGCCTGACATTTACTATACGTCATATACCATCTATGGAAAAGTACCCCATACAAACCTACTTCAAAAATTCTGAACTTTCCTATAAAGAGCAGAAAAGGAATTATCAGTATTTAGATACACAGGCTTCAATAGTAATTTTACAACCATCCCAATGATTATCGTAAACTGAGTCCCTGTTTGGAAGTCACAGGTACAGTATGTGGTTTGTGATTCAAATCCTTTCCTCTGCTGTATAATTTAAGGCCATGAAGTATCGACTTTTATCGGCCTGCGATGCTGACCAAGGAACTGCAGAAACATCAGCCAGTGTCTGGCACAGCTTCCCGCGGCCTGTAAGCAGGGTTTTTCCTGGCTCAAAATAGGGCTTTGGTGGTGGACCACCCGTGCAGATCAGTATGCGGAGCATGATTGACTGAAACTGTAAAGAGATTGCTCAACGCTTTGGTGGTCCATGCTGCACATCTGTCCGTGCACATGAGCTTCCTGTAAATGTTGACAAGGATAATGAAGCATTTATCAGTGCTTATTACCGATACTAAGACTGTGGTTTAAAATAAAATACATCCAGTAACATTAATGCTCCTAAAGGCATCGATAAAAATGAAATGCACATTATTGTTACAACTCTGAGTCACATCAGACGACTGGTCACAGATTAACTGGCAGACAGTTAGTTTGCAGTTCTCAGACTTTGCTTTGTTTACAAACTATGATGTATTGGCAGTCCTGCCAATGTGTCACCAACACTCAGATGATCTAATATAAACAAAGGTCAAACTTGATGAAATAACTGTCACATATGCTAACAGCAATTAAGAGGTGATAATGACTACGTGTTTATGCTTTAACACTTGGCAACAAGGTCCTGCACAAGTGAGCAGGCAGTCAAAAAATGAAAACAAACCACATTTTAAAATGATGCATTGTAGTGTTTGTCACGTCTTGACATTCACATTGGAATATATGTGCTATTCTTAGTTGATTTTGTTGACAGCTCTCAGTGTCCACTTTGGCTGTTAATGTTTCACAGTTTGACAGGACAAACTGCTCAGACCCAAAAGAAAATCTCAAACATGATGATAAAGATATTGAACAACATTTTAAATGCAACACTTGTTTTTGCTCCCTTTTTCACAAATGTAAGCTACAGATTGATGACTTCTTTATACACTCAAAAGAGTGCTAATTTTTTATTTTTTTATTTTTTGAAAAGTTGTTAAAATCCAAGATAATCCATCCACCTTACAGGTGGGACATATTAAGATGCTGATTAAACAGCATCATTACTACACAGGCGTGCCTTGGGATGTTCACAATAAAAGACCACTTTTAAATTTGACATGGAAATCTGGAAAAAGTCGTAGATCTGTAACTTAAGTCTTATAAAAGCTGTGAGCAAAAGCAAAAGTGTTGGGTTTAATTTTTTGTTCAGCGTAGAATAAATAAGGCAGTCAGGCTCTTGTTTACTCTGGCCTAACTTGACTAGCTATCTGAAATCTCAATTGGTGTTTTTGACAAAAAAAAAAAGCTTACTCACTTTGATAAGATGATCAGTAACACTTTTATGTATGTCTCTTCAATATCAAGCTAGAGCAGAATATGGTTAGCCTAGCATAAAGACTGCAAAAAGTAACTGCCTGTGTAGCTACAGCTAGCCAAAACAGCCAGACTGACTCTTATCTTGGAACGATGGATGGATTAAAAGACATGGATATAACACTGAAGATGGGGCCCTTTTCATTTCTATAAATGCTGCTCAGTGACGCATGAGGCCAAAAAAAAAGCCTAATTTCTGTAGCATAAAATTACCTGGATCTTCCTCCTCGCGGGGCCTATAGAACAAGCACTAGAGACTTACAGCAGCAGTTTAGCTATATGCTATCTTGAATTGGGATGAAAAGATTTATTTGTGTATTTGCTCATGTAGACTTTAGTGATTGGACCAAATGGATTAAATTGAAATAGTGAAGCAAGTCATTTCTCAAGACTTTTGATGCCTAAAAAATCCACTGAATTATAGACTTATCTTTCACTAATTAAGTCGATGTGAAAATTTTTTTTTTGGCTCTGATGGCATCATGTGACAGAGCCAGACATTTACATTCCACATTTACTACTATGTAAAATTTCACAGGGCTTGAGGACCAGGATTTTAGAAGATCCAGTGTAGGAAGTGGATATCTGCGTCAAGAATTCGTCTTCCATGCTCCGGTTATTTCAGCTAATCTCTACAAACAGTTACCTGAATATAAATGCAGATACAAATTATAAAAGCTCATATAACACTAAGTCATCATCATGATGATCAGGTCTAAGATTGCATTTCAGCCAGTGCATTACACCTCTCCACACGTACAGTTTATCTGCTGCTGAAACATGATTCTCCGACTAGAAATGGCAACCAGAGTGCTTTCGATGCCAAAATCTTGTCCTGTGGCCTACAGATTGGGTGTACACATGCAGACATCTATATATTTAGAGACATTAGTTTGGCTCTGTCTAAAAGCATACCAGCTCCCAGCAAACTCACTGTTATAAACTTGATAAATTTTGTCTGTTTAATCCGGCGGGTAATGCAGCACACTTTCTTGAATAGGAACATTGATACCTGAAATGCTGTCATCACTAATCCAGGTCTCGCCATTTCCTGTTTAAGGTCATTGTCACAATAGTGCACACTCAAGGGTTTCAATTTCCATTTAGTGAGGACCACAAATAAAATCCTGGCTATGACAAAAAAAAGCAAGAAAATAGAAACCTAATAAATGACTTGACTAATGAAAATGTATTTTGAAGCATGGCATGCAGACTTGGGAGTGTGTTGAAAGGCAGTGGGCTGGTAGGTGTATTATGGTTACAGTGCTGTGGTGCACAGTAAAAAAATCGTAATTATCGCGCCTTGTGCACACACAGGCCTCTTTGGTCCATAAAGGTACATTTGTACATACATGGAATTAGTATGTTATTGGAACATTTGGTTGTAGGGTTTGAAGCAGCACCGCCCCACCACAGCTGAGCTCTGCACAACATCTGTCAACATGGTCTACTGTTGGATAGTCGGCTCGTCCAGCAAGCAGAGCCTCGCTCTTTTTTTTCCCAGATACTTTTTAGAGCTCAGATGGCTATTTCTCTCTGTGGACTCTTTAAATTGCGGCAGCGCAGCCTACCATGTGTTGGTCACACTGCTGTTTTCTGTGGCTATCAGGGCAGCTTGAGGTTGAGACGGGTATCTATTCCGCTCTGGTTGTACGATGGAGGGGGGGTCTCTGGTCTGTCTGTGGCTGGGCGTCTGGAGGGAGGCAAGGGGACCTGTGGTTCTGGTTATTTGTTGGGAGTTATTGGCTGGGTTTCCACACGTATTATGCACACACACATACTCAACCCTCTAGATCAAGACACAGTGTTATTTTTACAGCCAGGTACACACACACTGTACATAAAAAGGCTCCCTTCTTCTTCTATACTCTGAACCTACAGTATGCACTCCCATGGATGTATTTTACATCACACATGCCGTTCCAAATTTTCAACAGACAGTGATAATGCATTTCAGAGGTCATTAAGCACTACAGGCTGAGTTGGTAAAGACCACCCTGTACTGTGGGAGGCAGCGGCGGTGACAGATTTGGCTGTCTCTGTGGTGTTTAAGGGCCATACGTGAAGCCCTGGACAGCTGGGAAGCTGAGGAGGACACTGCCTGTGTTCTCTCTCCTCTGACAGGTGGCTCAGTGCCCAGAAACTCCCTCTGTGACACAGCAGGATGGAGCCAGCACCGTCCCCCTCCACCATGCAACCAGAACGGAAGCGTGGATGCTGCTGCTGACACTCCAACACAGACCAACCAGGGTCGGACTGATATATGCGTTTGCCAATATTGGCCTTTTATGTCAAATCAGATAATGACCAGTCACTGATGTCCTCCTGTAATTTGATGGAGGTTCATCCCTGGCTACAAGTTAGTTAGATGTCAATCAAGCATCAATCAGCACAAAGAAAGTGTATCAACCACTGAGCAACCAAATCAGGA
>JAPZEB010000008.1:25585434-25596112 GCA_029783705.1 Chaetodon striatus | reverse complement strand
CACAAAGAAAGTGCATCAACCACTGAGCAACCAAATCAGGAAGATGATAGTGCTTTTGTTTTCCATGGTAGCTATAGGTAGCTGTCCCCAGCTACGTAAGGGTATCAGTGTGAGTGCTTTGCAGTTAATATTACTAGTAGCGGAAATGGTGGATGGTAACTGTGAAAAAACAACATGTAGCGTGTCCTGTGTTGTTGGTAGATTCAAGGCTTTAAGAAAGACGGACAGCAAGCTGGTTGTCTTTGCAACAGCGGTGCTGATAATACTAGGGCTGTGTATTGGCAAGAATCTGCTGTATGATGCGTCACGATACTGGGGATATGATACAATATATTGCGATACTGTAAGCAGGGCAGTATATCTAAATATTTTCCAAATGTAATTTCAGGAGCTAGTGGTGCAGCCTTTACTCTGACTGTGCTTCATAGGCCTATGTTCTTGTGTTTATGCTGGTGATATGTTGTAACATTGGAGTTGGAGAGTGGCTGATGATAGATTAAAACACAAAGAAGCACAAAGTAAACCATAAAGTAAACCAAACTACGAAGTTTGAGTGTAAATTCTTAATTAAAAATTGATAGTTTTCTGAGCATCAATACAATATCACAAATTATAATATCGCAATGCTCTAGTGTATCAAGATTGTTTTACACTCCTAAATAATGCCATTTAGAAAGGCTAAGGGGGAAGTTATAAACTTGTCTGTTTCCACTTTAATTCTTCTTCTTTATCAGGGGCTGGGCAGCTCTGCTGCCGGTCCCTCTTGTATGTGTCAATGTTCTCCTTCTCCTTCCTCCGAGTAAATCTGACTGCCCATGCATGAAAATAAACCGAATTTAGCACATTGGTCCAGTCCCATGCTGAACTTCCTCAGCAGGGAGTCCTGCTTGTGGCGCTACAGCGACTATTTAAAGTTCAAAACTTTGAAAATTCCTAACAAATCACCTGTATGGCCCACGGCAACACTTGTTAAAAACTTTTTAACACTTATGTGATGAAATATTGAGCCGACAGTGCATCAAAATGCGTCACTGTAAACAATCAAGTACATAGCCACTGCAAGTTCTCGCTAAATAATACTCCAGTGTTCATGAAAAAAATTACGATATTTTGCCAGCATGGAAGATGAAGTGCGTTTGATTTTAGCACAGTATGTCAAAAACGTATTTATATATTTGACAGCATTTTGAATTCTGCTCTCATGTAGCCTGTAGCAGTCAGTGGAGAAAGAGCATCTTTAGACCCCGATCACACGGGGTGTTTCTCAGGTCGCCAAAAGGCAGGCAACAAAAAAAAAACTTGCTACACCTTTTTTATTGTTGCCAGGCAACCACACAATCACTTGCTTAGCTTAACCTTCCCATATATTGAATCTATCGTTAAATAATTAATTTATTTATGTATTCATTTTATTTCATAGTAATTAGTAGATAGTTCCTAAAATGTTGAGGCAGTACTTGCCGTAGCTCTGGTTGAGGGTGAGAGGCTGTCAGCAAATAGTTTGTTGGGCGCAGGGAAACAGATCTGTGTGGGTACATGAGACAATAAAAAGAGGGTGGATCACAAGGAGCACCACCAGCTTCTCCTCCTTTGTTTACCAACTATAAAGTTGTTGTTGTGACCACCACAGAAGGCCCGCCTCTCAAATCAACCAGTTGGACAATGGGGAGAAAAAGCAGAGATGACGTGGGGCGTTTTTCCGCTCTGAGTTGAATTTTTTTCAACTTGAGGAGTTCAGAGCGCTCCAGCAACAACTCCAGGAGCTGTGCAACACAAAAGCTGGTAAAATGCTTTCTGTGTGATCGGTGCCTTAAGCATCAATTGTTTTGACTTATGGATCAATAAATCTTTGAAAAAGACACACCGGGTGTTTTCTGTATTTCTCAGATGAAATATACAAATTCTTAGAATTTTGTCTTGATCACTGAATTTTTGACGCTAGTTTAAAATCTGCCTGTAAATACATGTGCAGCTGTTATGCTGCACCCTGGTGGTTGGTTGTACCATACTGTAAAATCACCTTTATATTCCACACTGGTGAGGAAGCTCAGCTTGATAACAACTTGCCATTGGTGCCTAAAGTCTTGAGTTCAAGTCCCGGGAGGTGCAGATTAAACATCCTTTTGTCTCCTCAGACGTTTTGCTGTGTGGGTTAGAAACAAATTAATTCAAAGATATTTCAAGGGTTAATGATATTTTTGGCCTGGAGAGTTCTTCTGATAGATCCTCATGGATTTGTTATTCTTCTTCCCCTCTTTCTGAACCCTTCTCCATAGGTATGTTTAGCTTAGCTATGAGGCTTTACACACACTTTGTTTATCCATAGGGGTTTCCCAGCACACATAGCTCAACTGGATCATAATTGGCCATGGTTTTATGTCTTGCTTCACTTAAAACTGGCTTCACTACAAACCGGGCCCTTCCAGAGCACATCACAGCCATGTATGAGCAGTAGAACAAACAGCACATGAGCATGTATTTAGTGTTTCTCCATCCAGCCAGAGGCATTAACAGCCTGATTTGCCTCCAGGCTTTTACTTGAATCCTGCGCTCTGTTAGTCTGAAGGTTATCTGTCCCTGCCTTGTCCTGCTTAAGTCTGTTCTAAAGTAGATCACTATTAGAGATTATGTGATTGATGAGATGGGCGATGCAAAATGAAAACACAAGGCTTTACTTTAAAACATTGTGTTGAGAGACGCAGGGTGCTTGACCTGCTTTAAGTGTGACCATCCATAAATGGTGATTTTTTTTTTTTTTCCTTTTTCTTTTTTTTTTTAAATAAACACATGCTTTTGTCATGTTGCAATTTCACAGTATACAAAAACCCTTTTCCATTTCAGCAAAGCATTAGTGTGTGCTTTTTTCCCTTGAAAGACCCTTTCTTCTCCACCACAGGTTTATGTGTGCTTTAGAAGCAGAATAAATGCTATTCTGCAAATAAAATGGTGGCTAAAGTGAAATTAGGCAGATTTACCCTCTGCATCTGCATCTTTAAAAATAGCCCATCATTTTTATTCAGCCACTGCTAAATGTTAATGTATTGTATAGCTTGAGGTTCAAAATGAATTCGCAGTGTTCGGTTTAGGAGAGAGTAGACATTATTGTGAGACCTTATCTTTTTGTTTCCATCCCTCCACCGTCCTACATTCCTAACAAAAAGAGATATTCCAGTTGAGGAAATGTGTTTGGTAGCATGATGTTCACACTGTGACAAGGCCATCCAGACGAGCCCCAGCTGCACCGAGGCAAACCTACCCTGTGAAAGAGCTCAACGCTGGCAGCTCTGTCACCTCCAGAACGGCTGACAAGTGGAGTAAGACTGATTTACTGAGCCAATATTAGTCCTCTTGTCACAGTCAAATAATACGACAACAAACTAAAATATGTTGAAAGCAAAAACCACTTTTATTTTCAGAAGATTCAGGCCTCAATAAACAGCCATCAATCATAAATGGCAAGGTGTGTAGGACGTTGTTTGTAAAAAAATACCCCTCAAGATAACAATTGCAGACGTTAATATACATGCTTGTTGATGTGTCACAGAGGACAGCTGTGGCTCAGGAGGTAGAGCGAGTCGTCCATAAATCGAAAGATCAGCGCTTTGACCCACAGTTCCTCCAGTCTGCATGTCGACGTGTCCTTGAGCAAGATATTGAACCCCAAATTGCACCCAATGGCTGTTTCATCAGTGTGTGAGTGCAGGGGTGCCTTGTAAGGTAGCCTTGGCCACCAGTGTATGAATGTGTGTGTGAATGAATTACTAGAAGACTAGACAGGCGCTATACAAGTGCAGTCCATTTACCATTTTTTTTTTATGTTGTAAGCGGAATAGAAAATGTTTTATATATTAAAGGGATACTTTGCCAATTTTTCACCAGCTTTGTTTCACAACAGTGTGGATGGTATGTGTAAATTAACTGTGGTAACGTTCTCCAGCGTCCATCTTACCCCACTTATTTGGCAGCGTGAGTTCGCAAATGCACCATTAGGCTAGGGCTGTCGCTCGAACTACATATTGTACATCCTCATTTTCATATGCCCACCACCGCAGACAAAGAGTACAGAAGCATATAGAGAGAGCCCCGCCCCTCAGAATGCTTTCAAAAACATATTTTAGTGCACTGTTTTACTGTAATACAAGATCATTCGTTACCAGACCTCTGCCATACTGTTTTTTGGACTAGCCGGTCAAAACCAACTTGCATTACCACCCACCAATGGGAGCATTTATTGCTCTAGTAGGGTGCAGTTCCCTCTGGAAGTTGTAGGGTTTCTACCTCTTGAGCAAAGCGAACACCACTGCCTTTTTCCTCTGGTTATGTAGAACTCATTTCAAAAGTATGTGCGTCTTTTTCTGCATAGACAGCCTAGTTTTATGACAAGACCATCTTTACAGCTGTGAAATACTTCTTACAGACCAAGTTGAAATTCAGAAACAGTTTTCAATGTCTACCCCTGCCTCTGATATGACGGGTATTTCTTCCTAGTCCCAGCTCTTAACCATGTTTATTTTTGTTCTTATATCAAATGTAAGAACAGACAGTTGAATCCAATGTGGGAGGATTTTACCACCCACGGTGGGAAGTAGAGTTGCCAGGTGTTGCCAAATACCAAATAATTCTGCAATCCAGTATAATCATATTTTGGGGGGGCAAATTATTGTACACTAATGCAAATTTTGACCACCCAGAACTGAGTTTGTAATGTATATGAATATCTACTACAGCACTGTCAACTGTTTCAAGCAAAAATGAAAAATACTGTCTGGTTTCCAGCTTCTCAATTATGAGGATTTGCTGGGCAAATCCCATACTGGTCAGGCAGTCTTAATCTAACAGAACTATCTGAGAATCTGTCACTGGAAATTATTTGGAAAAGAGCAGGGATTTAAAAAGTATTTAGTAGATGACTGGATGACCCATCTCTCCATCACTGTCATCATCACTGAAGCGCGTCAACACCTTTTCCAATAAAAAAATACTTAACTTATCTCTAATATAGTGAGTAAGAACGCAGAACTTCTGAGTACCTTTGCATCGTCATATCAGTGAACAATCCACATAGAAAAAGTCTGTTGTCACTCCAGCTAAAAAATTTAGTATATATCACTGCCATATCAGCTATTGGTGACTTTTTTCCCCTCTAAATTTGGTATTGTCTTCAAAAATCCTATATTGGTCGGGCACTACTTTCAAAGAAAAGATACTCTCCAGTTCTGATATAACGAGTGCTGTTGCAGCATCTACGCTAACCTGTATAAGAGCCACCATTGTGGTTCTGAACAAACAGTCACGTTCCCATGTCATCACATACATTTTACCTGTTCTGTAGCTGCCAGTTGCTCCTCACAGGATGTTAATTGGTGGTCAGACACAAACGTATTACTCGAAGCCGGAAAAGACGGATTTTTGTATGATCTCGTTATCCTGTGATTCTCGAGTAATATCGCAAGAATCCAGCTGCCATGCAAGGTAAACTGTCTTTGCTTTATATGGTAGGAAACAGACTATCTTTTGGTTTTGGATGGTTGGTTGAACAAAACAGCATTTTTTTCCCCTGATATTCAAATGATTAATTGATTGACACAATAAAAGACAATTAATCAATCATTAAAGATCACCAGTTGCAGCCCTAGACCATACCAAACAAATCTGTATGACACTTTATAACTAATAAAAATACAGTCAGAAAATGTTTGAAAGAGGTTGTGAGTGGCGGCTCTGGCTGATCTCAGCAGATGAGATTATATACAGCAGATCCAGGGTCGGTTTTCCATACTGTATTATTGACATAGTTATGGTACAATGAATAATGATGCTTGTTCAAAGTCCTCTCCATATCATATCACCATATGGAAAAAGACTGATGTCAAAATCATTGTACATTTTGGAGTTTTTAGACATTAACATTACATTAATTTTTATACAGCAAAAGTGGAAAGTTTCACCACTTTTCAACCAAAAAACATGCAGTATAAACTGATAGCATTAGAATCTATCAGGCAAACAATAGAGGTCTGGCTTTAGCTACAGTCATCTTGTTAGCTCTGTATCAGACGTTGTCGTGTAGTTAAATAGTGTTGGTTGCGGTGATGGCGATAAGAAGCTAGTATGACATTAGCTGCTAAGGCACAGTATATAGGGACGTCCCTGTTTCCACTGTCCCTGCAACACAATCGTAACCATTGTTTACTTAGCCTTGTTAGTCAATATGAGGACATCTGAAATACAAACATACAGTGTGGTTGTTGTGTATCAACACTGAACTAAAATTAGTTTTCACGTGTCACAAGTGCTATCGATACCACTCATTCATCCGCTAATAACACCTCTCAAACCCAGCCCAACAGCTTGCTGTAGAATCATTCTGCCCACCCTCCGGTCTCCACCTATATAGCCCCAGTGGCTAAGCACCTTAATTTTGAGCCACAAAACCCCTTTAGCATTGTTAGCTACTATTAATTCTGTTACTGTTGGTAGCAGTGTCAGCACAGCTGGTGGTGCTGACAGAATTAACCACACTAAAGGGCTTTTGCAGCACAAAACTAAGCCACTTGCTCACCTATATGGGGGGACTCTGAAGGGTGGGCACAGTATTTCCATAACAACAGCGCTACTAGCTGAAATTGCCGAATGAGCAGCACTGCTAGCTTGCTCCCGCCAGAACACCTCTGAATGAATAGCACTTTAAAATGCAGCTCTGACGCTAGTTGAGTCAGTGGAGCACTGGACTAAAAGGAAAGGCCTCTTGTATTTCACAGTATATATATATTTTTTCTTAAAAATTAACAGATTAGTTGCCAGTTAATGGTGTCGAGCTACTGATGCAAAATTAACCAAAACTGACATCGCTAGTATAGGAATATGACAGCAGTGATGGTTTCCATCTCAGTAGCTTGCGGTCTCTGCCCTTGCCGACTGTGGTGACAGTGAACATGTCCCAGTGCGTACAGCTGAAGTCCGCTCGCCTGTCTCAGTCACCTGATTCTCACATCCAGCCACTCTCTGCTGCCCTGCAGTAACATCTTTCCCGCCATTCCCATCGTCTGACCTGCCCCACCCACCTGCTCACCTGTTTCCACTTTCCCTCATCAGTATGCCAAACATAAACAATTGTCTTAGTTGTGTGTAAAAGTGCTGTTTCAAATTCTTTAATGAAATCAAATTGTCCACCAGCAGATCCAGACATGTCAGTATGAGAGCTAGCCTTCATGTACCATTTTCAAATTTGGAGCCCTTCTCACAAGGACTCTCTGTTGCCTGGTGCAGGAAGGACACCCTGGGCTCTCTTCCATTCCCCTCTTAGCTTCCCCTTTTCCAGATGAGCGGCTGACCGCCTGCCTTTATCCCACCGGCTGGTATTCCCTCAATGCTCCACATGTCTGCAAGCTTTCAGCCTGCTGAAAAAAGTCAGTTGGCGGAGGGGGGGAAAACCCATGGCATAAAAGAGCGGAGAGTGATGTCAGAGCTGCCTGGACTCGTTTCAGCCGGACCCCTGGCAGGAGCATGAACACCGTGCTGTGGTGTGTGGACATTCTCCAGAGCTGCTCTTAAAAACTGGATCCCTGTGCGGCGTTTTTTTTTTTTTTCTCTCTCCCCCCATTCAGGTCCTTATATGTTTTCAAATTTTCCAGGGTTTTCTCAGAATGCAGCAGCAGTAGCTGTCCACCTATGCTGGAAAGTGAGACCTGAATGGGGAAACTGTGTTTTAAAAATATGAAGTAACCCCCTCCGCCCCCTTTTCCCGGTCAAATTAAAACACCAACCACTCACCCTGCCCCTCTACCTCTCACCGCTCTGCCAGCTGTGCAGCCCGAGACCGCTGCCAGAAGAAACACAAGCTTACGTCAACTTCCAAATAAGGAGCTGCTACTTCACTTTGACCTGAAAGAGAGACACTAAGGGGGGTGTATGAAAGAGGTGGAGATAGACAAGGAGAAAGTGTCCCCTCCTCCTCATTCATACGCATAATATACTCAGCTACCTGTTTGTCAGCCCAGTGCACGTAGAGCGGAGACTCGATTACCCCTCTCTCTTCACCGTCACTCTCATTCATCCTTTCTCTCTCTCTCTCTCTCCTTCCCTTCACCTCCCTCTGGCTCTCTCCGCTCTCCTCGTTTCCAGTCATTCACAATCGGAGGACAACACCACCTGCTACCAGGTAAAAAAGCCATTCATATGCTTCTGTCATCTGCAGTGATTTTGATGCGTGTGTGGCGGTGTGAGTGACATGATGTGAGGGCTGGGGGATTTTCTCCATTCAGGTCTTTGTTATTGCAAAAGGCTGTTCCATCAATGAGCCAGTGAGAGGTGGGAAGAAGCAAGAATCATTTGTGGAATCAGAGCAAACAGACATTTGAGATGAGCTGAATATTTTTGCCGTTTTAAACATATGCAGACAGTGCAGCTTCTGCAGTGAGGGTGTTTGCGTGTATGTGTGTGTGTGTGTGTGTGTGTGTGTGTGTCTGTGTGTGAATGAAGGAGAGGGAGAGTGCATATAGTGAGTGGTCCGTGGGCTGTGCATGTATTAAAGCTCACAGCTCAGACTGGGAGTGAATGAGCTCCCTGTGTTGTGCATCCAACCTCCTATGCTTGGCATGTCCCCCTGTGGACTGGGGAGCACTCTCGAGGTGCACGTACACACACACGCACACAGAGGAACGGCTGTGTGTGCACTGGATCCCTGAGGGCTCTCCTCCGTCCCTGGAGAGCGCCGCTATCAGGCTGCTGATGAAGCTGCGCCTCCTGACTCAACGGCACTGCTAACGCTCAGCTGACATTGTGTTGGAAACAACAACAGATGAGGGCATGTGTTGCTCGAGTCTGCAAGATGAAGATTTAGGATGACGGTGAAACAAGTTCAAATTAGCATGCTGTTTTCGTTGTGTTTCATCATAATATTGTCAATGAAATTCCTAAATTTTGTCTCAACGCCCGGATGCTTTGAAGGTGACTTTTTAAAATTGGAACCTATTTTTAGCAACTGGTTATTAAAGGTCCAGTTTGTAGGTTTTCGGGGCATCTATTGGCAGGGATTGTATATAACATTCATAACTATTTTTTAATTAGTTTGTAATCATGAAAATCAGAATCATTGTGTTTTCATCACCTTAGTATGAGCTGTTTAAATCTACATACGGAGCGGCTCCTCTTCAACGGAGTACACCATGCTGTTTTAGAGTAGCCCACACGGACAAACCAACACGGGCTTCAGATAGTTAGCATTTTTGCGTTTTCGTGTCGACAACACTTGGCAGGAGAGGTTTTCAGTTCTGCAGTCCCACCACCAGCTCCCACAAAATGCTACTCGCTAGACCTTTAGGTGGCTTAAATTTAAGCTAATATCCATATTTTTACAAACACATTTGCCTTTTGAAACACTGCAGAACTTTCACTTGAAGAGGAAACAGGCAACTTTTCAACTCTCTATTGGTGGACTATTGGCGCCACTGTCGCAAATACAATCGGATTACTTTCTGTTTTCCTTAGAGCCCAGCAGTTTTCCACAGTCACCTCACTTGTTTCACCATCTGCCATTTTCCCTACTGGGGATAGTAAATGGGGATAGCTACTGATGGCTAATGTGGCAAACAAAAGTGCTATCCTCTTCCTGTTTTAGTTTCACTTAGGTTTCAATTATTACCAAAATCGCAATATGGCCAGGTGCTGCAATTTTTTTGATAAAGCTAAAATGTGTCACAGCACACACCATTATAAATGAAGCATTGTGGTGTTGCAGAGATTCTCTGGCCGACAAATCATATTCCGTGCGTAAGGGATCATGCTTGGTCTGTACAGACCCCAGCGAAAATCACATCGTCATCACTTTTATAATTGTTTTCAGTGACCATTACATCCCATTGTCTCACCCACTAAAATTGCAACACATATTGCTATCACAGTATCTCTCAAAATAATATCAATATATATATATATATATTTTTTTTTTTTTTTGCTTTGTGCAGCCCTACTTTGTGCCATAAATCGAGTCTTCATTTTCCAGTTTGTACCCGGAGGCATACAGAATTGCATATTGAAAGGCTGATCGGAAACCAGTCTTAACAAAGATGGTGTCATCATTCTGTAGCCATTACATAATGCAATCAACATGTATTTCATAATAAGTTAAAGCACAAACTAGTCTCTTTCCTCTCTATAATGTTGCCTTTTTAGGTAAAGCTAAATAGAAAAAACAAACAAAATTGTTTATTTGGTTCAGTTGTTTGGAATAATGCAGCTTAGTTTTTCCTGGATGCCGGTCCAATGTTCTTTGTCATCCCCCATGTGTGCATTTCCCTTTCTGGTTCCTCCTGACAGAATGGAGGAGTATCAGTGTAGTACGAATTTAAGACTCCCAAAGTATTGATTTTTTTTCCTCCAAAAAGACCGTAGCTTCGAGGAGGGAGGCACCTTCGCCTGCCTCGCTCTCTCCCTCTCTCTGTAGTCAGTGAGGATGCTGGAAGATAAATTTAGCCCTCCAGCTCTCCTTCCATCTGCTACCACATGGTTTAGGGCCGTTACCATAGGAACCACCGCTGGGTGCCCATTAGTGTGAGAGGAGGAAATTGACAAGATTTTTAAAAAGCCATTTATACAATATTTTCTTTCTGTGTGGTGTGTGAATGGATGCAGCATTTCACAAATTTATATAAGAGTTTTTTTTTTTTTTTTTTTTTAA
>JAPZEB010000008.1:25566470-25582420 GCA_029783705.1 Chaetodon striatus | reverse complement strand
TTCCTTAATTGGCCTTGTTTTTTTTTTTTTTTTTTTTTTTTTTTAAAGTGTTTAAAATCACAGCTAAAACGACCCATGCACTGTAAAGTAATGAAGCAACCATCCACTTAATAATTTAATGTGGCAGTACTGTGCTGCAGCACTGTCTGATGATCATCATCTTGAAGGAAGTGTGGTCTGATATGTGAGGACACAACATGTCAAACATGCGGCATTAATTAGAGCATTTTGATACACTCTGCCAGGTTCACATGCCGCAGTCTCTCAGTGTAATTAATTATGCAAAGAAACTTCATGCAAAGCAATTTCATTAAGACCAAAAAAGAAAAAGGTGCTTTTATGACAACAAATATTAATGTGACTAACCCCCCTCCTTGTTACTCTTCATGGGGCATGTTTTTTTTTTCTTGCTTTGACTCATTTTACTGGAGTGGGTGGGATATCTGAGGCAGCCCACCAGAAAAATATTGTGGTCCACAGCTCTGAAATAACAATGCACGGTTGATTAGAAATCATTGAACACCTCTACAATTTCAGATAATGCTGTCATTGAAATGTTCCTGTCACAGTCATTGGACATAGTGCCGCTCTCTGGGAATGTTAGCAGAATCATCATTTCTATGTGCTGCATGCTGATATATTTTTATACAAAAATATTACATAAACCATTCTAATTCAACAGCATTCAGCAGCCGCGGGAAAGTGAAAGCTGAATGTTATGACACATACAGCGATTATGTAACACATGAAACATAAATATCTATATTTGGCAAGTGGAGGGTCAGAGGGTCATCTGTGTTGAATTGTATGCACTATTTTATATAATGAGTTGTTTGTTTTCACAGATCTTCATGTTGGGAAGACAGAAGAATCATATACTGAGCTGAGTCAACCGAGCGTCAGACTGTGTGGCAGCAAGGCTGGCTGAGTGCTTCATGATGGGATACTTTAGGTCAGCGTGGCACAGGACTTCCTCCACAGCACATGACATATCACAGCTGAATTCTTTGATGCCGCCGTTTGACATTTGATGGCATCATTTTGCTTTCAAGCAATAAAGTTTAAGCAAACAAGTGAAAATGATGAAGTCAACTAAAGTGGATATAATTTGATAGAATTCACTTACATTAAACCCTTTATTCAGTTAATGATTTGGCTTGAACTCTGTAGCCTGGCACAGGCAGACGCATCCCACGTGTCTACCTGAGGCTGTCCTTCCATTTTATGGAGGCCTTGCATAGTCGCCTGACGCCTGGGGAGCAGTCCGGAGGTCAAGAACATTGTCAACCAGAGTCTCCTCACCGAGGCCCGCAGCCTAAGTCTCCCTCCCAGCCCCGTCGGCAACAGCAAACTGGCTCCCCAAAGCCCCATGGCACACCACAGCAACCCAAACAGTCCAGAAGACAGCACCCTGAACGTAAACGTCTCAGGCACCAGCGGCAGAGCATTGACTCAGATACAGCGCCAGAACAGAAGCATGAAACAGCAACCACAGTTTCGAGTTCATCACCAGGAGCCCCACCTTCCTCGGCAGGTGGCCCCACCCAGTCTAAACCAGAAACCCAGGAGGGCACCCCAAAACAGAAACGCGAGCGTAAGCCTCAGAGACCAGGCAAATATGTCTGCACTTACTGTGGCCGTGCTTGTGCAAAGCCCAGTGTCCTGCAGAAACATATTCGCTCCCACACAGGGGAAAGACCTTATCCCTGTGCCCCATGTGGCTTCTCTTTTAAGACCAAGAGTAATCTTTACAAACACCGCAAATCGCATACCCACAGGGTGAAGGCAGGTCTGGCTTTAGGAGAGCCGAGATCTTTAGAGGAGCAAGTCACTGAGTCAGAAGATGAAACCAGACAGCTATCATCAGCATCTTCCCTTACAGAAAGACAAGGCAGTGTAGCCTTAATCAAGAGTCATGAAACAGACAGGGCCAAAGACTGCACTGGAGGAAACGATGACTCCTACGCAGTGAAAAAGAGACTGGCCTTGCGTCTGAGCCGAGGAAAACATGGTCCTCGAGACTCGTCTGATGAAAAGACCTCATCTCTTATTTTAGGGAGTAAAGGCAGTACAGAATCAGGCTATTTCTCTCGCTCTGAAAGTACAGAGCAGTCACAGGACAGCCCCCCGAACACAAGTGCCAAAAGCTACGCAGAGATCATCCTCGGCAAGTATGGGCGTCTCGGACACCTACAGAGGATGTCTCGGCACCATAACCAGCAGCCCTCTGGTCAGGAGGACAAAAGCATCCCATTCACAGTCCCCAAGAAGCAGGTCATCGACCATATCACCAAACTTATCACTATCAACGAGGCAGTGGTGGACACCAGTAAAATTGACAGTGTAAAGCCAAGGAGATTTTCACTCTCCAGAAAAAATAGTTCAGAGTCTCAAAAGAGTTCATCTGTGAAAGAGGCACTTATTCACAGCCCCAAAGCCGGAGATCTGGGCTATAAAAACAGTGGCTCCATCACCATGGGAGTTCCATGTGAAAAATTTCACCATCCATCCTTAAATGTGGAGCAGCCAGCTGGCCAAACATCCACTGCCCCTTTGGTGAGAAGTCACTCAATGCCGTCTGCAGCTAGTTCCTTTGACACGTCCAGTGGTGGCCTCAGTAAGTTTCGCTTAACTCAGTCCTTTGATGAACGAAAGCCTTCTGAAACACAGGCCCGCCGTTTTGGGATGCTAAGGCGGCAGCCAGCTATTGAAATCCCACTTGGTGCCGAACTCACAGAAGAGGAACATGAGGGTTCCCATTCACTTTACCCTGACAGCGTTACCACCGTGCCTGAACCCAAACAAAGCCAACCGCAGCCATATGAGTGTGAGGCCTGTGGCACTGGATGCAAAGATTGGGAAGGTTATAAGAAACACAAGCAAAGCCTGTGCTTAGCACAGCATCCCAGAAATGAGGTGGTAATTAGTCAAACAGGGTGCTCACAGCTAATTAACCACGCAGTCAGAGCAGGAGCTTCAGCAATGCGCAAGAGAAGGAAAGAGGAGAGTTTTGAATTCGATGACCCCTCTTCTCCTTCATTACCCTCTCCTGCCCTCTTGTCAGGACAGTGTAAAGATGAAAGCAATGTCGTTTATGAGGGCGCCAGAAGACCAACGCTACAGACCTGTTCAGTAATTCAACATACTAGTTCATTTGAAAAACAAGAATCTTTGTGCAATGAGAGTCAAGGCACTGAGGCAACAAAAACCTCGCCACCTCATGAAGAATATCAGCTGGTGCCTCAGAAACAACCCCAACAGTCGACAAAACTAACAACTCGAAAGCTGGTCCGCCAACACAGCGTGCAGGTTCCAGAAATACTGGTCACCGAGGACTCCAACATGAGTACCACGACGTCAATAGAGTCAATCTCCACGGCAAAACATTCAGAGAAACCTGATGAGTTTCAGTGGCCACAGAGAAGCCCCTCTCTGGCACAGCTTCCCATTGAAAAGCTTCCTCCAAAGAAGAAGCGCTTGCGTCTAGCCGAGGCTGCCCAGTCCTCCGGGGAATCCAGTTTTGATTCTATATCCCTGCCTCGCAGCCCTAGTCAGGACAGTAGCGCATCTTACGCATCCAGTCGTTCCACATCCTTTGAAGAGTCCAACAGACCAGACATGGAGATAGCAGGATCAACACCGCTGAGGAGATCAAGAGCCCCTCACATGTTGACGGTGCCTGGGGTGCATCAGCACAGAGAGATGAGGCGCTCTGCGTCTGAACAGGCGCCTCATGACCCACAGCCAAGCGTCCTATTGGCTGAGACCCGCAGTAAGTCTTTTGACTACAGTTGCCTGTCCCCAGAGCGCTCTGCAGTTGGCTGGAGGGAAAGAAGAAAATGTCTCCTTATGAGACACACGGCTATAAAAGATCCAGATGAAGAGGAAGAGGAGCGGCAGTGTACCATATCAAGACGTAGTCCCGAACATGTCAGCTCCACCACATCTTCTCAAGCAAGCCCGACCTCCGTGTACTGCAGCAGGTCCCCTGCTTCTCCTTCATCAGGTGACACGGTCTTGCGTAATCCAGTAAGATTACAATGCAAAGAGATCTTTTCTCAGTGGAAACTCAGTCAAAATATTCAGCTAACAGGCAGCACAGAAGCCACATCTGTAGATTCTGTAAAAGAGGAGGCCTCACATGCAGAGCAGCCACCTCCTCAGGCACCACATCCCCATCCTACACACGGACCATCAGGGGCAGCCAGAGCTCACTACCTCCCCATGTCTACAGGGCTGAAGCTAGAGATTCCCTTACTGCATGATGAATATTCGGAGGTTCGAGTGAGTCACTCCCACATCCAGCACTCTGTCCCTCACATCACTTCCAGTCTGGAATTACTGAGGCCCGCCACATCTCCATCAGTAGCAGTGCGTCTCCAAACAGACACCCTCACCCTAGCATGTGCCATATACACCACATTCTCCCAGTCCACCTCCCCCAGGCCCCAGGAGGCTGTCGATGCTGTTTCACACAATTTAAGTATCCCAACAGCTGAATACAGAAACCATAGGAACATGAGTCCAGACTATCAGTCATGGTCTGACGATGGCCTGAGGATATCAGGCTCAGGGGGCAACAAGCGCATGCTGTCCCCTTCAAACAGCATAGAGCTCCCGCCTGAGTCACAGCAGCAGCAGAAACGAGTCAAAGAAGAAGGGGAGAGGGAGGTGGGGTGTGTTGACAAGGCATCAGTGGACCCATGCAATCAGGAACTCAAAAGGGAGACTCAGTCATGTCTCCCCAGTGTTTGTTCTCCCATCACACATGTTGGACCATCATACCCCAGTCTGCTGCCCAGCACCTGTAATAGCTGGTGCTATTTGAACTACATTAAACCAAACCCTTCTACTCTGGACGAACAGAAGCCCTCAGTGTATTCATCGTGGTCCACGAGCGGCTATGACCCCAACCCACCTGGCCTCTCCAGCAAGACGGCTCTCTCTCTGCTGCACTGCAAGCAGCGGCTCAGTCCCTCCATCTACACTATATCCCCCATGTCAGTCAGGACAACTGAGACGATGGAGCAAGAGGACGACAAGAGACCATGCTCCACTGAGGTAATTAAAACAACAATCACTGATTACAGTTCAGTCTATACTTTCCAGGAATTTCACAATTATTAGACCGACCAAAATGTAGAAGGACACTGACGTCTGACAGAGGGTAGATAATATGCAGTAAAGGCTGTGAGTCACATGTGAAACCAAGATACAGCCTTTAGATGGTTGGTGCCCAAAGTTACTTTATTCTTTTGACTCCGAGGCTGGGTTCCACCAAAACGGACTGATTTAATACAAGACTAGCTCTAATCAGAGTTAAACAAAACGAGATTTGAAATGAGTAAATCCAGGTTTAAAATGAAGCAGAGCTCCGATGCACTATTAAAAACCAAATGTCAAGACCAGATCACAATGTTTGTTTACAGTAACTTTTGAGTAGAAAATCCCTGCATCTTCAGTGTTGGGGAGTAACATGTAATGAAATTAGGTAATTAAATTACAATATAAATGTAATTGTATTCAGTTACAGTTACTGAGAAACAGTGTGTAGTTAGATTACAGCTATTAATCAAAATGCTTGTGATTACAAAGGGTCTACATGTTAAGATATTCTTTTTGGTAAACAGCTTATAAGTAATTAAAAAAAAACATTAATTCTGTTGCATTGCATCTTTTCATCATGCGGGGGTCTTTTCTTACGACATACTTTGGACAGAAAAACCATTTGAACAAACTTAAAACAGTTGTTATAAAAGTAATCAGTTACATTACTTTGAAGTAATTAAAATAGTATATTACTTGTTCCATTTTAACAGAGTAACTAGCAATCTGTAAACTTACATTTCAAAAGTAACCTTCCTAACACTGCATGTCAGGTACCAAAAATTTAAAAAGTGCTGAGCAAATGTCATCTCAACTGGTTTGTTTATAGCTACCTAAAAAAGCCGACTTAAAAAAAATCAATATCAGTTTAAGTGTTAGCTATATTTAAAGTATTATTCCCCTTTTACCTTGCCATCAAACAGCTCTTTCTGATGGGGGACTGAAGCCGTTATCTCGAAGACACCAGACTTCATGTAGGCTTAAGGTATACGGAAATGTGGTGAAAATATTCTGAATATAGCGTACACTAAAACGGATATAGATTTGTTCTTAGGTGGGGGTTTCTAAGTGGCTCACCTATGACGTGTTTTGCTGCGGCCCCCGTCCACAGCAGTACGTTGCCTATCTTCCATGCTGGTAGATTTTTTTTTAATCAAAGATGTTAGCAAAGCCACATAGTCCCTAAAATAAGCACAGCAAAACTGTCAGAAAGGACGGACTACTCTAATATATATTTATATTTATACAACAGAAATGAACAAATTTTCCAATGTCACATATCTTCACAATTAAAATTGCGAGTTGTCTATCCAAGAGTGATGTCGTTAGCGCCATGGTGATTTGGTCTATATGAAAATAGATAACATTTGGCTGTATTCCTGTACTCTGTATTCCTCAACAGAATGTGTCATTGTTTGCTGGCTAGCTAAAAGGTCAGTTATCTTGCCTAACGTTACTCATAAAAGCTCAAAAGAGAAGCTGTAATTTCTCCTCCTTTGCCAAAAAAACTTTTTGGCTAAATTACTGGAGCAATATGGCCAAATAATAGAAGATTTTTAAGAAGAAGATAATAGCACAGTAAGGAAAAAGAGTCTGCCTGGCAACTGGCAGACAGTTTTAACTTTTCTTTCCTTCACTGCCATGTTTAACAGTTGGTCCACTCGTCCTGTTCAGCTCTGCAACAGTTTTCTTGCTGAACTGGGATCTTGAGAGGAATTCAGCTGCATCGTAAAACTCAATTTGGTTGAGTCAATTACTTGGCTTCCCTCATGGAGCTTGATTGTTTTGCTTAATCTGTGTCCAGAAGGCAACTATTTTAAAGTTAAACCTCCTCATGTGTAAGTTTAAAGTTCATACTGGATCACATTTTAAATTGGAGGTTAAAATTTTGTTGCAACAGAATTAAGTTTAAAATAGCTTTAGAGTAAAAACAAACTGATGTGTAAAGAGAGGTTTAAATTGAATCTGTCTTAATTGTAACATTCTTTAAAGTTAAACTATGATTTAATCAGGTTTAAAAATTAATCCTTGTTGGTGCCACCCAGCCTAAATTCAAGTTACATAGGTTGAGGGGTAAACCCGGAAATGGTTTACATTCTTTGTAGGTTAGCATAGCAAGCCTCTTTGATTTTTCCTTTGCTGAGTATAGACAGTGCAGCAAACTGTGGGTTTGGATTGCCAGACTGTATCTTGTAGCCTCAGTCCCCAAAAAGGCAGGAAAGATACTTTGCTGACTTTTCTCAGCTCTAAATTCATGTTGATGACAGGAGTATAGAAATCTTTACAATGATGACACCAAAAGGAAAACAGTGTATGTGCTTTAACAAATGCTATTAAACACAACGTTCAACGAGACTTCCCAACTTTTGTCTCCCTGGGCATGCTGGAGCAGAGTTGGTGAATTTGCCCATGTCTCTTTCGGGTGTAGGTCTACAACAGCCAGTCGTACTGCAGAGACCACGAGGGAACGAGGAAGGGACAGCAGTCAGCAGACGAACACAGGTCAGACAGAAAAGAGGAGAGGGAGGAAGAGAAGAAGAATGAGGAAGAAGCGCAGTCATGCTCCAGGAATAAGCACCCTCCTGAAGTTTGGATCTCTGAGAGAGGGTGAGTATGAACTCGTGACAGCTCAGCACTATGCAAGATGCAAAATCTAATGACATCAGGGTTGTTGGTGACATGCTGTCTATATTTACAGTGTTAAGTCAATCATTACTAACAGTGTTGAGGGCTTGCGTCACATATTGCGGTATGTTGTGGAAACCGTTGTCTGTCCACCATGTTGGAGGGGCCAAGGGTTGGCCGTCTGCACCAACAGAGTCCGTCTGTTGAGGGGCCGAAGCCAGGAAACTACCTAGCTTCCTTTGCGCCTGCGGAGATTCATTTACACCGACCGTCACAGCCACTCACATGGAGCGACAGCACGTTCTTACACTGACAGTAATGGAATGAGCAGAAGATGTACTGTACATACATGCACATACATTACATTAGTCATTTAAAGGGAGCTGCACTGAATGGGACTGGGTAGATGCAGACAAACTGTATAAAAAAAATATCTTACTTACGTATCTTACTGTAAATGGGCAGAAAGTCTTTTTTTTTTTTCTCTTTGCCGCAGAAAATACTTGCCTCTGATTGGCTGGCTGTGTCTTTTAAATCTGTGTAACATAACACCTCAAATAAA
Source organism: Chaetodon striatus (assembly GCA_029783705.1). Taxonomy (NCBI): domain Eukaryota; kingdom Metazoa; phylum Chordata; class Actinopteri; order Chaetodontiformes; family Chaetodontidae; genus Chaetodon; species Chaetodon striatus. Next base: position 25,574,127 of record JAPZEB010000008.1, on the reverse strand, counting down.
CACCCAACCTACAGTTTAACCACTGCTCTAAATCAGTTTGCAATACAGCCCATTAAATGGTATCTTAAAATGCAAGTAACCATAGCAACCATACTTCTGCTTAATGCTGTATTACCAGATAATAACTCTCACTGAAATGGACCTAACAATGTGTTCAAGCTAACTATGGCCAACACAGCCCAATCTGCTTTGTGCTTTTTGTCCCAGACTCACAGTTCAGGAGCCCCCGCTGTATATTATCTGTTCCTTTTTTTTTTTTTTTTTGTTATTCGAGCAAATGTAATTCAATGGCTTACCCTAAAGTTCAGTAAAAGGCAGTATGCAAACATGTAAGGTGTGAATTCATACGGACACAGTTCTGTTACTTCTTTGTCTGCACACGCACACGTCTTCTCAAATTAATTTGCACCGAGGTTAAACCAGACACGCTCAGTACTTCTGATACCCATCAGAAATAAACACTGCTGCGATGCAGGCGAGTGCAGAGAGGTGCCATCTGTGTGTCTCTTTTTGGTTTGGGAGTGTGTCTGTGAACAAATCCCTGTTGTGACTCATGTTGACGCTCCTCACAGCCTTCCTAAAAGAGTGAGTCATCCTCACGCCTGCTCGCTTTCTCCCTCGCTGTCTGTTCAGTCTGTCTGAGGGACAAAAAGACCAAACTGAGGCTGCAAGCTAGTCGAACATTGCCTTTTTTTTGTTGTTGTTGCGGAGGGGGAAGGCAAGGGCACCTAGACTTAAATCTTGGGTGTGAATAGGTGTTGCATGAAAAGCCTATGAATACAGCTGATTTATGGTGTGGTTTATGAAATATACTGTCGCAGCATGATGGAAAAACTGTTTCTCTTTCATTAACTTCAAAGTTTTCAAGACTAAAAACCACCGTTTATGATACCTGCCGAGTTTATCCAGCCGTGAAGCCTGTAGTGAAAATAGAAAAAAGAGCCGATTATAATCAGAATGATTGTTTGTCGTAGGAATGTGTTTTCTTTTTCTGTGTTTTTTCATGCTTATTTGGAGCAGCAGCTGGTCTGGGCCAGGGTTTCCCTCCCTCTCCAGCCTGTTTTTATTGGCCCGGCTGCAGCAAGCCCCGGACCTTGGGCCACATCGTAGGCTCCCCCTTGTTTGGACTCGGTGGTGGTGTGAGCTGTGATGGGGTTACGAGGCAGTGGGAGGGTGGGGGTCTGGTTTTGGCTTATGAAAGCTGCTTTCATGAAGCTGAAGTGGGTGCCTCGCTGAGGGACCCTCAGTGTACATGGAGGGGTGGACCCCGGGCCCAGCTGCCACAGTGTGAGTTCACTGTGTAGTTAAGGCCAAACAGATAGCGTACTTACGCTGGATAAACACAGACACTAAAAAGCTGCTTACAGGTGCTAAAGGGCCTGCAGCCTGTCTGTCAGCTCCAGTTACACTCATATTGATTGTGACTATCATCCCGCGAGGAGCAGCATCAATAGACAACTGACAGGGGAAAGCTCTGAGGACGAAACTGAAACCTCTTGCTCTCTTCACACCTACAGATCAAATGGGAAGTATGCTATCATGCATGGTGGCGGTGGAGGGAAGTGCCAATGTGAGGACTGTGGATTCCACCCAAAGAATACCAGTGCACTGCAAAAATGCACCCGTCACATCACAGAATCCCCACCGTATAACTGCAAACAGTGTAACCTTTCTCTTAAAGCCAAAGGTAAGGAGAGGATCCTGTTTGTTTGTGAGTTTATGATGTCACTCTTAACTCTGCATCCATTATGAGCTCAGCCTTTGTTCCATATTTTATAGGAAGCCTCATCGAACACCTGAGATCTGAGGCACGTGGAAAAGACACCTGTTGTTACCCAGATGGCGCACATGAAGGTATGTTATTTCTTTTTATGAGGTTGTTTTTATACAGCTAAAAGTGCCAGTGCTGATGAGTTTTTTTCAACCTAATCGCCAGAATAACTGTTGGTATTGTGCATTTCTGCCAACCAAGGATCCATTACATTAGTACATTATGTAGCTGATAGATTAAAACTTTATGTTTCTTTACATTTTAACAACACTGTGATACATGTGTGGTTAGGTTTAGCCACCAAAATAACTTTGCTAGGGTTAAAAAAGGATCATGTTTTGGCCCTAAACTCCCACTTTTGGTAGCTTAATCCTGGCAGGAACACAGGTATGTCTGTAAGAACAGACTCTTCTTGTGGCACTATCCCAACCCGGGAAAATGTTTAGCAACGAAGCCTGCAAACATTCAGCTGTTGCACATTTTTTGTGATTTCAGTCGGACTTCAGGGGTTTTATGCAAAATTGAGAGCGTATGAGTTGTCTGGACGTGGTGGTTGAGCCAGATGCTAACAGCTAACAGTGCTAACTCCATAAACAGCAGGTTACTGGGGGGGAACCAGGGTGTGTGTGCTTCCCTTCCACAATGACATTGTCCTGATGTCAGCAGTAACCAGCGTATAAGTGCAGTGCAAATCGATGCTGATGAGTCAGTGGGTTACACACGAGCACTAACATGAACGTGTGGCCGGACCAGCTTACCACAACAAACCACAGAGAAGCTCAGAGTACAACACACAGAGGGAGAGTGGCTTCATTCTTTGCTCAGGACACCATTGCTCCACTATATCTTTACAAAGCAAATAGTGATTTGCTGCTGAATTAATGCTCTGAATGTCACATACAGAACATTCAATTATCCTTTTTCTAGTGCCAGGTATGTTGAGGAAATTACAAAATGAGAAGTGAAGTGAACATTTTACTCATAATGTGTTGTAGAACATGAAGTTATTGCCTCGTTCATTGGTCACAAGATCACAAGCAGTCCTTTTACTGGTGCCTACTCCCAGTAATATTCTCTGCTGTAACCTGAGCCACATGAATTTTCCTGCTTGAAGACTTTGAATTGATTAATAGCCTCAAACAGTGCAGTAATTCTGTTGGCTTACACACTTTGTCACTCTCAATGAGCTTAAACATTTCACATTTGTTTGAAGAGAAATGTAAATATTGGTTAGCAGCATATCAAGATCGTAGGCGTCCAAGATGGAAGATATGTGGGAGAAGGGTTGCCATGAGAAACATGGGAGAGGCTCTTATACGTTACACCCAGGATAAAAATGTACTCAGCTGGTACTAACTGGACACAGCCCAGCACACTTACACCTATACAGTTTCATGTCTACGCATTGGTGCAGCAAGGAAAGTCAAGACTTTAATAACACGTAGTGAGATTTAAATATATCAGTGTGCCTAATCCAACTAGCTTATATGCTACCACCTCAAGATTTTCAGCAGCCCCATTTGGCCACCCTTATGAAAAATTTCTTGGGGCGCCACTGACACAACAAAGCAAAATAAAACACAAACAAAAGGTAGAGAAGTGCGCGCACCGGCACAGAGAGAGATTTTAGGTCCAAAATATTTCTCTGCCTTGTTTTATCGTGTATACCTAATCTTTTCAAGATGCAAGCAACTCATTAAATCTCTCATCCAGTTTATATGAGAGGCTGTAAAGTGGACCTCCAGCCTATGAGAATCAACCATTTCACAATCAGGATGGAGAAGACCAAGGCATCTTTGTGGGCGTTAGAGAGTGGAATACTTTTTGGGTGAGAAGCCACGGAGAGCAACGAGTGGGGAGGGGTCAGTGTTTGTTTTAAATGCTTTAGAAACAGAGTCAAAAATGGACTTCCAGGAGGTAAATGATGCGGCGCAAAGCCAAAATTTCATTGTAGCTGGATCCTGCTTGCATTCATTTCAGAGGAGGCCGACGTCAGGTTTGATTTCAGACAGCCCAGCCTTGGTCCAGTGTATTCAGTGAATGAGCTTAAGCTGAATAAATCTGTTACAGGCGCAGATGGAGGAGGAGTGGATGCTGTCTAAAACTTCATCCCACTCATCATCCTGTCTAAATCAGTCTCCCACTGCTGTCTTACTCATAGATCTTGAGAAGATGTGGGGTTTGATATTGACTTTTTTTTAACTAAAGAATGGAGTTGGTTTTTAGAAAATGTGTTGAAAAGAGATTTTTTTTCTGTCCTAGGAGTCTGTGAAGAACGTTCAGTTCCCCCAGATAAACAAAAAGATCCTCAGTACTCAGATCTGGGGAAATGTGGACATGACGAGGATGACAACGCAAGGGACAAAGATGGCAGACATGTTGAAGACAACAGGTCCGAGGTGGCTAAAAGCTCTCACACTGCCTCTACTGATAGTGAGAAACCTCGTCCAGGAGGCCAGCCGATGGAGCCCGAACCCAGCCGATCCGTCCAGATTCAGAGCTCGGCCAGCGTCAGGAGGGCCCTGTTCGCCCGCAGACGCTTTGACGCTTCGGCATCGGCGTCCTCCCGAGTCTGCCATTCTCCGAGTACTCAACCCCTGATTCCACAGAGGGAGCCGTCCCCACCTCATAGCCCGTCGCCCAGGCCTCGCCAGTCCCCTGCTCCCCCTTCCTCCCACTCCCCATCTAGTTGTCACGTCTCAACCTCTGCTCTGAGACCAGTCTCCCCTGTTAGAGGTCTTTCACCTGTAATAGTCCAGTCCCATGGATCAGAGTCCTCTGGGCCTCCAGGCTCCCTGGCAGACACCTCTGCTCCTTGTCAAGCCTGTTTTCACCCAAGAGACCGACCGTCTGCAGCTAGACGGGTGAGTCACTTCAGCTTTTATTACAAAAAACACTGTGACATAACATCTGCTGCAGCATCTTCATTAGTTCTCTACACAGAGCCTAACGCTACCATTGTTATTTTTCCATATTCTGAATCTGTCATGATGCTCTCTTTTTGTCGCGTGTATAATTATCGCTGGTCAAACCGTGGCTTTTGTTCAAACCGCAGTCTTCACTCACCTGTGACTTGATCCATCTCTGTTAGTTTAGCCGGCAGTTTTAAATAAATCAGCTTTTGGCTCACAAAGCTAATCTTGTGTGGCTCAGTTAAATCCCAGTAAGTCAACATCTAGAACAAATATAGATAGGCTGGTACATATGAGGTTATTTTAAAGTCGCACATTTATTGGAAAAGGAAGGAAAGGCATCTCTCTTGTTTTATATCACTCAAACCGATGCCTGCAGCTCCGGACCTTAAAATAATGCAGGAGAGCTCCCAAATAGACACAACATGTTTTCTCTGGGCAGCCGCTGATAAAACGAGAAGCTGGTCGATCGTTAAATACCAAAGATTGGAACCACATGTCGACGACGAAAACACCTCGGGTGAATATCTCAGTTCACCCTCATCAAATAAAAAAAACATGTCTACTCCAAACCTGTGGTTATGTTATGGTGTAACCTCACCACTTCCTCCTCACACTTATAGGTCTCATAGGAGTAGATTCTCCACAGGGTTGTTTTTCACATCTGCACACATAGACATTTCTGTTTACATGTCAGCTACACCTGCAAACTGGGTGTATTTGGTAAGAGGAGCCATTTTTATATCCCTAAATATTTGATTGGTACATATAATATATGAATATATGTTTAAAAAAGTACCATACTCGACTTTCTATGTATCCTTTCTCGGACGCACATATATTTTTAGTAATTTGATTGTTTCAATATTATTTTGCACACCGTTCTTATCCGCCCACTCCACTGAGTTCAGGTCGACTGATTAGTCAGGCATCATGACTAAAGGAAAAGTGCTAAAGGAAAAGTCTCGTTCTGAATCCTTGCAGACTTTTTCACAAAGTGAAAGTCAGCTAAATATTCAGCCAATGACTTTTCTAATGTTTTAGATCAGAGTAAGACACACCTTCTGTACTCACAACAAACTATCACCAGCACTCTCCAACTCTCGCTAACGCTTCTACCGTCGTCTTCCTGCAACAAGTCACCAAGTCGTGAGATTTCAGAACAAGACTTCGTGTTAGCATGACTGATACAAAACAGACAGGGACAAGCCGAAAGAAGGGAAACACATTTGATTTCTCTGTAGGGTTCTTTCCGTAATGTTGTCAGACGCTTCTATCAACAATCTGAGCCTGTCAGTGGCAAAAACAAACACTTTTAATGAACGAAAATAGACGGTGCACCATAGCCGTCAGGGATTACATCACAGTGTGTTTCCTCCCTGCTGGCTGCAGCCTTCTCTCTTCACACTGGACCAGTTTCAAAACTTGTTGTCTTCAGTATTCACTTAGACACAAAAACATGGGAAAATAGGGTCCAGGTTGAAAAACAACAAGATGCTAGATCTTCGCTAATTACTCCCTAAAGAAATATCAAGTCAAAATTTAACACACTGGCATGCTAAATTTCTCGAGATGTGCATGTATTGCTTAGGAACAAGGCTTTTTAATCCCCCAGAGATTAAATGTCTGGTCGCTAACTCGCAGCACGTCGCCAGAACTCTGCTTTTAAAAGTTGTTTTCTCAGCACCAAGGCCAAGTAACCGTTGAGTCATTGCTATTGATCGACAACATCAACAGATATGGTCGTTGTTGCTACAGCACTTTAAAAATCCTACTTATTGCCTTTTACATCTGCCTCATTGGCCTTCTGTCTTGTCTTTACTGTATTCTATTCATTTTGCTGCTGTAGTGACCTAAATTATCCAGCAGGACCAATCAAGTTTCATTTCATTTTTTTTTGTTGTAGTCTGTGGATGAGGTTGGTCTGACCCACATCAGCCCACATCCCGCACGGCCTCGGGGAGCCCACAACCTCCTGAGTCACCTCCCTCTGCACTCCCAGCAGCCAGGCAGAGCCCCGAATCTCCTGATTCCCATCGGGGGGATTCACATGATTCAGCCCAGGTCCACCCTCCCTGTGTACAGCCTGGTGAGCAGCCCCATCGCGGCTACATCCAGCCCCACAGGGACATCCTGGAGACTGAGTGACGCTCCAAAGGGGAGGTTTCCTCTGCTGCAGCGCCAGGATACTCTCAAAGAGACGTCGCCCGGCAGTCGAGCCAGCCCACAGGAGCCCGAGGCATCGGAGGGAGCGTCCGGGAGCAGCCGATCGGACGCTTTATCACACAGAAACACTCGAAGATGCTTCCAGCAACCGTCGAGTCCCGGGACAGAGACGAGGCATCCGGAGGTCGACACAGACGCACATGTTACGGAGAGGTGTGTTTACCCCGAGACCACCCAAGGCCAAAAAAAGGCTCCTTCCTCCCAGACACAACTCTGATAGGAGGGAGGGCCTGAAGGGACAGTGCAAAAGACTGAAAACCAGAGATGGTTTGGAGATGGAGGACGAAAGGCAAGAGCACTTGAGCACCGCTTCTGAATGACGCTATTATGTAATTATATGAATAATATATATATAGACACTATGTTAGATATGCAGTATGTTTTGTAAATCTTTTTTTACCCTCTTGTTTGATGTCATCGGTGTTAATTTATTTATGTGCTATTATGCAAATTCTGTACTATATGCAAAAGCAGCTGGAATGAAAATAGACAAAGTTTTAATCAGTTTCCCTATTAACCCCTTTGACAGCTCTAATATACTATTGCTGTGTTAATGTACTGTATTACCAAAATGGATATAGAAAGGTACTACAAATATTTATTCACCCCGACCAGTATTTTGAAGTGCAATTTTATGTCGAGATTGTGGTTTGAAATGTCATTCTTCTTAAAGGCTGTGATTATGATTATAATTATTATTATTATTATTATTATTATTATTATTTGTCAGGTTATTTTTGTTGTTGTT
>JAPZEB010000008.1:25524122-25536804 GCA_029783705.1 Chaetodon striatus | reverse complement strand
TTTTCCCAGTTGTATTCCTTTAATGTGAAAAGTTCCCTCATAGGTTGCTCCTATAAGTTGATTCACATCAATTTGTGTTCAACAATTTGTGTTTGTGCAAATAAAATACATTTCCTCAGTTTGATTCCATGTGACGTGCTTCCTACCGACCCTTGAAACAACACAGTCCACAAAGCAGCATTCAGATGACACAGCATCCATGGCACAAAAGATCCTGATGGCAGTCAATTCATACCTAAAAACAAAACCACAGCCTGCACACAAGTGTGCAGAGCAGTTAATAAACAGTCATATAGTCTCTTTGCATTATACACTTATTTGCCAAAACGTTAAAACCACTGACAGGTGAGGTAAATAACACTGAATATCTTGTTACAATGCAATATTCTGCTGGGAAACTTGCAGTCCTGGCTCTCATGTGGATGACACTTGGCAGGCACCACCCACCCAAACACCACTGCGGACCAAGCAAACCCACTCATGGCAACATCACTCCCCAACGGCAGTATCCCTCCCAGCAGGACAACGTGTCATGCCACACTGCAAAAACTGTTTAGATATGGTCCAGGAACCCTGACAAAGAGCTTAAGACTCTTACCTCCAGATTCCCCAGATTCAAATCCAATCAAGCATTCTTGGGACATGCTGGTATGTCATTTCGCAACCAACAGGACTCAAGGGATCTGCTGTAATGACCCTGGTGCCAGACAACATGGGGCATCCCCAGACTTCCTGTGTCCATACCTGCACATGTCACAGCTGTGTCCAATTCGTAGAGGCCCCACCGTGGATGGACAGTACATCTGGGGTATTGGCACGTCCCACAGATGCTCAGTCAAATTAGGACCTGGGGAATTTGGAGGCCAGGTAAAGGCCTTAAGCTCTCTGTCAGGGTCCTTTGACCATATCTGAACAGTTTTTGCAGTGTGGCATGACACATTGTCCTGCTGAGAGGGATATTGCCATTGGGGAGTGATGTTGCCATGAGGGGGTTTGCTTGGTCCGCAGTGGAGTTTGGGTGGGTGGTGCCTTTTTAGGGCGTACACATATTAACTGACCACATTACAACTACACATTACCTTGTGAGCTCACCCGAAGCTACAGCGGCAGCTATGAATGTAGCATTTAGCTTAGCCTCCGGCATCTAAGCCTTAATTACGCTAACAATAATGGCGGCTAAACAGCTCGTTAATATCGGTCACAGTATGCACATAACTTAATGTGACACAGTATCCTGACTAGTTTCTGCTCTATACATCATGAAATAAAATGGCATACCACCGAAATGTTAAACAAATTTTGTTTCCGGCTAATTAGCTAACTCACCAGGATATCCGCGTTCGTAGAAGACAACACCAAACGCAGCTTTTCATGGCGAAAACCTCTTCCACACGGTAACTCAGCTCTCAGTAACTGTCACTCCAGCAACTCTGCCAACTCTTCTCAAACTAATTTCAATTTTCGAGAAGTTATCTTGCCTCTCCAGATCTAATTACGCTTTTCATATGCACCTGCTTAGCTGTATGTTCTGCCGTCGCCATTTTGTTTGTTTGTTTTACGCGGATTTGCACATGATGCATTCACGGGCAAATATAAATTACGTAAACTCTGGAACTACTGAAAACAACTTTGAATATGTGGGATATAGGTGACAGCTCAGAAAATGCATTCAACCTTACATACAACCTTACAGGCCATCTGCCAGCCATGCCTTTGAATTCATATGCTGAACTTATGCAAACAGATAATGACAGGAAAAACTTAATCAGTGATTATGACCTCACCCCTCAGCCTGTTCGCATTTCGAAGCTGCAGAACACTGCCACTCAGTGGTTTGCTGGTTATGATGTTATATAAGGAGCAGGAATGTCTGTATAGAGTGGGTAGGAGGGGTGGTGGATGGGTTCAACAAAGCCTGGATTTTCACTTAGGAGCCAAGTGTTTGCTTCTCAAAAGCCAAACCAAGATGTTTTTTTTTTTTAAACTAACCATCTGCTTTTGTTGCTCAAACCCAACCATTTGCTTTCGTTGACATCCCAGTGTTAGTAGCACACCCTGGAACATCAACAGCAAAAGCAGAAGGATATGTAGCATTCAATAAATGTTAGATACAACACATTATCCCAACAGTCACTCTGGTGACCAACTATAAAACACACTTTTCCTTTGGATAGTTGGTTGAAGAGGATTTCAAATCTATCCGATGGATCCATGGATGGAAATTACTTTAGCTAATGTCCAAGTGTGACAGCCCATACACTATAATAACATCAGAAAAGAGACAATACAGATATTAACACAGATAAAAGTACAAGTACAAGTAGCTATTGCATCCATCATGAAGTAAGGAAATTTGACACAGCCCTTTCATTCAGACCAAAATGCTCAACTTGTACTGCATCTCTGGGTAGCAGAGAGTTGACTTTTATTTTAGATTTTTTCTGTTCTCCATTGATGATGCTGCAGAGCCATGGTTAATGGTGAATTACAGTATAGTGGCACATCATGTAAGATACATGACTTTAATATATTTTCATCTAACAGTTAACCATGAGTGGGAGTAATTTTCTATAAACTAATGCCATTCAGCTGAAACTTAATTCCTTTGTCTTGTTCACTTTTAATTATGCAGTAATGTTGTGTTATGCTCACTGGTGTATCTAATGTGTTTGTGTTGACATGAGGGCATACAGGTTTGATTTGTCTATTCTGGTGTGCTGTTTTTGCTGCTGGTTAAATTATAAATCATAAATCTGCAAAAACGCTTCATGCAAGTAGTAATGGTATCATAAAACATTTAAAAAATGATGCAACAATGTAAAATAAATAAATAAATACACAGAAGGTTAGAAGGACTGGATTTGTGTGACATTTAGACATAGAAACAGAAATGGCAAGTATAATTAGTGGGTCCTTTACTGAGCTTTGTCTCCCTTTTAAAGTGGAACCAAACAAGAACATTTAATGGGTGATTAGGGTGCACTCTGGCATATAAAAGCCTATCATTTCAGAGATGTATACTAGCGCCATAACATTGAATGCTTTTTAAGTGATGAGTAGAGTGTTAAAATCTGCTCTGAACTTTTTTGTAAAACAGAGTATATGATAGGGGCTATGTAATATTTGAAATGCATTGCTGGGACATGATAAGTTCATCAGATTTGATCAACATTTGCCAATTATATGCAAAGACCTAACAATGTAGGCCTATACATGGTTAGTATGTTGCTGTCACAACTACAGAATATCATATCTTCTTTCTCCTGAATGTTAAAGGGTAACTTAGTATTTTTCAACCTGGACCCCATTATTCCATGTTTTGTGAAGTAGTGGCTGATGGGGACAACAACTACTGAAACTGATCCAGTATTGTGTGACTGCTGCAGACGGCAGCGGCAAAACAAGCTGCAATGTAACCACTCGAGGCATTTGTGCACCGTCAATTTAGGTCCAATAAAAGTGCTTGTTTTTGCCACAGACAGGCTCAGATTATATAAGTGTCTCACAACATTATGGTATAGATCCCTACAGAGATAGATCTTCTTGTTAAAGAGTAACATCCTTTTTGTTTAACTTACAAACAGCCCTGAAATTGCCATCACCAAACCCACCAGACTCCATTTAAATTACCACAAATTTAAGCATGTACAGAGCCAGTGTATTTTCAAGCCAAATTTGGTGAATTAAGGGTTCATTTCAACCAAACCAGGGGTGGTGCTTTTTGAAGCAGTGTAAATTCAAACCAGGAATTGTTGGTGTAAGGTTTATATTGTTACTGTCGACCTTAAATGCAATGTGTTTTACAATGCTAAAATTACTTTTTATTTAAATGGAGTCTGGTCAATTTGGTGATATAGATTTCAGGGCTGTTTCTGGTTAAACAAAAATTATCTTACACTTTAACAGAAAGGTCTATCTCTGTAGGATCCTTTACCATTACATTGCAGCCTGTTTTGGCACTGCTGGCTGCAACGCTCTCATTTAATACTGGACCAGTTTCAAAAACTGTTGCATCTTTTAGTCACTTAGACATAAAACATGGGAACAATGGGTCCACCCTTTAATATCTCAACACTTTAACAATAAGAGATCTCTCCCAGTGTCATAAACCTCCTCCAGTCTCGACCAGTGACCCAGCAATAACATTTTGGGATCAAATCATAAAAGGGTTACTATAATTAAATACAGTGTGTGGGTGGAAACCCTGTCTGGGGCAGTTAGACAAAACTGGGTCCACCTAAAGGTCAATGGCAGGCTTGCTTTTGTGTGACTTTTCCTTCATAGACAACAGTTCCTTTTACGGAGCGCTGTTCAGCAGAGTATTCAGCAGAAAAACAACTTCAGACTGGGAATGGCTGTGGCAGCTATTCTCACAGCAGACAGCGCTGTATGTATGGTGTGTTTACTTCCTAATACCAGGCAAACAAAGGGCACATAAATTTTAGCTGGCTAACATGAATTGAATGCTGCAATATCAGCTCTGGCATCAACGCCTTGTCCTTGGATTACTGCAAACAGTAGAGAAGTGTCTGGAAAAGGATCTGAAATACGTTTTTTTAATTATTGTTTTGTTCTTTGTTTGATTAATACATTTTAATTTAACAGGCAAAAATTGGAAATAAAACATTAACTTTGGTTGTAATTAGTCCTGGGATAATATGAGCGACAAAGTTCAGATGATTTTTGGACTGAGTTTTTGTTTCCAGACTCGTTCAGAAACTTTATGTCTACATTCAGTGACAGAGTCTTTACCAGCCCAGCAGATGGCAGACAAATCTCTGTCTCTGATCTATAGTGTACGGTCTACAAAAACAGCCGCTGTGCTCACAGCATGAAGTTCATCAAATGACCAGAAGAGATCACAGTAGTCAAACTTTTGATGGCTGTTTCTTCTGCAGACAGAAAGATGTATGACTCAAGCTTCAAAGACAGAACAAAGTTGAATTAGACTGATTTCAGTTGAATGCAACTCAAAATGTACAGAGCAGTGCATTTGAACACTGAACATAACAACTGAGAAGAGGAAATCTTCATCCTCATGATTCAGTATTTCTCAATATTCAGCCAAAATCTCAGTTACATTGATATTTCTAATACATCTGACACCATCACATATTTTTTTCATCTGAGGAACATCGCCAGACGTAGACCATTATAAACTCAGAGCTATGCTGAAATGCTGATGCCTGCTTTTTCACAAGCTGCTTAGATTATTGCTTATCCCTTTTCAGGGGTCTCTCTTTAAAAAGTTACAGCTAAGTCAGAAAGCTGCAACCAGAATTTTGATCAGTACAAAAAAAGAGATCGCATTTACCCCTCTGATCGCATCTCTGTGCTTATAATGAGACCGTGGGTCCCTGGGAACAGACATGAAGATGGCCCCACCACCTCCTCTACAAAGGTGAGAGACACACAAACTTCGTAGTTGTTGGGGTTTTTGTTGTTGTTGTTTTGCATCTCTTTGTAGTCATTCAGTGTCTCAGTGGTTTCACTTCTCTTGCTTTTTGTAGTTTTTTATCTCTTGTTTTGCCTTTTCATACATGACTTTGTAGTTGTTTTGTGTCTCTTTGTGGTTGCTTTGCATCTTTTAGTAGTCGCACTCATGTTTTGTGGTCATTTTGTGTCTCATTTTGGTTGTGAAGCTCCTTTACGTCGGTGTTGTAAGTCTCTTTGTGTCTCTTTGCAGCTGCATTGCATCTCTTTGTAGTTTTGCTGTGTCTTTTAGTAGTCATTTTCAATATCTTGTAGTCATTTTGTGATTGTTTTATTCCTTTTCGTAGTTGCAGTGAGTCTCTTTGCAGCTGCTTTGCCTCCCTTTGTAATTGTTTTTGTGTCTCTTTGCAGCTGTTTTGCAATTATTTGTAGTTGTTTTGTGTGTCTTTGTGGTTACTTTGCATCTTTTGGTAGTCATACTCGTTTTTTGTGGTCATTTCACGTCTTTTTCTGGTTGTTTTGCTACTTTTCGTAGTTGTTGTAAGTCTCTTTGTGTCTCTTCGCAGCTGCATTGCATCTCCTTGTAGTTTTGTTGTTTTTTTGTAGTCATTTTCCAATTCTTGTGGTCATCTTGTGCCTCTTTGTGGTTGTTTTGGTCATTTTTGTAGTTGTTGTGAGTCTCTTTGCAGCTGCTATGCATCTCTGTATTTTTTGTAGTCATTTTCCATTTCTTGTGGTCATCTCGTACCTCTTTGTGGTTGTTTTGCTCCTTTTCATAGTTGTTGTTTCTTTGCAGCTGCTTTGCGTCTCTTTGTAGTTGTTTTGTGTGTCTTTGTTATCTTTTTGGGTCTCTTCCTGCCAGCATGTGTTTATTCGAGTGCACATTTTGGAGGTGAAGGCCAAGGGGCCCTGACTTTGTTCCTCTGGGTCTGTGCATGTTAGGCCTGTCCATCCACAACTGCACTGGCTACCTGTGCATTTAAGAATTGATTTGAAACTATTTTTACCTATCTACAAAGCCTTGCATAATCTAGCACCATCATATAACAGCGACTGCCTTTCATTTTACGTCCCGACAGGAACTCTCAGATCTTCCACTACTATTCCCTCTATTCCCAATTAAGTATCCCACATCAACTCTGGTGCTGCTGCTTTCTGTTTTTATGGCCCTAAATTGTGGAGCTCCCTCCCCTTAGATCTTAGAACAGCAATCTCCCTTGGAATTCTTAAAAAAGAAATAAAAGACCTATCTTTTTGATTTGGCTTTTAATTTGGGTTGATTTTACTGGTATCATTGTAAAGTTTTGTTTTATTGCAACAACACTGTTCTTACTTGTTTGTTTTGTCTTTCTTGTTGCTGTAGCTATTATTTCTATTTCTTTTTTTATTGTGATTGTTTATTTTCATCTGACATCGTCTTGTTCAGTACCTTGGGCTGCATCTTTGCCTGAAATGAGCTGTATAAATAAAGTTATTATTATTAGTAGTATTATTAATAATAACATTCCCAGAGGTTTTGCTATCAAAAGTACTTATACTGAACCCAAGATTTTTTTTGGAAGAAACAAATTACATATGATCTTAATCATAGTGTGTCTGAATATTGATGTTAAATAGGCCACAACATAAATCTCATTAATTTATTCATTATTCGTAACCACCTATCCTCTTAAGCGTTGCAGAGAGCTGGAGCCTATCCCAGCTGACACTGGGTGAAAGGTGGGGTACAACCTGGACTGATAACCAGCTTATCACAGCTCTGACGCATGAGACAAACCTTTCACACTCACATTCACACCGACGAGCAATTTAGAGTCTAGTTTACTTCAATTTTATTCAATTGAATAAGCCAACTTAACTTTATAATGATTATTTAGTTAAATAAAGCATCTCTATTTTGAAGTTGCTATCTCACATTGTAACACAGTGAGATGAGAGGAGACACGGCTTATGGAAGCTTCTTCACCTCGAACCAAGTGCTGTGGTTGCCAAACTTAAACTATACCTTCAACTTTTTTTCCCCCTTATGGCCACAATCTTTACCAAACCTTACCAAAGAGAGGTTGTTTCTTGGGCACACAGAGATCTCAGTTGGTCACGTGGTCCCTGCGGTGTGACAGTGGCCTGTGGTTCATATTTTACTCTCGAGGTGGGGGAGCGGCAGCCACCCTGCTACGAAGTGCGCATGCGCAACAGTTTAATCTTCCTACCGAGTTAACGTGCAACACCTTTTGACAGCAGAGTGTTAACAAGCATTTAACTACAGCATTTAACGGCTCCCTGGTATTTTTTTCATATCCAGGCGATGCTTGTATGCTTTACTTTATTTCGCCCGCTCCAGAAAGTTACTTTTGTGACTTTGTTTGGATCAGAAGATAGTTATTGCAGCTAGTTCCGCCTTGCTTTCTCCCTGTGATGGACAGCAGCGACAAGTGTCAAAAGTAATCAGGGACAAGTTATCAACGAGATCCAGGACGAAACACGTCTCCTGCCTTTTGGATTCACTTCCGCACAAGTTAACCGGTTACGAAGAAAGGTGAGCAGCCTGTGTGCACCATAATACTGGTGTTTTTGAGCTAGAACGACAAGTACGAGCTAATTTACGTGAGCTAACAAAGCTAATGCTAAAGGGACAGGAGCTACCTGTTGCTGGCTCTGACTCAGTGTAGCTAGCAGCAGCCAAGGATTAGCATTATGGCAGTGCTCTTTGTAATGCGTTTCTATCTTTAGCTTTAGTCTCAGTTGGTGAAATAAGAAAGGGAAATGCACAGGGAGACCGGATAACAGTGTAAAAGAGTATATTCAGACTACTGCAGTGTATCTTAACTTTACCCAATCAGCATCTGTTATGCGCCACCTCTACCTGTCAGGTGTTAACTTATTTGTGTACATGTAACAACAGCTAGGGCGATGCTTCCTAACTTATAATACTTACTTTATGACTGATTGGGGCCTTTAGTTGGCTGCCTGTTGTTTTCATGACACTTAAACACTGTGTACATGTTAAAATCCAGATTGTTTCAAATTTTATTCTCTTGTGAGTAAAATCTTCTGACTAATTTCAGGTGTCACTGAGCCCCCAGAGCTTTGCATGGTGGCTCCAGTATTAACTTAACATTACTCTGAGATCATTATAATGATTGGAGGGAGGCTTCAGGTGTCAACTATTTGACTTCTAAGAAAGAAACTTGCCTCTCTGTGAAGCATTCCCTCTGCATTCCATTCACAGGCCCGTCTACTTGTTCTAACAAGCACCCAGAGCTTTTAGCGCTGACTGAAAGCAGTAATACGCCCTATAGGACATCACAGTCTCTCAAAAAGAGGAAAGACAAAAGGGAGCTGCAGCGTATTGTATTTGTTCTAGATAGACAGCATTGTAATCAGGTCAGTCATGTTATTGTGCTCTGTATACAGATAGTGGATTGTTTCATCTGACAGGGATTACACCTCGCTTCATCAGCAGAAGAGGTGTTGGTAAATTACATCTCAAACTAGACACAAAGGTGGGTAGCATTTTTGGAATGAGGTAGAGAAATTGATTGGGATATGTCGCAGAGGAATGGCATTGATTTGGAACAGATTCAGATGGTGGGCATTAGACGGCTATACCGTGGCTCGTAACTGTAATCTTGTTCACAATAACACCTTCTATGGCAGCTTTCCAGCTGTCGTCTGCTGAATGTTTTCCTGAGCCGAAGAGGTAATGCCTTTGGCTCAGTTCGTCTGAAAGTAAGCAGTATGAGCATAAAAACTTTTTAAATTAAATTTGTCGGAAAGGTAGGCCTTTTGCAGAGAAACGTGTTTTGGTGTATATCCAGGAATGATTTCTTAATATTGTGAGATGGGAATCTTTGAGCCTGTTTTCCCTTGTACTGCTGCACGTCAAGAAAAAAATGTCTGGCACACATGGTCCTAGCTACGAATGGAAAAAATGAAAACTTTTCCTTCTTTAACTAAAACTTTTTAAAGGTATACTTGGATTTTGAGATTATAATCAAACTATTAATTTGTTAAAACAAGCTGGTACAAAACAAAGATGTGTTCGAATGAAGTTGTTTGAGCATATGAATATTGTGGGTTTGTGTGGGACTTATATAATCAGATGTGTGTGCCATTATCAGCTAGCTGTTGACAGTGGCTTATTGAGATCCGTGCCGCTCGCTCCCAAACAAAGTCCAGCTTGGTTCTTCATTCAGTGATTGCCAAGTCTGCAGAATGAACTTGGCCCAATGGCTGTTTGTACTCCTCTCGGCTCTGCAGAGTTCTGTCCTATTATCCAACGAACAGGGAGTTCTCAATGAGCTAATTGGGAGCTTACAGTGAACAAACAGGATTGTGTAAAATTTATGAACTACCAATGCAGTGCAAACAGAGCAAAGCTGATTTTAAACATTGACTTTTCAGAGGAATCATGTCAGCTAGAGTATGAAATACCTCTGATATCTCCTAAAGTGTATCATTCATCATTTAGCAATCTCAGGAGGAGTCATTATTGCTTTGCTTAGGCATTGACAACACAATCAGTTATAATAAAACAGCACTTTGGTTCCATTACAAGTGCGTAAAATCTACATTAACAATGTTTGTTTACAGTTTGGTTGCTAATATTATTACAGAGGAAAGTGTCTTGGACTTGGCTCTGTATTCATGTGAATAAACACTGTGAATTCAGAGGCTGTGATGAGCTGTTGCAGTTATAGATGAGATGCATTATTTGTGTTTTATTTAGATGACAAGCAGCAAGCGTGGCAGTGAGCTTATCCAGTTAGCATGATGCCGGTTCACATTGGTGGTTTGCAAACCTCTCTGTGGCTTCCCCCAAGCATACTTTTATTCTTTTATTCATGAGAGTGAATTACACCCCGGATACCAACGCTTTAGGTTCTAATGATTTGTTTTTCAAAGCATTTTTAAGAAATAATGTTTTTTGAAAAATTATCCAATAAAAGAAAAAAAATCGATGGAAAGTAAGAACAGTGGTGGTTAAGGTTAATGCAAATACAGAAAAATTATAGTTTTATTCATAAAAAAAGAATAAGCAATTTGCCTTGAGAGGCAGTGGTTTACAGTGATTTTAGATAAAGCTAAGGGGTGCTTTTGGGCACATTGCAGAGGGAAGCAATAAGACCATAGACTGTAGGCTCTATATAAGGATGGACAGTGCATCTACAATTACTCTCTGTACAGAATGAAGCCAAAATATCCCAGATGCAGCCGCCATCCTCTTGTTCCGATGATGTCATTTGTCTGGGCAGTAGCTATTGCTGTGGTATCGAGTTCCCAACAGCTGCCCAACCGATTGCAAGCAGGGCCACTGATTGCTAGCACACTGATTTGCACGAATAGCTGTCAGTCATTACATCAAACGCCCTTTTTATAGCATCAAACAACTTATTAAAAGCAAACTTGTAAGAAAAATTAACACTTGGAAAAAAATTGGTGTACAAGAACTACCTAGAACAACAGGAACCATGTACTTTAAACTTTTAGTTTGGCCCATATGCCAACGTGGAAGGGACGGGCTTTACACTTGTGGGCAATCAAGTTGTTTTAGCTTCACTTTTGGGGGGCTGTTATGTCAATCATCTTTATTATACAGTCTATGGGTAGGATCTCTATATCTTTTTTTGTGCATTCATTGAATGACGGTGCTGAGCACTTCTGACAGTTCTCACCTTTGGCAGATGATAAATAATTTGGGCTTTAGTTGGCAGTTGCCCTCTTTAGCGCTGTGTCCCATATGGCAATGGGTGACTAACTGGTGCAGTGATACTGAAATAGTAATGCAATCACACCTGTGTGTTCGTAGAGCGTTTCACCATTGCTTGGAATGCGACTCAGCCAACCTTGATTAAGAACTGGAACTGTCAGATTTATAATGATCGTCAAAAAATATGTGAATAAGAATTTTTGTTTGAAGGTGGGTGCCAAGATTTGATAACTGCAGAAAACAAGGTTGAATTTTATTTTGTAAAGGCAATTTTAGGCATTATAGAAAAAGCACAGCATCTGCTCTTATTTTGATTGTCTTGCTCTTATTTTAATTTCTAATTATGGACATGAATATAAAACAGCGTTTGGAAATATTTACAATGCATTAGTTTATTGCCTGCATTAGTATTATGATACAAGCATGCAGAACATGCTCAGCCTCTTGTTCAATATCAACCTGATTTAGTAGTTTGTGTGTGTTGTGCTGTCAAACAGGTGCATCCGACATACTGCATTGTATTGACAAGTTTGCTGATTGTTTTTATACTTCATACTACTCAAAAACTGTCCTTTATAGTACATATATGCATGATTCAAGGTATCGCAGCTTGGATGTGTAAGGCTCACCCCCATTAAAAATACAAAAGGGTGTACACTTGCACTCTTGTGAAAGTACTGAAATACTGCTGTTATATCCTGTTACCAAACCAGAAAATCTGGCTGCCATTTTGCTTACTGTTCTTAAAATTCTACTGAGTGTTGTTTACTGCTGAGACATTTCTTGTGGGCATGCTTCGAAGAGTCAACAGCAATGACTTGAAACCGGACGTAAGGTAACTCACAGGCCAGGCCAGCCCCCCCTCAACCTTTGGATGCTGGGTAAAATAACGACAGGACTGGGTGTGAACCTGTGTGTGTTTGTACATGTTCACGTGGTGTCCTGAGGGCTTCAGCATAACAATGCGGGGACTGAGTCTCCCGGCTCAGCTGCTCTAGTTTACTGGCTTGTGTGCTCACAAAGCGGTGCACATTAACTCACCTCTGTGTTTGCTTTGCTGTCAGCCTGCACTAGCTAGTTGTTGCCTTTTAGAGCTAGAGCTCGCCGGGGCCCAATGCACCAGGATATTTGAGAACAGAATTGGGTTGCAGCCGTGCTGAACTTTATCTAGTAAATTATTTGTGAGTTTAAGTGCGTATCAACTTCTCTCCCTGTGGGCACGTTGGAAGCAATAAATCATAAATGGATTTAGGCTTTTTTTTTTTAGTGGTAAGAAAATAAACAAACTAAAACAGGGCTATCATTTTTAATTGGAACAGATAGTTTTTTCCAATCTCTGCCAGGCAAAAGCCTGAAGACGTTCATGGTTTTGATCATGTGTGTGTGTGAGTAAGTTAATGTGTGCCTGTGTGTGTTCTATCTGTCAGTGTCTAATCTTGCAAACTACTGGACTAATCAGCCTCATATTTTGTGTGCACATTTATGACTGTATGATCAAAAACCTCCTTGTGGTTGTGATGATTTACACTTGTTAAAAAA
>JAPZEB010000008.1:25509022-25524022 GCA_029783705.1 Chaetodon striatus | reverse complement strand
ATTTACACTTGTTAAAAAAACTTTTTTATAAAGTAACTGACTGTGAATTCCTCATTCCTCTTACCAGTAGGTTTTCCAGAAATCAGCTCAGCTAAAAACAGCAAGCCTTAGTATGTGTTGCAGGCAAGATTTTGGCCTGCATCCATATAAAAGTTTGATCTTATTTTAAAATGGAGCACCTAAAGATTGATTCCATACCCGATATGTCATGATCCACTAAAGTTAGGAGCAATACAATGAGTAATATTCCCTGTTTTTATTATCTTTACTGCTATCGTGACTGGGAGGGAGCTGTAAGGGACAATTCCACTGGGCACAGCGAAGGTGTTTTTTTTTTTTTTTGTCATCCGCACGACGTTGCATCACACCGGGACTGTTTCAGAAGCAGAGTGCTTTGTTTACCCTATTTTGTAGACTCACAGATTTTGTTGATTTGGTCATTTTGCTTCTACCATAAGTTATTAAGCAGACTATGTAGTTAAATGATTTATTTTTTGTCTATTTCACTTGTTCATTGTTGTTATTTTCTACTTTGTTGTGCTGTAGTCTACTGACAAAGTTAAAACCATTAAAAGTCCAGTTGCGAATGGCATGGATCAAAGATTTGTGGCTGTTTTAGTCACCAAAAACACATTCATCCCTATAATTATATTGTATTTACATTTCACAAACAGCACCTGTTAGCAGATTAGCAGTTAGAAGACTTGATCTGCTCTGTGCAATGCATCACGGCTTTGTCAAAAATAGATAAGGCGTGAATTTTAATTAGCTTCTGGGATGCTTCTGAAACATGCTGTGGCGTGTCTGCTGGAGCTAGAAAAAATGTCTAACGTGGCTGTGATTAGCCCAATGGGCCACCTGGCGGAGAGCTGCACTCTAATGTGTGGACTTTTCTTGTTTGTATTAGAGTTATTTATGCCATGTCTAGACGAACAGCAGTAATTGTGTTCAGCAAAGACGAACTGTAGTTCCATCAGTTTTTGTCTGTCTGTCATGAACTCTGTTGACTACGTGTGTGGGCAACAAAATACAAAATGAGTAATCATTTTTTAATGTGCCAGGTGGAGCTGAGTTTCCTGATACGAAACACATTACGGATTTAACCGCATTTTAATAAAACATGTCCTGCTGTGAGCAGTTATGTTATTTACATGATATAAAAAGTCAGTCAGTCTTGTAGGCACCACTCTAAATCGTCTGCACAGTAGACGATTATTTCTGTGGACATGCTATGGACAGCATGAGGGTGACATGTGGCCGTGACATACACACTACAGTAGTGGACATAAGCCTTTCTAAATGCATTATTTGAAGAGGTGAACTGTACAGGCATGTTGTCCCGCTCGCAGCTGTCGAGCATGTGTTATGTGTACATTGTAGCCCGAGACTTGTCAAACCAGTTGGACTGAACCAAAGCTGACCACGCAAAGTGTTCTCTGCTGTTTTAGCCAGCTGATTTAAAAGTTTAAGGCAGAGTTGCTTCTTTAGTTTGCATGTGAGGAAATGAAGTCATCCTGTATTTTAATGGTTCTGTCGATGGTGATGACAGAGGGAAAAATGGCACCCAATATATCTAATAAACTTATTGTACTCAGCATAAAAACTAAATAAGTAAATAAATGAATAAAGCCTAGCGCCAAGAAGGAAAGTGACTTTTTGTCCTCCTGATTTATGTTCTCGTCTGTCTTTTACAGGAGTTCTGAAATCACTTTGCTGCTTAGTCGTCCCACTGGAACTATCAGTCACAGCCAAACTGCAAGGACAGTGTTTCTTGGGAAGACGATCAATGATCCTCAGTAGAAGTAAGTTTGTGTGACAAGACAGCATCTTGCAGCTAAATAAAGTCACTACAGTTGGCTTGTTGTACTTTTCCTTCCTCACAACTACGTTTTAAAGCTGACTTCCCTGAGAACTTGTGCTTTATCAATCCATAAGAGCCTAGTCTACCTGATAAGAAGGTCAAATACTTGGCCACCGGGCTACACTTTCCCTTTATGCTGCAGTGTGCACATTGTGTCACCTATTCAGTAACACAGGCTTGGTTTTACCAGTTTGTTGTCAAGGGACATTTGACATTCCAAAGTGCAGCCTGATACTGCTGCGAGGACCCTCCCCTGGTAGCGTCATGATGTAGCCGCACCTACTGATTTTGACCAATTACAGGCAGAGCTATCATTTGAAAAGTTACAGTGAAGCTGACTAGGAGAGACACCGCAAATTGTCATTATGTTTTTATCAATGTCCGTTGCTTATCTGTGCTTGTGATCCTGATCTTGACATTAAGATCATTCCTCTTGCCAAGGTGCTCTGTCTGAAAGCTACAGGACAAGAGTGTGACTTTGTAATTAAATAGGTTTTGTTACCATCACTTCCTTGAAGGTAATTTAATTGCTACCTGCTTATCGTCTTTATTTTCTGAACTGTTGTGAAACACATCACAGACATCAGAGTCTGGACAATACTGCTCTTCAGTGTGTGCCAACCTAGACGAGGGACTGATAGATCATTAGTCAGCTCGGCAAGTTGTGACATTGCTAAACAATGCAAGGACCATTACAGGACAAACCTGGCTGCATTTTAAAAAATTGAGGTAAGCATGTTATTATTGTAATTATATAATATAAATTAATTACATAATAGAAATAGAAAAATAGAAAAAAAAACAGGATTAAGCTGCTTCATAAAGCCAACTCAGAGGTATTGAGGTCAGACTTAGGTTACACTAATCTGCTTTAATTTTAAGACAGCTTTCCAACAAGAAAACATTCTTAATACACAAGCGTTTTATTATTGTCTCGGAAGTTATCTCCATCTATACTAACAAGCCATGACCATTTCTGTACACTGGGCATGCTGGTGCAGATTTAAACAGGAAGCAGATTCTCTACTCTGTGTTGATTGCTTAGTTATAGAAAATAGCACGGAGATGGCAGAAGGTAAGACCAGAGATTTATTTGCTTGGACCGAAGACGAGGTAAAACTGTTACTGAAAGTAACACTGGAGGATAAGGGCTTGTTTATGTTCAATGTTCGATATGCAGATGGAGACAAATAAAGCCATCTGTCCGCACTCTGCAGTCATGTCATCCCCATTTGTCCATGTTTTCTGAAAATTTACCGATAAGGCCTAAATGAAGTTGTACCCATGAGGATCATGGGGGCAGTGTAGTTTAAATGAAATACAACCGAAGGGGATGGCGAAGAAATTCAAGTAATGGCAGCATGGAAGAAAATTGGTAATATGGTAAAAAGAATCCTCTGTCCACATGATGTTGTGGGGCATTTCATGGCCTCAAATACCCCACCATTCACAACTCTGTCTCCCATGACAGGTACAATATTATGGCTTACTCCACCGTTGCTATGTTTGTTGTGTAAAACTTTTGACTCTTCCCTCTAGTGTCCTCTGTTGGGTGTATCTATGTTCACATAAAAGATGCATGGAAGTATCAGGACAGTGAAGTTTACAACATTTAACACGGACATATTAATTTTCAGTCAAGGCATCAGAAAAACAGATTGGACATTGTTGCAAAGCAAATATGGTGACATAGTAGAGCAGTAACAGGATCATTGTCCATTGCTGGAGGAAGCCATGGCAATGGGAACGAAGGAACCCAAACAAGAAGGATGAAATAACAAAACCTACGTAGGCTTTGCTGTAATCCTTTGGCTTGACATGTTGTAACTGGTAAGCGATCGTGGGTGTCTTGTCATTGTTTTCAAAAGTCTGTGTATTTGCCCATCCAGACTAAAACGCAACACTGGACCTCTTAAAACTAAAACAGAGTCTGCAGTGTTTTTAAAGGTCTCCATTTTTGGGGTTCCAAACTGTTGGAGTAGTGTGGGCACTAGGTGTAAACACAGCAGTACTTATGTGTTTCAAAACAAAAATGTATTGGTGTGGACGTAGCCTTAGTCAAGTCTAGTGAAGTGCTCATTATTGACTTTGAAACTCAGACTTGATACATGAAGCACTGATATGTTTCAATGGTAAATTATAAAAGACCTATTTATACCTCCTTTATGAAGGAGGTATAAATACTTTACTAAGTGAGTAACACCCTTCAGCTGAGTTATCCAAATTCATTATAAATTAGCATTGATACTTTTGAATTATGCATATTACAGCTGTAGCTTTGGGCAGATGTAATGTGAATCAGCTTATTGTATTAAATTAGGAGGTTTCTCCACCAGTCTCTGCACTGACGCACACTGTCCTTAAATACTGAGCTTGTTTTGCCATTCATTGGATTGTTGTGTTGAAATGATTTGGTGCAGGTTAACACAGAGCCGGTCTCTGCTCTGTTGATAGTCCCTCAGTGTTCAGCACAAACAAATATATCTGGTTGTTTACATAATGCTTTGCTGCATTTGTAGTTGAAGTTGTTGTATTCCATTGTACCTTTATTGCTGTATGATGTGACTGTGTGACTTCTGAGGTCTTTTGCATTATTTACATGGAGTTTAAAGCATCCTTGTGTCTGGACTTTAATCAGAAAACTCTGCGGTGTACTTTAGCAGTTATTTGATGTTTTTTGTCACTTTAGATGCCTTTCACGGTACATCACACATATACCTAATAAAAGCATGATCGCTGCATGCTCATATGTATCACTCCGTTTTACCAAAGCGATTAAGACTTGTCAGCAATACAGGACAAAAGTTTGTATTGTGGTATTTATTTTTCTTTTACAACTTCTTTGGGATAGAATGTATTCCAATTCTCCTCGACACTGCAGCACTGCTCTGTTATTCATACTGATAAGATGTGTATTTTTAAATACGATGGTGTAATTGGGTGATAATTTCTTAATTTGCACAGTTGTTCTCTCTGAATTAGACTTGTTGATTTGCCTTTTAGTCTAGTAGGAATCAGAATGGATTTCCAGATGGTGTGCAAGCTAATTAATGCACTATTTTGTCTTGGCCAACACAACAGAGCTCTGCTGAGCTTCCGTCTGCCCCCCATTAGCTGCAGAGAACATCTAATCTATCGAAGTGCCCTGAGAACCATTCATTGATTTACTGAATATTAATGGAGGTCTTCAGTGACTGGAATAACTTTTGTAAGTTTCTGTAAAGTTAAAGTTTGGTACTGGCTGTTTTGGGATGTCACAGTCCTCCTTTATTGAAAATATCTTTTTTTCAGTGATGTGTTGTTTTGTATTAGCTGTTAGATTGTTTTCAGAGTGATGACGAGAGAGGAATTCATAAAATGAAGCTTTTATTTATACCGTGTCAAAAAAACTGTTGTAATTATACACAGCCGCATCTTAATGAAGTAATATTGTTGTGTTATATTGTTGAAATTATTATTATAAATTTCATAATGATCCCATTTCTTCATTTGTTTCAGGAGCTGCTGACTGCTGAGTTTTGGACACTGTGATGGAAAAACCTGGTAAGAAAAACTGATCTTTTTTTAAGTGGAAGTGCTTATCCATAGACAGTATATTACCTACAGTAGATGTCAGTCAGCATTCCACCTAAAAAAAAATCTAACAGTTTAAGTGTACGCTATATGAGAATATTTTTACTGTGTTACATTTTTGTCAGCCAGCCCGTTCAGACAGGGAAGCAGTTGACTTCTTAAGTTACTCATCTATGCTCTCATCAAAGACACCAGACTCCATTGACAAAAACAGTGATTTTGGCTTACTGAACGCTGGAGCTACTGGTCAGTTTGTGTTATTGTGTGGCTTTGGTCAATTTAAATTAACCCTTTTAAACACCAGTCACAAAATAACACCAACAAAATAACTGATCGAGAAAGGGGTAGACTAGCAGATCCTGTGTTTTAACAATGTTAAATCACTGTTTTTTTTTCATTCTTCAGTCTGGCTTTAAAAAGATTGAATTAGCGGCTCCATTCCCCTTTGGAAATAGCTGTCTGACTGTAAGGTAAAGCAGTGGAAATATTCTAAATATAGCATACATTTAAGCTGATATAATTTTTTTAGGTGGCTAATTTATATTTTCCTGCTGACCTCTCTACAGCAGAACATAGCTTAGCTTTTTTGTCGGACTCCAGCTTACTTCTCCAAACTGGGGGCGTGCCGAGTGACATCTGCTTTGTGTAACACACTGACTCTGTGGATAAGTACCTCATAAAACCCCACCTCAAAAGATCTAAACTATCCCTTTGTTTATTATACTTTTTCGATTCCACTGTGCTGGATAAAGATTTCAGCAAATTAAAATGTTCATCACAATATAACCGATCCAAAACCAAAACTTTTATCTTGTTTTATACCTGTACCTGAAAGGTATAAAACAAACTTTTAGAAAAGTCTGTATAATTCTAGGTTGAAACATACCATTTGATTCACAGGTTGTAATTGAGCGTATATGTTGGCTGTAGTGAGACTGGTGTTATCTAAACTGTAGTATCATGATGGCAGAAAGTGGTGAGTCAACAAACAGTGTGTTAGGTTATGAAGCTGTCCATTAAGGGGTTGGCCTTGTGACGCATTGTGCTGTTGACACTGCAGCTATCTGATTGGCCCTCATCCAGAGGACACACCTGTAGGTTAGCAGAGCTGCCGGTTTCTCTCACTGTCACTCGTGGCCTTGTGTCTATTTCACCACTGTCCTCCATCACTGACAGACCTCAAACACAGCACGTGTACATTCCCATAGCTCAGAGGATCTTTGTTCCTAGGCTCAAATTTTTTTTTGTATTTGCGACATCTGTGGGAAAACACCTGGGATGGCTGTTCAGTCTGAGTATATACGTGAGTAAACCTGCTTTGTGTTATTGGATGCTAAATGTTTAATATTTTCATTTCAGTTCCTTAAAACTGTAGTTTTCTTTTTCCAACTGACAAAATAGCCTTTGTTAAATATACGTAATAAATTTATGCTGAGAAAGAACAGCACATGGCTCCATGGTCATTTTATAGGCAACTTGGCCATGGCAGAAACAAATTAAGGAAGCTTGATCTGCTCATTCCTGCCTGCTACTGTGGCCAAGTGGTAAAAATAAACTGGACTTCCACTTTGGCCTTTTTCTAAAAGTGATGTGTTTTGGACAGGAAGACGTAGAAAGTAGACAGCTAAAAGCTTTATATGTCCCTGTTTTTTGATATGAAAGGGCAAAGTCATCTAGCATGTTGACATGTGTTATGTCTAATTTGTATTTGAATGTTTTGGAGTTGTCATGATGACACAGTGGGATAGTATTTGTGTGAGTCATGTTTTTGTTTAGCTGGGCGTCATGTTCTCATGGTAGAACTGGCTTGTTTATAAGCCTGAAAAAATGTGTTTGTCTCCACCTGCTGCTGTTCTTTGGAAAGAGTGAAGAGGATTTCAGTGCCATGATGAGTAATATGTTAGATGTCTGTAGGATGTGATCCCTCTCTGTTTACCAGTGATTTCCTGGATTATTATCCTAAATTAACGTCCTTTTATCAAAAGGCTGGCTTTTGGTCCTGCATTCCACACATTCCTGTGTCAGAGTTTTGCTCTCATGCTGTAGCTTTAATTAGGCTGCAGAGGGAGTAACAGTGATGTAGTATATTATGAAGCCGGCTTCTTAAGGTAGCTTGAATGTCCTGAAAATACAGGTATTGCTCACTCTCTTGCTACTTACAAAACCTCTTCTTATATTGTCCACCTTTAGCAAAAAAGTTTCAATCTATTTCATCCTAATTGGGGCTGCAGCTATCGATTGTTATTGTAATCCAGTATTGTAACTATTATTTTGAATAATTGGATAAGAAATACTCTTGCATTTTTAAATAGGGATACTAAATACACTTAAGAGAAAATAAGACAGGTGTCATGCATGTGTGTGTGTGTGTGTGTGTGTGTGTGTGTGTGTGTGTGTGTGTGTGTATGTGTGTATGAGGCTATCATAATAATAGCATGCGGGCTTACTTCTCGCTGCACAGAGACTTCTTTGCGAGGAGCTGTAACAACTCAAATTAAGCCAGTGCAAACACCAGCATCAGGGGGGCTCATGTCAACGAGCTATCGTAGAGATTTACAATAAATTCTAACATTAATGTGACCGTGTGTCACTGAAAGACCGTGGACTGAATGTGTAGACTGGATGCTTTCTGTTCAGATGCTGAAGCATTTACGTTGTGGTATTGTTGAGAGCTAGTTCAGCTTTACAACAGACTCACTGTGCAGAGTTTTTCATTTTGTTTTAGCTTGAAATGATCCCAAACACTGGACACTTTCTTTCATTTTTTTTTCAGTCTCTTCTCCTATCCCCTTGCTGGTTTCTCTCTCTCTTCCATTTTGCAATTTCACGCCATCAAATCACATCACCCGCCCTCTGTTTAAGTGTGTTGTGTGCGAAACACAACTCTCTGTATATAGTTATATGAATTAAATTAATGAAGTGTTTTAATAATCAAGTTACTCAATTTTCTTGATGAAACATTCCAGGCCTAATCATAATGGAGTAGCAGAGGCATACTTTTTGTTGAGACTACATTTTATGAAAAGATATTTATGCTATTACCCTGTCCCCCCTGGGGAGAAAAGTCATCAACAGGTTATTACATTGCACGGTCTTGTCCTCGGATCACTTTCTATAAACCAGATTCTGCCTGATTAGCAGTAGAATAGAGGGCAAAGATTCTTATTCTTACTTTCCATTTCCATCTCTTAAATGCAAGGAGGACCTCGTCTAACTCCCCCACACTGATTACACATAACCTAATCACACAGTTCTCTGATAGAAATGTTACGACATAGACTGCCTGGCTGCCCTGTTCATGTCCTACATAGGGGAGATAAAAGCCTCAAGACAAATTTGTTTTTTTGTCTGCTCAGTTTTTATGTGTATATTTCTAAAACCAATGGCAACTTAGTTGTAAAAAAAAACATTAATACCCATACAGTCAACGAATCAGGTGTAGCTGTAAATTGGAGTTGCTAATATCTTATTAAAGTGTTATTAGTTTGCACATGCATTTCATGGTTTAAAAGGTAAAACCCTGGAGAGTCATTGGACACCGTCACCGTGTCACTTCCTCCTCTCTGGCTTTGAGCTCCACCTTGGCCTGGCTCACCTTCCACTTCTCGAATTACCTCACCCTGCAGAGCCCGCCCCTCGCCCTTCAGGGAGTAGTGTTTTGTCAGTCTGTGAAATGGTGCTAGCAGGGGGGCCCACTGCATCGCAAATCCCTCAAGGCTTGATGGCTGGACCGGTCAAACCTCAAAGCTCGCCTGCTGTGAACTTTGCCCCTGAAAAATGTGCTCTAAGGAATGAAAGGCATCTGCTGGATTACCTTATTGGCGTACCTTATTTATGAAGTCAGAGCTCCAAGAAGGGAGGGACCTAGGAACTTAGTGAGTGAGCGTGTTTGTGTTTTAAAGCGAAAGAAGGAGGGAGAAGGGAGGGAGAGACTAAATCACACAGGCTGAAGCAAGGGGGAGGGCAAGACCGTAGAGACAAGAGAGACTAAACGACGCAAGTGAGCAGTCAAGACGAAGACGGTCTTGAGTTACAGGAGCTCTATGTCTGGTTGGAGAAGAGCAAGGTGGCTTTAGGTTTTCCTCTCCTGCAGCGGGCCTCAGGAGAGGCAGGGCCCGGCAGGCCAGCGGGAACAGGAGCCGTACCATGGGACAAACTCCTAGCAGTGAGATAGTGGCCCAGCAACCGGCCCAACACAACACGGGTGAGTCCGAGACCAGAGGCTCAGCACTAAATGGTTCCAGTGAACATGTTGACTGGTTTTAAAAGGAAAACAACCTGGCTGGCATGTTTGCATTGTGCAAAATGGAAAGCCAACAAATGGATACAGTCTGCAGGTGTTCCTATAACAGAGAGAAACACGAAGGCGGCAGGCACAGACAGGTGTAGAAGAATGCATGCAGATGGAATGTGGTGATTGTGAAATGTACAAACCACACAAACTTCTCTCTGTCTACACTCAGAGCTACATCTCCCTGTGGAGGCTTTTCTGAAAACAAGATTTGGGGGTACAAGGCACCGACTGACACCAGCTCTCCCCATGTGGATCTGTTCGCTTTTTTTGTCTAAACAACTTGGTTTTTCAAGTCAAAGGCCCTGTTTACACCTGGTATTACCATTCATCCTGGGTGATCGGATCACAAGTGGATAGCTCATTCTCAATGTATCGATATCTGATTGCTCAGACCACATTTGGAGGTGGTCTGGACCGCATGTGGCCACATTCTTTCGTTGGTGTGGACGCTAATGTGTTCTGGGCAACAGTGAGGGGCTGCCTACTCAGTTGATGTCCTTGCTTTCCCATTCACTTGGTCAGTTGCTGCTGTTCCACAGGTCAGATGCAGTGCTGATGGACCGTTTCTGGAGATGCTCTCCCGGGCTAGCGAACGATCAGTTCAATGTCTGGTTAGCATGAGCTAACACAGCAGCAGCTGTTAAATGTCCAAATAATACCAACACCCAAATGACTCAACTTGTTAATAACAATTTGGTAATGTTAGTTGTGTGATGTTAACAGTCAGCCCTGTCACATTGCGTGTGTGCGGGTCTTTAACCTCCCACTGGTTAAAAACAACAACACATTTGGTCTTCACCAACAAAAATGATGTTCGTGTTTATTTCCATATAGAGTGTGGAAGTGAGATCCGATCATAAGTGGTAACATGAGATGCATTCTAATGTCAGATGTGAACAGACAGACTAAAAGCTGTCCACGTGTGATCGGATCATCTAAGATGCATGTTATTACCAGGTGTAACCAGGCTCATGTTGTATTCCACAGATGTAAAGTGGACCCTAAAGCCCCTGTCTCTCTGTAGTTAAGCTAATAACAGTTCAAACCTTCAGAACCTGTTTTGCTGTCAAAAGGAGGATCCTGTCTCAAGTTCTGTGTGCACACGTACGATTCCTCTTAATAACACAGCTCGCAGCTATTTGGAATTCAGCATCTACGTAACACAGGCCACCTCCTGTCTGTCACCTCTTTCCTGCCGCTTTAATTTGCTAACATTAGGATGTCGGTCATGGCCTGCTGTTAGTTAGAAGGAACCTATGGCTTGTTGACTTGTCATTTATTGGATCAATATTTCCTTAGTATTTTGCTGCAGGGCCTCTGTTGAAACACTTTTCAACACTCTCTGAATGAAACAAGTAACATGAGAACATCCTCTTCGTTACATATTCGCTCTCCATGCAAAATGTATTTTTGCCTCTGGTGTGGTATTCTGTGTAGTTGGTGTCAAAATGTCATGTGATTGGCATGAGTCATATGGGCAGCTTCGCCATAGGGCTACAGGGTATGAGTGCAGGGGGGTTAAGGCAGGTTTCATGCTTTTAGATGTCCTTTTGAGTTTGACTGGTTGAATATTTACAGAAGCCTATGTTGTTACTACTGTCTTAGGTTATGTTGAAACAAGAGTCACTTTATAAATGCATACCTGAGGCCTGGGTGTTAGTGCTCGGTCTGAGCTTTGTAAGATTTTTATGCTCTTTCTTCTCTATTTTCACCTCCTCTGTTAGGGGTCGGTGCTTTTAATTCTCCGCTGGCTCTGTGAAAAACAGCCATCTCACATTGTCATGCTCTACTGTTCAAGGTCCCCACGGTACACTTTGCTTCTGAGCACACTGGTGTTCTCTCAGTTCACTGCCACCCAACCCTCCCAGTTTAACACCCACCCACATGTGTCAGGAATAGCTGTAAGGGCCAGTGCACTGCACAAAGTTCACAGACCTCTGTATGCCTGCATTTCAGCATGGGATTTCATTCATGCAGCAGCCTGACTTACTTTATACAGTAGATAGATAAAAAATGATTTCAACATTTTGTGATGAAGGGCTTTTCAGGAATGAACATTGTTGCGACAGAGGGTCATCTAAGGTATCATCCCAGTTACACAGTATGTGTGATTAAAGTGTCAGTCAATAAAACAGCTAAACTATTTAATATGTCTGGCTGATCAGTCCAAACTCATTAACACAATCAACAATATCAAGGTAATGAACAGGGATATACACAGAGTAAGGAATGGCAAAAAGAGGAAAAATCCTGTCGGCATCCAACCTAATCTGAAAAGCTAAAGCTTTGACATTTTTATCAGCTCCCAGTAGTGTGAAAACAAAGGAGAAATTAAAAAGGAGGTCAAGGCTGAAAAAGAACACACCATTCTGTCCTGCCATGACGTACATCGCTTAATAAAGATATGAAACATATGAACTTGTGAAAGTGGAATTTCTTCCAGGAAAAAGAGTTTTCATTGTTTTCATTGACATTCTAAGTCATTCATATTACATGAAAAATACTAGTAACCCAGTTAGCAATCACTGCTGTCTATTTTTGCAGGCGCTGTGATGTTCACAAAAACAAACCGGCAATTTGAGATGAGAGCGACAGGAAATATTAAACACTACACTGTACATTTACTACCACTTTTACAACGTAACTGCTAATTTCTTCCCTGCTCTGATCGCCAACAGCTGTCTGCTCTGAGCTCAGACCACCCTCTGTTTCTCTTTCAACTGCACACACACACACACACACACACACACACACACACACACACACACACACACTACGTGGTTACCTATAAATGTTATCCCTGAAAACAGTTACCCTATTCTTAGTACACACTATAGCCAGCCTGTTGATGTCACCAGATAGAGGATCATTGGATGAAGATGTGCACCCTCCTTCAATAACGAAAGACAAAACTATGTTTCTTCATCCCTCCAAAAGTGAGACGCTGTTGCTGCTGCCATTGTTTGTATTTTTGTTATGTTACTCCGCAGCTCTCAGGTAGTCGGCAGCCCTTAATAAACGGGATAAGGTGTATACATGCAACAGTATCCCTGTTTCTTTTGTAATGCGCCACCCAGCACATACGGGGTTCTCATAAACGAGATATGGTCTTATTCTGGTTTCTGAAAACAGGATGATGTTGACATGCTCAAACACTCCAAATGGAATACTCAAAAAACCCAATATCAAACATGTTATTCATGCCCATGTAAATGCACTCAGACACTACCCTGCCCAGCACTTTTTGCATTTCGCCGAAGGGTACAGTTTATAAACATGAGAAATGAAACATCAAAACAACTTGATAATTAATCAATGAAAAGGGCTGTAGCCCATAAATATCTGGTCAAGTTAAACTAAATAGGCTTCCCCGTCTTACCAGTATGTTGTTAATGTAGAAACTTATCTTGGTGGAAGAGGTTGCATTGTAACTTAGTGTTGATTAAAATTTGGCAGTTTATTTTTGTGAGAGTGAAGAAATGGTAACAGAGGTGGTAGCTACAGTGAGGCAGCTGGATGAAGAGCTGCAGTACAGGGGCCCACTACATTCTGGGTGAGCTCACTCCGTCCTATCTGACATATGGAAATCTACTCCTTGTGTCCACAGTATGCGAGCCGATTGTGGTTACCCACTGAACGTTCGGCATGTTTATCTGAACTGTATGGAAATTTTCTGCCACTCAAAAATCCCACATGGGTAGAACCAGTGTCTGGAGATCAGCACTGTCAGCTCCTGATTGATCAAATTCTAGTAAGTTATTAATAAATCATGCATTAATCAATATCCCCTTCATTCAATATACAAAAAAATGATTCCGCCCCCCCAAAGGATCCCGATGTTCTGTCCTTTCTGGCTCGTGATACTGGCTACATTTATCTCTGACCCTGAAAAACTCACCTGCAGGGTACAAGCTTTATTGTGATTATAAAAGGTAACGATCCACCATAATCCCCCAGAGTAATGTGTGTGACAAACCTGAAACATAAAATATCAGTCAGTTTGATAAGACAGGTGACCCCCTCCTCTGTTAGATGCTGCTGAAATCACTCAGTCATCTTGTTGCTGCAGGGATCCACTATTTTCCCATTTTTTTTTGCCTTGTCTCCCATGTCTTGCCTCCAAGTACAATTTGCCACCACTGTTTATGTTGGTTGTCCCCATTAATTTAATTTTGCCATTTTTTAAACATCCTTTTAACCACAACTTGCATGTCGTTAGACTGTGATAAGCGTAGTAATATGAGAGTAATGAACTTACTGATAACTGGTTTGATACTTGAATTATGTAGTGTCAGATAGCTGGTATTAAATCATTTAATTATGTTGATTCTATTGTTAAAGAACTAATTTGGTCACACCTTAGTAATAACAGCATACCTTTTCACAACAACAGCATCAATAGTGCTTTCAGTGAGGTGATAGTGCAGTGTGTTTCACAGTCACTCTTGATTGGCAGATGTACCAAGAAGCAGCGTTAAGTTGAAAAGCTCTGCTTAGTCATTTTTTTTAAACGACTATGCCAATTAGAAAAGGAATAAAAAGAAATGTATATGAGCTGATAAACAAACACTGACAGTGTGTCTGCGGGGCTTTATAAAGTCTTCAAATGTCTCAATTCTAGTTTTATCAACATTAGGTCTTAATTGTCATTAAATAGTCTTTCATTTCAATTTGTGAGGTCTTAATTGCCACAAGTATTTGATCTTATTTCAGTTTTCCATCTTTAATTTCTTTCTGTCAAAATGAGTTAAGCTTTTCTGTGTGAAAGTTTACATTTCTTATGTTGCAAATCTTATAGCCTGCCACTAAACCTAATACTGTCTTTTGACTTTATGCTTGCACTTACCTCTGGGTAAACTGTTGATTAACCTAACCCACTCCAATAACCATATTCCTACATGAAACCTACATCTGCACAGAACCACATATATATACTGTCTTACACTTGAACAAGAAAAAGATGATTTGTCCAAAAATCACTTTGAAATTTGGATAAAAATGATCTTGAAAAGGTCTTAAAAAGGATCAACTTAAAATGTCTGACACCTGTATGGGTGTGGGGAAAGTATCATTTTTTAAAAATGATATCAATGATAAATATGCCAAATATAAATGTAATTTTATCAGTTGCCTTTTCAGTCCACTAGATACATTTTACTGCAAAAAAAAAAATGGCTGAAGTGACATGAAAACACTTAAGACTTTATTTCATTAAATTAAACTTATATAGTTTTCCTTTAGCGACATATTTTACAGTTGGAAAAACAAAATC
>JAPZEB010000008.1:25471754-25492735 GCA_029783705.1 Chaetodon striatus | reverse complement strand
AAATATTTGTAAACATGGGCGACTCTATCTCAAAGCTAGAAACAAGAGAAGTAAGTCTTAAACTTGTGTCATAGTATTAAGTCTGGAGCTGCCCCACAGACAGTAAATGGGAGACTGATTTTGTGGACCCACATAATGAAAGTGTGAATGTTCCATAACAGAAAATGCACCTGTATGCTCAGAACACTCCCCTGGGTGCTCTCAATGTCATCTATAATATCTGGTAATGACACCAATAATTTGAGTTTAGTCAGGACCCCTAGTCAAAATGTTTTTTATTTCCATTAGCAGTATTACATTTGGTGGAATGGCTCTGTTCTGGGGCCTCTACGCCTTTCCTCAGGCCTACGCAGAAAGCCTAAAGTGGAGTGAGCACATTTCTCTGCCCTTCCACATGTAAACAAGGAAATCCTGAGACAGAGAGAACAGACTTTCCTGCCCTTCCACGTGCCCACATGGAAAGCCTTGGGCAACGAGAGCGGCAGCAAAGGCCCCCGGGAAACAGAACAGAGCAGCATCAGTGACACTATGTCAGACACAACATGAAAAGGAGGAGTTGGGGTGGAGGTGGGTTGTAAAGCGGCTTGCAGAGGAAGCAGCGGAAGGCAGGCAAAAGCAGTTTAAATAGGGCGCCCTGAATGAGATTTGCCAATTGGTTGATTAGAAAGGAATCATGTGATCTATCAGCTCACTCCCTTCCATCAATCAGCTGCTCCGTCAGTTGATTGGGCTGTTTTAGATCAGCTGATGTAGCTGAGATGTGAGCTGAGCTTGACAGTGTGTCTGAATTTCACAAATATGAATTTTGAAAAATGGCTGTTGTTCCCCCTTTAAAGTAATACAAAGACAGCCAGGGCATTGGAACGGAGTGTGTATAGGGAGTGTGCCCACATGGAATGCCAGACCAATGCAGACCCACTGCTGCAGTATGAATGGAACCATGTGTGCATGATTGGTCAAAATCTGCATATGTCCACAGATGTTAAACACAGAAAGTATGTTTGAGGCTTTATGAAAGAAAAACTGTTCTATACCCAATTATTTGGTGAAGTAGTGACTGTTGTCAAATTGAATTGAACAGATGGAAAGACACATTTGTGTATTTTGTTCTTTTGGTGGAGTCTGCCTGGGGAGTTATACAATTAACCCAAGAGCATTAGAAAGCAAACAAAATCAGGAAACTACACATTTAACGCCAAATGCTGTGCCGCAGTTATCGCTATAAACATCCTCTCCTAGGCAAATTGACCAAATATACTACATGCCAAATATGTGTGTAGGGAAACTGCTGCTTGGGTGATGTTCAGTGGCAATGTTTTTCAAGTGAAAGAAGTGCTGTGGTTTCACGTTGTGATCAAGGTGTAAGACAGCAGTCAGAATGAATGGTGGGTATAAAAAGCACGGGACTTTGACACCGGAGTCCAGCATATGGTTGGGTTAAAATAATAATCGTCTAAAATATTCTCGTACTTGCTGTTACAGTTTTGCAGTATATGCAATTCCTAGGAAAGAGGATTATTTGTCAGGACTAGTCATGACGAAAGCAGCAGCCGCAGAATATCCTGCATATTAGAACACATATTGAACTTTTCCTTGCTATTTAAAGTGGCCAGTTCTTGGTTACTCTGCAGGGAGGCTTCTCCTCTGTTGTGGATAAAGCAATCAGGATAATTGATAAGTGGCTGCTAGGAAGGAAACCTCCGTAATTAAACTGAAACTCGTCATCTCTTTCTCCAGAGCACTCTGTGGCCATGGTGCTGCCAGTCTCCATGGTGACTGCAAGATGCTGGTCTGAATTTGCAGAGGAGATGCTGAGTTGGATGTTTAATTTTCTGATAGCGGTGGATAGCACACTCTGGGACTCTGAGCAGCCTTGGGCCATCTCTTGTGTGTTTATCTGAGTGCCAGTAGAAATGCACTTTGCAAGTCAGTGTCATGAAGGACTATTTTGAAGCATTCTCCGCCATATAAATTGAATCATGGTCATGCAAGATGGATTATTCCATTATGAGCCCAATAATTTCCAAGAAAATATATTGCAGTTGAATTTCCTTGTTTCAAGGACACAAAGACACCACTTTTTAGAAAAAGACCATGTGCAATTTTCTCTCAGCTTCATTTTAATTTCTTTATTTTTGCCAGCAATTTTAGTTAGGCTTGAAACACAGCTGCTGCATTAGAAATATTATGTACAACAGATTCACCAGAAGAAGCTAAAAAATAATATGTTAACATTGCAAAATAATGCCTTTTGAGTGAAGAATGATCAGCACAAATGCCTCACACACTGTACTGCAGTGAGGGGTTATACAACAAAGAGGCATCTTACACAAATGTACAGTTATTTATATTCACACAGGCTTTTCAATGTTTTGTTTACAGTGTTAAGCAGTTTTATATGAAATAAAAAAAATGGCAAAATAGTTAACAACAATAATGCCATGCAAATTACAAAGGTACAAAAATGAGAGCCGAACAAAGATGGAAGATTAAAGGGGCAATCAGGGATGTGTAACAATGACTAAAAATCAATTGGAGCTCTGATCAGTAAACATGACAGCAGCCTGAGCTCTGCTGTCTCATCTCACTTGCCAGGCTCTCCCACCATTCCCTGCAAATTCATTATATCCAACACACCTTAGAAACTGTTTCACAGTGTCGTTTCACCAAACAAGCCACAGTTAATCAACAGAACATGACAAACCTGCCAAACGTATAACACTTACGCTGCCAGGAATCGCATTGAAGGTCGGTGTACTTTTCACTAAAAAGAAAACCTGTGACAAACCTTGACATCTTGGAACACATCTTGTAAATAACTTAAACCTTTTTTACAAGACACATTTTGGTGTAAAATCTCTTTAGAGTCCAAAAAGGCCCCAGAAAAGAAGTACCATTAAATTGATCTAATTATTTGGTTAGTCTTGGCAACGCTGTGACCTTGGCAAGGGGGATAGTGGGTGAACTACTGGTGGTGAGCTACCACTACCATGCCAGCTCACTTAGTCATGTTAGCCTGGGGGTTCTCTCCCTTTTCCTCTACTGTACTCCTTCCCTTGTGCACCATTTTGTTCAATTAAACGTTATTCAGGAGAGAAAATAAAGTTCTGTGGCCTAGCAAGCATGCTATACTGGTCAGTTAGCAAACTTATAATAATAGTAATTGTTTTTGCTCTAACAAAGCAGATTCAATAAAAGTGAATGGTGCAACACATGAGCTACGATAGCTTCCTCCATTTTGGATTCAGTATTATTCAGTAGGCAACAAAAGCACTTAGACAGAGTTAAACAGAGATTATGGCCCACAATATTTCTTGAAATTGAACTAAGTAGGGGACAATTGTAACATCTCAAACTGCACTAAACAGAGACAAGATAGAACAATGAAAGTCATAATGTGCATGAAGTGTGATGATGCCTGGGCTGGACTCAAACCAGTGCCACAACAGTAAGGACTCAGCCTTTATCATATGCCCTCTACACTGTGAGCTACAGGGATGCCCAAAGTATTTCTTGTAATCCAAATCCACAGTCTATTTAAAGAAAAAAATCCGAACCAAGTAGTTTTGTTGCCTACTCAACTCTAACCATGTGTTGAAATATATTACATTACTATGAGACGCAGAGGGGTGTGACAATTTGTCAGTAATGGAGCTGCCAGGGAGAACCTGCTTTTGGGGATGATATTGGAAATATTACCGCTTGTTACTGTTTGTTCTGTCATATTTGATGACAGGGAAGGTCAGAGGGCAACGCCTGTTTGTAAAGTGTGTAGTCTCCATCAGCCTTGGGGCCATGTTTATTGACTGACATTGATCAGTAACACTTCAATACCTCCAACGCCTTTGTAATTGTCACTTTGTGTAGTGAGGTCTTGAAATATTACCGATTGTTTCTTTTGGACTCGACCATGCAGAGACAATTACAGCAATGGCAACATGTTTAATGTTAAAAAATGTATCCAACAATTGAAACTATTTCTAATCTTAAAGATCAGCTGAATTTCAATAATGACTCCGCTTATACATTGAGATGAAACATGACATAGGGAAACATTTTTTAAGTAATCATCCCCATTTGATACAGTGAAAATCATGCACACACACCCAAACACTTTGATCATAC
The DNA here is from genome assembly GCA_029783705.1 of Chaetodon striatus. Classification (NCBI taxonomy): domain Eukaryota; kingdom Metazoa; phylum Chordata; class Actinopteri; order Chaetodontiformes; family Chaetodontidae; genus Chaetodon; species Chaetodon striatus. Next base: position 25,488,610 of record JAPZEB010000008.1, on the reverse strand, counting down.
CCTGAATGCAAATTACATTTTTTTTAATCTAGTAATTTATTAGAAGTAATTTGCTTTTCATTATTTGTCAAAATATAATAACTTGTACACCCTTATTATTCTTTTTTGGAAAACTAATTCTATACATTTCTGTCACTGTAGCCCTATATAATTTGAATAAGCAAAAGTAACGGTGGCTGCGAGATATCCTGCACACCCGACAAATGCAGCACTTGCTCAAAGCAAAGCAGGTATATACAGTTCATATTAAATCACCTCTGCAATTGTGAGAAAATATGCAGGAATGTGTGATGTCTCAAAAACGTCAACCTCCACTTCACACAAAAGTCAATATTTATTGTCTTTCCCCACGTCTCTGTGGGTACCGTTATAGTCAACACACAGCCAAATTGCTGAATCTGTAAACAGAGCAGAAAACCATTTCCAATATTATTTCTTCCATTTTTCATTTGAGTCTCATGAGTCATGAGCATTGTGGTGAAATATTAAGATTCAAAAAGTGAAAAGAAAGCATACAGAATCACAGGCACGCCTCAAAGTTATGTTAACTGTGGGTGAAGACAAAATGCAAAAGCTATTATATTATCTACAAATTCACATCAATTGACTTTTTAACTTTAATTTCTCAACTCAAACCAGCGGGGCTTTACACTCATCTTCTTTGATTTAAATTCAGTTTGGATGTGCTTTATCTGCTTCTTGTTTACCATATTTACTTAACATTTCAACATTAATTAACTTTGGTGGTATGTTTTGACATGTTTACATGTCAACACATATTTAGCCTTCAGTATATCTTCACATGAGAGCCAATTCTGATAAACTCTGCATGATTACCTTTGATAAACCTCATCTGGTATGCAAAGTTGAAGTGATCATTAACCTCATGTCATCCATTGATTGATGTCTCCAATTTGACTGGTGACAAGATCTGCTGGGGCGAATAAATTACCCAGAATAAATTGCATCTCAACATGTCCTAAACGTGCAACAGATATTCCATATGGCAGATGACAGGCTTTATGTTCATTTAAAATGCAGATCAATAATCTCCTTGAAGCATCAGTTGTCTCTATTTAGCCTGTGATGAAGATACTCTCAGTCCGAGTTTCAGGGAGTTCATCGACTTTACATTTCATTTTAAACACTGAAACCATATGGGGTGTTGTGGCTGCCAACAATGTCTTTCAGTGGCAGGTTTGTCTTTCTTTAGTGATTCTGCTTAGAGGCTTCCTGCAAGCTTGACATCACTCATGAAAGTCAAGTGGGTGAGCAGAAAAAAATGTCACTAGAATCCAAGACTCAGTGGTTTGATGCCATTATGGATTTTTCCATCTGAGCACAAAACCCCTGAAACGACTGTAGGCTCAATTATGATTTCATGTCCTTCATGACATTTTCAAATCCATGGGACATCAAGCCCCAATTTTTCTTCCAACACAGTCGATGATGTCAGAGTCTAAAGAGGAAAGAAAAAGATCAAGTGTCTACTTTTGCTGTGGAAAAAAAAAAAAAATCACACAGAATACCAAACAAGATTCTCCTACTTCTCCATGCAGAGTGGTTGACCTTGTTGTGCAACAAACTATGCTATAATTCATCATCCAGCTGTCGGTGGGTATCACTTGTGTAGTTCTGCTCTGAAAGGCTCATTTGTTTTGCAATGATGTAGATAAAATGTTTTTTCTCTGATGTTAATTTTTCACCCTCAAATACTCCTTTATCACCAAAATCTTTTGTTTCCATATGTATTGGCAGGTGTTCCTTAGAAGAAACGTTGATGTTTGAATCAAAAAGCCCAATGTTTCACACTCCTGTCTTTTGTTGCACAACATTCACCCTGTCGGTCTGTTTTATTTCAATGCACTCTGATGGACGGTGTCTGAATGATGCACCCTTTGCTTGATAAGATGGAAACCTGAAGGTGTTTCTTTATCCCTTTTTGCATCATCAAAAAAACCTGTACTTTTGCACTGTGATCCCTTTGGGGCTGACAAGTCATGAGCTGGGGATGTTCCGTTTCATAATCCTGCTTTAACTTTTGGATGTACTCTTTGGGCTATCACCCCATCTACTGTCACTGCCTTTGTAAAGCGTCACATTTGAGAAAAGACAAAAGATTCCACTTTGTTATCAGAACTTTAATACAAAAGTAAGATCAGAGTGAAACTCGTTTTCCATTATCTTGAGCTTTTCCTTTGAATGTCCAGTCAGCCAAATTGGAGAGAATAAGTTGCCCGACTCAATTCACTGAAACTTTTCTGACTAAGATCTTCTAAAACTCTGTTGTGGAGATCTGTGTAACCTCTGATTGCAGATCTTGCTGGATCCTCCTTGAGCGAGAGCTGTGGGGGACCCAGTCCATGCCTAGTCATGCTGGCTTCTTCCCCGCCTCTGTTGGAGCGCAGACGGACACCGGCTCCCTAGTGGTGTTGCGGCCTCTGGTCAGACTATGCTGCTCCACGCGGGTCCGACAGGGAAGGCAAAAATCCCTGAAGCACCGTTTAAAATTTTCATCCAAAAATGCATAGAGGACAGGATTTAGGCTGCTGTTGGTGTAGCCCAACGCAATGCACAGGTGCCAGCTGGCTATCACGAAGGGGTTCCTGCTGTCAATCTCCACCATAGTCTTCACAATGATGAAGATGTGGATGGGGGTCCAGCAGATGATGAAAGCAGCAACCACCACCAGGACCATGCGGGTGATTCTGCGCATGTTACGATCTTTCTCCTTGGAGCCTGAGAGCAGACGGACGCTCCTAAGACGCAGGATCATCAGGCCATAACATATGGTGATGACCATCACAGGAACCACAAAAGCAAAGATGAAGACACAGATCTTTGTCACAGTGTCCCAGTACCAGTCAGGGTCAGGGAACTTCAGGGTGCACATGGTTTTACCTGAAAAGAGAAAACAGGTATTATAAAGAATTTGTTAGTAGGCTTGGACTATTTGTATGCTTTCATACGTTTATACCTTCCTGACATTTCACCAGGGTACAGTATATAAAGGTATTTATTTAAATAACGTATTTATGTGTACATGTATAAAATTGTCATACAATACTGTGTGTGTCTAACCTGCAATTAGCCTACTTACACACGTCTTACTAGGGCCTATAAAATAATGAATATATAGGAAATAAGCACCCTTCCTCCACAGATTCTTGCTGGAAGGTTGCATAAAGGTTGTTTACTATTAACCACCATCTACTTTTTGTATGCAAACAAAATGACTTTAGGTATCATTTTGTCTGCTGGTGCTCAGTAGCATAACATTAGTTCTTCTTGATTCTCTTCTACAACTTGAATGGATGCTTGCTTGCTTGATTGGGGAATGAAGTGTCGACTTGCTGGGAATAAATACTCCTAACGCTCTTTATGCTAGGATTCATAAGCACCAATGGTCTAGCTCTTCTTTTGTGTGCCATGTAAGCCCTGATGAAGTTATTAAGGACCAAATGCTTGCCCTAATAAATGCCTATTATACTGATCAAAGCTCGTTGAAGGTCTTTTCTCTCTCGCGCTTTAGCAAAAATTCAGTTGGGAGAGCCACACATCCAGCTCTGCTATGGCTCAGCCAATTCTGGAAGACTTGAATATCTACTTGAATCTGCTTGAATATATAAATACTTAAAACAGAGGTGAAACAGTGAAAAAAAAACATCTCACCATTATCTGTAACTTTGGTCACAGCCATGACCATAATGGGCACTCCAATCGCAGAGGACAGGACCCAGATGAGCACGTTGATCAACTTAGCCTTGACCGGTGTCCGAAACTCCAGCGCCCTGACCGGGTGGCACACGGCGATGTAGCGGTCCACGCTCATCATGGTGAGGGTGAAGATGCTTGTGAACATGTTGTAGTAGTCGATGGCAATAATGAGCTTGCAAAGGACTTCTCCAAACGGCCAGGTATTCATGAGGTATTTGGCGCTCTGAAAGGGCAAGGTGCTGGTTGCCAAGGCGTCGGCAAGAGCCAAGTTGAAGATGTAGATGTTTGTAGCTGTCTTCATCTTGGTGTATCTGGTTGTGATCACAGAGAAGAGGAAAAGTGTTTGCAACAAGCAGCAGTGGTAATGAGAGGAAGCCAGGCATGGGGGGCTCTGTTCTGGGATCTGGGGATTTGAAAGTGATATTCAATGTGTGCGTGTTTTTATGGCTTAGATTAGTTAATTCCCTCATGCTATAGATGTGCAGTGTAGAGCTGTGAACATCTAATGCTATTTCTCCACAGCTTAGATTTCTTTTCTAAATGAGTGATTTGAGATAATGGTTATAATTGGCTTATTGGCCTCTGATAAGGCAGCCTACTTGCATGCAAAGCACCAGAGAGTTGTGAAAAGAAAATACTACTGCTATTGCTTTGAGGTTCATATATATTGTATGTGCTGGACCATGCTTTTAGCATGGGACTGTGCATTTTTTTTCTTTGAGGGTATAAGATGAAGATATGTTTTCTCATGTACTGGAAGAAAAAAATAATGGGCATTGGCACTGAGCTAATTTTATTTGGTTCAGTATTGGCTTATTGAGGTCAGAAACTCTCCTGTGGGGCATGAGGCTTATTTTCACAAAGGTCTCTCTCATCAAAAAGCTTGCAGGATGTACTCATACTGTATATGAAGCTCAGCGGATTTAGTTTCCTGGGATATTGCAGGGTTTGTAAATCCTTGCATCCAAATACAATCCACCTAACATGCATTGCACCGCCCAGTCACAAAGTCACAAAGAAGGGACTAGAAAAGCACAGTACGTCATGAAGATATACAGTTTAATACATGTTATAATGTTGTAGCAATACATTATGATAAAAAAAAAATTGGTTGAATCAATAAGGTTGGTAATTTCATAATACGCAATGTATCTGACATTTTAACGGACAAAAAGAGAAGAAAATGAGAAATAATATTCCTGTTAGTGGTTCAGTCATTGTTGCTGTGTTCCATTAGAATACACCCAGGCTCGATGTCCAAATGGATATCTGAATTGATTTTTCTTGTGGTCATTCTTCACACAGCTTGTATAGACAACAACCTAGGGGTCTTTGTAGTGGTTGTTATTGGAGAGGGCTGCTTATTTGCAGCAAGGTTTTCCATTTACCCAGCGCATGAACACAAAATATTGAGTCCTGAGAATCACTTGTATTATTTAGTAATAATATGAGGAAATTGTATTATCCTTTTCAGCATGAGCACTGAATTAAATGTCATGTTTTTATAAGGATAAGTTTCATATTTGTTGATATGTTTTTATTTAGCAGTGCCATCTTATGAGCAACTGTGTTATTGGTGTAACTGATCAAAGGCTTATTACTTTCACCAACTAAATTTAGCCTGCTTTGATGGGTTTGTTTAAAATGGGTATTACGTTGCAAGTGGTTTTGAAAACCACCCTTGCAAAAAAAAAAACCAACACACTGTGGCACTCCACAGTCTCTCTCTCATAAGAGGTAGAATGTTGGACTTTGATGCCCTTCTACCTCTTTAATGTATTGTGAACGTTTTACTACCAGTTGCTGATGTGACAGTGGCAGCGTGAGCTGCTGTCCCTTTCCTGTTGTGGATCAATGCTTTACACTGTTCAGAGGCAGCTGCAGAGCAGCGCAGCCCATATTTGGTACGAACAACCATGGAGCCGTCTTGTTGGGGTCAGGATGTGTGGACAGTCAAATCATTCCACCTCGTATAATGACATGTGACAAATGATTGGTTGATTGTTTCACTGATTGATTTATCCATTGATAGGCTGAATTCCAGTTGGTACAGCCATTAAAAAGAAACATTTTCAACTAGCTATGTTGTTGCAGTGAGGAGCTTGTCAGATGAGCGAAGAGCTGACGTCACTGTACTGGCAGTGGGGGAAGTCAAACACTGTTCATTTGCCCACACTGTGATGGCTGTGGTTAAAAATCAGAAAAGTTTCCCTTTTACTGCCCATGTCACTATTTTCCAAGCTATTGAAGCAGTCATATTTTGAGGAGACAAACCCTCAGTGGCTGTAGCAACTCGAATTTAACCAGTGCAAACCCCAGGGCTCTTAACACCTGAACAGCAAATTTTCTAGCTTTGTAGTGTCTGAGCGGCAGGAAGTGAGGCGGAGGGACCGTGGGTGGGCTAGCTAGCTAGCAACAGTCTCTTTCAGTGATGCTGACCAGCAGTAGGCTAGCAACCAATCATGAGGCCTTGATGTCTGGCAGCCCGCTTTCATCATGCAGAAGTGGGTGTGGTTTGATCTAATCTGGTTGGAAAAATAATTGACGCAACCAGGACAGCAAATAAGTTAATTCATAAACAAGGGACTAAATTTTTGAGGCATCCATACAAAGAGGCAGTAGTTTGAGTCTGAAATAGTGAATATAGCAAACTGTGACCCTGGAAGGCTCTGCCGTGTTGTTATTTCTCTTGAAAATAGCCCCTTAGCTCATGTTATGCTTGTGTGAATGAGTCCCTCTTCCAGATGCCTTGCAGGCGTATGCAACCTGTTGAGTATCTAAGCTGGAAATCAGATCATTAAGAATTAAATTGCTAACACTTTTGAGAGTTGGTCCACTGATAACTGAACTCATTTTGTCTGTTATAATAAATCAGTTTGAAAAAATCTGTAAAGTCTGGCATCAGCTGAATCAGAAACTAAAATTACAGTAACTGCTGTTGAGAGTCCCATCGGTTGTTTCATTATTTACAGTACTGCCAGCTCCAACATCAGTCTCTAGATGACATCATCACTACTGTCTGTGTCTCTTCTGTTCAGCTACAGGTGAATCTGCCTAATTCATATAATGTGCTGTACATTATTGAAATAACATATTGTAATATATTAAAGTGTGGAGAATAGGCCCTTTGATGACATAGCAAGAAAAGCACAGATGTGATTGACTACATAATTAAAGGGTGTGACGGTTCCAGGGAGCTTCTTTTGTGCATTCTGAATCAAAGACATGGCTCACTTAAATGAAACTAAAGCCACATTCGACATGGATTTATTTCTTTTGAGGAGATGGGGTGATTTTATGGTTACCTGCACTGGTCAGTGATTTTAATCCCGTCTGTAACAAAGTCCATGTATATCAAAAGAAGACCTCAAAGGGTTTTTTTCGCCTGTCCTTCTACATTACGTTCAATAGATGAAAACATAATCAACATAAAGGCCTTTTTAGGAAACAATATGGCTAGATCCTGTATAAGATCATAAAATGTACTGTTGTAATGTTACATACGTTCCCTTCAGCTCTCCCACGTCCTCCTGAAGAGACTTGTCGCTTCTTCCATTGGTGTTGTTACACTTAAAACACACCAGACAGCGGCAAAGTATGACACGCAACAGTAATTACATTTTGTAACATAGATCAACGTGTCCCAGGAGTCAAAGGACTCTGTTCAATTTGCCGCTTGCCTACATCTGCAGCTCGCAGCAGCTGCCGCACTTCAACACTGCTTGGTGCGTTATCAGCATTAAAGATCATATCCTGTAATCACTCAAAATTAAAATGTCATCTGCAATGATGAGTTGGAATCATTGGAGTTGTTGTCTTCATGGACAAGGACAATGTAATAAAATGTTATTCCCCTGTTGTTTATTTATGCTTATACACTTTAGGTCATTTTAATGAACTAGCCTACTCTATTGATACACTGGGTGGAGCACGATAAATAATTGCCCTGTGGGGGCATAAGCCACTTTGATCCTGACTGCCTAAAGGGTAGTCATTGTAGTCCACTTCTTTATAACCCAAGCCGCCGTAGCAGAGAAGTAAGGAGCCCCAGTCAAACCAGGTAGCCTGTAACCAAACTGGGTGGAGCTTTGGCCTAACTCTGCAGGGGTTGAAGACAAGCAGAGACACCCTGCACACTATATTTCCTGTGTCATTAAGGAGCACGGAAACATGTTGGTGTATCATGCCCAGAGTCTTGTGTCATTCCAGTGAGAACAGACCCTGAAAAGGAGTCCAAGAGATAGAACCTTATGAGGGGACGTCAAGGGCGTCAACCAGAACATAGCCGTACATATGTCCTTGACACACAGCCCAAGGCTGTGGGACCAAAGTGGGAGGTTCCCCGCTTACCCATAGTCCTAAGAAATGCACTCACAAACCATCCCGCAAAGTGTTTTTCTTTTTTTTCGGAAAGGGCCTTCCCGGTCACACCATCCCAAAGCACAGAAATAGCTGTTCAGTGTATCTGATGGGGGCTGAGCATTCAACATAACATGCCAACACATGAACGGCCCCTGACCCCCCACAGGGATGTAATGCAAAAAGCATGTAACTGTATTACTATCGACCTGAACAAACTCCTTATGTTCTTGTAAACAAAGGAGGGGTATGGTCTGGGAGAAGCCCCACTGCGGTCACCAAGAGGAAGCAAGCAACTAGGGTGCACTGACAGAGCGGTTTATTCACACACTCTCTTAGCTGAGGTCAACACAAGCTGCAAAGCTGTCTTGAATGACAGCACCTTCAGAGAGGAGTGCTCTAGAGGCTCAAAGGGATCCTTCACAAGGCCTCAAGCACCAAAGGCAGTTCCGATTGTAGGGGAGGTATGAGAGGGAGTGGTGGGAAGGCACAAAGCAGCTTTCTTGGCCAAGGAGCATGTGCAAATGTGGGTCATCCTGCAGTGCCAAAGAGGACCATAGCAGGCAGCGGGTGTTGTGATGGCTGGCAAACAGATCCAACTCTGCTTTCCCAAGTGAAATACTGTGACACTGTTTGATTTTTGATGATGTATCATGAGGTGTTTCCCATGTTTTCCCAAAATTTAGAGCAAATATAAGTGGTAAAGGAGATATATGATGCCATTAACAGGCAACCAAATGATTTGCACCATGTCTTGAATAAAATTACTGATTTCTCTTGGTTTAAACATGGAAAAAAATTGGGATAATGTTGAAATAGATGACAATGGTATTTTCTGGTTTTAGATATTTTACTGCAAAAATGTTCTGTACTTTATCTCAGGTCACAATTCCTATTAGTTATGCCTGTCAAATGTCCATCTCTTCACATCATAGGTCTTCAGCTGAAATACATAAGCCACATGCGCAGAGTTTTTTACCTGCTAAACAGACTCTGTCTTTGTAGCGTGTGGTTGCTGCCAGCTTCACATAGTGCCTGGTGATAATGCAGTTGGTTAGGAAGTATCACTGTTAACTGGTACTGAATCAATGAACTGGATTGTTTTAATGACAGGATGCATTGATTTGATCACATCACATTGGCTATTTTACAAGGTATTTATTTTAATATTTTTAAAGAGGACTATACTTATATTTTTATATTGTATTAGATCTTGTTTTTTTTTTGTACCTGTTAGAGGGCCGTGTGGCTGTGCTTACATCAGCCGTGTGCAATGCCTGCATGGGTATGTGTGGCTTCCGTGGTCAGTGTAGCAGCTCCAGTTGATTAGAATAGAAACTGAGGCCGTGCAGTGGCAGACATGTCATCACTGCCCCATGTATTTTGGCTGTAAGGCCTATCCATTCATTGTCGGTTTGCAACACACCCACATGGGGCCTTGACTCTGCAGTGATGTCAGCAGCAGATGGCTGGTTTTGAACATTCCCTTGTAAATTTGGTCATCCTAATCTGATGCATGTTATAAAGTTCCACTTACAGCACAGAAGAACAGCGAGCTTTTGGTTGTTACATAAGTGCTGTCTGTCAAGCAAGCACAATACTAATGTCATGCTTTGCTTGGTGAAGAAATAGGCATTGATGTAAAATGGGGTCAATCACAGAAAGGAAAGGGAAAATCACCAATTGGAGTTTCAGATCACAGCCACCTTATAGGACAAAATTAAAACTCAATTATTGTCTCATGGAGTTAATAAACAGTTAACTGCTCTCTGTTTACTTTTGCATCTCAGTGTGTTTGAAGCCAATGATTAAGCAACTTAAGCCTGGCTTTTGACATGGGGGGAGGATTATGTGTGAGTGTTTATCATCAGACGCATTTGATAACTGAACTGTGATTCCAAAGAAATCTCTTTTCCCCCTTCCTAATCCAAACTGACAAGATAGGCCCGCACACAGTGCACCCTGCTTTGTGGCAAAATTGTCTCATCCTCCCTCCTTTCAGTAAACAAGCTCAGAAGTGACTGGACCTAAATGCTACACCAAGCAATATTATGTCCATGTGCAGATTAGAAATGAAGTGGTTTAAAGGGGGGGTGAGATAATGCAAATCTGCAGACTTCAACTGACAGTCTGTTCATGTACAAAGTACTGTAAATCAGGGGTAAAAATAATCAGAAAAATTAAAGGTAGGTGTAGCTTTCTGGGCCCAGAGATATTATGTCACATCCACACTGACACATTGGAGCATGGTTGGATTACTTAAGAACTGGTGTAGCATCATGTGGGCAGAAGTGGCTAGAGGGGAAGCTCCTTTATGCTGTTAATGCAGAAATCTGGGCTACACAATGTGCCTTGATCCTCTCAGCAGGTGACTAAAACATGACAAGAATTTAATTTCAAACCAAGCAGTCACGGGTGGTTGTGTATAAAACACAAAAATGTGACAGGAACTTTCCCATTTTCATGTTTTTCCATCACAATCACATACAATAGCTTGTCCTGAGGTTATGTTATGGTTAATCACTCAGTGTGTAAATCATGTAGAGGGGAAAGGTTTTAAATCCCAGTCTTTTGTTGGCTTGGAGAAGCAGTTATGTGTCAAGAAATGTCATTGTTATACCCTTGTTCCATATGACAGTGATGCACATGGGAACACTCTATACTTCACCAAGTGATACACTGTGTAGCTCTGAAGCTGACAAAAGGCTGTAGGCTATTGCACATGCAGAAGACATGACCGAATGAATCAATAAACAATATAAGAAGTAAAATATTATAATACAGTGTGTAAAGACATATATGTATTTACTTTTTAATTTTTTTTTTTTTACCTCTAGTCAGTTAATAAAATAAATCAACACTATATTTTTTGTAATCCTCTTTGCCTTGTCATCTATCTTTATTTTTTTTGCTAACTAAAAATAATGTGCGCTAGTGAAACTGATAAGAGAAGCTAAAACTTAAGGCAGAGTGCTTGCTGAACTAGGAGGTGCTGTGACATCATTCCAACAACCCAAAATTTTGAAGTTCCATTAGTCCCACTGGACTGAAAATAAATTTCTCAGATGGCCCATTATTTCAAAACTACAGCAGTAAATGGTTTATTATTATTACGTGCAATTGCTGCTGTAGTTACTGTATGCCTCTGTGCCAGCAATAGCTGTAACAGGAGGCATTATGCTTACGAATGTCTTTCCATCTGTCCGTCCGTCCATTCCATTGTGAACGTTATATCTCAATAATGCTGCGACACAAGAATTTCTTCAAATCTGGCACAAATGTCCACTTAGAGTTAATGATAAACTTTTGATTTTGGTGGTCTCATTCTTTGTTTGTCTCATTTTTGTAAACACAATACTGCAGGAATGCCTTTGAGGGATTTTTTTTTTTTTTTTTCAAATTTGGCACAAACATCCACTTGACTCAAGGATGATTTCATTTGATTTTTGTGGTCAAGGTCACCGTGACCTTGCATCTGTCTCATTCTCAAGAATACGATATTTGAGAGAAATTTCTTCAAATTTGGCACAAACATTCACTTAAAGTGAAGAATGAAATGATTTGATTTTGGTGATCAAAGGTCACTGTAACCTTGCATCCATCTTATTTGGTGAACGTGACATCTGAAAAAGGCCTTGGGAGGAGTTCATGTGAACGTGATATCTAAAGAACACCTTGAGGGAATTTCTCCAAAGTTGACACACGTGTCAACTTAGACTCAAGAATGGGCTGATTTGAATTTGGTGGTTGAAGGTCACTTTGACCACACAAAACATGTTTTTGGCCATAATTCAGGAATTTATGCTTTAAGACATAAATGTCTAACAGAATAAAATGATGAAGTGATGACATTTTATGTCCGACCGGTCAAAGGTTATCTTAACTGTGACATCATATTGTTTTACAAAAACCCTTTTCTGACCATTATTCAGTGCCATATGTCAGGAACAGAAGGGGAGACATTTAATCAGATACTGAATTGGTGACACTATTATTTGGTGCCCACCCAATTGTATAGATCTGTGCTGCCAGGAGGAAGATGTTTGTGAAGCATCTATGTTTTCACAGACATGGATATAAACTGTAGCTTCAATGGAAGCATACAGCTCCAAAGCGGTAATTCTAGTTTCGTGCATAGAGTTAGCTTTTCAGCTAAACTTGCCAGTCACTCAGTTCTCTCATTTGCTCTGCCGATGTTACACACACACAAAAAAGAAAAGCTTGGATCACTCCTTGATCTGGATATATATGCCCTTCTCATTATCATATAATGACTACTAAATTGTTTCCCTGGGGAAAAGAGGAGGTAGAAAAATTATTAAATGTGTGCCGGGGTGAAAAACAACTAAGAGGCACAACAAGCAAAAGCTAAATAAGTGAAAGCTAATAAATGTTTGAATTGATTTTATCAACCTAATATAGTACATTTATTTATTTCAATAAATAACTTTACTGATATATTCTGACTATTTACTGCCTATTGTCACTTCAGGAGCTCCATACACATCCACCCTTAGCTATAGAGAATTAGCATTTGCATTTAAATCAGTCTTGATCCTTTATCTCTTCGCTAGTTGGAGTAATACCGCATGGTGAGACTACATCAATACTTTCTTTGTCAGACTCTACTCTCCTGTATGTCTAGGGATGAAAGCCATACACATACCGCTCTCACACACATGCTGATAAATATGCTGCTGGGTGAAATGGAAGGCAAGTGGTGAGACATAGTGGCCATGTTGACAGAGCACAGGACATAAACAGATACTCACACACACAGACATGCTCCCACTGTCAACATGATATTTTCTGCCAAATTTCCACTCTCAGTGTCCCTAAAGAAAAAAAAACTTCCTGAGGCTGTGTTGATTCATGCTGTAGCTTTATCTTCTGTCTTTGCAAAATATTACTGTACCAGAATACCAATATACAGTATGAGAGCGCTGTTTAAGATCTGCTTTCTTTATAAAAGCGAAAAACCCCTCAAGAAGCAGCTCAGGTAATCCAACCTTCCACTTATTGCACATCCAACTGATTTTAAATGGAGGCCACTTGGTAATAAATTGCGTGAGCACTGAACCAGCTCTTATCTAACAGGTGTGGCAGCAGGACTAGGAGCAGAGGTAGAGGAGGGGATAGATGGAAGATAAGAGAAGCCTAGTGCTGCTGACCTATCCTTCACGGACCATTTCCAGAGGTGTCAGTGTCAGCCCCTCCATCAGCAATCAGACCAAGGGCTCTCAGGAGCCACAGAAGCCCAGTGCCCAATTCACACTGATGTGAGCGTCCATGCAGACTTAACTCTAAACAGAGTTTGTGCGCATTGGCTGTCTTTTCCAGGAAACCAAGATGAGATAAAAATCTTAAATTTATGATGTTTGCCTTATTCATAAGCTGGAAGGCAAAACAAATCATAGATTGGATGCTTTAAAATGGGCCTTTGATTATAATTTCTGTGAAACAACAGACAGAAAGTCAGTTGACAAAAATGTTGGCTACCCACTAATCAAAAAAAAAAATATGACCAGGTGCCGTTATTGTTTAGGGCAGGTGGGAAGGGTGGTGGATTACTCCAACAACCCATGACTTTCACCTTGGCGGCTGGTGTTTGCAACCACGTGCATGTCAGAGAAAAACACAACCATGTGCGTTTGTTGTTTAAGTAAAATAAATGTCAATTTGCAGTGTTGTACTGATGTAGTGCATTTATTTTGAAAGAAACTTTATGCTAACTGTACATTTCCTCTAAACACGGAAGTGTATTTTGAAAACAGACAATGAATGCAACAGTTTGAAGTTGACACTGTGTCTCAGAACAAAAACAAACCAACACAGGCAGGGTATCTTGCACGTCATATCCTGACATGGAAAGTCCATGACCAAACATCAGTATGTAACAAGGTCCGAGTAAGAATGTGTTGGTATTATTGAAACACACTGTTACTAACTGTAACCACAGGGGGCGCCAAATCAACCAGGACTAAAATTTTAAGGATTGAAACTTAAAGTGTTTGTGGTAGTCTCTTTTATTTCTTCAGCCATCATCAGTTACTGCTACCATGACGGTGATACAGAATAGACCCACCTAAGCCTTTTTTAAATTTAGGGTATTGTTAAAGTAATAAGTCCATATGCATTGTGGGAAGTTTTCAGAACTCCAGGAATGTAAATGATTACTACACAGTCAGTTCTTACCCACCTTTCCTTTTCTTATTACAGCACTACATCTATGTCTGTGCCCAAGTGTCTCCTCTAAGTCCGCTCCCTTCAGAGTTTACAGATGTTCCACAGGAGATAATATATTCTGTCCGGTATGGTTAATGTGCTCAGCCTCCCTTTGCCTCTGTCTCTAGGGGGTCTTGCATCAGTGATGAGTCTTTCTCACACAAACGCAAATGCCAGACGAATCGCTGTACAGAATTTGATTCACTGCCTTCTCTGAGTACTCATCCATCTCCTGTTTGTCTCCCTCTTACCTCCCTCCCTCACCCTTTTTTTATTTGTCGTGTGCCTTGTTTTGCCCATTTATTCTCACTCTAACTCTTGAATGGAAATAAGAGGCAGAGTTGTGAATATTTATGATATTTTCTTGGTTCCATATCCACAGATTGCCATTTGCAGAAAATGCCTTGCTCGTGGCTTTTTGTGTATTCAACTCCAGCTTTCTCCATTTCTCCTCCTGCTTCTCTCTTTCAATGTATATATTAAAGTATTATCATGCTTGTGTCTTGCTGTATCCACTACAGTTATGCCATGTTTGTGGGCTCAAAATCTACCACTGATCTTGGCTGCTCTGCCTTAACCTGCCAGTTTTATCCTTCTCTGCTGCGATTGGGGCATCTCATATTAATTCTACCTGCTTGTTTAATTTGCCGGCTTGGCTGCAGTAATTAAAGCTTCAGGTGATATTGGGGGAAACACGTGCAGGGAATGTTTGAGATTAGTAGGTAATTAACATGACGAGCGAGGACAAGCAGAGCTGCTGCAAGAGCTGTTTTATTCCTGACAAGCACACAGGTTAGGGCTGGGAGGCTCCATGGGAAATGACAGAGGGCTTTGTATCTAGTGACAAAGTGGGTGGAGGCTTTATTATAACGCCTCTAGAGCTGAGGGGGAAACTGTGACCTCGGACTGACTATTATGATGCAAACATTCATTACTGAACGAAATCAGTTTATTCTGTACAAAGTCTAAGTCATCAGCCTTTAAATACCTCAGTTTTTATGAAATCACTGACTGTAAAAGCTAAATAAAAGATGGGTTTATCTTTCTTGTTTATATGCCACCGAGGAGGCAAACACAGTACATAAACTTTAATTTAGAGACCAAATAAAGAGCAGACAGCATGTCTTTTACAATCATATCAAACCCAATGTACAGGGGTGTACAGCTGCTGGTCCACAGATCTGTGTGAGCTCATAAGGCTCTGTTTGAGCAGCCCTCCCTGCCTGAAGCGTAGCTGAGTCAGACTGAAGTGAGAGGACTGTGTCTGAGACGAGAGGTTCTACTGCCACCAACCCCTTTTTGGCATAAAACTTGCACACGTTGTTGCTCCATGTAGAAATAATGAAAGAACAATGTCATTCTTTATGCAGGAAACCTTAGACCACTTGTTTGGGAGGTACATAGTTCACACTCAGAAGCAATCAGGAATGCATGCAGACACATAGCTCCCTCTCCTCATCTCACACTTAGAGACAAATGTATGCAACCAGAGAGAGAGGGTTGTTAATGGGGCAATAAATGGTGATCTAACCGGATCATTTCAAATAAAAGACAAACCCCAGTCTTCTGGATCACCTTGTTACTTTGTACAGATTTCTGCATAAAACCATAAACTTCTTGTGTATATAGAATTATTTTTAGCAAAGGGTTGCTGAAAATCTCACTTTTCCCTGCCATCACATCCCTCTATTCATTTGAAATTACTACTTTTAAAAAAGTATTCAGTGCAATCATAAAAAATAGGTAAAATAGGGGTTAATAGGGGTAAAAATAAAAGGAAATGCAGACTTTGTGGGGCAAAATGCACCCAAAATGTGTTAAAATTGTGAGATCATCACTAAAAAATCCTTCAATTCTCTATTTCAAATATAGCACCTGGGGCATTATAAGGTCTCGTGAGCACATAATGACAGTATGAGCACATGAAGGCAAGGGCGTGGGTTTTGAATCAACACTCCAGGGGACACATAAGAGGGGGAAGGTTCAAGTTTTAGTGCCAAAAATTTTATTTCCTGCATCTTGGTAAATTTTTCTGCATTCATTTTGTGCATTTTCATCAAATAATGTTGCAAATGTGTTCAATTTTGTCAAAAGAAAAGTCCTTTACTACTTACATGTTTTTTTTGAAGGTGAGGAGCAAATGCACATGTTCTAAATATTGAGGGAGTCAACTCCCCAGAGTCCTCCATGACATCAACATCTACTGTATTTCATGTTTTCATGAAATGGTTAAAAAAAAGCCCAAAGCAAGCTAAAAACTAAATTAAGAGTTAGAATTTGTAAGCCAAAATGCATCTAAAGTGCATTAAATCTGTGCAATCATACCCTCCTGGGGCATGTAATGAGCACATAATGACACTATGAGTGTATATGAATGAATTTTACCTAATATTTAGGCTCTGTTGCTTTTATTAAGCCTCTAAAACAATTAATTTACACACGCGCGCGCGCACACACACACACGCGCACACACACACACACACACACACACACACACACACACACACAGTAAAATGAGTGTTGAAAAAAAACAAAACAAAACAAAAAAAAAACCA
>JAPZEB010000008.1:25397337-25430303 GCA_029783705.1 Chaetodon striatus | reverse complement strand
ATAACCACTAAATCAGTACAGAAATCATGACTCTCAACTCTCTATGTGTTTCACGCATTTTTGTTTTAAAACATATACTACTGAAAAAGTGCAAAGCATCGCCTGTAACAGAAAATAAAGATCACATAACTTCAAGTAAATTGTCTTTAAGTTGCATTAATTGGCATATAATCAACTAAGGAAGGAAAGAAAAAGGAGAATGTCGCTGCTGTCATTAAAGGGCAACTAAAGTTCTTTAAAGACGGAAATGATGAACATCCGCATCTCATACACAGCATAAGGAAGACATTTTTTTTTTTTTTTTTTACTGAACGCTGTAACTCAGGTTTCTCCACCAGCGAGCCAGCTTGCTTTTCCTGCACTGCCACCCACTGCCAACATATGCCACCTCCATACACAAGTAAACGCACCAGGACTCTGTACACAAACTACACACATGCACGCACGCACGCAGACACAAGCACATATGAAAATTAATATACATGCTAACACCGCCATCCCTCTAATAAACACACAGACACCCCCACGCTGTTTATGCACACACACACACACACACAAACTTTGTTCTTCTCATCTGGCCTCCTCCTCTCCTTGTCTTTATTTTAATCTGCAGGAGAGGAGTTCACCAAGAAGTCAGCGGGGCATACAGGAGTTGCGCCTCCAGCGTCACACACTTGCATGCATGCACACACATACACACATGTACACGCAGAGCCACGGGGACACAGAGCGGGATGGTGCGGAATGAGGAACAAGGCGAGGTGGAGGTAGGACGCATCAGCATTTTAAATTAACCAATGGTAAACAGAGAACAATTTGACATCAAGAACCCCCCGCATGTCTTCCCGTAGCGGTGAGAAAAATAAAAGAACAAAGCATGAAAAAGTGCAGCATTCTGCCAGACTGACAAAGATGTTTGTAAAAAAAGATGAAGCAAAAAAAAAAGAAAAAGATAAAGATATTCATTAGCGTTTTTATATATGCACATACATTACACCTTTAATGATATTTATTTCAAAAATACACTGGAGCGTGGCAGGGGGGAGGATATTAGTGGTTAAAAAGAAAAGGACTGATGGTGGAATAAATGAGAGTGAGAGAAAACAGAGAGAAAGATGGAGAGAAAGAAAACGAGAAAGAGAGAGAGATCTGTATGTAGGTTATTGCAGTCTCACTGCACCACTCTTGAATTTCAAACAAGAACCCTGGGCAGAGCAGAGAGCAGAGGAGAGAGCAGAGGAGAGGAAAAGGAGGAAAGACAGAGAGGCGGCGGGGCGAGAGAACGAGCAACGAGCTAACACTGGAGGCTAACAGGAGGCAGGCAAGAGAAGTGGTTATTAATGAGATATCTTAACTAAAGGAGGGCAACAGGGAGAAGGAGAGGAGATGGAGGAAGAGAGGGGAGAGGCATGGACCTGGAAGAGGGAAGCACAACTTTTGGTAGAGAGCGCAAAAGGGGCTGAAGAGGTGAATGACAGGCTAAAGATATCTACACAAAACTGACGTGTCCTTCCTATTTTTTTTTACCTCATTGCTCACTATATTCCCTCAGTCTGTCTGCATATGCTGCTGTATTTCTTATTTTCTATGTGCGCATGTATGAAACTGCACATTTCTGCTTGTGTGTGAGCGTTAGGTTGCAGCATCTCTCTAATTGTTGGTGTATTAGAGGGCCAGCTCTTTGATCTGGGGGCTGTGCCGGGCCTCAGCACTCGCTGCGCAGGGTGGTCTCCCATCATGCTCGGCTGATCACAGACGCAGCCTCACTATTGGCTGCCTGGCAGGCCCTCCCATCAGCCTCGATGCTACACGCCTCTGACAACTTCATTAGCCCGACTCGACCCTCCAAGTCTACTCTGCTATACTGTGCTCTGCCAGCAACAGGAAGCTAGCGCTGGTACAGCTGCACAAAACAAGTAGCACGATAAGAGGCAAGACAACACAAAGAAAAACAAACACATTTGGTTGCATGCAATAATTAGTCTTTGACTAATCTTTCTTTTCCTGATTCTCAAAAAAACATCATGATTGTAAAAATTCACAAAGGCTTTTTTTTTTTTTTAAATATATATTATGTTCTACATATCCTAATGCTGCATTCACTGAGGTGTACTATCCCTTTATTATCAGACTAATAATTGATGATTTTTTTATCTGATGAATAAGGCGGAATGAACATGAGGAAGAAAGACGAATGGAATTTTAATTCGCTGTCCTCTATTATATGGCTATTCGAATACATTAAAGGCATCTCTGTCTCTGTCAATCAGTCTGTCTCTTCTTCTCCCTCTCACAAAAACACACACACAAGCCTGTACTCGTGAAAGATATAGTGCTGCCTCTTCTCTACACATTAGCATACATTGTGTACTGTTTGAGACTGAAATGAAGTTGTGAGAGTGAAGGTGTCGGCTACAGCATGTGATGTGTGCGCATTTTTGCTCTTAGTTAGACTAAAAGCCTATGTTTCCTTTCTCACAGCATATGCTTTAATCCTTACTCCTCTTTTTTTTGCTGAACTTTGAAGATGGTTGGTAGATGCACTTCAGGTGCACATGTGTAGGCGCACTGTGGTAATGTATTTACATTTTTGTTTACGTTGCAGTAGAACTTTAAAAGAATACTAAGGCCTAATTATTTGTATAGACAGAAAAAGTGCCAATTATTGTCTTATTTTACTCAACCCTACGTTTTTAGAGACAGCTGAAAGCTGTATGCTTGTTTAATGCTTCATATGTGAATATAAAGTAAATATATTAAAAAGATCTGTAACCGATCTCAATCAATGGCTGACGGACTGAAGCCTCGCTTATTCTTGAGATATCAAATATCGAGATGAGAGCTCATCTCCGATGCTTCAGCTTGTCACAACAAAAACTGATTGACGGTCCATATCATCAATAGCCTTTAATCATTTACAGGCGGAGCTGACACATCTAGGACAAAGCATTTATAACATCCCATTTTAAATGACAGTAGTCATAAATCTGATCCCATTAACAAATCTTTGGTTGTCTTTCATTCTGAAAGTGTCCCTACTGGTGAATATGCAAGCTCTTCAATTTCCAGGCCACTCAAACTTCTTTTTTCCCATGAATCACAGAGATTAGAGAGGAAGCAACTACGTCTCTTCTCAGGACAACAGATTTAGTGTAAGTCCACCTGGCCAGCACTTTGGACTGATTTGATTTCCAGGCTGCTGAACAAGACAGGTACTTGTAATACTGGGGTTCGGTAGCCGGTAGAGCAGGTAATCCAGGTTTACCATCGTTGTAGCTCAGTGGTAGATAGGTGAACTATTGAACCCTGTCCCTGCAGCTGAGGCTTGGTAGTGTAGCAGGCTAATTAGCCGGTCGCAGGGATGAGAAAAAAAAAAGATATCTCTCTCTTCCTCCCCTGCTCCAATTTTACTTCTTTTCATCTCTCATTCATGAGCCCTTGGTGGTGCCCTTGGCATTGGGTATGTAAACTATCAATTCATACCATCACACACAGACTCAGGGCTGGCATTATAAAACCATAGCACAGGTTGCATAATGAGCACACAGCTTAATGAAGTTGTTTCAGAGGTGATGCTGTGTGGAGAAGAAAAATCAATGATTATTTCACAATCCTGAGACATATTTTATTTAATGTGAATTTAAATGCAGTTTGCTGGATGTTACTTCAAATATAACCTGTGGAGACTGTTATATTTCCTTAGAATCAAGTAAACTGCATAAGCATTCCTCTCCAAATCATTTATTCATCCATTACCTCTGTCATCATATGGCCACATTCAAACACTCAGTAGTTCCAGTTACTCTGAATCCAAGCCCACATAGTGACCACTTCCTGTGGTCACAGTTTTAGAGAAAAACTTGAAGAGCGAATTGCGACACACTGGTTTAACCCGCACCACTGGTCGCAGGCTCCAATCCAGCTCAAATAAATAACGCCGTGCCATGTCTTCTCCCTTTTTTCTTTACTTTTGATTTACAGGAAAACAGATTTCGGGACTGTGTAACTCCTAGAATACAAATCTAAGACTTTACTATTTGAATACATATAATACAGTACTCAACATAACAGATAGTAGTATGTATAGTGTATAATAAAGTACATATATTAAGATTTTTTTTTTTTTTTTAGATAATCGGTCATTCATCAAGAAAGACCAAACATTCACTGGTTCCTACTTGTCAAATGAGGATTTGCTGTTTTTCAAACTTGTAAATAATTGGACACTCAATATCTTTGGATTTTTATTTTTTATTATTATTATTTTTTATTTATTTATTTATTTTTTAAAATTTTCTGATATTATAACGAGTAAACAATTACACAAATTACTTAAAAATAATCAGTGGTAACCCTAAGGTCGAGAACTAGTTGGACAAAATACGAAATCTAAAGATATGACCTTGGCTCTGACACACTGTGATGTTTTGTTTTCGGGATTTTCTGATATTTTATAGACTAAACAATACATTTAAAGTAATCACCAACAGTCCAATAATTAAGCACCTGTAGTTATGGCTTTCTGTGTGTTTGAGTTCATTTTAGTTTATCCACAGTCTTTCATTCTACTGTTTTATTAATCAAAAAAACAAAAGTGAAAATATCCATCCAGGAAAAGATTGTTCTTCGGCTCTTCAAGCAAAGAGATGGCTGGCTGGATGGCTGAGAGAGAAACTCAATCCCGCCTCCTGCTGAGGGAGAGACGAGTGCTGGCTGTCGACAGGCACACCACCTGACTACCACACAGCTACTGATTTGAAACGACAAGTCAAGAGAAGTCAGGAGTAAATAAGAGAGATATATAGAGAGTGAAAAAAAGAGGGAAAGAGAGAGAGAGAGGGGTAATAGATTTGAGAGTGTTTTTGGGGAGTAAACAGATGGAGTAAACACAGCACGAGGGAAACCAGGGGACTCCCACCGAACCCGCTCAATGTGTCACTGACACTGCAGAGCAGAATCAACAAAGTGCTCTGAGGGCAACATGCACACATACATACGCACACACCCACACAATCACACACAGTTCACCAATTGGCAGGATGCTGGGACCCAGAGCTCCTATCCAGAGCAGTGACAGGCACATGGAGAACAAGCTGGCTGACAGCACATGACAACTCCTCAGCTAGTGAAAAGGGAGAAAGGCATCTCCTACCTTCTCTACTTTCTAACTGTGGCTTTAACAAGTGGCCTGAATATAGGGTGGTGAAAATACAGTAACACTAATATTTTCAGGATATTTAGTGTGAAATATCACTCTGTATTGAGGCATGGCTATAATTTGCCCTCTCTCATCTCATCTCTGATCGCGATCTAAACCTCATCCTAGCACCCATCTGTATCGCTCCTCTCTCTCCAATTTCATCCATGCCCCCAAACCTGCTTGCACGCCCAAACTGCGCTGCTGTGTGCCAGCGTACCAACAGGCCTGTAGGCCTGTCCAAGAGAGAGATAGAGAGGAAGACAGAGAGACGGAAGGTAGCCAATTAAGATTGGGTAATGGGAGAGTGAATGTGAGAATGTGTGTGTGCTCGTGCACACTAGTATGGGTGAATGCCTGACTTCAAGCGGCTGCAAGTGCACTTGCTCTTGTGTGTGCATGTGCGTATGTGTGTGGTGCCACAGGCTGTGCACACAGCCAAACTTAATTTAGCAGGCCCGGGTTTTTAACACAGGCCTGAAGCTAGCCAGCAAGCTATAGCTGGACCAGAGAGCCAGAAGTTAACAGGCACATTGCTCTCCTAAACCCCCTGAGATCTCGCTCCCAGCCTGGGGGGCCAGAGAACTCATTTAGTCATTGATGACCATCACTGATCACATCCTTGTGGTCATATCTTTCCGTCAGGCACTTCATTACAATAAAGCTTTATGGAGCAAAAACTTTTCCCCCTCCGACTTTCAAGACCTTGACAGTTGACAGTGCTAACAGAGGTACGGGGACCATCCTGCTGTCATTGACAAAACTTCTGACATGGTTTGTGATTGTTTGGGAAGTGACATTTTGGAAGACTGCTACCACTTGCATTGCTGTATACAGTCTGACAGACTCTGCTTTTAAGCCATGAAGAACAACAGAGGACAACAAAGGTGGAAACATCCAACATATTTCTGTTTTCTCTATGTCCCCTGGAAGGGGAGCAGAAAAGACATGCTACTTTGTGTATATGAGCGTGTGCAGTACCCATGTGTAATGTATATGTGGTGCACGTGTGGCATCGGGGCTGAGATGGATGTGGCAACATGGAATTTTTGTAGTGCAGTGGGGCATGCCCTTGACGTTGTTGTCACTGATAAAAACACAGACGCAGCAACAGTCTGAACACAAGCACACACCTTGATCACTGGTGTGTATGGGAATTCACGCCTGGGGATTTAACACAACAAAACAGTGTTGGATTGTGTCTGAGCCTCCAAACAAACAAACATGTGCCAAACTAGCTAAGCAAATAGCAACCAAAATTTCGCTTGTCTGGCTTGTACACTGTTTGGCTATGGAATTAATAAATATTGCATCAATGAAAAGTAGATCAATTACAAATGACGGTGGGTGGATGTAGCCTAAAGCTAAAGATTGCAGAGTGACAATCAAACTAAACATATGAGGCATGTGTGTTTGTGCATGCATGGGGGAGTGTGTGTGTGTGTGTGCCTAAATATGTGCGCACAGTTCACACTGTCTCTCTGCGTGTCTCAGTGTGTGTCGTCTTATTCTACGAGGTAATAGGCAGTCAGCTTCACAGCCAGAGCATGACCTAGAAAGTGAAACCACACGGCAAGGGACTAAATGTGTCACATGGGCTCAATCATTTTCTCTCTCTCTGAAGACAGAGAGAGAGAGAGGGAGGAATAGGGGAGAGAGAGAGAGAGAAGGCTTCTACCAACCCGCTGCACTCAGAAGCTAATTAAGTCATTTGAAATAGCCACAGAGGGTACCTGTATGCAATCTCGCCAAGGCAAAGGGTTGATGAGGCTCTGCGAGGCCCCAGGCTAACTTCAAAAAGAAGGCAAAGGAAGCGAATGAAAGACAGGAGGAAAAGGAGAAAGAAAGAGGGAAAAAAAAGTGAAGTGGATTTTTTAATTGAAGCCCAACTTGAAGAAGAGCATGTGCGTCTGTGTCTCCTCGTGTTGTGCAGCAGCAAAAAGGTTAAGCATGCCCCCAGCAGCGTATGTCTGCACACACAGGCTCCTCAATGGGTAGCAGGTGTGAAGATGCAGGGATGGAGGGATGGAGGGGTGCAGGAGAAAGGCTCCAGATAATAATTGAGAGAGTTCACTGAGCGGCCATGTCATACGGCGTGCATGTGTGTATCCATGAACTCCCCATCCCTCAATGGCGAATTCTGCACAAACACACACCTGTGTGTAGTTGCTCTGTCCCTTCTTAGATAGACGCTGAACTTAAAATGGACACTTTCTAATTGCACACTTAATTAAAATGTACAGATGACAGCACGGGAAAGAGAGGGGGTTAAACTGAGAAGCCGCTAATCCAGTGAGAGAATATGGACTGTAATTTTGCTAGATTTCCAAACCTCAGATGATATAAGTAATCTACAGCTGTGCTTGAACAGAACACACACATCTGAGGGTTTTGTGCCCTAACACGCATACCCTCACCAGGGGCAAGCCTGGCGACACCAGCAACTGAACTGGGTCACACACACACACACACACACACACACACACACACACACACACACACACACACACACACACACACACACAGAGACACACACAGACACACAAAATTCCATTATGTGAAGTTATGGTTTTCCAATAAGGACTTGAATTCTATGGAAACAGTACTCTTCAAAATCAACCCTCGGTGATCCCCTGACTTTTTTAAAAGACAGGTTACATTTTTCAAGTCTGTCTTAAAACAACACTCACATATGTAAAAATGCTCAAGCAGGTTTCTACCTTCCCCGTCCCATACTTCTACCTCCATTGCTCGGACCACATACATCTTCAAGTTCAACCTTCATTTTAATGTCAACCACACACCTGAAAAGTTTCGTGACTGCATCTTCCAGCAGTGTGACGCTATCGCTTTGACTAAATCTTTCCACAGAAAGACACACAGACAGCCAGACAGACATATAAACACCTGGCAAAATATTTTAAACAGCTTTTGTGGTAGTTTCCGCTATAGTCGGTGTCACCACGACCACATTTTACAATAAAGACACACACAGACTCACGAGGTGAAAACAATTGCAACATTGTCGCGGCTGGTAATAAATGCAGTCGCATTTGGCAGAGGATCTGAAGTACACATAATGCTTTGTTAAAAGGGATCCCCAGCTATTGTGCAGATGAAAGTCGGTTTCATTAGGACTAAAACTCAGCCTGTGAAAACAGCTGTATGATGTGTTTTGTGGCTTTGCAGGAGCTTTGTCAAGTCTGAGAAAATAACCCTGATGATGTTATCGGGTTTACCTCAGTGTGGGCTTTTAAAAATCTTCATTTGAAATTAAGCTTGTGTTATAAACTTGACCCAATTTACTATGATTCAAATAATAACTTGACATATTTGTACAGGTTTAAAGGTCTTCTGAGCCCTTCGTTACTATTGTACCTTCATTTTACCTTCAAATACACAGGATTAATCTATTTTTGGGGGGTATAATTATTATACTATATGTGCAATATTCACAGATGTACTATGTGTAGCTTTTTAGTTGTTACACATATTTATTGTTTATTATTTATTTTTGTGGGGATTGGATGGTTGGATGTATGGAGGATATGGTTTTTAACTGTCAGCACCCTACAAGAGTAGCACTCCTAAATTTGTTGTGTTCTTTAATGAGACAGTGACAATTAAGACATCTCCTGTTTCTGAAAGTGCTTAACAAATTATTACTGTCTTTGAATTATTTTAGAGACAATGTGGCAAAAAGTGTCACACATTACCAGGGTAGTTTTCTAAATAATGTCCATATTAGACTTTTAATCTAAAGCAGCATAGGACAAAACCATTTTGAAAGTAACTGTTATTACATAGAAATCTTCCTTATCCCAGAGGAAATGAAAGTGGGACACACTTCCTTTGGAATGCTACAATTCAAGTGGTTTTTATTTTTTTATTTTAGTTGTACATTTTTCTTATCAAACATTTTGACTTGTTAAAACTTTCCATAACTCCCGTAAGCGACGTGCTCTCGATTTTCCCACAGAGTGTCTGACACGAGAAAGGGAAAAATGATTAAAAGTGTGCAAGGCAAATGAGGACTTCAGCTCCAAGACTGGAGGGCCTTCCAACTATATTTAAAACAGCAACAATAATCACAGTTATAATTTGGTAGAGATGGAAGCCCTTTGACGCTGGGCTCCAGTCTTAATTTGTAATGCTTTTTAAATATTTGGTTCTTTTTAGAAGAAAGCCAAGTTCAATAGCCTTTGGTGCTGAAAAATAAACCAAAAAGAAGGGCTGAACGGCGTGTTAATCACTGCCTCATCAGTTTCCTTTAAAGTATCAAACACGTGGAGTATAAGTGTACAAAAGGGGCTGGCTTGCTTTTACTGACAGTAAAAAGTGTAAATTAAAAGGAAACATGGAAAGAGTGAAGTGCTGACATTGCAATTGCATGGTACGTGTCCTCACTATCTCCTATCATTTTACAAGAGTAAAGTCCTTTTCAGACCAGGTCCATATATTTTAACTGACATTGTCTTGTGCTTAAAAAAAATACAATCTCATGTTGTGTCAATCACATTTATACACTAACTCCAAAACTGGGTTCAGAGTCCTGTAACGGGTAAAAATATGTATATATAAAAATTCATGGGTATGGGCACAGGTAAAAATGAACTACACACGGAGAATAAAACAAATGAAAAAGATATGCAATGTGTGTTAAATATTTTGATACTTAAATCATTTCAACGTTTGACCCCATCATCCCATTCATCACTGACATAGTGGACTCCAGCAGTGAAACTTTGCAGCTCGAGGATGAGGTGGCAGCCTACACTGAGTTCAAGATATCCAAGGAGGATCCTATGGAGGTGTCATGGTGGTGTAAGGAGCATGCTAAAATGTGTCCTAACCTGGCAGTGATTGCGCAGAATATTTTCACCATGCCAGCATCGAGCGCAGCCAGTGAAAGAGACTTTTACTCCACTGCATTTGTAATTCAAGGAGGGAAAACCCAGCTTAATGTGAGTAACTGTAGCCTGTGTGTGTAATGATGGGTGTGGGTCGGTTCACAAGACTTTTATCAACAGGTGCGGGCCAACACATTCTCACTCTGACCTCGTCACATATTGACGTTTGGGCGTGGACTTTCTATGTCAAGATACAACGTGAAAGGTATCCTGGGTGTGTTGGTTGTTGACGTTCTGGGATGCCGTGTCAACTTCAGCCTGTTATATGCATTGTCTTCTTTCAAAATACACAGGAAATTTACCATTTACATACAGTCCCTTCCAAAATAAACGCATTACATTGGTACAACACTGCAAATTTTTCCTTAAATGAGTAAAACACTTGGTTGGGTTTAGGCAACAAAAAGGACAGGTACTGAGCTTTACATGTAAAATGTACGGGAAATATCAGGTTTTCAAAAATGGACCCGTGCAGGACTCTGCTGGAGTTCTCCCCAGTGGAGAGAACCAGTATTCCTGTATTGTGAATTTTCGCAATGAATGTTTGTTGCAGCGTTGGAGGGTACTGAAAGACTGGCCAACACATATTTGCTGTTGGGCTTTTCATCTGATTTCTGGTCCATAATAAAAATAAATGTTAGTTTTATCCTTTAAAGTTGCTATCTGGGTCAGATTACCTTGGCAGAGTTCTGGTGGGTGGGATGGCTGAGGTGCACCTGTAATGTTACAGGTGTAAACCTTGCCTATAGGATTTTTAATAATGTCAATATTAAACTACAGATTGCTTCCAAAGTTTTCTTGATAATCCTAGAAATTTGTGTCCTTTTGATTAAATCTTATTCAAAATTAAAAAGTTTCTTTTGAACTTAGGCACTTAGATTTAAAGTGTGGAACACTAGGACCACTCAAACTGGTTTTCTGCTGTCTATATTTGTAACCTGTACTCTACAGACTGCCAAGGAATGTGCCAGTATCAACATGTTTAAATTCCACTAAAGATTCCACCTAAATGGCCCATTCACAAACAATTCCAGCCTGTCCTGGCCTGATGTGAGCCTCCACCCCGGCACTGGAGCTAATGCAGTGGCATGCTGTGTTACCATTACTCTGCACCCTGGACTCAGGTGGCCTTACACCTTGTTTGGTAACTGTATCTACTTGGCGGCTGGTATTGCGTTTTGTGGTGTCCTGTGAGTCACGGTGCCATAAAGGAGCTTGTTTCCCGGTAGCACTCTGACTGAGTGGGACAATGGAGAAGCCTGGGAACTGAAACACAGTAGGCAGCCACTAGTGGAAACCCTAGAGCTGCGATTTGCTCCCGAGTCACTGCCTTGTTTTTGTCATTATAGTACCCTATAATGTAGATGAGCGTTCCCACTTAGAGTACTGTATGATCTAGCTGTGCCTGTGGAGGGTAGGAGCAGGACACAGCATTTTCTCAGTGGTTTGCCTGGACACAACTGACTGACTGACAAACTGACTGACAATATGCAGCTTCATGGAGGCGCTAGCCAGAGTTTAGATATGTAAAAGTGTTTATTCTTTTGCCAGAAAGAGATAAAGCATAGTTTTATTTCAGCAGAGTTAACAGAGAGTTGTTGTTTTTTTAGTTGTCAGTTCAAAGGCGCTTCAACTGGAGCATGCCTGTTTCCATGTGTGTTCACTTATACAGGTCTCCCCTCATCGAAAACAACTCAAGGGAATCAACCCCACACAACAGATAGTCTGAGCTCACCATGCAGCCTAACAATGAGTTTATAGTGTTTCAAGATTTGTCATGTTAAAGTATAATTCTGCTTTTTTTATGACTAAGGTCCTTTTGTTTTAGTTCTATAATGTTAACTGGCCTGGGGAATAAGGGGTGACGTGAACAAGGTAACAGTCCCAAAGTACATGTGTTGGACACATGGTCACGCCCCTTGGTGTGTGACATCGATGCCAAAGACACTCTTTAGCGTCTTTATGAGACACACAGGGTTTTCAGCTAACTCCAATGAAACCCATCCCTTATAATATTTGACGCTGAGAGCAACTGATAAACTTTGCGAAGGGCATAAGGGAGTTAAGGTGAATGGGTCAATAAACACAAGGGGGGGCAGCAACTCAGTCCATATCCACTTGGCTTGGGAACCGGAGGGTTGCAGGCTCAAGTCCCCATATGGACCAAGTACAGAGCATGGACTGGTAGCTGGAGAGGTGCCAGCTTGTCTTCTGGGCACTTCCAAGGTGCCCTTGAGCAAGGCACTGACCCCCCAATTGCTCAGAGCACCTGTCCAAGGCAGCACCCTCACTCTGACATCTCTCCATTTAATGCATGTATAGGCCCTGTTTGTGCATGTGTGTGTATTTCAGGCCAGTGTGCATATGATAACAGACCTAAAATAGTGAATTTCCCCTCAGGGAATAATAAAGTATATCTTCTTCTTCTTCTTCTTCTCCTTAAAGACCTTTACCCAGGAGACTGGAGTGTGTGTGATGCCAAAAGTCAGTGTTGTTTGGGTTTGGTCATTTATGTATGGTTGTCACACACGTCAAACAACAAAGTTATTTTTACCCAAACTGTGATCTTTTTTTTTTTAAACCTAATCAAGAAGTTTTGTTGCGTCAGCCTAACTGTGACCGTTTCATTAACCATGCGTAACAGTGTGTTTCATCTGTGCATCACATAAAGACACTAAAGGGTGCCCTGTGCCTCACAGCCAGATGTCGAGGGGATTGTTTATTCTTTCAACTTTGCAAACCAGCTATGAGCTGAAATAATACTTTTTTTGTTTTTTTGTAAATATTTGCCTGGATGACAGGGCCTACCCGGTGCTCTGGTCCACATCATTCAGCTGCTGAGCAGAGTGGAATCCCTGGTATGATACAGTGACACTTGTGTTTGGCTGTACAGCTCTCTATCTCTCCAAGCTGTGATATTACTGATATTGGCATGAGAAAAAACAGTTGTTCGCAGTGCTGTGAACCAGACTTTCCTCCAGGGTAAATCACTCTGTTTGACCCATCTGAAGATAACAAACATATACACATACACATATTCGCATGAAAAACATATAGAGGAGCAGGGTGATTAAGGATCTGGGGCTGAGACCGGGGTATTTCCTGAGCCTGTGATGGAGGAGTGGCCTGGCGTGTCACTGCTTGGCAGCTCCCCCTCCGTTTGTCTCAGTCCATCTGTTAAACCATCATCAGTACTTCTCTTTTCTATGGCCCATGACACCTTTCCAAAATGACAGAGAATAGATCTCTGGGGAGATGAAGCCAAAATGCCTCAGGCATTAGCATTTCTCTTCTTTGTTGATTCTCAATGTCAGTCTTGGCCTTCTTTCCTTCCCATCACCACCACCTCCCTGTCTCTTTTTCTCTCTCACTGTCTCTCTTTCGGCTCCATCTGAACGAGTGCCACACTCCCACACAGTGAATGCTGTGAGCCACACATACCCTGTGACCCCGCCCGGCCACTGTGCTATAAAAAGCCAGTCAGTTTTCATCCAAACCCATGGAAATCAGTAGCAGCGCCAGCCGCCACCCTTACTTAACCCTCCAGTCTACTTCCTGCCAAAGACCTGCCATTTGTGCCACTGTGCGAGCTCTACAGAGTACAGAGTGTTGTGAAACTTCAACTTGTGAAGCATCTATTATGATTTTATGCAGTGTTGTTTTTAGCCAAGGCTGTACTCTAGATAGCTGTGCAAACAGTCTATGTAGTCATTTTTTTCTTGCAAAGTAAACAGGCAGCAGTCTTCATTGAGCCATGGTTACTTCTGTTGTTTAAAGGAATCCATTATGTAAAAACAGTTCAAATTGTGTACCTTTCCTTTCTCTTTTTGTTCTTTGGTATGTGTACAGTCCATCAACTTGATGTCACGTTGAGTATTTGCAGAAAGTATTTGCAGAATTTTTTTCCAGTGGTGTAGGGTCATTCATATTTGTTTCATAGGTAAAAGTAGCATTACCACTCAGTAAAAATACATAGCTTCAAAAGTAAAAGTAGCTACTCAATTGAATAAAGGTCCCTTTCAGAGTGTTGTATCATTATGTAATATTAGAAAATATTTGTTGAATTGTGTAAGAAATTGATTTTGGAAAATACAGTAATTCCCTGTAGTACTACAACAACAAATAAATGTTTCTTTTCTGCAAACCAAAGAGATGTAACATTTTTATGTTATTTTGTAGTAAAGTTTGTAGTTAAGTCTCACCAATATTGTGGTTAATGTATGGTTATGTTAAGTCACAAAAACCACTTGGTTATGGTTAGAAAAGGACATTCCCGGCTGGAAATGCCACCAATATCTCACTAAAAGACAACCAATTTTGTTGGTTGTTGGTCTTGAACAGTGGTCTGCAGCTTGGCAGCCGTTTCACCTTAATGTTACATCATCTACCATCCCCTCCGCTTCCTGATGACAAAATCAGTTCATACACATGTAATCAGAACTATGTCCTTTTGGAAACATTCATATGGGGCATTCAGTAGCTCAGTGGGTAGAGTGAGTACCCCATCTACAAAGGCAATGCACAATGTACAAAGGCAAAAGAAACAAACAAAAGCCCCTCCCAAAAAAGAGAAACAATTATATGATACGTATGAAACTTACAAATGTGATGTTTGTGACCCAACTACCATGTTAGAAATAATCACATTAGTGCTGTTACTCAGCATTGTCCACTTGTGATCGGATCGTTCAACATGCTTGTTAATACCCTTTCTCTTCCCAACTTGTAAAATACCACCGCCTTGTCAGTGGACACAAATGTCATAATATGATGCTAGGTAGCCTCCTGCGTCAGTTGTGGACAGTCACGAATGACATTTCAATTCACGCTTGTTAAAGGCTTTGTGTCTTTTCAAATTACATTTCTGTCCTCACAGGAAATGTACAGTTTCTGGTCCTTACATGTATCCAGTCTTTTTCAAAATAAAAGGTAAAACAGTAAGTAAAGCACTTCTCTTTTATGGTTATTTCCATAGATTTAGGCAACAAAAGTCTGTGGATAAGTTTAGAAAAAAAAAAATTATTGTGTGCCGTTCTTACAAACCTAATGGCATGTCATAGGTCATGTGATATATGTCACTAGTGTAGCATGCTCCACATACTAGCACTCAGTGTTGTTTGTCCCATCACAGTGCTCCTAGCCAGAGTCCTGCTATATATATATATATATATATATATGTGTGTGTATAAATTCACAGATATGGGCACGGGTTAAAATAAACTACACACAAGGGGGCAGCAGGTGAGAACAAAAATATATTTTTTACATTGCAGAATAAAACTAATGACAAAGATATGTGGTATATGTGTAATTAATAATAATACATTTTGACATTATCAAGTTGCAATTCCTTTTATTTTGAAAGTCAGAGACACAAGTCAAATCTCCGTCATCACATTCGTCACCAAAGTAGAAGATTCCAGCGATGAAACTTTGCAGCCCGAGGATGAGGTGGCAGCCTACACTGAGTTCAAGATATCGAAGGAGGATCCTTTGGAGGTTTTACTGTGGTGGAAGGAGCATGCTAAAATGTTTCCTATCCTGGCAGTGATTGCGCAGAATGTTTTCGCCATTCTGCTAGCGAGCGCAGCCAGTGAAAGAGACTTTTCCTCCGCTGGATTTGTAACTCAAGAACAGAGAACCCAGCTTAATGTGAGTGACTGTAGCCTGTGTGTGTTTAATCACGGGTCAGACATAATGACGGGTAACAGGTCGGTTCTGATACTGACCTTTAAAAGTATGGTCGGGTGCAGGTTTTCAAAAATGGACCTATGCAGGACTCTGGCCCTAGCTGCATCTGCTGTGGATGCATTGCCATTGCTTTATTACTGCACAATGTTAAAACCACAGGTGAATGAGTCATCTACAACAATGCATTATGTCGACTAGTGGTTTTGATAGTCGACTGCTCTGACTGCTTTTTTCATAGGCTTTTCATGGAGTTCAATAATTACAGGAGAAAGACATACTAATTTTTCCACCACCCGGAGTTTCAATCATGCAGAATATACTGCAGCCATAAAACAGTTAGTGTTGTGTCTGAAGTTATTTTGGAGACAAATGTATGAAATCACAAACTGAAGTAGACGAGACATGGGGAGACACAGGAGGAAAACCAGAGAGGTAAAATAGACATCATCACAAAATAACTCCTGGAATTCAGTGATGATATATGACACAGTGTAAGAGCTGGCGCTTTCTTTCATATTCACAACTGCAGGAGGACAGTTATTGTTGGCTGCTCCTCCTGAGAGAAAACCCAAGAGCTCTGGATGTTTCTGCACTGCAGAGGCCTGATTTGCCCTCTAGGGGGGACACACTTGAGGTTAAACGACAGCATTACGACCCAGCTCTCCATGGGGAAAAGGAAGCAACAAGAAACCAGATGGATTTGGTGAAATTAAGTTATTTATTGCTTGAAGTGGTCGTAGGTAACTTAGATTTACAAGTTACAAAAAAGGAGGCTAACTACAAAGGAAAAGCCACTGAGGAAGCTGCTTAAATCAAATAAATAAATACAAATAAATTAGTTTTAACAGCTTCTCTGACCTCCCTGACTCTTACCTGTCCAAACCCTGATATAATATGGACACATCTAGAGACATGGTAAAAAATTGGCTGAGAATCTACGGCTTTTCTGCTGAAATTGCATGTTCTAAGTTGGACCGGGTACCTCTCCAGTCAGGTTCTTCAGGACAGCAGCCAGGAAGTAAGATGGGCGGGGTCTGGGCATCTGGACCAATCTCACACAGACATGCAAACGGATTAGTCACAAGGGGCGGGTGCTGGCCAAGGCCGTAACACAGCAGCTAATTAAAGTTTGCGAGGCGAAAATAAATGTTGCTCATATGTCACTGCTGGGGAAATCTGATTTGGGCTGTGATGTGGGCAGTCTGTGAGAGGGTCAAGCTTTGAACATGAGGGAAGATGGATGGAGTGGTGGAGGCAGCGGGCGTGGAGGTCGTGAAATGGAGCGGTGAACCAAAAGCCTGAGTCAAGAGTGTTTATCCTCCCTTTCCTTTCATTTAGGACATTGGTTGGCCATAACTAAAGCATAGGTATACAGTAATTCACATACAATAATACACATTCAGCCATAATCAGCCTACTCCTAAAATATATTTTTTTGTGTGTGTGTGTGTGTGTGTGTGTGTGTGTGTGTGTGTGTGTGTGTGTGTGTGTGTGAGTCAACTCTCTGTCTGACAGGATCTACTTTTTCTTGTACTTTAGTAGAAACTGTGTGATTCTATCAATGAGTGATCTACATAGAGTTAAAAGTGGCTCTTCATTCAGCTGATGAGACAATCTGTTCTTTCTTAAAGCCAAACACATGGAGGAATGTTCTCCTCTTCCCCTCTGCTGGCATGTGAACATCTCATCCAACTTCGCTAAGTATCACTTTTGAGTGTAATGACAGCGTTTCTGAGCAAACTGTGTGCATTTTATATCGCAGTGGAAAGGCTCCATACTGTGAGATTCAGTGTTTAGAACACAAGATGTAGCCTTGCCTCTGTGCCAGAGAAAATGTGGGGTCACGCTTTCTGCATTTAGTTACTTTCTTTGTTAATGTGTGGACAGGTTTATTCAGAGAGGACTACATTTATGGAGGACTTTGTGCTAAAGACTCCAGTAAATGTCAGAAAAATTTTCTCTTACATGTTAAGGGATATGTGAAGACGTTAAAGGAAAAATGAGTTGTTTTTCTGACAAACTGGGTCTTGTTTCCATAGTTTTCACATAGCTACACAGAGTGGACTGTGACAGTTTTACTAAAGAGCCCGAGGGTGCGACTTCAGACAATATTTAATTTAAATATTGTTATTTTTTCTTCTCTGGAAATGAGATGAAAAGATTGCTATCAGTCTCATGTTTGTGCAGTAAGTATGAGGATGGAAGTAGGACATGTTTAGTCTAGCTTAGCATAAAGACTAGAGGCAGGAGAAGCTAGCCTGGTTTCAAGAATATGCCTTAGAAAACCTCTAAACCTGAGTATCTGACATGTTGTGCCATTTTGTTTAACTTCTACAGATAGAGAAATATAAAAGCAACTATGTCTAATTTTAGCACAAATTACCTGCTTGAACTATTTCTCATCAAACAACAGTTAAGTGCAACGTCCCAAAGTCTTGTTGCAGTGAGGTTGCCAGTTTTGCTACAGCAAATGCCTTTTCCCATCAACCAAATCTGGCAACTTGCAGAATTGGTGAAATACTGGATTTAGCTGTTTTTCAGCAAGAAGTAGCTCCAACGTGTACTTTCACACTGCATAAAATGACATTGTTGTTTTAACATTTTCGTTTATGTACACTGTTTTTGTTGCATATTTGGACCTTATGTTTCCTGATTGTTGTAAACAGCCCTATGTTCCCTTAGCCCTATGTTTCCTGATTGTTGTAAAAAGCCCTATGTTTCCTCAGCCCTATGTTTCCTCATTGTTGGAAACAGCCCTATGTTACCTTAGCCCTTGTATGCCAGACCAGTACAAATAAACGTCTATTGGATTGTATCATTTTCTGATACTGACCTACATGGTTTTACCTAAATTAAATGATATGAGCCTAAAATACGTCAAATACACCACTGAAGTTGTGTCGGTTGGATGGGTAGTGTATGGTGGAATAATAAGAGCTTTATTGCTGAAATCAGGAAACCAGGTTGATGAGAAAAGTGAAACTAAATCAAAGCTTTCCAAGTAGAACCAGACCCACCATTAGTGACAAAGCTTTTTCTCATCTCACATAACATGTCTAAAGCTATCCAGGAGAGCCAGCCAGGTGGTCTCTCTGACCTCCCAAGATGATTTCAGTGATTTATTTCTCATGTTTAATTATTGCTCTTTTTAATGTGTACCTTGCCAAGAGAAAACAAATGTAGCTCTTTTGTTCAGATTTAATTATGTCTTCTTTTTTGACAAATCTGACAAATTATGTTAGAGCGAAAACTTTTTGTAAAAAAATAACTTGCCATAGTTTGAGAGAAACTGAGTGGTGTGATCAGTTTATTTCTGCCTTGTTTCAAGTGGAAATATTCTCCCCTCAGGCTCCACTTGAAAGATCTCAGGACTGAAAATAAGATTAAATAAAAAATACATTGTTGTGATTGTGTTCAGCTGAAATGCTCATGAAAACTTGTGCTGAGATCACAGATAAAAAGAAGTTATCTGCGTGTTAGTAGGAACTTTCTCAGAGGACAGTACAGGATCTTGGTAGGAGGAGGAAGGGATGAGATTTCACCCTGAGGATCTCCTCTGGCATGTGCAGACACACAGAAAGCAGAATTTCACAAGCAGTTGACAATAGCCCAGGAGGAATTGATGAAAGTGTTTGCTTGTTGGATACTTGTTTCCTTGTAAAGTTATCCAGGGCATTATCACCTTTTCTTGAGCATTTGTTGCACTAAAATTAATCTGACAAACAAATGGGTTTTGGATACTGCCGCACTTCTCCACTTGGCCCCTTGATGCTTGCATTTATCACACTTTGAGGAAATGTTCTGTCAATCCTGCACTACTGTAATGTGCTGATATTGGACTGACCAAGTTTTGTTGTTTACCAAGCTGGAAGGAACATTAATGCACAATCTTCTGGGATTAAAAAAAAAAATCACTCAACAGTATGAAAATACCTTTTCCACCTGATATCATTTGTATCTCACAACCACTCCATGGTGTTTAATAAATAACTACTCACCTATTTCTGCTTTTCAACATCCCCAGATTTACAATCCCTCCTCTGGTGACTTTTGGAGTGTGTTTCATATCCCCTCTGACCCCTCAGCTCTTATTACATTTGCAGTGCGCAGTGGCTAAGTTGTTAAGTGGACACGCAGTCACGCACAGCTCCGGCTGAGGTTGGATGAATCAGAGCTGCAAGGACAGCGGGGTCCGCACGCCTCGTTGATCATGATTTTGCATATGGCAAAACTATTTAAGACATAAATGATCATCCCCATTCTGTGTTCACTGAAGCAAATGAACATGATAATATGCATTTAAGCAGCATCGTCACAGACCCGATTAGGAGCTAAAACATGGGTGCTCTGAACCGATGAGCAGCTGGTTATTTCACTGTATTTCTCTAATATAAGGTACAATGTAGATTTAAATAGTTGTTAAAAATAGAAATTATGAAAATGAACCTCTGTCCGCACATGGGCAGTTCTTTGCATGGTTTTAAACTCTAAATGGATGTTTGTTAGCAATGCTGGGTTCAATATTAATATTTTATGCATGAATCCCTATGTAGCTTTCTGTTTTTTCATTTCTATAACTGTGAATGAGCCACTAGGGATGTGGGACTGGGTCAGGAAATACCGATGTGGAAGGCAGTGGCTCTCCCTAGGATTCCTCTGGCTGGGAGGCCCTCTCTGACTGGCTGCACTGGAATCTGCAGGAAAGAGGAAACAGGTCGGCTAATGCACCTAGTGATCCCTCTCATCAGACTGCTGCAACCTTTCAAAGGCAGAGAGGGAGACAGAGAGAGAGAGAGAGAGAGAGACAGAGAGACAGAGAACCAAATACCATTTTTTCCCAGAGAGGAACTAGGGCTCAGCATTCCTGGCATTGCCACTAGCCTCCAAACAATCCATACTCTATCCTGTGTGTGCTGGGACAGTGAATGGCCACAGTGTGTGAGGCTCACAGGCCCAGTTTGCCCGGCGAAGGGAGAGCAGCCAACGTTGCCGGTGCACTCAGAGCCCCGGACCCGGCCCAGCCTCCGTCCCCAGCCGCTAAGCCAAACACTGACATGTCTGAGACGGCACTGTTGAGCCACCGCACAGGCCCGACCACTGCTGAAAACACACTCCAGAAAATAAACAGCCTGGGGCCCAAGAAGAGCAAATATTTGATCAATCTGAGAAAGGCCAGCAAGAGGATGAATGTGCAGAGGTGGTGGAGGAGAGAGAGGAGAGGAGGGAGGCAGGGATGGCTGGAGATGAAAGGAGCCACCATTGTATGAATCATACTTTTTAAGGTAAAATTAAATTTAAGGGACGTTGGTAGTCATTAGTGAGGCAAGTACAAAAGGTTATATTAGGCAGAAGATAAATTAGAGCAAGAGTTATTTTAAACTTTGATAATGAAGATAATGAAGCACAAAAACACACCAAATATAGAATATGACTGATGAGTTTGACAGTGGAGAAGGTTGACAGTATGAACAGCTTCAATAATAGCTCTAGAGAATGCAATAATTTTTTTTTACAACATGTGATGTGATGTATTACGTGAGACTTACAGTAATGACAAGAATTCAGGTAAACAATAAGTGACCCAGGAGTCCAATTTTTGTAAGGCTGCCTCATGTATGCATGAAAGTTTAATCTAAACCTCTGAAATAGCTTTTGAAAAAAGGTCTCTACTCAAAGTCCACTTACTACCTTTTTTCAGATTTCGCCAGCTTTCAGCAGCATCTTATGACCTTCAACAGATGGAGTTTTTTCAGTTGCCATAGCAATGACTAAGCGGTCATTACATCATACTTAGGTCATGTGATCACACATGAGCCGCTGATGACAGCCATAAGGTGTGGTTAAATCAAGGACTATATAAAATAATGGGTGTAACCGCCGTGATGTTACCCATAGGTTTGTGGACTCTCATTTTAAAGCCTCTGGTTTTTGGTCCTGGCCATCTTGGATTTTTTGGAGCCAGAAGTGACCATATTTGGACCAGAGGGTGGAGCCAACCCTAACACTAGCTGATAGCTTGGTTAGCATGGTGCATTTACAGCTATGGTTAACGGTGATAATGTTAATGCTAATGCTAATTCTCACAAGCGAAAAACAAGTTTAAATCCATTAAAACAAAATGTGCTTACTGAATATCAATATCATACTGAATATCTGAATTCTTAGAGGGTCTTTTAGAACAACCAAAGGCTAAACAAGACTGTTTTGGGCAACCAAAACATTTCATGTAACTTTCTTTAACTGAAAACACACTGAAGCTACAAATACCCACACTGAATCTAGAGAAACTGGGGTTACAAGATGGATAAATTACCTAACAAGCATTGTCACTGTGGGAGCAACCTGTCAATCAATGCCATCCAACTGTCACTCAAAGCTGCAACACCCTTAATTATGCATAACTATGAGCTTTAATGAAATTTAAATGGGTGAGTTATATATATCCAAAAATGTACCAAGCTGTAAACATGTTTATTTCTGCTGTAAAGTTGGGTATTTTAACTTAGGGCTCTGTAGGATTGACTCGCTTTTGGAGCCAGCCGCAAGTGGCCATTAGAGGAACTGCAGTCTTTGGCACTTCCGTCCTGGCCTCATTTTTCAAGCTGTGAGGTTGAAGCTTAGCTATTAAGTGGAACTTTATTATAGATGTCTTTTCTTTTTTGTCAAACTACTATTTCCAGGTTTAAAAATAAACCTATGCACTCAACTGATAAAGGCTGTGAGCTGTGGTTGAAAGCCAAAAAAAAAAAGAAAAGCTAATTAGTTTAGTTTCAGGGGTTTGTTGTTGTTTTGTTTTTTTGTTCAAGTTCTTTGTAACTTCTGAATTAAAATCCTGTGAATCTTTTCTCTGAATGCTGCAAGTAATAACGCCTCACATTGGTTCAACTTCCCTCTGAACAATCCGGTCTAACTCCAAAGTCGTCGAAATTCGGCACTCGAGCAGTGACCTCTGGCGTCAAACACTGAAAAAAACCTGTCTTTTAACATCTGCATGATACATTACCAGTCAGAGTTTTACTGAAACAGTGGCCAGCAGCATTATGGGAAAACGCAGCAGGACAAGAACAAAAGTTAAGGCAGCGAAAGTCCAAGTAGGGTAGGCTGGAGCTGTGATAGATGGTACCAACAAACATGGACTTTCACCCAGAAGCAGTGTATGCGTCCTGTAAGATTATAAAGCCAAAGCAAAACCCTACTGTTTTTTCGTAAACCAACCACATGCATTTGTTGCCTAAACTCAACCACGTGCGTTCATTGCTCTGTTGTACCGATCTAGAGTGTTTATTTTGGAAGGGACTGTATATAAATGGTAATCTTCCTGTGAAAACAGAAGTGTTTTTTGAAAGAAGACAAGCAGAACTTAACACGGCATTCAAGAAAATCAACAACCAACACACCCAGAGTACCTTACACATTGTATATGGACTTGGAAAGTCCATAAGCCAACGTCAATATGTTACGAGGTTGGAGTGAGAATGTGTTGCTCTGAAAAACATAGTCACACAAATGTTAGAGATGGCAGAATACTGCTTAACAAATTTAGAATATTTTACACCATAGCTATATAAAACATTGCCTCAGAATCATGTTGGTGGTCACTGAGTCGTTTCCCAGTGCTCACTAAACCAGAAACCTCATCAGTGTCTGAAACCCAACTCACTCTACTGGAGTGCAGACTGCTGTGGGAGACCTCTGACAGTCAAATTATGTTCCAGTGACATCTAATAACATAAACAGTAAAAGGTATGACAAAGTAAATTAATTATTTGCTTGTGTTTGTGTTTGTCAAACTGTATATAGGTCAATTGTGTTGGATAGAGAGCAGTAATTATGACTCAGCTAATCTGAATGAGTCATTGTGTGGGAGCTGACGCACAGGGATATGTTACACCTACCCATATTCTCTAACATGCTTCTTTTGTTTGCCAAACATATCCGTCTGCATGCCAAGTAATTTAAACGCTGACTATCTTGTCACTGTGACCCTGGGTGTTAATTTTGTAAAATGAGGATGATACATGTAAAGGGGGCGAAACATTCTTTGTGCATAGAATTAAGAAAATTTTTCCACCTTGAAAAGAGAACCTGAAGTAAGCACGACAAGAAACAGGCAGCAGTTTGATCATGAAAAATCCCCTAATTTTTTTTTCTTTCATGTCTGTGTGTTCAAGGAGTACTTTACCCCCAAGAGGAACATTTGTATATCACTCAAACACACCCTGTTTTTTTAACTTGTGTAGAAACT
Source organism: Chaetodon striatus (assembly GCA_029783705.1). Taxonomy (NCBI): domain Eukaryota; kingdom Metazoa; phylum Chordata; class Actinopteri; order Chaetodontiformes; family Chaetodontidae; genus Chaetodon; species Chaetodon striatus. The sequence goes on along the minus strand of JAPZEB010000008.1, from coordinate 25,406,260 downwards.
GTCTTTTTCTCATGTGCCTCCGCGGTGAACGAAGAACCCAAAAACTGAGAAAATTCATAAAAAATGGAAGTCACTGGGGTCCGCCTTTTACAACATCAAAATTATATCAGAACATCAATTAACAAACTCTTGCACAGTAGTGCAGTAATATATTTAGTATGCTCAGTACTTCCCAAACAGCTTTTTTCCGATGGGGAACTGAACTGAAAGTGAAACCTATCCACGCTCATTTTACTTCTCTGAACACAGGAGCAGCTGGTCTATCGCTATCCCCATCAGGAGTTTGTGTTATTGTGTGAATTTGAACTAACCCTTTAAAACACCAAAGTCACACAGCACAAACTAACTGATCGAGGCAGTGGTAGACCGGCAACTCCTGTGCTCAGCAAGGAAAAATTGAAGTTTTTGTCATATTACTGTCATATTTTGTCATACTACTGCACAAGTCCTGTGAGGGTTTGTAAATGGATGTTTAGATAACGTTTTGCTGCTGTTGAACATGGACCGATATGACTTCAACTCATCAAGAATTATGTGTTTCTGAATTCCTTGTTCATTGGCGGCATGCAAGGAAAACTGCATTTTCTTCACAATTCAACATAACACATGGTGAGTAGTTGATATACATTTGGGGATGAAGTATTTCCTAAAGAGCTGGACCAAGATTAGCTCAGCATGAAGACTTGAAGCAGGAGAAAACAGCTGACCAAGCTTTCCCCCAAGTTTTAAAATTTGTCTTCTAGCACCTCTAAAAATCAATACATGCTAAATCTTAACGATATTGTTACCCGTATGGAAGGTCACTTCACCTATTACTTGCTTTTGCGTTTTTGTTGATTTTGTTGGACTGTTTTGTCAATATTTCTTCGAAGAAATAGTTTTGAGCAGGCTAGCCATTAAGAAATACAGGCAGGGGGACAACATTTTCAAAACTGGGCCCCTCATCAAGAACTGAAATAGTGTAGTGCTGTCTACTCCCAGTTTTCCAGTTATACCCAATATATGTAATTACAAGACTTTTCAGGGACCCCAGTATGCAGAAATATTTAAATACAATATTTTGAAAAAGGCAATACTCCTTTTTCCCTCATCAAAATTTAGCGTAACTTTGGAGCATTATTTGGCCCCGTTTGTGACATGATAGAGTAATATACTTGGTAACAAAGGAGGTCCTTCAGTTTAGTATTATACCAGCATCTTCACTGTAGTTTTAAGACTGAGCCCGTCACAGTAGGTTTTATTTGCTAAAAATTACTCTGCCTCACTTCTCACCATCAGCTCTGCCTGTCACACTTGCTGCATATTCACTTTTGTTTTGTTTTTTTGTTTGTTTTTTGTTTCGGTTTTTTGTTGTTGTTGTTTTTTTACCAGACCTTTGTCAATCGCCTCTCTGTTCCTTTCATTTTCTTGGCACTGTTCATGTTTACAGTAGCAACACTTGTGAGGTCTGTGCATCACACACCTGACCCATGTCAGATGGACTGCACCCTTTCACAGTACATGCAAGGAAAGGGGGGAGCGGGGGTCAACTTCCCTGTTCTGCCTTGTAATGTAGTGTAACTTGTATTGTATGTGAGTAAGAACTTGATACTGATTTAATTTAAGGACGAGCCATAGACCTCTTTCTCATAGCCTTAGGCTGGGGTCATCTGTACCCTTTGACCACCCCTGACAACGAGCCTGGTCTTGAGAAATATGTTTATTTGCTTTCTTGCTTTCTTGACAAGATCGGCACTAATCTCATGTCTGCAGTCAAGTCTGCACAAACAGCCAGGGGGCAGTTAGCTTGCTTAGCATTTAACAATTACCAAGCCTGGTTCTGTAAGAAGTTAAAAAATATAACAACATAACTCATCAGTCAATCACAAAATATCACACTCTGTCTAACAGCTCACATTTAATTCCACAAAAAAGTAGAAATGCAAAAATTGCAGTTTCACCATTTGTGTTATGCTGCAACAATCTATTGGTGAGCAGCAGCTTGGCACAGCAGCTTTCTGGAGTCACTGTGTTCATGTGGTGTTAATGAAGATATCTGGTGCCAATTAGTGAACATATGAGGCGTTTGTAGATGTTTCCTCCTGCTCCCTGTCTTTATGCTAAGCTAGACTAATGACCTCTTGGCTCCAGCGCCATACTTATCTCACAGATATGAGACTGGGATTGATCTAACTTCACTAACTCTCTGCAAGAAAACAAAAAGTATATTTCACATAATGTCGAGGTGGTCCTTTACAGACTGATTTTGTTGGATATTTCATTCAATCTGGGTTCTTATGCAAGACAAAATATATCTTTGTTGCTTAATGCACTTCCCAGAAATCACTTGTCAATCAGGATGACATTGCGAGGGTTTGTTTTCAGCCATGGGAGTCTAATGTATGGAGAAAAGCAAACAGAAATGCTTCTATGACCTGTTGCTTCTGTATATTTCAGCCCTAGAGAGAGCAGTGAAAGACATTTCGTCCACATGAAAATGCTTCAGTGTGTTTCTGGGAGCACAGTTGATTGCATAATTGGCTGTTAACCTTACGATCATCAGTAACTGGAGTTTATAGTTCCCTCTCTGTTCATTTATGATTTTATTCCTGGCTGTGATGTATTGCAGGAGTCCACTGTGGCTGTATCAGTGAGGTAAGTGTTTCTGATAAAGTACTTAGCCTTCAGTTCATGACACTCATGAAGCTAACTATCAGCTGCAGCTACACAGCCGACCTGAAGATTATCTGACATGTGACCAGAAGGGTTAAGATGTGATTTACCCCTTCCCCCCAGGTAGATCCAGAACCCGCAGAAGTTTTGATGAAAACAGAAGCAGGCCTGTCTTTCCCCCACCTGGGCAGATCAGATGTCATCCCCTCGTGCTTACAGCAACTCACACTGAAGCCCCTGCCTTGTGGCTCATCCATCACCTTCCCTTCCTCCTCCTCGGCATGGAGCCGTGATGCCATTGCCTGCTGAGCCATATTTCATGAGGAAACATCAACACTGCCAGGGAAATGTTGCTTCTCTTTGAGAGTCTTGATATACACTGTGTGACTCTGGGAAATCCAGTTGAGAGGAAAATGAGCCCTGGGGCTGGCAGGCGGCAGGCATATGCTGTATGCTTAAAATAATACATTTTTAGACCTGATGTTTTATGGGAGTCGACGCACACATCCTATACCTTCCAAACTCCATCAGGATCCTTTGAAGCAAAAGCTGTAATATGAAATCTTACATACTTGCATGGATGGTTTTCTTTTTGGGTTTCAGAGGGAGCGTATTTCATGTTCAGGAATGCCAAGTCATGAAAGGCAGGGATTTTTTTTTGAAATCCGAATAATTCCAGATCAAGCAAACATGGCTCTAAATTTTTCCCAATTTCGATCCCTTATTTGCAGATTCATGGTTGTCTTGGGCCAAAGCAAAGCGTCTTTTTGCCCCTCCTGGCTGCTGTCTGCATATCACTTGGAATCAGCGGACAACCAGATGTGCTGAGGCTTTTTATTTATTTATTTATTTTGAAAGGAGAGATGGTTTGTGAGTAATATGGAGTGGACATCATGGGGAAGCATGGTATACCTTGTCTGTGTGGCTCTGATTATTATATAACACGGTTATATAAGCTGTCTGAAGCCAACTGATAAACAAGACCCACTGTAGAGTATTGGCCCAGCTGGGTGCATTGAAGGGTTGGAGTGCCTGGACGGTAATCAATCATTTGGGGAGAATTTACAGCCGTTGGTTATTCAAGTGGAGAGCTGATGTGGTTGGCAGTGAAACTGTCTGCTAACTCTGATTTAACTTTCAGAGCCAAAGCGAGCGCCAGGAAGCCATGAGGGATCAGAGCTCCAGTCACTTTGGGCTAAGAAGATCCATATGGCATGAGCAGGGGGCCAGATTTTTCCAGGTTCCCCTCTCTGTTTTCCCATGGCCCCACATTGGAGGAGCCTCTCACGGCGTTAAAAGAAACAGCCCTTCCTCCACACCCCTTGTTAACAGTCAGTGGCCCCATTTTGGTACAGTTGCCATTAATATTTATGAGAAGAGAGCTCCTCACAGGGGCCCAAGGGTGACAAACAGTGTGACCTTTCAGAGGGCCAGTGTTTACTGTGGCTGTCAGGAAGCCGGTGGGATAAGGGAAGAGAGCACCCCCGCCCATCTTCCTCTAAACCAAATGAAAGCAGGCTGGTGTTTGGCCCGAGCAGATGTTGGTATGATACCATTAAGTTTTCGCCGTCGGATGAAGCCCTGACATCGGCTCCAGCAGCTGTGTGAAAGCCCTGTGAGCTGAAATCATTCTCTGTGCCATTTCAAGACGTGACATTTCCATTCAGCAAATCTTTCCCGAAATTGTGTCGTGCACTCACACGGTGTCTCTTTTTGTTTATAGTCTACACCCTCAGTGGTCTGGGACTCTCTCTTAAAAATACAGTTCATTATTTTCAGTGTGGGAGTGACTCAACAGTATTCGCCGCTCAGCCGTCTGTGTTCCAGCCCTTATTTGTCATGAAAACACAGACGAGGCCTCTCTTCAGTGTCTGTGATGTTGTCTGTAAATTATAGGTTACTCACTAATTTGTTCAAATAAAGCGGTGAGAGCAGTGGATGCATATGAGAACATTTCTGTTCTGCTTGTTTTGGAAAAATAAATTCAGCTACTGAAGGAATTATACAGTCTGTGTCAGCCCAGGAAAATTATGACTTGCTTGACTTTGTTGATTGATTCATCACTGAGCTGGCCTTTATGAGGAGTTTGGTGAGATTTTATTTCTGTCATTATTTCCGTCCAAGTCACCTCAAATATCAAATTAAAAAAGACTTGCAGTGTATTGGTTTCTCTGTAGTTTTATTGTGTGAGAAGAATGACGTTTTATTTCTCTATGAAACTAGAATAAAAGTTCTTCCATAAGTGGCGCAGATATTTCACATTATGTTCTAGTATTGTAAGGACAAATGGGCCATATGCTTAAATGTCTCTTGAGTCAAAGATATACTTGCATTTAACTATGTGTTAACATGCACATGATGGCTGCCTTGCATATTCGTCTGTATGGAGCGTTGGTTGTGCCAGCCTGTTCTCATTCTAAAGCTGTTCAATACCGCCACTTTGTCAGTGATTTCAGCTTCAGACACCTGACGCTAAAAGCCACCATTTGAAGGTGTTTGATATGTTACCAGGCAGCGTCAGTATATAGCGCAGCTAGACATAACCTTTTCCAGTGTTATGATACGCCATTGGTCAGCTGGACAGCACATATTGCAGCAGTATGATACACAGATGGTCAGTGTCAGTTCAAAACATGCCCAGAAAGCACCTATTGCCACATTATGATACGCTGCTGGACGGCATCAAGTTAAAACGCTGCCCCTAACGATGTAATATAAGGAGGATAAAGTCCCTACAGGGTAGACAGGAGGGGTGGTAAATGGGTCCAACAAACCACAGACTTTCACCTGGGAGCCCGGTGTTCGTTTCCCTGTATGGAGCCAAATCATAATGTTTTTTATTAACCTAACCATTCCCATCTACAGCTGTACATTGCTCAACTTCAGACAGACACTAGAGCAACACAGTGCGAAAAATAAGTATAGAAGACACATCAGTTATGTCGGACCGCTGTGTTTAACATCTTCAGGTATTACAATTACAGCTGATAATGACAACAGACATAAAAAGTTTACCTTTCTCACATTTCCACAGTTGAAACATAATGTAGAGAAGAAATTTAATTTGCAAATGAAGCTCATGTGATTGATTGAAAGCTCTATAGCAGCTGTTAATGGACCCTGCTGCTGCTGTTTCCAAGGCCAAGAATAAACTGTCAACCTTTTTACTACTTAAAGTCTAAAATGAGTCACATACATCATGACATGGGTTGCTAATAGGAACATCAAGTCCAAGTGAGCAAAAAAGGAGTGAATACATATGCTAAACAGATTTTTGTAGGTATTAGATTTTTATACTCTCACATAAATGTCATGAATTGTCACTCTTTTGAACAGAATTTCCCCAATAAACCTGTTCTGAACTCATTTTGCGACACAGAAAAGGTGGATGCATAGTTTTTATTGCCCACTGTATGGTACAGGCAGTCTCTTTGCATTTCAGGACAACAAACAAACATCACCATGGTGAAGCCGCTCTGAATATCCTCAGATCCTACAAATAGAAATCCTGCAAGTTCCTGGGAATCGTTTGCTAACGACATGATGATGGATGGAGCGATGCCACCCAGTCCAGTAAAACGGCTTTATGAGAAAAACTTCAGCACCACTTCCTTCATTCTTCAGCTGTAAAGACTGAAATTAGTATCAATCTGATTCAATCGTTCTTGAATAAAAGAATTTTATTTGTTTTTATTATATCTCAATCGTGGATTTTTTTGTACATGTGGTACTTTTATAGAACTTCATTTGGATGGTGAAAGCTGAAACTGGGAAAGCATAGTTTCTTTGATATAATATGGTATATGTCTTCTGATTTGTTGTCTTCCCCTTTAATTACCCCTAAACTCTACCTCCCATGATAAATATTCTCTTTAAAGTTCATTGCGTTCATCTTTGTCTGAGAGGATTCAGCCGCCCATGTAGCATCTCATCTGAGGACAAATTTGTTTTTTTATTGCAATCTCCCCAGACAGCCAGTACACCCAGATATGGAGCTGAGAGCCTACAAAGGTGAACAGTCTGTTACACTGGAGACCACTCTTAACTCCACGCTGATCCTGACCCTTCCCGTCATCCCCCAGGTGGTATGTGTCACTGGTAAAGAAGACATTCACATAATCTAATCAGCCGGCGTGCAAACCTACCGCATCCCTGAGCAGCACGCATGCTGCGATCGTCAGACAGAGATTACCCTTCACAGCAGACTGACACAGAACGGAGGGAAAAAATGATAACGGGCCCTTTTGGACTCCAGTGTCTGTGGTGGGAGTCAAACCCAGAAGGGCCCACCCACATAGACTGCAGAGGACGGGGGTGAGAAGGCCAAGCTGCTGAGAGCTGGTGGAACAGAATGAACCACAGTGCTTACCACAGTGTCAGATTTATCTGTGGTATTTGTCCAGGAAAAACAAAACTGTGGCAACCTTGCTTTAAAACTAAGGTGCATGACATAGAAAACCCCTCAGCTGCTCTTGGAGGAACTGTGTTGGTGTAGAAAAAAATGAACCTTTATGGCATAAAGCCTATATCAAGATTTTTGCAGTACAACCACAAACCTCCAAAATATCAGAATTTTTCCACGTTAAATTAACTTTTTGTAATATTTTATGTTAAAAAAAAAAAAAAAAGACTAAGGGTCTACAGCTACACTAGCTGCTCAGCTGCACTGTGGCTCAGGAGGTAGAGTGGCCGTCCACCAAACGGAAGGTCGTGGTTCATTCTCTGGCCCTTGCAGTCTACATGTTGAAGTGTCTTTGGGCAAGATACTGAACGCTTAATTGCTCTTGATGGCTGTGCCATTAGTGTGGGAGTGTGTGATAATCTGATGAGCAAGTGGCACCTTGTATGGAAGCCTTGGCTACTAGTGTATGAGTGTGTGTGTGTGTGAATGGGTGAATGGTGCCTGTGTTGTTGAGTGGTTGCTAAGACCAGAGGAGCACTGTATAAATGCAGCCTATTTGATTTGGTTCAGTTGCAAAAGAGCTGAATGTTAACATTAGCATGCTAGCATGCGCACAATGTTAGTGGTAAAATACTACTGAAAAAATACAAATGTAATCTTAAAATGAGGCTGGAGAAATAGACAGGGGACCACCAAAGTTATTATGATTATTTTCTAGGAGGCATGAATATCTGTGCCAAACTGTGCCAATCCATCATGTAGATGTTGGCATATTTCACTGGATAAGGAAAAGTCTTAGATAAAAATTAGGGGATCAGTAAGTCATTTGTGTTCATCCTCTAGTGACCACGAGTGTCCATAAAACATTAATGACAGTTCATTAAAAAGTTGTTGAAATATTTCAGACAAAGTCGTAAAAAGATCTACAGACAGTGGCGCCAACAGAAATGTCTCATAGGGGTGGCCAGATGGGGCCATTGAAAATCTTAGGGTGGCAAACCAGAACCAAAAGCCACAACTGAATTTCAGAAATTTAATTATGCTGTTTAGGTATACAGGCTAGTTTAAAACAACATCAATATGGAGAGTTAAAAGACTGCATACGGATATACCTTAATTTCTTATTTTACAGTTAATATTAAAAGAGCTAATTTTATTGACGCAAACTATGATGAAAATGTTTCATCAACAACTTTTTTTTTTCAATGACGAAAACGAGACGATGACAAAGCTGAAAATAGATCTTGATAATAAAAACTAAGACAAAATCTATTTTCATTGATGAGACGAGATGTGACGAAAATGTTCGTGGTGGACTATCAGACATTGAAAGCCTTGAACGTCCGTGCTTGCAATTATCTTCAAATGCCATATGACAGGCTTGTAAACTCCAGTAAATAGCAGGATGTTTTGCTAGCCAAACACAGAAGCAGAAGCCATGTGTGTCTGACTCTTGGATGGTGGAGCTGCTGAATGGATTTGTGGAGTTTGTTAGTGACAGCACAGGACTCCATTCAGATCCAAACTGTCTCAGGAAGGTTTATGGGTTGATGGTGTTTGACAGGCAGGTAGGAGGCTCGATTACTGTATCTGTGAGTGTGGCTGTGCTGGAAGTAAACAGTCTGAACTCAGATCAATTTTCTCTGAATGAGTGAACGTTTAGTTTTAATCACCAGCCCTGTGAGAGGACTCAAGTTTACCCTCCAGACTAACATGTTGCAGATAAAGAAAGAATTCAGGCTTTAATGAAGTTATTTTTCTGCTTCTTAACAGTCAGATCAATAAGTCAGAGTTAACAGTAAACCTTAGTACAAATCCTAGTTGTCTCAGATCAGCTATTTGTGGTGTAAAAGTTTTTGAGAGCATAGA
>JAPZEB010000008.1:25361232-25372502 GCA_029783705.1 Chaetodon striatus | reverse complement strand
AAAATCAATATATAATATTTAATTATTGTCTCTATTTTTTATAACTTTATCATTTTTAACAAAGGATTTGGGTTAAAATATTTAAATTCACAAAAATTACATCTTGCACATTACCTGCTGGTATGTCAAATCTTGGATGTTCAATATCTTGCGCCATGTCTCAATTTCGGATACTTCATGTTCGTACATCCTCCATGTACAACATTGTGTACACTATGTACTTACTTGTTTGGTGCTTGAGTTTCAAAAGGGCGGTGTTGCCTCAAATCGAACACAGCACTTGTAAATGGAAATGTCAATCACAACATTTTACCGCTTCCTCTTCTTCTCCTTTTTGAAGGTAAATTGCAAATGGAAAGAGCATTACTGCCAACATTTGACCAAGATGGTCGCCCATGAAAACATCTGCTGGCTTGTTTGCTTGTGTGCTTGTTTACTCAGCCTATTCTCATCACCAGGACTACAAATACTGCCGATTTGTGTGTCTTTATGAAACGCATTGGGCTTTTATCTAACTTAAGTGTAGAGCAAATTTGCGTAGGATAAAGAATGAGAAAGACCTCGTAGGGCAGGGGGGAAGGGAGGTGAATGGTCAAACAAAACATAATTTCCCCCAGGAGGCCGCAGTTTTTGTCCCATGTGAAACCAAAAGTCAGTGTTGTTTTAATGTGATGATACGTAATTTGCGTATGGTAGTCCCTCACTTACGTCACTCATGTAACGTCACTGATGTGATGTATATATGTCAAGGTGCATTGCGTAACAAACTTACTTTTTTTAAACCAAAACATGATCTTTTCTTACCAAATAATTTTGTTGCCTAAATCTAACCACAACTGTTTCACAACATTAAGCACGTGTTACAATGTGTTGCAGCTGTGTTCAAAGGATGAGCTAAAGGTTGCCCTGTGTGTCACTACGCTGAAGGGCAATCACAACCACTGCGGCTTTCTCGGCAGCCATTTACATAAGTTTGGTCCCTCCCTTTGGTCCCAAGTTTGTAAATAATCTGGCTGTGAGATCTCTTCGTGGTAGACGCAAGACATGAGGCGGACCTACTGACACTGACCTTGTAACATGCTACACTTTAGCCATGAATAGGTTAAAGATGCAGTGTACACACAGAAGTATGTCAGACTCAGCTGCACCCCTTGCTTTTATCCGTGGGAGATTCCAAACCTTTGGTCAGAGTCAGGTCTTGATGATCCAGCCACATGGTTTAAAGGCCGCCAGTAAGACCCCCAGTTCAGCAGCAGAGCCTTATTCTCCACAGTCCGCTAATGTTTTCCATCAGCTATAAGGCACATACACAGGCTTACCTGAGCTTCAGGCCCCCTACCTGGCTCCATCTCTCCTCTAGGAGAGAACAAAGGCCCTGTGATCCTCATTACACGCCACAGTGAAGATTGAGCGCAGATGTGAGGCCGTTTACGCTCAGCCCAAAACCCTCTTTTACAGGCACATAAATTCATCAGAGTCCATTCGTTTGATGTTAGCAGAGAGCACTATACGTCACGGGATTGACAAAGTATAGGTCTTTGAAGTCTTGCAGTTATAATCCAGGTATTTTGAGAGGTTATTGGATGAAATCATTGCTACCACACCTAGATCATATCTCCTACAAGTCCGTGCAGAGAAAAATGTCCTTGCTGTTCAACAAACTTGGCCTGTTTTAAATCAAATTAACCAATTAGGAAATGTTGCATCCTCACACTCTACAGCTGAAGTTTCCATCAGTGGAACTAAAACGTACCCCACATGTGTGCAATGGATGTAATCAACTGTGGAAAATTCTTTAGCCCTGAAAGTACAGTAGAGGTGATAAATGTGTTTAATCAGAGAATCTGGGGCAAGAATTAATCGCTGTGATTATACAGTTCATTGTGTAATACGCAGCAACAATACGCCTTTGTGTGGTTTTACATACGGAAAGTGACTTAATGGCATAGTGGGGTCTTTCAGGGGTGGTCTTTCCTCATTAGAGCTCCATACAGATTTAGTACACTCTCACAAACCTGTGGGCAGAAGATGTAGGCCATGGCACCACACTGTTCACAGTAGCATAGCATGGAAAAAGTGTGAAAATGTGTAATAAGACTTCCCCAAGTGGCTGTAGCTTGGGGTTCCTCTTACAGAGCCCAGTACCCCTGCTTTCAAATTACTTTACATGTGCATACAAATTAGTAATTGAAGGTTTTTGTCAGTTTGGGAGAGCACCCACAGAATTAGCAGCAGGCTAGCAGCTGTATTTATGTTTAGAAGTCGAAGTTTGATGCTTGAGGAGTGACTTGTTGCGTCAGACACTGACAAAAAAGACACCCTTTAATGTCGGCATGATACGCAGCTGGTCGCTGTGTAAGTTGTGCTTGGCAGCATGACGGTTGTAACAGCTTTTTAATCAGGGAAAATACCCACACTGATGTGTTACAAAGGTTACATATATGCATTAGCATGATTATGGTATATACGTGGCCTTTATCAGGATCAATTAATAGATTGCAGACAGATTTTACAATCAACAGATGGATACGCTGTTGAAATCCTGCTAAAATCACATATCAGTCAGCTGTCTGCTTTTTAGTTTGCTAACTTTTTTTTGCTCTATCTGCACTAAATGGATGACCCTAATCTTCTTAATCTCATGCTAAAAGTGCATACTTGTATGGGATAACCTGTGTTTTTTAAAAACAACAGATGCAGGTGTTGTTCAAGTGTTTCCCATATGAAGTCACAAGAAATATATTCCAATCATGTTTTGGACATTTTTTGCAACAAAAATAAGGTTAAAATCATGAATAATTCCCTATTTTTTAAAATGTTTTTGTACATTTTATTTCTTGGCCATAGCCTATTGTCAAGCCGCCAGAAACAGTGTGCAACTATGAGTTGATTTTGGCATAGTGGGTACAGTTGGCAAAGAAGACTTTCTATATGCTATATCCACTGACAGTTCTCTCTCTGTCCCACTCCCACTGTTTCCACCAGTCAGCTGGTCCCTCTCCCGGTTAGTCAATCAAAGTTTGCCATGATCTCCTTCAGCTGTTCATGTTGCTGCTGCAAAACTTTAAATCTGTTCTCCTCTCTGCTCCTGTCAGCTGTCATTTTAGGTGGAATCAATGTGCCTTCGTCCACCCCGCTCACCTCCAGTCACCTTATCCAGAGCCCAGGAGGAGCTCATCAAAAGCCCACTCCTCTTCACATCCAGATCCTCAGATCCCTCTCCATCTCATCACTACTATTACCACAACCTGCATATAGACTCCATAGAGAGGTTCCCTTATTTACTACATCTTTACCACCATCCTAGAATAGACGACATATGGATTCTAATCACCAAAGACTTTTCACATTTCTTACATTTATGTGCACATATAAATAAATATTCTTTTTTCTCAGAATGAGAATAAATAAAAATATTTTTTTATGAGCATCACAACAACCAAAAATGGCTCTTTCTATGTTAACAATTTAATTCAGTCAGTCTAATACAAGTTGAAAAGTCATATTAGTAAATTATTTTCATACCATTTATGTGTGCAGGGAGGCAGCATGATGCCTCTACGGCACATGGGCTCAAAAGTCTCAGGATACCTGAGTACATTCTCAGCATAGAAAAGGCACCATCTTTGAACACAGCAGCTGGTTCTCTCAATACATCCAGGTAGGAGGTGCAAGTGCACAATCTGTAGAGCAAAATACAGGACACACAAATTATAACCATAGCAAAGTAATGTTTGCTTACACCACCCAGCTAGTGAAAACAATAGGCAGCTACTAAACATTAACTTACCTGGCTTTTTAAATTAATCACATAACCCGAAAGCTGCTGGGGAGCTTATTTAATGCATTAACCATGCATATTCATATTTTCACATTATTGCATTCCTTAATTTGTCTTTGACTCTCAACATTTTTTTTAATGACGTTACATTGTGCGTTGATTCAGTGGTGCTCGCCAGTTCAGCTCAAGAGCACAAATTAGCCTGCTAATTAATGTGCAAACATTTCCCGGGCATGACGTCTGTCAGGCTCGTTTTAGCACCTACATTTGTGATTTATGGAACATGGCACAAAGCCACGTACGCATAGATCAGAGGGAGCGGTGGCCCACTTTCAGTAATTTCATGTCAGCAGGTGTATCCAGGATGGAAAGAGGACAAATCTATTTGCATGTATTATCAGTAGGTGTGTTAGAGGCTTTTAACAATAATGTGGGATGTTGTAATTACAGGTTGGTGTTGGTTTTGCAAAGAATCAACAAGGTGACCTCATATCAGGCTCCCATTAAAAACATGCTTTGACACTGTCCCTCGCTCCAATTAGAGACTGTAATTTGGACATTGCATTGTCCCTGTGACCAGAGAGGGACAGCTGTCTATATACAGCTAACTAGAGCTGCCTGTTTCAATTTAGAGATCAACGCAGAGAACTGAAAAATTGATAAAACTGAAATAAATATTTCTCAAATTCTATCCTATCAAACAATCCTGTGAAAATAAAAATGATGAAATAACATTACAATACTAAATTTAATAATAATTATTCCACAAATGATAGTTCAATTCCATTTTCTTTAAAATTTGTTCATGTAATCTTATTTCACATTTCTTTTATATTGAACACTGTGGGGCCCAACGTGGAATGCCTGTTTTTGACATTAAAATCAAAGTTCGAGAGTTAAGTATAATAACTCTAGCTAAGGTTTGGGTTAAGGTTGGGTAACTAAAACAACTATATTTATGGCCCGGGCGAGGCTATGGTTATGCTTAGGCAACAAAAAACAAGTTTGGCTAAGGTTAGGGAGAGGCTTTGGTTATGGTGAAACAACAAAACCTTTAGGTAGAAATTAAAACTTAAAACACTCACAGTGTGTTCTCTGTAAAAGTCATGAATTAAAGGCCAATGTATCTGCCCATCCACCACCTCAACCACAACACCCATACTGTACTTTCTGTCCTGCTATTTCAGTGCTGGACTGCTTCCTGTGTTTTGACCCAACTCCTACACATCGTCCCTCTATGGGGAAATCAGATTTTTCTCGTTGTGTGTGAGAATGAATTTGCAGTTTGTGTTTTGGTTTATTAGGGGTTTGTTTGTTTTTTTCATCATTACTGCTATTATTAATATTATTGTGCACTCTGGCCAGTTTTCCTACTTTTCTTCATCCCTCAGCATAGCTTAAAACAATTCTCTGTGGTATGTCAACTGTGTTCCTGAGCAACTCTCTCCTAATAGTCTTGTGAACACTGTGGGAAATCCAACGCTTTCCTCTTGCAGTTGCTTTATTTTGACTTGAATGGAGTCAAATGCGGATAAGTAGTGGAGAGCCCTTTGATTATATTTTCCCACTGGATTATTTTTACTTGAACAACACGGCTCATTGACAGAATTGCAGTCCTTTGCTCTATTTTAGGCCTCTTATTTTCTGCTTCTTGGTTGGGCTTGCACGGCAGGCCCGACCAAAGCTCAGGTCCATTTGTAGCCTTCATGGCCAGCAACTTTCCCAACAACCTCCCAAGGTCAAAAACAAGCTCAGCATTATGTCCTCCTTCTTCACAGTGCATCCAAAAACACCTCTTTTAGTTTTCAGCAGTTGACAGGACATTTTGTTAAGGCTGTTCCTCATATATTGTGATGACCTCGATAGTCTCCAGTGACTCAGTGAAAAGTTGTGCTTTATATAAATTGTGTATTTAAATAAGTGTGTGAACATACCCTCCAAATCAGGAAAATGTAACGGAATAAAGAAAACTGTGGTTACATTTCCTGACATTCCCTTTTAAGGAGTCAGATATTTCATTTTCCCGTAAGTACATTTTCTTTTAATAGTGTTAAGCCGGATTATTGCTAGTGAAAATGAGCATTAGCATTAGTATTATCACAGTTAACCATAGCTTCAAATGCATTGTGCTAAGCTAGCAGCTAGCCTTAGTGTTATCTTCACCCTCTCGGGCAAATATGGTCACACCTGGCTCCAAAAACCCAAAACAGCAACGGCCAAAATGCCACAATAGAGGCTTCAGAATACAAGTCCACAAACCAATGGGTAACATCACAGTGGCTAATCTATTATTTTATACAGTCTAGATCTCCAATATTTTCGCACAAAAAATAATAAAATGTATATAATGTATACACTGTTTTTGCCAAGTGCACAGATCACTGCACATATGAGTATATTTTCCCATTGGTATAACATAAGATATGTGCCACATGATTTATTTGTGTAAAAAAAATGCATTTTATGGAGGTGCTCTTGGTGTAAGATGAGACACAATCCCATTCACCACCCAAAACTCACGCTGCATGAACATCTTGCTACCTCCTGCATTGTCCCTGTGTTTAAATGTGTGTATAAATCATACTCTTGCATGATAGTTGCATATGAACATTATCTGTGCAAGACATTCTTCAGTTCATGTGGTAGCCAGTGATTGGCAGTTGCCCTTTCTCCCAGTATGTCAGCAGTTAAAGCAGCAGGATTGCTATTAAATCACTAACATCAGTATTAAAGCATCACATTCTGTTAAGGCCTGGGAATTATGACCACCTCACTTAGAAACATAAATAGTGGTAGTAATATAAGTACTTATGTTTGACTATAAACATGTGATTTTCAGCTTTGGACACTCAGCTACTTTCACCAAAAGATAGCTGGTGATCTCCTGCTGAAAGCTTTTTTTTCATGGTTCTGGGAAACCGCACAACCAAACTCTCTGAATCTCGCTTGTAAAGCAAAATCAATTAATTTGCTGCACAAGTCAAGCGGTTGCATGCGAATTTTCACTGCAGTAAAGAAAGCACCTTTTCACCTGCACCTCACCATTTATTCAGCAGGGTGTCACGCTGGCGGACCCCACACAGCGTTAGAAGCTGAACTGAACAGTTTGTGGTGAGGAGAGTGAGGCAGTGCCAGCCCACGCTGTAAAAACTGCCCACAGTTTACACTAATTGTACCACAAAAAACCTGACATGGTGATTCTGTCATAGTGTATGCAAGGAGGCAGGGATGTGAAAGTTGAGGACAAAGGAAAGTAAGGTTATCCAGTAGCATTTTGACCTGAAATCCAAATTGAGAAAGCAGTTTTTTTCCTTCACATTTATCCTTCAGCACTCACAGGTTCTTCAACAGAAACTCTTTCCAGCTCCGATCCAGTCAACACGTGGCCTCCAGGTGCTCCATCATAATTTCCATCTGCCAGCTGTCAGACAGCCTGCCTCTGAATATCAACCAGTGCAGAAAAAAAGTTGACAGCGAGTCCAAACACTTATCTGTTTTATGATTCACGGATTAAAGAAACAAAAGTCAGTGTGTCATGGAATTAAGTAAACAGTGGATTTTTGAACTGAAACCGCTAATATTAACGGCTTTTCTCAAAGCAGATGAAGCTCTCCAGCATCTGTCTTGATGCTTTGGACATGTGACAAATCAACTATTTCCTTCTGAGGAAGACAGAGCTGACTGGAGGAATTTCAGAATTGGACTGAACCTGTCTGAATCACACACATTTTAATAAACACATACAGTGAAATATAAAAAACAGAACTTGCGGAAGCATCTGCTAGAGGTGTTGACGGAAAGACCCACTAATCAGTGCTTTTATGCTTGAATGAAATGATCATAGTTTAAACACCTGACCAAACAGGAGGTGCAACTGGCTCTGCTAACACAGAGCAGACATGATGTGTCTGGCTACTGAATGGCTCACACTCGCTGACAGAACGGAGCCTGCTAACGCCGGCTACCTCAAAGACCCTCTTTGATCACTGATCGGACTGCAATCTGATAGTGCTTGACCTCATTAAAGTACATATGCAAATGCACCCAAAACTACCTCTGGAGATGGTCAGGAACGCATTGTGACCACATTAAACACAAGACTAAATGTAATTGCATTTTAATCCACACAACAACAATGTGGGCAGAAATACCTAATCACCAAACCTGATGATGGAGCTACAGGGCACTTGATGATGTTAACACTACTGCAGTAGTTTATCTGTAATGTATTCCTGTCGATCTCTGTCTTTAAAATCAGGTGACCTGTTTCATCCTCATCGACCTTGCTGTTGCCTTCGAAGGGCCTTATGCACAAGCCGTTGGTCAGTGTCGGGCCATCAGTGAGCATCTGTCACCCTAGTCTTTGCAGTGTATCCCACACCACTGGCTCTTGTCAACCCTTGTTTTTTTTCTTTGTCTTGTTTTTGTTTGTTTTTTCCAGCTCTTTCAGAGTGATGAACCGGTGTTGGAGATAGCAGAGCCTGTCAGCAGAGGAAATCATTCTGATTGGCAGTTCAACCTAGCGGACGGGAAAACAAGCAGAAATGAGGAGAGTAAACAAGCAGCTAAAGTCAAGAGGAAGTGAAATCACAACAAGCTTATAATATTAGGTAAGATTATTTTTAGCCTTTGAGCTCTTTAGCAGAAACGATTTGTAATTGGTTGTGTTATTGTTCGCTGGCACACAGTGAGTATCCCTTGGTCTTTCAACATCAGGTTGTTGCGTTAATGTGCTAATTGGCTAACTGGCATCTTGATTTCGCCCTGTCAGTCTTCAAGTTTCCCTATTTGAATGATGAATACAGACTACTGGACCGGGCCCTTTTGGGCTGTGTACAGTTGTTTGAGCTGGACAGAACAATTGGATCTTATTGGACTCTCACTGGAGACACATATTAACCAGGTGTAAATGTAATCATATTAAATCATATCTAGATCAAATCTGAATAGAAGATGTATTTTAATGCAAGTTGTAAAGAGGGTCAAAGATTCACATATTAGACTGACAGATTTACACATAAAATACATTTAAATTTAATTCACAATGGAGCTGTTAACAGAATTATGATCATTGAATATTACTTCAGATTTTCACCACCAGTCACAAGATTCTGTTTGAAGATATTCCAGTGAGGCACCTGGAGACCTTTGGTTCAATTGCCCATCTCTTCAGCTTTTTCCTTACTGTGCCCCATCAAAGACATTATTTTCATTATGACTCTGTAAACTCTTCTTTCAATTAGTCTCTTCTGATGGAAATGGAAAACATAATAGATAGAAATCTGGCAGGTCAGTCTGTCAGGTCACATTTTCCTATCCTATCCACTGTACTGCTTTCCAGTTATAAGCTTAAAATGGCCTTTCCAGCAATACTTCAATGCTGACAACAAACCACACTGTAATATATTTTTTCCAACCTGATTACCTCTTTTATCAACATAATGGCAAAATTTCCTTTGGAATATATCACTTTTTTTATATTTAGACAAATCGAAACACACAGCTGAGGCTGGGAAACATTGGGGTCACAAAGGGGCAGCACAAGGCAACTAAAGCACTTGATACATATCGAAAAAGCCAACAGTGACCTGAGGCGTGAGAGAAGAATGAGAGTCTAAAGTGTCAGTTCTGTGGTTTGTGCACCAAAACAAAAGTAAATGTCTTCCAGAAAACAAAGCAAATTAGTTGCACATGATTGCAATTTTTACTCTATTGGACCTCCACGCAGAAATATGTTGAGTCCGTTCCCACATGACACAATCACCGTGGATAGATCAGGCCTTTTCACTGTGGGTAGCATCACAGATGGACAACAACAGCAACTTGGAAAATGAAGACACCACAGAAGAAGATTCTAAGTTATCACACACTTTTTCAAGAATCACTGAAATCTGAAAAATAAGATTATATCTGGACTCTCAAATAAGCTCCAGTAGATTTAAAGGTGGCTCTTAAAAGTCAGACCAGTGTCATTTTACAGGAGTCCATCCATTTTGTTCTTTCTGCTTATACAGCTTTGCGTCATGGTGGCAGCAGGCAGCCCAGATTTCTTGTTCCCCTGGCACTTCTTCCAGCTCTTCCCGGGGAATCCTGAGGCCAGATGAGATGTAAAACTTGGGCTTGAGGGATGTGCTTGTGAATGTGGCCAAACTACCTCGTCAAGGAGGCATCCAGTTGGCATCCTAATCACATTCTTTAACCACCTCAATTGGATACTTTCCACACAAAGGAGCAGCGGTCCAAGCTCCCCCTGGATATCCACGTTCTTCACCTTCTTCCCAACAGTGAGCCTTGGCACCCTGTGAGGGAAATTCATTTGAAGCTACTTGTATCCACAGTCTTATTTTTTGGTCACTACCAAAACCTGCAAACCATAGGTGAGAGCTAGAGCATAAATCTGCCCTCTTCTCTTTTTTCTTTGGTCAGACGGCCTTGGCCTACTTGGAGGATTTAATATTATCATAATAACTTTATAGTAATCATATTGAGCTCTCATAGCTCAGTTGAAAGTTTGAGTCCCTGGATGAACAAAAAGACAGCACCACTAACGGATTGCAAGATGTGGTCAGAAGTGTGGTCTGTTGCACCTGTTAAACATTGGACGTAGCCACCATGGCATCACCCATTTGTTTGTGGATTTCCATTCTGAAGCCTTGAGTATGGCGGTTTGGCTGTCGCCATCTTGGATTTTTAACTATAAAGTAAAACATCGATTATAGACTTTCAACAGTCAGCCCTTAAATACCATGCCAGTTGAACTTTAGCTGAAGCCAGTAATGATGAAGTGATTAAGATCTGGAAATGTTCCCAGTCCTGCCCTTGATCTTGACTTTGGATGCTGCAGGAGGCCTATACTTCTAAATGAGGGTTGGTCCCGGCGTCTGATGACATGTTATCGGTGCCAAGAAGTGAATGCATAGTAAAGGGTGATGAAAATTTTTTAACCTGAGGCCTAAGGCGCACACAAAGACCCCACTCATTAAGCAGAGAGGGAGGATCTCCTTGGCAACGGTGCTGTGTTTTCATGACACAGCCATACACAGCAGACAAGGGGGAGATCAGCGATGTGAAGCGACGGTTCTCCATAAACATTTATTTGTTCTTCCGAGGAACTCATTAAACATGGCAGACTCTTTTGGCCCCGGAGCAACCTAATTTGTCTTGAAATTCCTGAGAGCACATGGCGAGAGGGGAGCCCCGCTTCCCTCGTAAGCTGCACACATGTAAGACAGACAGGTAAACTACCAGTTAGACAGCTGGAAAAAAAACTTGTTAAGATATTATACTGCTGATGTGCAGTGTTTCATACGGTTTGGGCAAGAGTTTCCAGAATTCTAGATGCTTTAGTCACGGGCTGTTTAGACAAACAAAGCATAATACATGACATCATATGAGGTCAATGTTTTAAGCTGTAAACACAGGGATACATCATGTAGCCCTACACTGTGTGTTTGTTTTAATGAGGGATTATGAGCCACCTACCAATATG
>JAPZEB010000008.1:25340858-25356046 GCA_029783705.1 Chaetodon striatus | reverse complement strand
GTCAACAGTAAAATGTGAACGGCACTGTCTAGAGCCAGTGTTTGATTTGTCCATTCTGGGCTACTGTAGAAACAACATGGCAGACTCTGGATGTGGATTTAAATAGCTCATTCTGATGTAATGAGTACACAGCAATTTTTAGTTCCAGGTGATTGGAACACAAATGAAAACCAGTAGCGTCCCAGATAATTTTTCATAGAGTTGGAGCCACTGAAAATTTTGGGGTGGCAAACCAATATCAAATACTATCAGAACTAACTACTAACAGAACTTCAGGTATTCGCTTATGCTGCTGAAAACTACATTAATATGAGAGTTAAGGAAATAATATACTTTACTACTGTATGTAATTTATGTTAATTGTTTATATAACTTATTGTTGGATGTGCACAACAATCATCTTTTTAATGCTTTATGCATCAATACGTTAGGCAAGTCATTGGTCTTCTAATACACTGGTTGTCCTTTTCGTGAAAGGGACTAATATACAGCTTTAATTTAAAGGAGTATGTTGATTGCAAGGAGCAAAACATTTACCGGGAACAAGCCTATAGAACTTACAGTCCCATAGATGGCCATGCCAGTTGTTTTCTCACTAAAATTTAGCTTAACTTTGGAGTATCAGTAAGCCCCTTTTCCAACAAGCTATGCCAACATGCCTTAGGTTGTCTAGTTTCACAAGATATCACTACTGTAGCACTGAGCACGTCACAGCCTTTTAAAGACTGTAATATCAGCCTCCAATTATTTCTGCCCAGGGGTGGTCCCCCCTGAACCCCCTTTGAGGGCACCACTGCCAATATATCCCCTTAAATCCTACACACATCCTACACACTGGATCATTAGGCTAGTTAGTTAGAGTTTAGCTGTTTTTGTTTGTATTTTTTACTCCATCATAACTTTATTTAGCTACATTCAGTGATGTGAAATAACAAACACTTAATCCAAATTAATATTTTTTGATTACAAATAAAAGCTAGGGAAAATCAATATGTAAATGTAGCTTTAGCTAAGGCTAGCCGTTGCTATCTCATAAACTAACTTTAACTTGATACAGCTCTCTTCCTTTAGCTTTTTAGTTGTAAAGTGTAACAAAAAGAGCCAACAGAAAAGTTTGTGGATAATGTTTTATGTTAAAGTGGATGTCATAAAGTCATATTTCAGTCTCAGCTCCAATTCTACCAAATAGCCTGTGTAATTACATTTTGCAGTGTGCCCTATTTTGCATAGGGCAGTATGGCCCTCACAGTTACTGGATCTCAACCCAGCTCAACAGCTATTGGTGGTTTTGAAGTAGCTTGTTAGACAGTGTTCTCCACTGAGTGCCAGATTAACCTGCTAAAGAGGCCCAGGGCAAAAATGAGCTGTCTGAGCTTTAGTTTGTCACCCATCTGTACATCCAAAATGCAGAGCTTTAAGCTATGAATGCCAAAATGTCTTCATAGTCTTAAAAATACTCCGTGACTGCTGTCAGAGTCCCGCGACTGCCAACATGTCTAAAGATGACATCACCGGTACAAACTGTCTCTGTGCTGTTCAGCTTAAGGGGAAATTGGCTCAAATTCACACTAGACTCCGGGCTGCACAATGTTATAGAAATAACATATGTGAATTCTATATTTGGGATGGACTTTCCCTTTAAGACCATACGAAGCTGTTCAAGCTCCCAGACTTCGTCCACCTGATACATCAAAGCCACTATTTCACAATATCCAAGGGATCTGACATGCTGGTAAAATCATGTTTTACATGAGAATCATCAGAAAGGCATATGGCTCTGTCAGCACATCAGTTCCTCTATCTGACAAATTTCATCTTTTCATGTGCTTTTCATTCTACAACAAAGGCTGCATCCTTTACAGCGAGAATGCATCCAACCTGCTCTAGTGTTCCTATAACCACCACAAACTGAACACACAAATACACATCTTTGTGATTGTCATCCTCATACACACCCAGAGCTTCCGGACAACCAACAAATAATAAAGATTTTGAATTCATACCACTTGTATCTGACTGTGTTACAGCATGCAAGCTTCAAACAATGTGTGTTTTCACTTGAGAAAGCTGTCATTTCAGTCAGCGCAAAGGGGTGAAGCTGGCACTTTTGGGGCCCCTGGCCTTGGAGCTGGGGCCAGCGTCCGGGACATCAAAGGAGGGGTTGGTAATATGCAAAGCCACTCGTTTGCTTTTCTTTGATCGAGTCTTGGTGTGACGTGGTGGAGAGGTATCGCCTTGGGAGCTAGCTGTGTGGCGGGCCCCGCAGCTTGTGGAGAGCTCGGGTGAGGGGTCAGGGTTCACCACGGGGCTGCTGTCAGGGCAGGTATGAGCTGTCTGAGGTTTCCCCTGAGGACACGAGGTGGACAGGATCGGAGGGAGGGTGGCCGACTCCAGCAGACCTTTAGTTCCTTGTGTGCACTGGGGAGGCACGAGAATGAGAAAAAGACAAGAAGTGATGAGATGAGCCAGTGAAGTTAGCAGGGTGAACAGCAGGGTGTTACATCACTTGAGTGAACGCAGCAACAGCTGTGCAAGATGAATCACAGGCAAGCTAGGAGTGCAAGCAGGCCACGAGTGGTCCGAAGCAGGAGTTTGCAAATGTTTCATGCCAGAGATCTGCATGGGGGTGCTCATTAGACCTAGGGAATCATATTTGATAGGTGCTAGACTCAAAGAACATCTGAGTGCATTGTCCAGTTGAAGTTGAAGCAACAGATGCTGAGGGATCCTCACTTTTAGTCCCTAGCATGTATTAAGTTCCAAATAAACAAACAAAAAATGTTACCTCCTACACTTCCCATAGTGCAACCCAACTGTGTATACAGTGTAGATTTTTGCAACCTAGTCTCACTCATCTCTTGGTCATCAAAATCTGGCGCTTGGGCAGTGACTTGACAGTGAAGTAAAAAGAGCCGTCATTTAACGTCAGCATGATATAAAGCCAGTCGCTGTTATAGTTAAACGATGCTCGGCGGTATTCTTGTCCTACAAGGTTATAAAGCCAGACCCTGTATATTTTTTCCTAAACCCAACCACGTGTTAGTTGTTGGAGGAAAAAAACATCAATTTGCGTTGTTGTACTGACGTAGTGCATTATTTTGAAAGAGATTGTATGTAAATGGTAAAATTCCTGTGAAAACAGAAGTGTATTTTGAAAAGAGACAATGCATGTAACAGGCAGAACTTGCTAAACTTGAAAACAGCTGCCTGCTGCAGGTTGATGTGATGGCAGTAAGTGAACTAAAACAGTAACGTTGTGGTCCATAAATTCAAAACAATGAACTGAAAGAGGATGAAATGCTCCATAGAGCTGAAGGGAACTGCAGAGTTGGTGACAATTCTCTACAGGTTTGTCACTATGAGCCTAGTGAAGCTTTTTGTGTCATTGTTAACATAAAAATAATGATTACTGCAGCTTTAAACACCTAAGTTTAAAATGTCCTCAGCCTTGAAGCTACAATAGACTCAGAGTGTGAATAATGGATGAACTTGAAGAGCATAAAGCCTTGGGGGCATTTCTTATTCAAATTTAAAACATTAACTGTTAATCAAGGTTCACTGTGGCCTGTGTAAAAAGCTCTGTAACACCTCACTTTAGAAGACAAAAGAGCTTTGATTCCAGGTCAGTCCAGCCGGGCTGTCAGCATGTCCCCAGAGATAAGGACACATTTCATCAGCACTTTCTAATTTGTGTTTCCCTACATATTACCTTATATAGAGCTGCTTAAAAATAATATATACCCATCGAAAGGTTTTAAGGACTGGTTTATTCCTCAAAGTTCGTGTCATCATCTTAAAGACACAGTTCACCACAAAATTAAAAATACACAGTTTCCTCCTTACGTTGTGTTTACACCGGGTGCTCATAAAAGAATTCGCATTAGATGTCAAGTCAATATAAGACGCGAATAGACACGGATTCCCACCGGGCAGCACGATAGACACAATGTGAATGATGCGAATTAAGCAGCGCGAATGAACCAAGTAGCGCAATTCCACGCGAGTTTGAAAAATCTGAACTTTAACGATTGACTTGCACTGGGATAGCCAATCAGCGTTAAGAAAAAGAAGTTTATTCATTGTTTCAGCAATTCCACACGTGTATGATGCAAGTTATTCGCACCTATAAAGTGAGTCAATACAAAATATTCAACACGAAACACAAATGCAACACCAAAATATTCCCGTTACGTTTGTTGTGAACACATTATCTGCAGTGCTATTTCTCAGTCTAGACTGTCAGTTGCTGAGTGTTGGAGATATCGGCCCTAGGACTACATGGCCCTCAGCTTGTAGTGCTCAAAGCGTCAGTGGTGCTAGGTGAGCTAGCAGTACATGCACACCTCTGTCTGTGCGGTGATTCGGTTGGCGGGTGTAGTTTGATAGAAAGAAAATAGTTCCTACGTGAAACTGCTCACAACAAAATCTGTGGATTATCTTGAGTAACCGGGTCATGATTTCTAGAAAGAGACATTACTGTTCATATTTTTAATGTAATTTTTTGGCATTTTGAGCTGAGTGTCATCTAATTCTATTATATTTTAGGATTGACTGTTCCTTCAATACGTTATTAGTGATTCCATGGCTTTAGTGACTGTATCGTGCAGTGCACCTTTAAGAATTTTTATTAAGCTAAGCTTTCTTCTCCCATCATGTCCCAAATGGTACAAATGTTTCAACTTTGACAGGAACATGTTATGTGATAAAACTAGCATTTCTGTGGCATGAAAAAGGTCAAACTTTAAAGATACTGCTGACACTGTACAGTGGCTTAAGTTGTACCTACACGCCTGTGCATTGTGAATAAATTTTACATACAGTACACGCTGTCTTGTCTTAAATTATGCACTCTGAATTGCATTCGTCATGGCAGCATATGAATAAAGCCATGCAGGAGTAGAGCAGCCAGCCGAAGAGAACATGCAGACACAGCAGTGGGCGTGGAGATTCTGCGCTCGTTTTCCCCCTTCTCTAAACAGGCTTACCAAGCTCAAGCATCACTTTTTCCTGCACTAACAGCGGCTAATCAGCCAGTGCAGACCAGAGCAAAGTCCAGACATTTCTCCTCCTTGTGTTGGTGGCGGGACACAGGCACAGAGACAGACCACACAGAACAGCAGGTTAGGACTGGATGAAGAGACACACGGGGAGCATACTGACACTGGGACTGTTTGCTGCAAGCTGTTCTTCCCTTGGAAAATACTTTTATACTCCAGTATGGAAATTGGGAGGGTGGACAAACAATACAATGAAAAATGAGTTCACACAGATGATGAATTGCATGAACAAAAATGCATGTTTTATTAGATTTACATTTCAGATGCTGAATAGATGTAAAAAAAAACAAAAACAGGATGAATAACTCAAAACATAAAGGCATGGAGGGAAACAATGTTGATTGGCTCGCTGTGTCACAATTTGGCACTTTGACCTTTTATATTCAAACAAATATGACTGTAAATATGAGACGGGAAAAAGTGAACCAACACAGAATAAAAAACTGTTGTTGCAGAAAAAGCTTCCACGCAGCTTCACGAGTGTATCAACTGAATTCAAAAGACTATTTTTAAACACTCACCATACCCAACAAAACTCATTTCACACTAGGCACACTACGACTTCAACTGGCTTTCAGTTTGTTCCATACACATATAAAAAAAGGTTCCCTTTCAGCTGATTCACTCATTACAACACATACACTACTCGATATCCCGCTCCGCGTCACCTACTTGAAGACACCTCTATTCATAGTATATGTGTTGTACCTCGTTCCTCTCCTGCAGGGAACAGAAGTTATAGTCATAACATTTCCTTTTATGGCTCTCCTGTTATTTTGGTGTAAACATAAAAGAGCTGTTTGTCTTCCAAAACAGCAGCTACGCTACTGCTTGATATGAGAGTACTGTGGTTCAGACTGCAACTCTATCTGAACCACAGTTCACTTCTTGTAAACAAAAGTTGCTGTACAACTTTCCAGGCTCCTTTTATAATGCTTGCTGTCAGAGAGAACAAGAAAGAAGGAAGCGCTGCAAACAGCTTCTGAGTCTTCACTTCTTAGCTCCTGCTCTCCTCGTCAAAATACTGACAAAATACTGAGGTGTAGGTTGTGATAAAAATACAAACTTATAGTAAACAGTATCCCTGATGCATCAGTATCCCTTATTTCAAAGGTACAAAAAATTCAATAAACTTGACTTGTTCATTTCCATGACATAAACATAACTGAGCTGTGCACACGTGCATGAACTGCCCAGAGCAGGTGTCTAACCTAATCAGACTAACAAAGCCAACAGCCAACCACACAAAACTGAATCACAACTTAAAACAATACTTTAGCTTTATGTGCTTTTTTGCCCCCGGTGTGAGATGAAAGAATTGATACCACTCTCATTTCTGTACTTTGGTAAAGCTGTAGCCAGCAGCCAGCTAGCTTAGCTTAGCCTAGCACAAAGACTTGAAATGGGGAGACAGCTATCCTGGCTCTGTCCGAGAGGAAAATGAAATCATAGGCAATAAAATGCACTCCAGCTCAATTCAGCACACTCAGGGGTTTTGCTGCTACAGCCTTACTTTGGCTAGTAAGACCAGGAGCCTGTGGAGGCTAATGTTAGCAGATCTTAAGGGATATTGCTGCAGAATTAACATTACTGAGTCAGGTTGCTGCCTTCTCTATTTAAGCGACTGTTACACTGCTTTACCATTACAGCATATTAACCCCATGCTCTCACTGGATGTGGAAGCACCCTGATATGTCAACTGTAACAAGAGCAGTCCCCTACTGTTCTCACCAGAAGCACATTTCTCTGCGCTGGTCAGAAACTATTCTGCTGCTCTGCTTTTTTACTAATCACACAGAGCTCTGTCTCCGTCTGTGTGAATGTGTGTCTGCTAGTCTTTCCCACTCTCTGTTAAGACACCATTTACAAATGTGTGGAATAAGTAAGCATGGGAGGCACTGCCTCCAATTTATAAGAATGAGATCATTTATATCTTATCTAATATATCCTTTATATTGTTCATACAATATTGTCAGTGTTTTCTTTGCAGATTTGCTCGTGGCTCGCATTAAAAATACACCAAGTGTCAAAACTATTGCTGCAGATTGTTTGCCGGTCCCAGAGCTCAACACTGTGGCCAGTGTGAACAGCCTAATTGTTCAACATGGGCGTGCTCTGAGGCACTTCTGAGTCTAGTGTGAACCCTGCGGGCCCTATGGCTGCTACTGAGCAACAGTTAATAGGCTAGCCTTAACACACAGACATGAGATGGATATAGATCTTCTCATCTCACTCTCAGAAAGGACACAACTAAGAAATAATTCAACTGATGCCAGCGTGCACCAAGTTGTAAAACTATCTCTAAAATTCTTCTATGTCTTGTTTGCATTCAGAAAAGTGATTAATACTGAACCTCTGACTAGAGCTGCAGCGATACACCATGACACTATACGTTAGTATGAAATGCAACAGGACAAGGATCTCACTTGAACACTTCTCTCCTTTCCTCCTTGACTAAAGCATTGTACAATCAAAAAGCCCCCTCTGTTTTAATTCCTTTGAGGGTCATTGTAACTGATAATAAGTGTATACTGGGATATTTTCTGCAACAGTTACCATGAAAATCTCATACCATTGCAACCCTTCCTCTGACTCTCGTGTAAATACAGTATATGTAGAAATTAACCCATCACAACAGTCAACAACAGGCAACACAACAAACAGATGCTGGATCAGAGCTACAGCAGGCAACAAGGCTTCTGTCAGGCAGAGGAAGAGTTTTGGTGGGAGTAGGGGAGGGCAGGCACAGGAGAGAGGGATTCCTGCAAGCCAAAAGCCAGCTTGGAAGGTCCTCCTACCACGTTTATCTCGCTTTTAGTGGCTAGAGTGGGCAGCTCGATGTCCGCACCGGCTGTCTGGGCAGATTCATCTGCGGGCAGAAAACCTCGTCTGTCAATCAAGCTGAAAAACACAGAAACAAGGAAGATCCAAGTCATCAGGCGTGCATGTTCCTCTTTTATTTCATGTATCCTTAATGATGAATGCCCACTGAACAACATGCTAACGGACTCCGAAGGTGGTGGAAAAAAAAGGCATTTTGAACAACAAAATGTACACGTTATGAGTCGCCATTTTGCAGACAGAAACTGCAGAGCTACAAGTAAATCTTCTTGTACATCCCATTGGCCAGTACGTGCATCACTTGAAATAACACAGAATAATAGGGTGGCAGAACAAGCTAAATGCTGTATTTTTAGAGAAATTAGAGAAGAGAAGGCATATAGCCAAAAGAAAAATCTACCAACAACAATTTTAGTAACTGATCTATTGTCAAACATCCAAAATGCCAAACACTTTTATGGATGATTAATGAAATGCGTCCCTGATTGAGAACCTGGTTTTGCATTACACCTCATAATTTACATGCATATCTGAGACAATCAATAAAACCAAATGTAATTTGTATGGATGTCTCTGGATGAGACATGCTCATGCCAACTGACAGATTCAAACAGTAAGTGAGATTTAAGACTAACCTTGGAGGCATGGGTCCACAGAGCACAGAGCAACAGTTGATAAAGATGTTTCTATGACTGTACGGGTTGGTGACACCTTCTCCACTCTTCCCTGACCAGGAGCCTTTAATCTGATACAGAAAAGACATAAATCTTATTTAATGTGCAACATTTTGCAGTTTGTATTCAACATACATTCGATTAGACTTTTGATTGAGAACTTCAACAAATTGATCTGATTTGGAAGTATTTGTTATGCCCAGTTCAGACCAAAGATTCGGGGTGAGACAAGCTGAAACAGGCAACTACTTGCAATGCGCCCCTCTGCAACGTTCTAAAAACCTACTGGTTCACACAAATGCAACAAGATTAGACAGTGTATCATCTCTGTGCAACAACTCTCTGAACGTCCGTTCTGATTTCCAGCTTTTCAGGTTTATTTTGTGGCTGAATAGAATTTATAGCTCCTTAAAATATGAATGAGGATAGTGATAGTGAGATACTGGCTGATGAAACAGTGAGAAACAGAAACAAAACAAGCATCAGATGGACTGTATTCATGATAAATACGCCACAATAATATAAGTAAGCAGCGCCAGTCAATGGGAATGTGTGTGTGAGGGGGCATAAGCACATACAGCGAGCAGCAGCAGTGAACCACCGTCTGACACGGAACACCATGAGGATCGAAACAGAGGGCTTGGCAGGAATGGATCGCCTGCCTTAGCAAGCGAACATGCTGTCTGTGGTTGTTTTGACTGGACCAGCGGACTTCAGGACAAGCTGCTGATTGGCTGTTGACACAGGTGATGTGCTTTACCTTCTAAAACCAGCCACCAGTGATTTGACCAGCTGGGTAGCAGGTGGCACCATCAGCTAGCTTGAGTTGAGCTCAGACAGCCAGTTCACACCGCTGCAACTTTTCTCTACAACGTCTTAAAATGGTTTTGTCTCATTGCAAATCATTAGTCTGAACTGGGTTTTAATGCCCATGTTAAAAAATGTAACAAAATCTTGAATCTTCAAAAACTTGCTAAGAGATGCTTTCCTCTGCAATTATCCACAAACAAATATTACAAATTGTCTTAATTCTGTCCCACAAGACACCAAACAAATCACTTTAACAGCTCTGCAATTGTAGCGTAACAAATTCAACTCAAGGCAGCACTCACATCTTCATTAGTGGTCAGGTTGGAAGCAACCAGGTACGTATGGAAGCCTGAGAGGCCCAAGATGGACCAGACTGAGAAGAAACATATCACTAACTCCACTGCAGTGAAAGGTTGAGTCAAGGAGAGCGTCAGTATATTTGCAGTAAGAGAAACAAAGCATAGTCAATGACAGAAATCTTAAAACACATTTGTGATTAAAGGATATCTGCCTGGACTCTCTTGTAGAGCAAACACCAGGCCTTTTCCACCCTGAGCCCCTGAAAGAGAGGACAAAATAGCACTTACACAAGGCCATTAAAGAGAAAAAGTGTGTAGTTCCTGTAGCAGTAACCTGCTCTAATGTGGTCAACCCTGCCCGTCTTGCGGTTCAAGCGAGACAAAACAAACACTTAGAGTTTACTGACAGGTGCTGTTTGAGCCAGGTGTGTCGGCAGTTATTATCAGTAAGATCCTGACTGTTTTTCAGCCATAAAACACCTGTGAACCAGTGCAAAAACACGTACTTAGTGCCAGATGTGTGGTCACACAGCCGAAGATGAACGCCGTCAGGAAGGAGAGCGACACGATGAAGGTGTAGAAGAAACGGTAGTTACGTTTTCCAACGCAGTTCCCCACCCAAGGGCAGTGATGGTCAAATCGCTCTGTGAGAGAAACACATAAATGAACCCAGAGTGCAACCACTGACATTTTGATTTAAATGTAATGTTAGAAATACTTTACAGTTTGGGAGGTAAGCTAATATGTCATTCTAGTGAGTCCAGCCTGAGCGAGAGTAATGGGACGATGTTCAGTGTGGCCCCATGAGGCCTCTATCCATTATTTATCATGTGTAAATGTCAGAGTGTCAGTGTGTGTCTACAGCTCACCCACACAGTTGTCACACAGGCTGCAGTGAGAGGTGCGCGGAG
This sequence comes from Chaetodon striatus, assembly GCA_029783705.1. NCBI lineage: Eukaryota > Metazoa > Chordata > Actinopteri > Chaetodontiformes > Chaetodontidae > Chaetodon > Chaetodon striatus. The sequence goes on along the minus strand of JAPZEB010000008.1, from coordinate 25,345,454 downwards.
GGCGGAACATCTTGCAGGTGAAGCAGTATTTGAGCTTCACCACCTGCTGGTTGATGAGGACTTCCTTGGTGCGCGGTGGAGGCCTATAGCTGGTGTTTCCAGTGTTGTCTGCAGAGGAGCGGACAGTTAAGAGAAACAACACCACAACATTAATCTGATTTTAATGATCACTCAATCTTAGCTGGAGTCTAGACTTTTGTTATAGCATATATTAACAACTTTTCCTGCTATGAAGTGCTGTCTTATATATATCTGCTGTAAGAAGCGTTACACTGTGTCACAGTTCTTACTACATACTAATTGTGTGCAGAATGTACTTCACCGTCTTAAAGGGACAGTTCATCCCAAAATCATGAATACATTTTAGTCGTCTTACCTGTAGTACGAGTTATCAATCTAAATTGTTCTGAGTTGCCGACAGATGCCATAGAGATGTCTGCCTTTTCCTAAATATAATGGAACTAGATGGGACTCTGCTTGTGATGCTCAAAGCGCCAAAGTAAATAAATAAGATTTTTTTAAAAACTCAACGGCAATGTCTCTTTCTAGAAATCATGACCCTTTGCTCAAGATAATCCACTGACCTTGTGAGCAGCTTCCCATAGGAGCTATTTCCTTTCTACCAAACTATTACTGCCAACCGTATAACGACACAGAAGGAGGCGTGCATCCACTGCTCCATAAGTAGATGATTATTTATGCACTTCATCTCACTTTTCCATTGTTAACATAGTAGGTACTAAAACCTGCTTTGAATTAGTATGAAATTGGGACACAGCTCTACTTTATACTGCAGATTGCCTTTTAAATTAACTATTAATTGGATCAGTAATTACATTCAGCCTAAGAATAAGAGAATACGGAGTCAAACAAAATGTCAAAAGCATTTCCTAAAAGACAGGCTAATAGGTAAATATCCAAAACTTATGTCAGAATCTCTGTTTCAAAAATAGCTGGAACAACAGCAGTACAGTTGGGTAATATGAACATCTTACATCATCACTGCCTAAACTTTGGTCATGAGTAGGAGTTAACAAGGTGCACATGAGCCAACTTTAGACACGAAGGTCATTATACTGAGGCATGTCATATGAAAAGGAAAGATACTGTTGGCAAGACTTAAAACTGTCAGTGAATGTAACTGATGGACCGCTTTGAACAGAGCTGTGGTGAAAAAATGGACAGATTGAGAGAAAGCAAATCTTCCAGGCCAAACTTCAGAAGTTGACAGGACACATTATCCTGCAAAAAGTGCCCTAATGGCTGCCAACGTGACATTTAAACTCCTAGTCATGGCAACTGAATCCTTTCAAGAAATCTACTGAGGACCTTTAATGTGTCAAAGGATTCGTCATCATTAAAATGATCTGGCAACAGAATTACTGTTCATTAGAGTGTGCCTTATGTTTCAGAGTAAAATAGCTGACACTAGCAGAACAATGCCTTCAATTTGAGACATGAATTGTGCTCTGATGCTAAACCATTTGTAAGCTCTAATGAGAGTGACAAAAATAGTATTTCCTTTAAGTGTGACATAATCGAATGCCACTGAGCAGAGAGTAACTCACAAAGAAATGAGTGGAGCTTAAGCTGTTTGAGGTTAGAGGCAGCATTTCCTTTTGAAAATATCTGGGACATATGGAGAGTTGTAGTGCCAATGGTGGTCTAAATTCAGTCCCACAGAGTGCCAGGATAACCCCTCGGGGAGAAACGAGAGATACTATGCAGGAATTGTCAATTACAGTTTGAAACAGTATCGCCAGCAAAAGTGAAAGCTAACCCCAGACTGGTGTTCACCTCACTATATTTGCTTTTTTTTTTCTTTGGTGCTCTGTCCATGATTGTCATTGCTTCCTCTTGAATGCATGCCGCTTAAGATCTGGCACCTGGTTGCTTCCTTTTTATAAAAGACCCACTTCACCTGCACACTGTGTCCAGAGCATCCTGAACATAGCAAAATAGGAAGAAAATAAGAAAACACTGGCAGGGGACAGGATCTCTGTAGATAAATACACCGCCACATACTAATGCTGGGTCATAAGTGACTTGTATGAGTCTATACATTGTTATTTAGGGAAAATTCTGCACAGTATACCTTGAAAAAACTGTAAAATTTTATTATATTTAATATCAAATTCAAAAGCACTTCATACAACCATATAGTTCTGACTGAGATGGCCCTTACCAATCTGTTTTTCAATGTCTGCTGCCTCATCTGGTGTTGCTCTGGGCAGGATGCCAGGGTCAGTGAAGCTGGTCTGGATCAGGGTGATGAGCACAAACACAAAGAGGCCTCCTCCGATAACAGGTATGCAGCTGGTCAGGTGTTGGACCAGAAAGGGACAGCTGTGACATGGGGCAGTGTCAGAAAGAGAATAAATTACTAAGACACGCTGACCAAATCAGAGGCTGCGAAAGGACAGAGACAAAGCCCTGTCTCATATACTGGGCCTACTTTTTCACCCACAAGGGGATCTAATTGTAATTAACATTCAGTGGCTTTAATCACCATCTGAAATCCACAGAGACAGAGCACACTTCTCACTGTAATGTGATAGAAAGAGGGTCAACTGCATATGAGCACCACTCCTCATCACAGAATATATCATGTCTTATTAACACCTGCAAAGATAAATGAAAATATTAATGTACAAACAAAACAGATGATATTCACACAGTAAACGTAAACCCTTACCAGACTGCATTATGAAATCTGACATTTTTGCTATTGTAAGGGAAGAATAATGACATTTTATGAACAATTAGAGCCTGCTCTACTGTTCGGCGTGGATCTAATACACCAGACAGGAGTCAATTCAATGAAATGGCTATTTATAGAGCTAGTTTATCTCATATTACTGTACTGTTGGGGAGTCTGAGCTGTATTGATCTTCGTCCTTTATACGTCATACCCCGGGTGATGTGACAGAATCGTGGACCTGATATGAAACATGAACTCACTCAAATATAAAGAATAATCCACTTGTGATGAGAATAAGGCCCAGAGTTAGGGGTAAGACTCCAGTCTGTCGGGCCGCTATGATCCGCCCATCGCAGTAGAAGCGATTCTTCCCGGGGAAAACTTCCCACTTTCTCCTCGGTCTCTTCGGCTCCTCTCTCCTGTCACTGTCGTGTCCCTGGTGAGGTGGAGGGGTCGGGGTTGGCGTCGGAAGTGCCTGGGGGTCGATTTGTTGATACTCGCAGGTTTTCATGGTTTATAATGAAGTTTGAGTGCTCTGTCCCAATTCGGAGAACCGGGGCATTTGTCCAGCGGTGGACAGCATCACCGACGCCCGTGTTCGAGGCAGCTGAACGATGCAAATGTCGTCAATCCACAGAGAAAACGAGCTAATCCGACACCATGGGTATCCTGTTGTAAATAACCCAAACAGCCCGTGCTCGAAATTACATCCCTGGTACCTCCCATGCTTCTTCACTTATTCCTCTTTGAGTCTATTTCCAGAAAGTCTTCGCACAAATTCAGGCTTTGACCCACTGGTCATCGTTAGCTTGTTAGCTGTGCCATTCAGACGAGCCAACTAAACCAGCTGCGGACTGTTTAACATCAGTAAACCCAAAATACCGTTACCACTGCTAGCTTGTTAGCTCGCGCGTCTTCCACATGTTAGCAAACATTTAGCTTATCTCCAAAGGTGCTATATGTTTAAATTAAGAAGAGCGCTATAACTTCGTAATTTTTGTATGAATATTAATCTCATAACAAGAGTCCCGACACATTCGTGACTAGTGTTAGTTAGCTACGCTGTTATAGATCCAGTCGTCCGGTCAAACTAGCGGTTGTCAATGGTAACACACAGGAACGGTGCACTTCCGGTTTAAGTCCTTTCAAAATAAATATTGTATGAAAGCATTCAATTGCAGGCAGCCTATGATTATGATGATGACAGTCATAAGAAAATACATGGCCACATAGTGTATAGAAATATTCCTCGCACTTTTCTTGTTAAAATTTTCCCTATAAATGTTAAAAATTGTCAAAGCGTAGGTCTACAATATCCGGTAAATCAGCGGCCAAGTGTTGGTGACTTGACTGATGTTAATCAAGCGAGGAAAAGCTGCGGAGCTGAGATCCAGTGCATCTGGGAAAACATGGACCACAGCAAAGTAATGTTCAGGTCCTATCTGACAAGTCTCCAAGCTTTATAAACAGAGGAGCAACATCTAACAAAACCATCTCTAAGGGCATACTTCATACAGGATGTGACAGTTTGCAATGTTGGACAAGTTACTCCCAAAATGTAATTTATTACATATTACTAGCTACCTACCTCTGTCTCTCCATGCTCACTAAAATGACCTCTGAAGAACTAATGCTGATTTTAAATGAATGAGGGTCATGTTGTTTCACAGCAGGTAATCAATTCAACTTTATTTATATAGCATATTTCATACAAACATGCAGCCTAAAGTGCTTCACATGGCAAAATTGAAATGACAGAACACAAGACAATAAAATATTAAAAAAGCAAACCGACCAAAAAAAAAACTACAAAAAAGATGACAGAATAGAATAAAAAGTGTGTAAATAAATATATAAGATCGAATAAAAATAAACAGGAGGGAATTAAAATTTTG
>JAPZEB010000008.1:25316442-25335215 GCA_029783705.1 Chaetodon striatus | reverse complement strand
ACACTGCAAATAGGGAAAGTTGTTAGCAGAATAAATGCTTAGTTCCCTTTCCAAATCAGTGCTGAGGAATGACCTTGTTTTTTCCTTGTCTTCTTTAAAGGTCACACTTCCAGTTCTCCAACAGCCTACTCGCCCTCTCACACAGAGACTAATTCTTCAGGTGTCCCACTGATTCGCACCTCTGTGAGAACATGATTCCTGCTCCATGCCGGTGATCTATGCTTGAATTATTTGTCATGCTGTGTCCACAAGGTCACATATGGGACGTTGAAAGGCGACACTACTTGCACAGGAGTCTCTGGCTGAGCCAAGCTCTTTGTAGAGACCATGGCTTTGCTGTGGAAAAGAAAATGTGAAAATTCACATTGTCTGAAGGACTTCAGTGAACTCAGGGCTCTGTGTGTGGATATTTATGCTTGATGAATATTATGTGTATATTCGAAGGATCGCTTGATGGAGAGCTTACCCTGCAGGCAGATATCAACAGCAGCTCTTTATAGCTATTATTGTATCTCGATTAACCGTCCCCTCATCCTTGAAGGAGAACTGAGTTATGTTCACGAAACCTGATTCATTTTGGCTGGTCAGATGATTCTGCTGTTGTTAGGCAAAGGATGCGTGGATTCAGTTATGTTTTTTTTTTTTGGCACATTTCATAATGTCAATATCATAGATTTGATTTTAAACTGATTTGTGTGATTTAAAACTGTATTGAACACTTTCAATTCAGTGGTTATGTATCATATATTTACAGTCAGTGATTCTAGATGAATGATCAGAAAATTTGACCCATTTCTTATTTATGTAAGAGGCATAGTGGCATCAGTGTGAAAGGATGAAGTAACAATATTTGGCAAGAAGAAAATCCCGAGTTTTATGTGTGCCTGGTGGTACAATAGAAATAAGAGTGAGCTCTGTCCAAAGAACAGTTTGACATTTTGGGATGTTGGCTTATTTGCAGAGAGTTAAACACTGCAGCTTAGCATAAAGACTGAAAAGACAGGGGAGCAGCTAGCCTGTGTCTGTCACTAAGCTAAGCTCAACATGTTATGTTTTGTTTGTTTATTCTATTTAGACACCAAAGAGTGAAAACAAAAGTTGTGTTTTTTTTTCAGGAAATTATTCACTGGACTATCTTTTGGCCACAATTTGTCAATTTAAGTTTGGTTTCTGTACCTATCAGCAGAGGTGTGGACACAAGTCGCATAACAAGCAAGACATGAGTCACAAATTGGGACTTTGAAAAAGCATACATGATATTTGTAACTTTAACGTTGTTACTCTGTGGTTAAAGTGGCATTACATTTGGTGAGGAATGCTTGAGCCTCAAGGTTAGGATTTGGGCCTTGTCAGTTTTGACTCAGGATTTGATTCTGGACTTGCCTGTCCTGACTTGAGACTAACTTGGGACTTGCACAACAATGACTTGGTCCCACCCCTGCTTATTATAAATTACATATAACATGTTAATACAGGAGCTTTGAAGGTACTGATGGGAGTATGTTGTTACCTTTAGACAGGGCTATGCTAGCTGTTTCCAGTCTCTATGCTAAGCTAAGCTAACCAGCTGGTGGCAGTAGCTTCATATTTACCACACAGATATGAAAGTCGTATTGTTATGGAAAGAAAGTGAATAAATATCTGTTCTTTCCCCTGAGAAAAGACCATAGTTAAGATCTTTATTATGTCGAAATTTTGTTGTTGTTTTTTTCTGTCATGATGTTTGTGATGTTCATACAGTGTGGAGTGTAATTTCACTTTTCTTTGAAGCAGATAATTATTAGCGTAATAAGATGAAGCTCATGTGAAGCAGATAGTTCTTTTAAGTTAACCAGGTGTTTGATAGATGCTGTCTGTGGCTGTTCTGTCTGCTACTCAAATCTCACATTGCGAGACGTTATGAAAGCTGGTGTGAAGCTAGTCTTCGGGTTGTATCGTGCACTATAACTATTAATTTATTAGTGTCATTATCCAAAGCTGACTAATGAAGTGAACGTTTATTTTCTAACCTCAATATGCAGGCTGTGTTTGCTCCTGGGTGCTGATGGGAATTTGATCAGTATGGTTTAACTGTCCAGAGTGCACTCTTGTCTCCCAGGATCTGTCCTGTTGCACCTTTAATTCTAAGTAGAATTGAAAAGTAAAGTAGGTGAAATACAGCAGTAGTGTGTGAGGGATCTGGCTGCAGCATCAGGTGGTGTAATGGCATGGTGTGAAACTGGTTGTTCTGGTTTTGACCAGAAGGCAAAAGGTGCATCTATACTATAAGGTGATTAATGTGTCAGTGTCATATAAACTGTACTGATCATAACATACTGCTTATTTTACTAAACTGGTTTAATTGAATGCTGAAGCTATTGTTTTCATTTGCACATTAGATTTTCTCTGAAGGTTTCCAAATTCCAAAGCATGATGCTTGGGCCTCTCACCACGGTGTGGTACTTTGCAATGTGTTGGCAGGTTCCTCTATTGACAGTAACGCATCTTTAAGCTGATGTCTCATCGTAAATAAAATAAAGTAAATGAAGTGAAACAAAAACAAAGTGTTTGCTTGTTGTTTGCAACATTTGGCCACACGAGGGAGTCAGAGTATGCATCTTTTTTTTTTACACCTCCACCTCCAGAGTGAGGACACAGGCATCACTGCAGACCCTGCACACAACCTGCTCCAACTTCTCCTCTCTGGTCGGTGCTACAGAGGAACACTGTGCACCAAAACAAACAGAGCCTAGAACAGTTTCTTTCCACAGGCCGTCACTATGATGAACTCTTAACACCAGTCATGTAGTGTCAGAAATAATCCCTGAGCAATAACCCTTTAACACCAAGCACCCACATTAACAGTAAATTAAATATTTTTTTAGTTTAAATTTAAAACTCTAAAGCATCTGTCAAACATGATCCAAGCACACTGTACACTGCATCTGTCGATCTACCTGAACAAGCAACCTGTTACATTTATTATTTTATATTTAGTCCAGCACCATTTGCACCCTGCACTATTGCACTATTTTCTGACTGTTTACAAACTGATTGTGTTGTTGTTTACACATATTTTGTGTGCACAAATCTGTACGTTTTTATGTACTAAGAAAAAATAAATAACTAAATTACAGTTATTGATCAAAATGTTGGTGATTACACAGGGGTTACATTTAAATATATTACTTTCAGTAAAAAGTTATTATGTTAAATGAGATATTCACCACGCAGCAATGCCTCCTTTTGGCATAACCGAAAAAAAATATATATATATACATATGCATTTCTCAGCTTTATTGCCCAGTTTAAATTTTGCTCGAAAGAAAATCAAAAAGTAATAAAATACGATAAGTTTAATAAAGTAATTATATCGTTACATTACCTACATTACAATTTTGAACAGGGTAACTAATCTGTAATCTACACTGAAAATAATCCACGAGTTCAACTAAAAAAAAATAAGGTAACCATTTGTATACATTTTTTAAAGTAGCTCCACAGAGTCAATCCTATGTGTCTTTTTTAATCTGACAAACTCAATTAGTTAAGAACAACCAACACAGTTTGCTTTGACCTTGAAAAACTTAATTAAGTTGAATCAACTTAATAGTTATCCAAAAGTTGTGGCGATTTTTAGTGGTCAAACTATATCCTTTCTACTTAAAAATGCAGTTTTTGATTTTGACTTCTTAAAATAAGTTGTCAACTGACTAAAACATGTTAATGAAACAAAGTGGGGTTTTCTTTATGCTGAAAAACTTGTTTATTTTAAGCATAATCTAACTGTTCTACATGTGGTTTGCCCTTTTGTTGCTAAAAACAGGGCGATTTATGAGTGGTAATCATTTAGCCGTCACTGAAGTTAGCTACCGTAGCTAAGTTACCTTCAGTTAATAAGCTACACATTCATCCAGAAGCCAACAATGCACACAAGAATTCCAGTGGTCTTGCACACTTTTACCTGAGCAAATGGCAAATAAAAATCTTGAATCTTAAACAGCGGTGCTCATAGGTATATTCAGCAAACATTAATGTCCATTTTGTATTTTATTTGTTAGATGAAGAGGGAACTCTCATCAGATTTGGTCCATCCTAATGTTGACTCTATGACTACGGCCTTGGCTGTATTCTGTGTATGTACTTCAAGAGCTATGCAAAAAAAAACTGAGTCAAATTTCTTTATGTGCACACATGCTTTGAGTTTAAAGCTGATTCTAGTTAAGGTCAGGCACTGCTGCTTTTAAATTCCTCCTCCATTAGGGCACTTGGAGTAATAAGATCATTTATCCAAAGTGCCGATTTTTATGCTTTCACAGAAGTCATGCAATTGCTGTTCTCAAAACCAGAACTTCATCAAGATGAAGATGATATTACAAAGTTTATTTAATGTTATTTTCAACCAAGGTTTACTGTATAAAACTCCACATTTCATCACACACTCATGTAATGTTTTCTGTAATTTCAGTGTGCAAACAACATCTCTGTTAATAAGTATAACATATTTGTGTTGCCAATGACTGGTTTGAAGAAGAGCTCTGTGACCAGGCTGTGGCTGACTGTCTGAACACTGGAGGCTGCTAGAAGGACGAGGCTGAAGCGAGCAGTGTCCTCTGGGTGCAAGAGGTAGATGACTTCTTGGAGAGCTCTCTGAGCTTCCTGTTGGAGGCTGTCAACGAACAACGAGGCGCTCAATCCCTGAACAGCTGTAGCAGATAAAGAGAGGTTTCTGTTTAAGCTCATATCACATATCCAACAAAACTGTTAGCTGACAGCTAATGAAACACAACTAATAAAATGTATTTTTACCTGGGTTAAACAACAAAGCTCCCTTTAGGTAAGCATATTCCTTTGTACTGAGGTCCAGATTCCACAGCTGATGCAGGCATGCTCTCAATGTGTGGACTCCAGCTAGAGTTGGTTGGTCAGCCTCCTTTTCGGTGAGTCCTGGTCCAAGCAGAATCTGTCTAAGGATACTTGAATGTGGTACATCAGTCACTTCAAACACTATCTTTTCTTGGGCAAGCCCCAGAACAAATAAAGGAACCCAGCAGTGTCTTAACAAGGATGACTGATCTCCCGATGGAAGCTGACTGAAGGACGGTAAACTCCTCACAAAGCAGATGGTTTTGACCAGAACGCTGGAGGCCACTTGGCAGGTGATCTTTGGGTCCTTCAGGCAAACTGTCCTCCTCTGCTCACAGGGGCAGTTGTATGCTGCGGTGTTAGGGTTCATCTTGTTGTTGAGGTAGCCGCTCTCTCTCCCGCTCAAGATGTTATAAAGGATAGTGTGAGGATGCTGATCCCGGTGACCGGAGCATGTGTCCTCCAGAGGAAACATCATGAAGGAAAAGTATCCGCAAAATGGTTTTGTAAAGAAAAATCAGGCCTGTGAGCTGCAGACAGCATGAACCATGTCACTCCAGTTCACTCCGCGAGCTCAGGCCCTGCTGTATTTATCCAGGATGTCACCTGCTTGCACCAAACTTAGCACTGACCCGCCTTTTTAAGACTCTGCATGTAAGAAAAAAAAAGTGACCCTAGACCTCCCATGCAGACGGATCTTGGTTCCCTCCACGTGGCGGCGATAAGGCTAGTTAAACTCAGCAGCTACACAGGGTAAAGGAAATACAAAGCTGGTGGGGTGAATGACATTTATCATGTTTACCTCAGTCATTAACTCAGCCAGCACCAGTCTATCAAGGACTGGCGGGGTCAATGCACAGGCTGCCACCTGACCTGTGCTCCAGTTACACCTTGCAACTGCATCATGAAAGGACACAATGATTTTTTTTATTGGTCTTGAGGATTATAACTGTACTGACACTTTTTAAAATGCCTTGATTTTTTATGTTATTTAATTCACTGGCACAAATTCTGCCTTTATCAGGTTTACCTGACTGTAATTATTAAATATTCTCTGTTCTAAGCTAGATGCTCATTACTATGACACAGGTAACAAAACTGTTTTGGAACTATAAAAATAGTCGTCTTAATTAAGGGACAGTTCACCCCAAAATCAAAAATACATATTTTTCCTCTTACCTGTAGTGCTGTTTATCAGTCTAGATCATTTAGGTGTGAGTTGCTGAGTGTTGGAAATGAGATGTTGGGCACCACAAGCTGAATGCCATCTAGTTTCATTATATTTGAGAGACAGCAGACATCTTTACGGCTGATATCTAGAATCTGGGTCGCAGACAGAGCTGTGAACTCTCATCCAGTAGCATATGGTTATCACTTTGTTTCTTATCACTGATCTATAGTAGCACTTAAGCTAATTGTTACAGCTTAATGTAAATAATAGTGTTACTCATATTGTCTTCAGCTACTACTTATTTAGATTTAATGCGGATTATGTTGGATGGATGTCAAATAAAGGAGTGAAAAATGCTGATCACAAGTTATAAAAGCCCAAGGTGACGTCTTAAAATGTCTTTTTTTATCCAACCAACAGTTCAACTCAAAGATATTAATTTAAAAGTAATATAAAACAGTGAAAGCAGCAAATCCTCATAAATGTCGCACTTTTAATTGAAAAAAAAATCTCACTTTAAAAGTTTTTTTAATTTGTTTCAAATTTACATTTGTGAATGTGAAATTTGGCGAGAAAAATAAATAAAATTAGATTAATAAGGAAAAAAAACATTAATATGTTTGTTGTAGTAATCATGTGTGTAATATCATTTTTCATTGTACTGTGGCTGTCAACTCATAAGGGCAATATCTAACTAACAAAGCAGTTGCACACGTTTTATTAATTTTAAAATGATTTTTATGGTTAATTAAGATGATATTCGCAGTAAAATCAGACTTGTTTCGTTTCCTCTCTAGAAAATTCTTCCTGGGCGCCTCAGTTGGTCCCCGAGCGAGAGCTCTCAGTTCATTGGATACTTAAACTGTCATTTAAAATCTGTTCTTCCAATTGGCCAAATCAATTGTAGGCGGGGCTTGTTTCCAGGAAGTGAGCAGCGTGACTACGGGCCTCACACTGTCGCTAACTCAACTTTTTGCTTGTCATTCGCACAGCTAACATTTAACTAACCGTTTCTTAATCCACCAACATGGGCGACGATGAGGAAAAGTATGACGGCATGTTGCTTGTTATGGCGCAACAACACGAAGGAGGAATACAAGAGGTAACTTAGAGTGTCGCTAACGTGTTTAAGCTACCGTGCTAATGATGAAGCTAATGTAGTTAGCCTGTATGCTAGCAGGCGCACCTCGCCTGGGAACATTCACATTAAGAAAATGGAAGTGTTTTCAGTTATTTTACAGCTAATTATATAATTTTCAATAAGCTCTTTCACTATATAGACCATAATCTTTCGCCATTATTCAGTGGGTAAATTCGTCATACATGGGTACAACAAAGTAACACGAAATATTAGTAAAATGTCATTTTTGTTCCTAATAAACTGGTTGTATAGGGTGAATTTTCCTGAAAGATGTTATAAATATATACAGGTGTATATTTTAATGTAGCATTAAGATGCTGGACCCTGTGTATGTCGTGTCAAATGTCTGAAATTTCTAGAAGAAAAATCTGAATTGCTCTTCTACACTTCCTTTTTTTAATAACAGACTATTTGAATTATCTGAGGGCTTAGACAGCTGAGTATGTAGAAGAGTAAGGATTATCTGATACAGTAGTTTATCATATTACACTTAATGCGAGGGTTTGCAGATCAAACAGCTATGCTAATACCAGGAAGTTTCAGAGGATGGGAAGAAGAAATTGAGAATTTAATGTCATGCAAACTAGCCATGAAACTGATAAACTTAGACGGACTGTGATATAGTTTAGTCATGCCAATAATGCTCAAGTACAAATAAATATGTTGTATGAAATTTGTGACAGCCTCTTTCTCTCTCAACAGTTAGTAAACACATTTTTCAGTTTCCTCCGCCGCAAAACTGACTTCTTCACTGGTGGTGAACCAGGCGCTGCGGAGAAGGTGATTAATGTTGCTGCAACTAATGGGACATTTAGGTCTGCGTACCTTACTAAGTTGTAAAGGAAGACATACTTACACTTATGACTCATTTCTGACTGTCTCTTTCTTGCAGCTAGTCAAAGATGCTCTCGCCCACCACAGTCAGCTAGCGCTGAAGTCTCAGAAAGAGAAGCAGAAGAAACAGGAAAGGGAAAAGAAAGAAAAAGCAGAAAGAGCTGCCAAGCTAGCAGAGGAAGAGAGGAAGAAGAAAATGGACGACGGTCCCAGAATTCAGGAACTGACTGATGAAGAAGCGGAGAAACTTCAGTCTGAACTTGACAAGGTGGAATCTGGGAGCCTTGATGCTCCATCACATGTGAATCACCACTGTCGTTCTGAATATTACTTGATTTATTTGTGTTGTCTGTTTTAGAAAAAGAAAGAAGAGGAGACAAAGGAGAAAGCAGCAGCAAATGCAGAGAAGTCATCGGACAAAGCAGAAAAAGAGAAGGGGGTGAGTGAACAGTTGAACAGTTCTGGAAAGTTTGCAGAGTTTGGTGCTGATGAGCAGTAATGTCTTGGTCTGACACTCATCTTAATTTCTATATCCCCAGTCTGACTCAGAAGGAGAGGAGGATGAGAAAGACAAAGATAAACTGAAGCCCAATTCAGGAAACGGAGCCGACCTGCCGAACTACAAGTGGACACAATCCTTGTCTGAAGTTGATGTGAGTGCCAAAGAACATCATTAACATTTCTGTATATACACCAGGGCCACAGTCCCATGTCGCGGGACCTCCTGCTTTTTATTTCACACAGCCCGCATTACGTCAAGGGCAGCTTATCAAGAGACCGGGAGTCTCACTGATTTTTTTTTCCCATGTGACGTGCACAGTTCTCAGCAAAACTACAGTGAAAATGGTCTGTTGCTGGTCACATTAGCATCCTTCCAGCAATGTTAAACCTTTCACTACATTTTCAGCATCATGAAAAAATATAAATATTTATTTTTAACTTAACCCTGTATTTGTGTCAAATTTAAAGACCTCTAGATGTTGACAGAATCCCTTCACAAGCCTTGTGTTTCCCCTCAATCAACACAAGGCTTTAACATGAGCCAAACTCAATGTAGAAAGATAGGAGCTGGCAGCAGCAGTGCTGTCTGTGTGGACACCACATACATGGGAGCAGCTGCAGTCCAGCAAGTTCGCTATCAGGCACAGGTAGAGGCAGGAGGTGGGACCCAAATAACGTCAGTTCATAGGGAAAGTGCTGACATGTGTGCACCCTTGAGAAAAGCAGCCTTTCTTTATCGTTTCATTCCACAGATCTGTTACATATCCTGGCTACTGGTCCTCAATTATGTCCCCTCTGTGTGTCATGTTCAGTGTGTGCTAAGGGTGTGACATCAGTTGACTTGTGCAGGAAGTCAGGGGCTTAAAGTTTCTGTTGCTGTCAAAATTCACTCTTATGTCCATCCCCTAAACACCTTTTCAATGGTAACACATTTTTATAGGCTAAATTCACTTCAGTCAGACTCAGTAAAACTTGCAGCTCCTTTGTTTTTTTGACTATCAAACATTTTTACACTTGACAAACTTTATGTCCTTTACTGGCACAGTTCTGTAGTCCTCCTGCAGTATATCCCTCTTCAGTGTTGTCTTTTGCTTGTCATTGTATGTTTGATTGCCGTGAATAAAACAGAATTTAACAAACAATATACATTTTAACATCTTCCTACAGCTGGTAGTGCCTTTCGATGTGAAGTTCCGCATTAAGAGTAGAGATGTAGTGGTGGACCTTCAGCGGCGCTCCATTAAGGTGGGCCTGAAGGGACACCCTCCTGTTATTGATGGCCAGCTTTACAACGAGGTGAAGGTAGAAGAAAGCTCCTGGCTCATCGACGATGGCAAGGTCATTACAGTCCACCTGGAAAAGGTAAGAACACGGCTTGTGTTGGTCACTGATGGTCATAATCATTTCTCACTGTCTCTTCATCGGTGACAAAGCAAATGAAAGAACTGCTGAGTTGTTGAGCCTTAATGTATTCTTTAATTTTACAGATTAATAAAATGGAGTGGTGGAGCAGGATTGTTACCACAGACCCAGAAATTAACACCAAGAAAGTCTGTCCAGAGAATTCAAAGGTAAATAATGTAAAGCTTAAGAGTTTAGATTTTTTTTTCTTCCCGTCATATATCTGCAGCACCAACGTCCTGCCCCATCCTAACTGTGTGTTTTTCCTGCTGAGTAGCTGTCGGACCTGGACGGGGAGACGCGTGGTATGGTAGAGAAGATGATGTATGACCAAAGGCAGAAATCAATGGGCCTGCCCACATCTGAAGAGCAGAAGAAACAGGATATTCTTAAAAAGTAAGTTTCCAGTGTTGCATCACTGCCAAATAATCCACCTGTTGAAGTTAGCTCAGGTTTTCTTATCATGAGGACTTTTTTTATTCTGTCAGCTGACACCTTTGGTGTTTTTACTATCTCCAAAGCAGACACTTCACTCAGGGTCAGTTTAACAGAAGCTTTATGGTGTATAAAGATTTTATAAGAAGTGAATTTGAAAGCTCCCTTTCTAGTTTTGCTCTCCTTGTTACGTATTTCTGCTCAAGGCCAGGCTCGCCCGCTGTTACTGCAGGTAATAAAAGATAGTGTGGTGTTTGTACCAGCCTCTGCCATCCTCAGATGTGACCCAGTTCAAGGAGACACATTGATCTGAACAGAAATGAGTTGGAGTCTTTCACTCTGCACCATTTGTGTTGCTGTCTCACAGCACAAGCAGTGCCTTAACCAGTATTCTCTTTTGAATAGTTCTTTTCAAATCCTTGTTATTATGGTGGTACTTGGTAACTCAAGTATGATACCAATTAGAAACCCCAAGCTTAGACTGCAGGTCTGTCAGATGGTCACATTGTGTTTTCGTGCATTTAAAGGGGAATTCTACTCATTTCAAACATCACTGTCTGTTTCCAGATGTTAAGGAGTGCTACAACATACTGTAGGTGAAAAAAATATGAAGCCATTTGTAGCTCCAGGGGAAGATGTGTAAGGTCTAATAAATTGCTTCAGGTGATGTCACTTGAGCCAGAGTTGGTTTGAAAATGAGACAATATCGAGAGGTGTGGTGTTAGAAAGCTTGCCAGATGTCCTTCCCACTGCTCATCTCTGCTTGAGGCTACAATACGCCGCTGCTAGCATAATGCGCCTGACTTTCCAACTGAACTGTCGGTGGTTGAGTTGCATTGTGGGTATTGTAGGTGCCAGGTTTTGACAAGAAAGAAGACTGCATGAGAGAAAAAATGCATCTCTGGTTCTGCTGCATCAATTGTGATGCTTTTTTATTTAAAACTGTCCATTGTCCAAAAATGTAACAGGGCTGCAAAGGTAAATTGGTGGAGTAATCTTTTAACTAGTTTCCATAGTAGAGAGGTCAGAGCTGTCTGATTGGGGAATGAAGTTTCGATCATGAAATCCAGTGTTGCTATATAATTCTCTGGTTTATCAGTGAAGTGTTTACACTACTCTGCAGACTGAAGTCTCTACTAACAGTCAGTATGATTACATGATATCAGAAAAAGTTGATTTATTGAATTAGTCCGACTAAAACCGGACTTTTAAAATGCATGTAGGTCTGACTGAAATCGTACTAAATCAGGTTTCTCAAAGTCAGACTAGCATACCCAAATAATGCGATAGGGAGTTGAATTACTCCTGCATGGAGACAGTCAGTCGGCCCCAAACTGGCCGAGGCGCTTTACGCATGCTCCACAGTTTCCGCCCAGGGCTTTGACTCAGAATTTGAAAGCATTAATAATGTAACGAGGAAACTGGTAACAAAGTGGGAAAATCTACATCCAGAATTGTGCATTTTTGGACAGACGAAATGATGACCCCTGATGGTTAACCCATCAGATATATCTGTGAGCAGGACATTAAGCAGGGCTACAGAGTGGTAACTGCATATAGAGACAGTGCATTTTTCAATTAATTTATTTCATCTGCCATCGGATTTTAAAATAGTTAAAAAGTATTCATATATAGGACATCAATATGTGGAGGTAAATGTTGATATTGGGGTGGGCCACCTCAAAAAAATTAATGTATGTGTAACACTGCGTCATGATGGAAGAACAGAACACGACACTTACTCTGATGTTAGCCAGTAATTTCACCAACAGTAGCCTCCTCTCTCCACTGGGTCAGTGGTCCATCCATTATGTGCTGTATCATGTCAAATATTACACAGAGCACTAGTTAACTGAGATAAGAGCTGGATGTGGGCCAGCGTCGGAGCTGTGAGACCGATGTGAAGGACACTCTCTTATCACTGTTGGCAGTGAATGACCCCTCTTCCTCCTCTGCTGCTCTCAGTTCAGACAAGAGGAGACATGTCTGCTGCTGTGTTGACCTCCACTTCCTCTTTGAGCTTGTTAAAGCTGCCTCTAACGATCCTGTATAGTTTTATAAGGCTTAAACAATACTGTGGAGGTGACTGTAGTCAAGATAGCTGCTCTCAGAGGTTTTTTATTGAAACAAAGTTCACTTTAGGTTTTACCAATCAAATGTGTTGCCTTATGGTGTGATCTCAGAGGGAGATGTTCACCCATTAAAAAAATTCACTCCTTGGCCAGAAGGATGTGATAAGGAAAGAATATGTTCCCTGTCTGTGCCCAGCAGGAAAACATCAACTATTCAGAAATATATCACATCTCAAAGAGTTGTGTCCGAGATATGTTAAAAAATGAATACACAAATTGAAACACAGGGAGAGAGATGAGAGCGATGCTATAGCATGTGATCTGCCATTTAGACAATGTATATGGAAGAGCAGTTGGAAATGTGATTTCAAATGAAAGACTGACTGCGTCTTGTTTTCGATGTTTCTCACTCTGACACCTTCTGTCTCCGCAGGTTCATGGCTCAGCACCCAGAGATGGATTTCTCTAAGGCCAAATTCAGCTGAGACTCACTGTAGAATCCACATCACGATTCATGTGCATCATATCAGAGCCGGCGTCAGGCACCAACCAACTCCCCATTAGTTTCCCCTCTCTATACAGGAAATGGTTTTGTTGACTAACATGTTTTCAGTGCATAAGATCAAGTTTTGTTGACATGACTTCAAGCTTGACGACTGAAATGTTCTACACGTCCTCCCTTTGCATGTTGCGTCAATATTTAAAGATTTGTCTGGATTTTTTTTAATAAATGGATTTAAAATCAGAGTGGTTGTATTTTATGTTTAAGCTTTCCACTAAGTTTGTTTCCGTTTTTACTGGCTGGTCATTTAGAAGTTCACAACCTTGAAGAGTTCAAGCCCAAGACGAGTGGATTAACCAACCCTGGGAGTCACTGAACTCAGCCGTGTGTTATGATTGGGGCACATCCAAAGGCTACTGGCCTACAATGAGAACCTGTTTTCCTAGAGCTGTCACCATGCAGGTTCATTGCATAATACTGGAAGCCCTCATGCAGCCTACTTAGTCGGCACCAATTTCTAAACGTTTCTGTGGTTTTATGTAAAATGGGTCACAAACCTTTGAAATGGTCAAATATTGTAGAAATATTTATTTTTACACTGTGTGTCAATAGGAAAGGTAAAAATGCACCATGCACTGATTGGAAAGTTTTTAATTTGAACCACAAGGGGGCAGTGCTTTCCTTAAAGAGAGAACAGTGCTTTTAGAAGTTTGATACCTGATAATGTTCAATGAGTAACCACATGAAGCCTGTAAATCTGGTGGCTAAGAAGTTAAAGAAATGAATATTTATCTCATATTTTAATAGGTGAGTCAAAGTCAGGGCAGCTTCTTCCCCTCTTGGTGTGTAATATTCCAATTTCTAAAATTACACATGATAATGCTGAAGAGAGTTAATTTAGGAGTGAAGAAAGGCTTTCTAACTGAAAAATCATTACATTTATATGTTTTTCTGTAGAATCATGATTTTTTTTGGTTCATTTATTTGTGTGAATTCATTATCTTCAATAAACATGGTAAAATTACAGAAATCCAATGTACTGTCAACACTTCGAAAACTTAATTTTTGCCATAATGGAGAAAAACTAGAGCAGGGAGCAAAGTGCTGATGATAGTACCACAATGACAAGTTAATATGTGTGGAAAGTCGACATCATGGGACTATTCCTGTTTGCATTGCTGCACAAAGAAATTGTGTAACATCCTATCAAATGTAAGTTTGAGCCAACAGCTTAATGAAAACATACTTGGCTTCAGGGTCTGATCAATGATGTATTTTACAGTTACTCTAAAATGTGAAGCAACAATGAAAATATAGAGAGGTGTGTGGAGTGTGAATACATTAGATGGGTGTTGCTGAAAGAAATGCTGATTGTAAGTAGTATCAACAGGGTTTGGTTTCATTAAAGAAAATTTAGGGATTACAGATCAACTTTAAAAATACATTTTTAAGTTAAAAGTCAAAACTTACACAACACGCCAAAAAGGAACCTTACCCACAATGCAACTCCACAAGTTATGTCAGTTATGGTATGGTTAGATAGATCTATCTACCTAGACAAATCCAGACAGACAGACAGATAGAGATACTTTATTAAATGCAGGCACCTAGTAGCATATACGGAGTGAGAATATAAGCGTAAGAATAAACACACAGCAGTGAAACGATGTCCCAGGACTGCTACAGATCGATGTTATGACAGTAGACATGCTTATGACAGTGGTGCAAATTTAGGTGGTTTACAGTGCAGATACTGCAGTGTAAGGTGATTAAATTAAAATGTAAGATCGGTGCAGGAGTGATGAATACTTTGCTAGGACTCGAAAAGTTGTTGGAACCTCACCAACCCTGGCCTCAAAAACCAAGATGGCTGGTCTGTGTATCAACATAAGTGGAAACCTGTAGTAATACACTGTTAATTAGTTTTCTGTCTTCTTTGTGTCTCATTAACACAGTCGCACACACAGTCCTGGCCAACGTCTATCTGTGGACGTATTGCTATGGTGTAGCCACAAAATATAGCATAATGTGTTGTTATCAACTGCAATTGCTAACACTGGCTAACCTTGCTAGAAATGGTATTGCCAACATCCCACCTGGCAAAATTTGGTTAAGTTCCCCGAGCGTTCTGGAACAGTTATGGGAACGTGACAGTTACGGGAACATTCTGTGTTAGCTGAGATCTTGGTTTTCGGACTTCATGTGCTGGAACACAGTCACCTCGGGTGTGATGTCATTCGCAGCTCCATCTTCCATCTTTCAAAGTTAATGGAACGCAGAATCAGACCCAGCTGACACAGACTCAAGTGACATCACTGGAGGCAACTTATTAAACTCAAAAGTTTTAACACAACTTCTTCCACACATGTCGTAGTCCTCCCCAACACCTCTATACAGACTTTAATGTGTAATTTCCCCCGTAGGTTTGTGACTGGAAGTAAAATGTAAGTATGTTTACTGTTCTCTTTAATACAAACTAACAGGCTGTGAGGTACATTGTAATCATCATACAGACATTTTTTATACACAGTAATTTACTCCCTTTAAATGGTGGACTACTATGTGTGAACGCAGTGATTGACATGCCGTCTGATCCCTGAGGATAATCAGCACGCTGCTACCAATGAGTGAAAGACACGGTTTCTCACTCAGACCACACTGGATATCATGCACCTCTGCTAAATGTTACTTCAGTGAGGACCAGTTTGCTTACAAGTCTTCTGTGCTTGTGTGACTGTCCACAGCTAACTGGACTGGCCTGTCAGGATGGTGAGAGGCTGTCACCATCACTGTGGTGACCGGAGGAAACATACATTAGCTTATGCTGGCTAGCAAGTCCTCCTAATGTGTGAAATTGCTCATGTAGTTCAAAAACACTCCTCGGACATCTGTCTCATCGGGACGATTGTGTTTTTGCAAAGGCTGACCTGCTGATCACAGAGCAAAGGTCACTGTGTTTGAAATATGATTAGAGTGCATCACAGGGCAGATGTAACAGTGGCAGACTTGATTTGAAATATATTCAAGAGCCAAAAAGAAGAGCACCAGAATTCATACTTAAAGCAGCGGTTCCCAACTACATCACAGGATATGGCCTGAGTGTGAATATTCATTGTAAGCAATTCAACCATGTTGTTGTGTTTGAGTTGAGGTGTTATTTTCAAATGTAATTTATTAGGATGTTTCTCAGTTTCTGACTGTGCCAGTCATTTGTATCTGTGGTTGTCATGTGTCCAAGGAGATTTGCAAAGTGCGGAGGGAAGAGGAGAAGAGACACAGTGAGACAGAGAGCTGATGTGTTGCGTTAGCTTGGCAAGCTAATGGACAAAAAATGGATGAAGTAAAGAAAATGTATAGATTTGGGTCAGTTTTGGGTCTCAAATGTGTACGTATACCTGTTCTCTAACGTTTCACACTGGAAAAAAAAAACACACACACATGGAAAGGCATACTCATCTGCTGCAGAGTGGTGTGCACACCTGTGGTCTACTGGCAATGGGAAAAGAATCTATCACCTATTTTTAGTTTTAGTTTTAAAAAACGTACACACGCTTTTTTTTTTTTTGTAAAAGGTGTATTTTAGGCCTCCCACTTTTCTATCAAAATTAACACATGTATGAGACATTTTTTAAACACATATTTTTGGTTTGTAGTATTCAGTCAGGCTGCATCTGTGTTTGATGCCACTGCAGAAGTCTAGCATGAGTTAGGCCGAAAAGCATGCGTCATGTCCAGAAACCAGAGTTGACTCGAAAACTTCACTGACAAAAGAAAGTCAGTTGTTAGTTTGTTTCTTCCCAGAAATTTGAAAACTCTTAAAATCATCAAAAATATCCAAAATGCCACAGCTTTGAGCTCACTGTAGCAGCCCGACTTCCAGTATGTCTACTAACTGAAAGAGAGGTGCAGCCAGAGGCCTGATGGGACTGAGGGTGGGTGGGGCGGCTGTGTGACTGTGCAGGGGTTGAGGGCACGGAGGAGGCAGAGTCTGCTCAGCTGAGAGCAATGTCTCACCAAGGTACCAGAATTTCTTCATTAACGAAGACACACAGACATCAGAGGGACGGGGTTGGGGTTTCGGGGCGGACGAGGGGGCGGTCTGCAAACACACCTCCCCTCCGCTGCGCTGACTCGCTGTTCCAGACTTGACAACTTGTTTTTTGGCAGCGGCCCCTCGTAAATCAACCGCAAGGCCCTGCACAATGTGACTCACCATCATAATCGTGGTGTTTGCGGAGGCCGCTTCGCCCTTCTGTCTTGTTCCGTAAGGCTTCTCGGTGGCTTATTCCTGGAAGTGGAGGAGGGATACGTGAGGGGACACCAGGACAAAGATGAGACAGGAGACTGGCATCTTCCTCATCTGTCAGATTCAGATTTGTCCCGGTGGATGAGTCTTACCTCAGTCCCTGTTGGTGTCTCCATTCTTACTTTAAACCACTGATATTCTTTTAGTTTCTTTAATGAAATAAACTCCGATTTTTGTCACTAAATCAGATAGAAGATGTAGTTTGATGTGTGTTACCCAACACTACACCTCCACAACAAAAACTGATAACTACAGTCACAATAAGGCAACAGTGACCCAACCCAACATCTGCATCTGTTGTTTAGAGTCCTCCATCCTCCACACCTGGGTGCTGGGCACACTCTGTAAAGCGTATTTGGAGCACACACTTCCAGGGGTGGAGAGGAGGCCAGTGTGCAAAGTCAAGCTGTAATTGTCAATTAGTGAGGGCCAACACAGGCTGCAGGCTGCGGTGTACAGAGCAGATCAGCCATCTTGGAGAACAAAAGCTTCAGTGAGCTCAGGGTCCTCAGATCAACACACACACACACAAACACACACACACACTGCAAGTGAGAGGGCTGAGATGACTCTGGGCCCAGCAGGACCCGTTTATCGCTCCAGACTGAGCAAAGACCATCAGCAAACATCCTCCCCACTAAGTCTGGACAACTGCTCATAAACAGGTACTCACACACGTACACACACACACACACACACACACCTACACACACACTGGAGATGAAACACAAGGGTTCAGTGCTCTTTTATTTTTGGCTATTTATTCCACTTCCCAACTCCGACTCTATGAATAATAGCTATAATGAAACGGCTGTACTCACTGGACTATATTTGGTACAGATTGTAGACACAGCAGTGTTACATACTGGTGATCACCCAGCGTGATTCACAAATACTGGCTAATATCAAAATAATGTCAGCTGTTCATTGGTCTGGTGAATCATATACTAAAAATATGCCATATATGAGAAATGCACAGGGAGACATTAAAAACGTATCAGTTTGATTAATGTGCAGAAACTCAAGACTGAATATACATATAGCATGTAAATGTAAAGTTTAACTAACATTCCCTCCTCATTTTCTTCACATAATTTTGTCAATCATTACACATTCATACAAATGAGGTAATACCATTCTGACCTTTGACCTCGCTGCAACAGGATGCATGTAATGTAGATGACCTCAAGCCAAGAGGCTCTGATTAAAAGCATTAGCTGCACAAAATGCCAAAAGTGTTGTCTTTACAAGAGAACGTTGGACTCATGATGGAAAGTCAGAGTCCAAAACTGATGCATCAGAACCAGAGATGTCGTCTTTTTTATTCTTGTAAAAACCTGCTGCCTACATTACCCACAATGCAACGTGACTGCTGACAGTTCAGTCAAAGATTCTGTTGTCTTAGCGGCTCATGCAGCCTGACACAGTAAGCTCACTTCTCTCTAACGCTGCACCCCATCATTCACTAATTCACTACTCCCTCCTCGCTGTATAGGGGGTTCTATGTAGAGGACTGTATAGTGTGTGATTTCAGACACAGTCATGTTCTTTGTACCTAACTGACG
>JAPZEB010000008.1:25293715-25303853 GCA_029783705.1 Chaetodon striatus | reverse complement strand
TACTGTATTATCATCATGTGATCATTACTTTTTTTCCCAATCAGTTTATTATTATTAGTAGTAGTAGTAATAGTAGGATTTATTTATTCACCCTTTTCTCTTCCCTCTTTGTGTAAATATATATATTTCTGTTTTGTACCTGTAACATCAACACTGTTTGCACCAATAAAAAAAGAAAAAGAAAACAGGAGTATTCTTTCTGTAGTGATGGATTTCTTTTCACTTTAAGGGTTTAAAGTTTAATTATAGACTTAATGAAGAAGGTGGTTTGTGCAGGAACAGATTATCTTAATTTGAAAAGTGATCATTTGTTTTGTATGAAAATTCTGGATTACCAAATTAACTTGTAACTACTGCTGTCAGATTTTTAAAAAGTACAATATTTGCCTATGAATCGTAGTGATCGTAGTGGAGTATGCAGTCGCACAAAATGAAAACGCTCAAGTAAAGTACAAGCACTGTCAAATGGTACTTACGTAAATATTCTTTTACTCAGCCGAGCTTTCAGCTTACTTTATTGTCTGAATTTGGGTGAGTGTGTTAGTGAGTGCATATCACGACAAAGCAGCTGATCTTCATTGATTTATATGTGAACCCTCTCATGTTGTAATCTTGTGACTACAGCAACAGATGAAACAAGAAAACGTTAAAGCAACAGAATGAGAGACAGTATCAGTAATATATCCAGTAATACACTGTATTTCAGGTTTTATTTATGGACACATTCAGGGCAGAGCAGCTCAGCATTGCTTATAAAATCTGATTCATATAAACACAGAAAAACACTGCGATTAATTTATGTTTATCCATCTGAGGAGACAGTGAGGTTGTGTTTCATTTTCTTCCCTGCAGGTTTGTTTTTGCCTGTTTCCTCCTTTCCTCCAGTGCGATGGTCGGTGCTGCCTGATGTAAATATGAGCAGCTGAGGTCAGCAGACACCAGTGTGTGAGAAAACACAGTTAAATCTCTTACTGCAGTCCCCAGCTGTGTGCACATGCACCCACACACACACACACATATTACCAGTAGACCCTGTGGAGTGAGATCACACTTCAGCCTATCTCCCTCTGACGTGAAGAGGGATCGACTCGGGCTGTGCTGGGAAGCTGCGAAAGACATTAGCAAATATTAGCAGATATTAATCATGGCTTTTGGGTGGATCATCATAACCGGGCCCCGCTGTCTGCTCGGGAAGACTTTTTATAACCACCTCAGTCTACAGGACTATGAGCTGGGTGGGTTATAGTGGGAGGGTTGAATGGGCAGGGGGGGGAGATCAAAAGGAGCGAGGCCAGTTTCCACTGACAAACAGTAAGTGTTAAAGACAGAGGATTAATGATAGGTGCAGCCAGGAACATTATTTACCCAGAGTCAGAGGACGTGTGACTTCAGAGCTCATCACCCTCTTCCTCTGGCGGCACTTCCTCTCTCTATAAATGCACAATTAAAATGAGATGTTCACACAACACCGTGTCACCTTCCGATGCGTGACCAATGAGCTCTCTGCATCTTACTCATCACATTACCAGGCAGTAATATGGAGGACTAATAAAAGCA
This sequence comes from Chaetodon striatus, assembly GCA_029783705.1. Taxonomy (NCBI): domain Eukaryota; kingdom Metazoa; phylum Chordata; class Actinopteri; order Chaetodontiformes; family Chaetodontidae; genus Chaetodon; species Chaetodon striatus. Next base: position 25,302,296 of record JAPZEB010000008.1, on the reverse strand, counting down.
CCGTATATTCAGTATGTATGTCAGCAGCCTGGAAATAAACTGTTGAAAGAACTAAAGGTTACGAACAAAGTACCTTATCATTTACTTCAGGTGCCATTGTTAGATGTCAGATGCACTTTGTTCTCTCACCACAGCCACAATCCACTAACTGTATCTGAACCTGAGCTTGTCAACAAAGCTTTTTTCTTTAAATTTGGCTTTTCCTCTTGAGTATTATTGTCTGAAGGAATTAAATAATTATGATCTCAGGTCAAATAACAATCTAGCTTTATTTGTGCTGCATGTTAAAAACTGATTAAAAAAAAACTGGCTTCAAATATTATTCTCATTTCAAATAGATGACACAACTTTCTAAATATTATAAAACACAATCTCCAATTTCTGACAAAGATTTTAAACTATTACACTCTCTATTACACTCTCCTCCAGACATGATTTAAGACAGAAAAATACTCTGAATGGTGACATGAATCTGATGTTTTCTCCACAAAAAACTTAAATTACCTCTTTATAAATGCGTAACATTACATCACATTACAAGGACAGCAACATAAAGAAAGGTAAGATAAAGAAACAAGAGACGTGATCACATCACTCCAGTTTCAGCCTCTTTACACTGGCTCCCAGTATGTTTTAGAGTACATTTTAAGATTTTACTGATGACTTTTAAGGCTCTTCGTGGTCTCTCTCCAAGCTATATCTCCGACCTCTTCGTATCGTACACGTCAGGACGTACTTTGAGGTCTTTTGTCTGTTCCAGAGTCCTACTAAAAAAACGAAAGGAGACAGAGCGTTTGCTGTCGGGCCCCGAGGCTCTGGAACAGCCTGCTTGAGGAAAATGATAATGAAAATGTTAACTTTCTGAGAAGTTATCCATTTTGCTAAATTCCTGACAGAACGTTAGCTGGCTAGCATACATAACGTGCATTAGCCAGCAAACAGCTGATCTGCATATAAGCACAAGCAGGTACAAACAAGTATAAATCTGCCTCCAGAGAAGGTTGCAATCTGAGTGCTACTCAAACTATCACTAATGTTAGCGATCATAGCTAAGTTACCTGCAGTTAATTAGCCCCATATTCCCAGCAGTGGTGCTCACAGGTTTATTCAACTAGCGTTAATGTATTTATTACGTTATATCTCTCAGATCGTCCCCACAAAGTCTGAGTAAACTGTATCAGTCATTTATGATGTGATGTATGTGTAATTAATGTAGACAGAAGCAGCTTTCATTTATTGCATATTCATATAGTATTCTGTATAGCTGGATTTGCTTATGATGAATAATATAGCACGAAATGAGTTTTCTAATTATGAGTTTTTTGTGGGGGTGTGGGGGTGGTTTGGAGACCCTCAGACCCCCCAGCAGACTTGGTCCTCCCCTAACATTGACGTCATGGCTACAGCCATGATACGCTGATGTCTACCTTCAGCGACCTTAATAAAGTCTTTGAACCTTGGACCTTCCAGTCCAGCGTTCAGCATGTCGGACAGTGTTGTAAGACTGCTCTCTGTGTTAACACTAAAAATAAAAAGTTTTTAAGATGTTGGTTTATGGCTACATGACATCTGTTTAATCTTGTGGCCTAACAGACACACTGACGGACATTTTGGTTTATTTGTGCTGAAGCAACAGGTCCTCTCTCGCTGTATGTGTGATGGCAGTGTCAAGTTTCCACATAAGTTGCGTACTGGACCATGATTGGCCTCCAAACTAATGATGTCATTAAATCCTACTGGTATGAACACCTATTTAAATCAGATTTAAGGTTAAAGATTGACTGTGAAAACCAGTTGTGCATACATCATTCTGCACAGAGAAGCTCAACAGTGAAATAACAAGAAGCAAAACACAGTTTTTGAGTTGAGGTGGACTTTAATGTATAGCTGTTGTCACTCAGAGATTTATTAAATATATAAAATGTATGCAACTGTGATGAGTGGTCGTAAATAGATGTAGGTATTTTTACCAGCAGCTGTAAGGTTAATGCTCATTTCCTGCCTGACTGGAAGGAAGTATCGTTGTCTGTGAGCCCGGTCATGCAGCTATACCTCTCCGGGTGTCCAGTGGCCTGAGAGAAGCAGCCAGCGTCTGCCTGCAGAGTCTGGAGGCCAGGCAGGACTATAGGAAGAGGGGAGCCCCCGCTGCACCGTAAACTGGAGGGGGGGTAAACAAAGGGGGCCGGGCAGATTTTACTGCCTTCCCACGCCAGGCAGCAGCAGCAGCTGACTGGAAAGTGTTACCTGGAATATGCCGAGTCGCCCCCTCCACCAGCAGACAGCCAATCTGAATGCAGGCGCAGTGACCCAGGTGTACAAACAGCAAACAGTGGGGCCACATCAAAGGGTCTCATTAAAAGACAATAGATGCAACCCTCCTCCTCATCTCCCCTGCCACCCCCCTCCACCCCCAAGTTCTGCCATGGCTTTTTACCACAACACACAGCCCTCCCAGCTGCACTGATCCCCCCTGAGACCAGCACACTGCCCCCTGCTGTCCAGTGAGGTGGTAGGAGGGGAGGATGACTGCTTTATCACGGCTCCAGACACTTAATGGTAAAACAGGCAGGAGACATTTTAATTCTGTCTTAAGCATAAGTGTGTAAATAAACTGAGAGTAAGAATATGTATTTATTTAAGTATATTTTATTAGTTTCTAAAGGTTAGCGTCTGTTGAAGTCATCTGTATAAAATATTGGTCGCAGCCACCGTGACATCACCCACTCGTTTGTTCACATCCATTGTGAGGCCTTGAGTTTGGCATTTTCTCTGGCACCATCTTGGATTTTTGGAGCCAGAAGTGATCAAATTTGGACCAGAGGGTGGAGATAACCCTAATGCTAGCTGCTAGCTTGGTTAGCATGGTGCATTTACAGCTGTGGTTAATTGTAATAGTGCTTATGCCAATTTTTGCCAAAGTAAAACAGGCTTAAAACCATCTAAACAAACTTGATCATCAGACTTCTACCTTTTTACTATGTAAAATCTGCATTAATGTTTGTTGAATTACAATATTGAAATCGTGCAGTGTAGGCTGTTCATTTCATGAGTCACCTAATAATTTACAAATCACATGAAAATGAACAGAAACCGATGGCTGTCCAAAAGCAACACATCCAGAAAATCTAAAGCTGTAAAGCATGCATTTATAATGCTCAGAAAAATATAAAATCTACATCCTATGAAGATAAAAGAGATAAAACCTACAAACACACTCATATGGCCCTTCAAATATGAATCAAGAAAGTTACATTCCTCTACTCCTCCCTTTTTTTAAAGAGATTTTATCTCATATTTTTCAAACATATGCGTTTTTATAATTGTTCCTCAGAGGTGAGATACACTTTTCTTCTGCAGTATCTGAAGAATAAATGTCTCCACAGTGAAACTACCTGTTAAATGTAGAATAAACCTAAATATTGATACATCAAAGCTACAGCTCTGCCCTCTCATTTCATTTCTTATTATCACAACATCAACCTTATATGAGCTGAGCATCACTCCCAGCTGTCTGTGCAGAGGCCTGACAGATGTGCAGATGATGGTAATGATACGATACGAAGTTAACGCCTTTGCAATAAAGTCATTATTAGAATTTCTCTCTGAGCAGTCAGCGATCATTATAGGAAAACAACTTCAAAAATCCATTACAGCACTATATCTGCCTCACGCCTCCCGTCCTCATATCAGCTACATCACTGAGCGCCCACGTCTCTGATGTAAACTTTGAATTAGAAATCTGGTCCCTAGAGTCACCGGGGATTACGTGCGTAAGCATTTCTGCACCAGTCAGAAGATGTGAGATGCAGGAAGACGTCATCACTCATCCCGGCTGAAGGAAAACAACACAGAGACATTTTAAAGCAGCACCCTAAAGGCCTGCGCTGCTGCGCCGTTAGATGTGAGCCGGCCTGGGAAAAGCCTATCTGGACTCCACAGACAGCAGCAGCCTGCAGCTTTGATGGGGAAGCCTCTTTGTAGTTGGCCTGGAGATGGCTTGTTAGTCAGTAAAAGTGAGGGCTAAATGGCTCCCTAACAGGAAGCAGTTTACACGGTGACGCTCAACCTGCCTGTGGCCCTCTATTGTCCCGAGCCCCATGTCCCACTTCATTACCATTTCCATAAGAAAGGAACAGTAATTGCCCCTTTTCTTCTGCTGCCCCTTCATCTTGGAGTGTTTCTTCTTCTTTCTTTTTTTACCCCCCTTCTTTCTTCTCTTGCTCAGTCCCTCTCTATCTAACTGTCCCCTGGTTCTGAGACGTCAGCTGGAAAATACTTCATGTGATACACTTTACAAATAGGGATTGTATATACATTATGTTAGTGAAAACACCAAACTCTTCTTTTCTTTAAGTGCATGTTTGAGTCTTTAAAATAAAAGGGTGTAAACAAATCTGTATGATGGACAATGACATCATTCTCAGTGTCCCACTACCTTCTAAAGGTACCCAAAAGGTCCAAAGAATCAGAGCAGTGTTTGTATTGGAGGTCCTGAGACTCTCCTGACCTTTGACCTGACCTCAGATGGGGGACATGTCTGCTTGGACGACTGACTGATCAGTGCAGAGAATTACTGTTTCCCCAGGTTACCTGGAAACACACTACAAGAGTGCAGCAACTGCACGAGTGATTTATGGGTTTATACATCTACTGATCAGTTTGTCATAGTTTTCACCAGTGGTGGATCTTCATAGGCAGCCGCCTAGAGCACCACCCTGGTGGGGGGCTCTATTTTTTTATTATTATTGTTCGTTGTAAGTTGTTGATCTCATGAGCTCTTGTTTCGTTTGTAATAAATCAACCTGGTCTCAATCTGTAGTCGTCAAATACTGGCGCTTGGGCAGTGACTTCTGACATCAGACATCGATGAAATAAGCCACCCTTTCACGTCTGTATGATATGTGGACGGTCGACCTTCACCCGGGAGGCCGGTGTCCACTTCCCTTACGACTGTAAAGCCAAACCCTGTTATTTTTGCTTAAAGCCTAAACGTAATTGTGTGCGTTTGTTGTTGGAAAAAATCATCTATTTGCAGTGCAGAAGTGGCTGGTCACCATTGTTGTGTAATGGCATACAGCAGCATCAGGGGGAAACATGACAAGACAACAATAGGGACGAAAATCTGAGTGGGGAGGGTGGGAGGGTTGGTGGATGGCTGGTTGTAGCGATATAGTGCGTTCATTTTGAAAGAGACTGTATGCAACCTGTACATTTCCTGTGAAAACGGAGGTGTATTTTGAAAAAACATGATGCATATAACAGGCTGAAGCTGACTCTGCAACAGAACGTCGACAACCAACGCACCCAGGGTACCTTGCACGTCATGTCGATATGGAGAGTCCATAACCAAGCGGTGATATGTGACGAGGTCAGAGTGAGAATGTGTCGGGTAAATACATTAAAATATTTTTAAAAACAGTTTCTTTTGACTGATTTGATTTATATTTGATCCTTTAGTTTATCTGAAATATTTGAAATCACTTATATTGTGGGAGCATGATTTTTACTTTGCGCAGCCACAAATAAAAATCTGATATTTCTCTGTGTTTTGATCTTTAAAGTGAACACATGAATAAGTTATTTATTGGAGTGCTTTCCTGCTGACGATTATTGATTCTGAGTGAAATGATTCATGATCATCAGTCTGTAAATCATCCAGTAAAATATGAGTAAACATTAGTGGTTAACTGTGTCGCTGCAGCGAACAGTTCAGCCTAGAAAAAGAGACCATGAATAAGAATAAAACAAACTGTGGGTGAGAGTGCCTGGAATCAACACTTGAGAAGCAGGGTCAGAGAGGATACACACACACACACACGCTCTCACACTTTCACACTGCGCCCCATCACAGGCCTTCTTTGCCTCACTTTGAACTTCCAAAGGTGACAAGAGGTAAATGCAGCGACAACACCATGAATCTATGCGGAGAGAACGATCAACAGCCTCTGAGTGTCAGTAATCCTATCAGCAGCAAAGTCAAACATGTTGTTTCACACGCACGCTTGGTAGGATACCTGGATCCCGCTGATCCCCCCACAGCAGAGGCCACCACAGAGAAGATCTTTAACTCTAAAGGTTAGAGTTTTATATGTGGGTTATGGATTTAATGGAACAAATACATAATTTGTGAGGGTGCTCATGGTTTAAGATGTTTCTCCACTCTGATAAGACCCAACTTCAGGCACAATCACTCCTCCTGTCTCCTCAGTTTCCTGACTCCCTCCATGGGAAGGCTGCAGGTAGTGCTGCTGTCAAGGGAAGGGGAGGGCCACCGGACCCCCTCGGTGACTTGAACTGTTTTAATCATGGCCCCATGTGGACCCTGACAAAAGAGCCAGGTCGGAATCACCGTCTGCTCCTTTGTTGCGGGGGGAGCCACCGAGGCTGGGAGCGGGCCGCGGGCTCAAACGCTGCTCCCGTCACCACAGCAGGCCTCCTGTTTATTTGCTTTGGAGGTTGTTTTATCCCAGGTGACAGTAAAGGTAGCAGGTTCCCGGCATGATGTATTGCACTGGGATCATTTTTACCAGTCGTCCAGTCACGGCTGTCGGCAGGGCGGCTGTGGGAGACGCACACACATCTAAACATGCTCCTCATTCCATTACATACATACAGATTACACTTATAATTACACATGAAGCGTGTCTTGTTTAGTGATCTATACATAACTGAGCAAGCTGCTAATGACATTTATGAGCAATGTGTATTCAGATGTAATTTATCTCCTACAGTCTTTATTCAACAGCATATGTTATGTTGGCAAACCCCCATGTGTAATAATAAATAACAATGTCTATTGAAATTATAATTATGATTGTGATTATGGTTCTGATTATTTATGTATTTATGTACTCATTTATTATAGTTTTGACTCAATTTAAATGCTTATTGGTTGCTATTAATAAACTTATACTTGAATCTGCAAACACACTAAGTTAAATATAAATATGATCTAAAAATACATTTCAAATGTCATTTTTTAAGAGTCTGAAACCACTAGCAGTGTTCGATTAGTTGACTGACAGCAAATTTTGGTCGTCAAAACAATGTCAAACCCATCTATTGTTTTCTTTCAGCCTTTCAAATGTAAGAATTCGCTGTTTTGGGCATTTTTGTTCCTCATTTATTCAATATATTAGGGCTGGACAAACCATGCAGGCTGAAGATCTGACTGTCAGCTCTGATAGACATGTTTACTGCTGTCTTACATTGAGGCTGATTGCTGTTTTGGGGTGTCAGAAAACATGACACTGTTCTACACTCCCATTACCTTTCCTATTGTACCTGGTCTGATGAGCTCTCAGCAGGTGACGAGCGGTTGTTTATTCCAGAACTTTAATTGTTTCTTCAGTCATTTTTATTAAGAGAACAGTGGGTATCAACCTTTTCCCTCAAGGGAACCCCTTGTCTTTCATTGAGTGAAGTGACGACCCCTGACCAAGTGACATTTTTAAGGATATTTCATATTATATTCGATGCATAACAATGACAGTACAGAACAACTTCACATTTAACCCAAATAGTGAACACAATAACTGCAGGATGTTTGTATAAAATGAGCCATTTGAATGAGTTTTGAGCAGATTTTTTACTGAGAATATTACATCAGGGAGTTTTCCTTATTTTTAATAAGCGTTAAAATGATTTTCTGGCTGTATTGTTTGTTTAAACAATCATACATATTTAACAAGCTTCTCCTCCCTGATGCTTGGCCATTATTCTATTAGCTGTGTTTAAAGCAGGATGAGTCTGTTAGCAGACTAAAAGCTCTGTGAATACACCTTGTGTTCAGGTCTTCACTGTGCCCTTATCCTGTGAGACTCTATTTGAGTTTATATCTTGAATAAGAATCTTAACTTTAAAAATTATGTGTCCTATAGTTTACTTTCATAAATAAATTGAATCCTGAGACACAGGCCTACTGTATATACTTACTTTTATACTATATAAAAAGTTTTTTTACACCCTGTAAAAGGAGACCAAGATGGTCTCCTGACCCCCTTGTGAAGCTTTGCTGACCTCTAGTGGGGGTCAGGACCCCCAGGTTGGGAACCCGTGTTATAGAGAAATATTAGACTTAAATCCAAGTTTGTAGGGGATTTAAAGCTAAAATAACTTTTTGTAGTGTTTACTGTTCACACAGTATTATATGAGACAGATAATCTGTGAAGAGAGCACAGTTCCTCCTCATCCTCGTAGTGCTCCTGATGGCATTTACCAGAATCCACCCATGTGAACAAAAACAACCAATCAGAGCCAAGAAGTCTCCAAGGCAGCTGTCAGTCATGTCAATCAGTGGTCATTAACTGTAGTCAGACTGAATAAAGCAGGATTTATACTGTTGCGTAGACCCTACGCAGTAGCCTATGCACATCGTCTACGCCATTGTGAGCATTTATACTTGCAGTGGTGTGTCTCTGTCACTCTGCAGTTACATCCCCTAAAACACTGGTCAGCGGCAGAGGTTTCTGTGAAGTGCTATATAGTTTTGTTGATTCAAAACTCACATTAAACACACATTAAACATGGCTTAATAGAGACAATTTCAAACACAAGTACACAAATCAGCTTCACTATAACT
>JAPZEB010000008.1:25269849-25286377 GCA_029783705.1 Chaetodon striatus | reverse complement strand
GGGAAAATGTGTCCAGATAAAGACAAGTGTTTGTCTGTGAATGCTGCGAGTTATAGTGAAGCTGATTTGTGTTCTTGCGTTTGAAATAGTTTCTATTAAATCATGTTTAATGTGTGTTTAATGTGTAGTTTTAATCAACTACACTTTACAGCACTTCACAGAAACCTCCGTCGCCTACTAGTGTTTTGGAGGTGTAACTGCAGGGTGACACAGACACCACTGCACTAGTATTAGCCATAGCTGTCACTATAACGGTGCGTTTTCAGTCATAAACGTTAGCTACTCCTGTTTTGGTTGCCTAAAAATGTCTTGGTCAGCGTTTGGTTGTACTTAAAGACCCTCTGAGGAGTCAGCTGTTTAATTCTCCTGGTAAGTACACTTTGTTTTAATTGTTTTATGTCTGTTTCCCACCAGCAGAAATTAGCATTAGCATTATCACAGTTAACTATAGACTGTAAATGCAAAGCTAACCAAGCTAGCAGCTAGCTTTAGGGTTAACTCAGCCCTCTTGTCTAACTATGGTCATGTCTGACTCCAAAAATCCAAGATGGTGACAGCCAAAAGGCCAAACATAAGGCCTCAAAAAGGGTCTACAATCTAATGGGTGATGTCCTACATCCATTATGTATAGGTATATAACAGATATGATCCACTGTGCATAGAAGAGAGTTGAAGAGAGAATAGAGTTGAGATAATTTAATGACCTCATCAGGGTCATCTTCCCAGATTTGACAAAGATCTTCCAGGACATGACTACACATCTGAGTAGCACTCATCACGACAAGTGAAACTGACCTTCAAGGGGTAAAGTTGGTGCAGTTTCCCTTTAAAATGAAAGTTTTACAAAGACAACACTTAACAGTATAAGAAGTTTTATGGTGTGTAACAAATATCTGTATACTTTCATCACTCTGCGGCTCTCTCACGCTCACATACAGTGCTTACACACTCAGCCCCTTCTCTTAGGATTTCCCACAGGCACTGGGAACAGAGTGTAAATCAAGGCAAAATTCCTCCAGTTCGACAATTCATTTGTCCACAGGCTTGTTAGGCAGGAAGAAGGAGGAGAGGGAGCGCGTGTCAATAAATCATCTGACGCCTGGCTATATTTATGCCCACAGCAATGAGTTTAACAAGGAGAGCAGTCCTTGAAGCAATATCCTAAGTGGCACTTCATCCCTGTCTCCTTCTTCTACACCCCACCCCCCCACACCCCCCACTCCTCATCCCTCAGGAGGCTTCTGATTGTGAAGTGGCAGAAGATGCTTCAGCTATAGCGCGCAGACAGGGAGAAGACGGACTCGAGACACCCGCTGCCGTCTCTCGGCTAAAATTATCCCATGAGCCAGAGATTTGGAGAACTTCATTTCCTTGTTCATAATTAAACTCCTCAACCTTAATCTGACCCAGTCATTCTCCTGCTGGAGCCGAGCGGGGGCTTCCTGCAGCGCTTATTGAGCCCTGCTTATTACAGGGATCAGAATCCATCCCTCCACTTCAGCTGCCAAGTGTGGGTCACCCTATTCAATTATTTTTGCCATTCATAGTGTAAGGAGATGATAGATCCTGGAGATCCTGCCAGTCTGTGCTTTCACGTACTAGTAAAGAGCGAGCGCTGGGTTCAGGGAAGGTGACTGGGAGTTCTGTCTCAACTGAACACAGTATCATTGCTCAATCCTGCTCAGTGCATACTCCAAGTACAGAGAAATCCATAAAACAAAGCCCCTTGGATGTCCTACTGTGCATTATGCCCGTCACACCACTAGGTGGCAATCCTGAACCAGTCCTCTTCCACCCTCGCTGCTTCTTTCCCACACTCTTCCACCCACTGCTGGTTTAATTACTGGCATGAAAGAGGGAGCTGTTTGTTCTGTTCGCTCCTCACAGGCCATCATCATTCCTCTGATTGAGATAGACACTCTTGTTTTGCTGTCAAAGCCGTTTCCAAATCAAGAATAGCCCGGCTAAATTATTTAAAAACACAGCTTATTGCAGTAAAACCAACACTGAAAATAGCAGCTGCCCCTTTCCTCCTGACCTTCTTTGCCAATTATCTTTTCCTTCAAAGTGATCTTATTATGAGGAATGAAAGAAAATCAAACACATCTCCGCTGGTTTTCCCACTTGAATTCAACAGCTCTCCACTGGCTCACAGTTTCCGCTCCAGGAGCAGGACGGCGCCTTCGTCCTTAGTTATTAATTTTGCAGGTAAACCAAAGGTGTCATAATCACCGGGCTGCTGCTGCTCCTCCTGACCCGCATGAGCACGAGACAACATCTGAGACGAAAGGGAGCATGTAGGTTATCAGACACTTTCACCAGCTGTGACAGAGAGATAGCCTGGAAGTGTGTCTGACACCGTGGCAGTATTAGTAGATTTGTCAGTGTCAGCCCTGCTCCCTCACCATGGGTTTAATATCACAGGGGGTAAAAGAAAGAGGGGGCGCTCCGTCCAAGTTAACCCTACAACTGTGTGGGAAGGGAAACAACAAGCAGCCAGATGATCAGCTCTGTTTCCATTGTCGTCGCCCCCTTTATGAAGCTGATTTAGTGTGAGCCCAGAAGTGTGTCTTGCGCCCGGCTACATGATTTGAGCCGGGGTGGAGAATGGGATACAAGCACGGCTCCATACAAAAAGCCCCAGCGCTCGGGTCGCTGTGGTGAGCCTCTGACCTCTCCCTCTCAATGGGCATTGTGTGGCCCCGTGGATCGGAGGGTAAAACAATCCATATAGGTTTAACAGGCATGAAGCGGGACGGATAAAGCTGGGGAATGCTGGAAGAAGAGGTTGTCGTCCGAGCCAAAGGGCCTTGCCCTCAGTGTGCTGCGGGTCAAGGGCAGTGGGGTAATCTGGCGGGGGAGAGGTCACTGACATGTCGACAGGAGCTGGCTGAAGCTCACTCACCTGAATCAACTTGGAGCTATGTGCATCTTTTCACCTTGGCTCTAATTAGTCTTATTCCTTTGAGCGTGTTGTAATCCATCTCACTTTTATAGAGTCTCCTGCTCCTGAATAGCCATGTCTATATGAATAGCAAGGCCAGCATTCAATGAGTAACAGCCCAGACAAGGGGATTAGTATGCTATGACCTGCTTTACAGTCAGCACAAACAATAGCTTCTCCTTCGTTTTTCATTCTCAAAGTTACAAGCAACCCACCTTTGTGGAAGTGTGTGCATGTGCAACAAATGAGTACAGTGAAGATGTGACCGAGCATTTCTCTCATTCATATCAAGCCTCACCATGTGCTCTTTGATGTAACCTACTTTTTTTGTTCTTCTGGTCCAAAAAAATCAATCTACAGCTGAATTCCAGGATTAGCCCCTGTGTCAAATTAATTCAGTTTTACCGGGCTACGGAACAGATGGCTGTTTCATTCAGGACTCGGGGTAGTTTTGTTGCCTGGCAATCTCCAGCCAAACCAAATCAAAGACCATAAACTGTCACTTAGGGGGAAGTGGAATCTGGTTTTGCATGCAATCTGACTGCGAAAGCATCGGTCATCTTACAACCACATCGCAGCCCGGGCAGAAATTAATTGATGGTTAAGATGCACAGCTGATAAGGAGCTGCTTGTTTTGGGAAGCGCCCAAGAAAAAAGACTGCAAAAGTAAGGCTATGACAAATTCAGGGTCACACAGCAACAAAAGTAGCTATAAAGCCCATGTTATGGGAATATTTTTGTGACATGGGTGATAAAATATAAGACAAAAGCACTACAGACCCACATTTGAGTGGCACAGATGTACTTTAAAGGCCCTGCAGGAGTATGATAGGAATATTATGGACTGTCTTTTTATGATAGAGCCTTCGCCTACCTGCTATTCTGAGGGTTTAGTTACCAAAATTGATCAAACTAATCAGAAATGAAATTATTTAAACACAAATTGGATAAAATGTCAGTTTGAGGACATGAAATATATTCTGTTTTTACAATATCACATTATGTGTTATCCTTATACAGCTATAAAAGGTTACATATCCATGTTAATAAATGTTTAGAAATTCTTAAATATATGCAGTACTCATTTGTTGTCTGTTAGGGGCTGTTCATTATTTATTAGAGGAAAGTTGTGGTGCAAAAACAGGAGGCATGTCATATAACTTTTTAAGCACTGGGGAGGGATTTGTGTTTTTTATTTTGGCTTACAGAAGGGGCATACAAATTTGAACGGCTGTATTTTTTATTTATCTTACTGCTGAAGGCATCTTGTCTTTAAAAATTTACAAAATTGCACAATTTATCACAACCAGAAACTGTAAAAATGGAAATTATCATTGGATTTTTCAAATTTCTGACACATCGTGTGCAACGAATGCTACTATCAGAAAAAGGAAAATGATTTTATTTTATTTTTTTTATTTAACCTGTATTTAACTAGGAAAAACCTCTTGAGATTTAAAATCTCTTTTTGAAAAGTCCTGGACGAGACAGGCAGCAACATAAGTTACAGACAACACAGAACTACAATACAGAGTAAAAATATACACTTCTAACCAAGTGATATAAAACACAATATGTGATTACTGCAAAGAAAAGCCTGCGACAGTGCTGCAAAGAGTGCAACTTCAAGTCCTTCTACAAAGATAAGGAGCTGCAGAGATAAATGCTCACTAACCAACCTCCGTACGTAACCTTGGTACAGACAGTAAAAACAAGTTCTGAGAACGGAGAGCATGAATATAACCAAAAAAAATCTAATCTGAACTTAAAATTTCATCAAAATTACTGAAGTTAGTTTGCACTAACTAACCAGCACGCATGACAGGAGGGAAAAACCAAGGCTTTTTTCAACTCCAGGATTTCATCCTTAACTTTTAAATTTCAAATATCAGAGGGTATGTTTGAAAAATTGAATTTAAGGTGAAGGGACGGTCATGGATTTTCCGCCAGTCACTCAGGGAGACTCAAGAAAAAACATCTGCGGCTTTAGAGAGGGTCAAATAATAATAATAATAATAATAATAATAATGACAATAACGGGAGCGTGGGGCACAACCTAAGGCTGGCTAAATTGTAACATGGACTTTTTATGTGGTCACACAGGTTCGATCCTTGTGTGCTTCCGGCCAGTTGACCACCAAACAACGACCCATGAAATTCCACAGAGATTGGACGTGTTTCAGCTGAGCCCAGTAATGAAGAGTGTTTACGGCCGACGTAAGTAAGTTTCCATGCCATACTTGTTATTTGATTACTGAGCTGTCTCCAAATCCAACCATACATCATCTTAACAACTGTCCTGTTGCCTAAAACATAACACCATTTTGAATTACCTAACCAACTCCCAGCAGGTGTTAGCTAGGCTAGATAAAATTACCACGCAGCAGGGTTAGCTGTAACAATTAAGCCTCCTCTGGCGCATTTTCTCTGTTGTTGCACTTCAGACTGTTGTTCAGTTTGAACTGATGTCCTTAATAAATGAGATACACTTTGCATTTTTACTTTGTCAGGTATCTTGTTGACACAGTTTCACAGGCTTGTCAATATTCATACAGTCAACACTCATGTTTTGACATGTGGATCAAGGTTACCTGTTGCGTGTACATCTATTGGTCCTACCGTTGAATATTGATGATAGACTATAACGAGCCATACACATGGTGCGATTTTTGCTATTCAAATTCAGTATTCATTCATTATGGATGCACGGCAGGCGCACTCAAATGCTAGTGCCACTTTTCCTTCTTCCATAAATATCAGTCTGTGGTAAATATGACAGAGTTGATCACTTTGGTGCAGGGAGACGATAGGCCTACACACTTATAAACAGCTCCTGGAAGAAGATCAGGATTTTAGATAAACAGGCTACGACAGAGTGTTTGTTACGGCTGCTTAGCAACTTAAGACGCAGCGTACTGCCACGCTCTTGAAAGCTAGCTCAAAAAAGGCACAAGCCCGACCTTGCGTCTTCCAGGCAGTTTAAGACACAGCATGTGTACGGCCCCTAACGCATGGATGGATACCTGTGTGGACACCTGTCCTTCCCCGATGTAGACGGAGACCTTTAGTATATAAAAAGAATTGTGTTGAATTAACTGCGTTAAACCGTCTGTTACAATTAACCCCACCCATGGGGAACGTTGTGACATTTCACCTCCACTACTTCTCAGTGCACCTGCAGAGGAAAGGTGCGTTTTAGAAATAAGCAATAACTGTTGATTTGTAGCAGAGATGTGCATGTTGTCAGAATAAAACAAATTAATTCATCTCAAACAGTTCAAATAACGATAATGATGAAAGTCACAGCACAGACACCTCCCTCCTCTGATAAGTGACGAACAGTCCCTCAGCTCTTAATGTAGTGGACAACGAGCGCTGAATTATTTGTTATGCAGGCAGTTTTGTTGAGTAACTTGATATTTCTCCACTCCAATATGTGCGAGTCATTATTTTATTATGTGATTACTGTGTTCATTATGGCCTGCAAACTTGATGCGTGCTCTAAAATGGAATATGAACTCCAGTGTGGGTGCTGCTGTGGGCCTGCTTGTTTTATAGGGCTTTTCCACTCACTCTCTGAGCTCCGTCTCTGTGTCTCTCTGCCTCTCTCGCTCATTGAGTCAAGGCGGGAGTTTACAGGAACAGCAGGCAGGCAGGGCCTTGTCACACCGCGGAACAACACAGGAATGTATTGTATGCGTTAGAAAGACAGGACAGCTGGGGCGAAATAGTGCGCCAAGTTCCCTAAACCGGGCCTGCGGGTGTTGAAACGCGTTATAATAACTAACCCGCGAAGAGACAATCAAAATGAACTATCGCGGGTGTTTGTGCGTGGCGTTGCGTGGGACATTCCGTGTCGTTTTGTGCTGTGAAACAAGAGTCACATACACGCACACACAAGTGAGCCGCGGAGGAATCCTTAAGGTTGCCAGTGAGTGGTGCGGCGCTGAAAGCACACACAGTAAATTGAGGCTCCGGCTCGCTGGAAAACCCGGACTGGAGTTTGATGTTAATCTGAAGCAAAAACACATTTTAAAAGTGCAAAAATAAAACAGATAAGTGCAATAGTGCTTTACACAGCCTGACAAACATGTTATATCAAATTCTGTTGCTAAAATCCTTCATATTTCAACACATTTTGGCTGTTTTCAGCCCGTATGTGCTAATGAACTGCCTGTGTATTGGAGGGAGCGGTTGCTGTACTATGACCTCTATCTAGACTTGACAATCTCTGGCTCAACTGTGTGAGCGCCAGACACAAGCAGCACACAGAGTGGAACTGGTTATACTGGTGGACGGTAAACTGGGACATCCCGGTGTCAAGAATAGCCCGAAGGTCATTTAGCAGTCCACAAAATGTCCTGTAGAAATAAAATGGGGAGCTTTGTCGGGTCTGGATTAACCATGCCATGCACCTCTGAAGCCTCTGCAGCAGGGCAGACATGTTGTAATGTTGTGGAAAAGTTAGCGTGACGTTTGCCTCCCTGCAGTCTATACACTGAAAGACTAGTTTGTAATTAAAAATATGTAAACAAATGCTAAAAACACATATGACAAAGTGAATGTACCTAACAACAACTAATATTACTAAAGATAGCCTACATAAAACATTTATATCTATAAATTCATGTGGTGCTCCAGCTTTAATTTATACTGCATGTGATTTTCTTTATACTAAATGGGTAGAAACTTACAGAAACATCAGCATGGCCCTTGAAATACGATATGTAGTTATTCCTAATGATAAAATACCCGACATTATTTCTTTTAAATAACTTCTTTTCATCCCAACTTGTCAAATACTGCTGCTTTGTCTGAGGACTCTCACGTAAACATATGACACACGAGGTATTCTCCTCCATCTGTTGTTTGACGCTCTGGGACACAGTGTCAATATAGGCTTGTTACATGCATTGTGTCTTTTAAAAATACACTTACCGTGTCACAGGAAATGAAGTTTCTTTTTCAAAATAAACTTATAATGTCGGTAAAACACCTCATATTTACATCTATTTCCTTGTGCAACAAAAGCACGTGGTTAGGTCTAGAAAAAAACTAAATATTTTGGCTCAACATTCACAAAGGAAGTGAACAGCGGAGTTCAGGAGTTTGTTGGACTAATCCACTTCCACTCCCGACCAGTTACAAGGACTTTACAGCTTCTTATATTACGCTGTTACCAAACTGCCACTTGCTGGTGCATTTCATATTTCATAACACAGCAAAAAGTTGCTTTGTGAGTTGGTATCTCAGGACGTCCACTGACGTAGCGCCCATCTTTGACGACTTCAGTTGGTGGCCACTGCATCAAAAACTGCTGCCACCCAGCGTGTATTATACCGCCACGAAAGGTGCCTCTGTGCGCTAGAATATTACGCACAGATCACTAACAAAGCTTACCTTGCCTTCACTCTAATTACCCATTGTTACTGTAATCTCTGTGTGTTTCATTATTGGCCTTTGCCTTTCGTTTGAATTATATTCTTTTTGCTCCATTATGCCGCCGCAGCAGTCCACTTTCATATCAGGGATTTTACGGACAAACAGAAGTGTTAGTCATTAATTTTGCATGATATAAACAAGTTTATATGCATGCCGAGCTGCTCAGGCAGGCGTACAACAAAACCAGAGCCAGTTTGGCTAAAGAGCGCGTTGAAGGCCAGGTCTGTGTGACCACAGACATGTTTAGATCTACCATATCTAGACGGCGGCCCTCATCCTGTACAATCTCCCCAGTCTGCCCGCCCTGGAATGCCGCCACTGACAGCGATTCTTCTCTGGAACAACAGGGAATTATTTGGAAAGGGTGGCAAAATCAACACACCGTCTGTCGATTATCCCCCTGCTATTCTGGGTCCTTTGGCTCCGCTGTGTGTTCGGAGCATCAAAGGCCCGTCGGAGATGTCGGCCTAAAGGGAGGCGATGCACAGTTTAATCAAACATTTGGGTGCCTCTGTGTTCAGTGTCATGTGCCACTGTTTCAAAGCAATGACATATTAAGAAAAACCATGGGGAGAAATCACCCCCTTTGGAGCAAGGAGACTTCAAACCTATGCACATGTGACCGTTCCCACTTTTTTTTTTTTTTTGTAAGTCTCAGGAATCTGCATTGAGGTGCAATTGGTTGAAATGCAACCAAAAACATTTTTGGGTGAACTTAAAAGAGATGAAATCCTCTCATCCGTTTCTGCATCATAGAGAGCCATAATTTCTGTTACCCCTCGAGATGAATTGTGAAGCCAAAGCCAAGAATACGTATGTACATTTGTTTATGTTTTTCTGCAGATCGCAGTCACATGACAGGCTTCTGATGGGCCTGCACTTGTTATCAAGTGTCACACAGTTACAGCACATTACATGACATTTGACAAAAGATCAGGGGGAAATGTTGGTGTCGTGTCTGCGCTGCTGTTTTGATTTGGACTCCATCACTCAGTGCATTTGTTATTGGGGACTGTATGCCTCCGCCTGGCCTGATAATACCCTTTCTCTACCCAGGCCCTTTCTTGACTGTCACGTCTGGTTGACACAAAGTGCTGCCACACGGATGGGGGTTCACCCATCCCTTGAAAGCCCAGCTGTCAGTGGTTACATAATAGCAGAGCCTTGTTGGGCTCGCCGGACGGCTTTGTGCGCCTGTCACTGAATGTGATTGTGGGTGAGATTAAGCGGCGGGTGAGAAGCCACAGTTAAGGGGTTCCTACCTGGTCTCCAGCAGAGACGACAGTACAAACAGAATCAGAGGTTTTGGAGAGCGCTTTAATGTGGCTCCGCGAGAATCATACCCCCTTTTAACATCCCACATTGTGTTGATGAACACTGTTTTTTGCTTACATGCGTAATGTTTTATGTATTGCCTTAGCAAAGACCTCCAAGGGAGAAGCTCGGCTGCACGGGGCGGCCGACGAGCCGAACATACCAGAAGTGAAACATTTGAACAAATTACATTAAAACAAATGTTCTTTTTCACATGGATCTGAAGCTTTAATGCAATTCCTCTACACACACTTAAAAACCAAAAGCTGTGCTGAATTTCTGTAGCCCACAGCTACAATCAATAAGTGCTTATGAAATATCATGTAATGTAATGAATTCACCCAAAAGGAAAAAAAGCCACATTTGAAATCTCAACCCAACAGTTATACAGCCAAGACAAGGACATGCACGTGATTCCAGTAAACATGATTTAATAATAAATGTGTTATTGAGCTTGAAACCATAAAAATCATGAGTAGTGGGTGGTGGGTGGGGGTATAAGGGGGGGTTGCCAATTTATTGTAGAGAGACATGATTTCCCCAGGGCTCGTGTTGTTAATTCAGTGTATTATAGCACTGTTTATCCAAAGAGGGGGCAGAAGCTGCTTCAATAGGGGAACCATTCTCTCGGAGAAGTGGCTCCCAGAGAGAGGGCCCGCTCTGCCCAGGGCCAGTGACTTCTACTGGACTGAATCCCATCGAAAGCACCCCTGAGTGCTCCATCTGCGGGGCTGACAGGCGTCCCTTAGGCCGCTTGATGAGCCTCTGCTTCCTCCTCCTCCTCTACTCTCCGTCTCCCTCTTCCTGCCAGTCCACACCAGCTTTTTCCTCTCTCCCCTGCTTATAACAGAGAGCCAAGCCTTACATTAAATCTGTGTTTCTGCATAACCGGCCTTGTATGTTTTTTTTTTTTCCTCTCAGTCTGCTGGGCCATATTCTGTCTCTCTCCTCTTTCTCTTGCAGTGGAAACAGCGCAAGCCAAGCCTCCTAGTGCCTCGCTATCAGCGCTTTCTGCACAACCTGAATTCTTCCAACACAACAGCAAATAAACAGCGTTGCAAAAAAAAAGAGGGGGGCTACTGTGTAGTGCTCGACAGTGCCATTTAAAACTGTGGCTATGGAAACCCCTCTGTCTTCCCCCTTAATATGTGTTTACGTTGCCGGGTTTGACTGACAGATAAAGGCACACTGGGGGAAGAGCCTCTTTTAAAATGCATTGTTTTCAGCACCTCCTCCCTCCGCTTTTATTTTCTCTTAAAATAGGCCTCTCTGGCAGGTTAAAATGAGGCAGAATAAATTACTTTAGCTATATTTTCCCCTTCTTTCCCCACTGTCTTGATTTGTACAGTTGCAGGACAGAAATTGCTCTCCTCGGTGCCTGAAATTAAACATTGCTGTTGTCCCTGACTATGTTCCTAGAGCCCTTTTTATTGTAACAGCCTCTGTGAGGATTGCGTATGTGGCGCCTGCTGCTATCAAACCAGGGATATCAAAATCTCTTGGAGAGGAATTCAGCCAAATCTATTGGAAAGAAGGTTCATGGTAAAGACAGTGTCAAGCTGGGTTTATAATTGAGGACACATTGTGTATTTAATTTAGTTTGCCCAGTGAGTATAGCCCAGATTGTAATGTTTGTTTACAATAACTTCTGAGTAGAACCCACTGCGTCACATACATGAAATAAAACAGCGACGAGCGGACGTTGCCTCAATTTAATTTATAGCCTCCTAAAAAAGGCCCACCTAAAACAATCAATATCAGTTTAAGTGTACACTATATTTAGAGTATTTTCATCACATTACCTTGCAGATTTTGCCGACCTGAAGCCGATATCTAACTCCACTGAATAAAACAACTTAACTTTACAGAACACTGGAGTTGCTGGTCTATCGTTGCCTTGATAACTTAGTGCGTGAGGTGAAGCAGAGAAAATATTACAAATATCGTTTACACTTAAACTGTTAGAGATATTTTAGATGGCTAAAATACGTTTTGCTGTGGCCCCCGTTCACAGCCGTACATTGCTTGACCTCCATGCCAGTAGTGCAAACAGGCTAACAAAGCAGCACAGAACACAAAATGAGCACAACAGATATGTCAGATCTACGTATGCTCATACAACAGTTAGTCAGATAGCCTACGAAAATGCACACACATGAGTTTGTATGACATCCTATTAATTAGCGGCCAATAAATGACGTTACATCTTTAATGTAAAGTTTCAAATTAACATTAAGTTACGGAGGTTTGGTTTAGGAAAAGAAACTTGGTGAGGGCGTACCTTAAAATGACTCAAATTTCATATAGTTCTGAACACTGCACATTGGTCACATGATCGCAGCCTTCCAAAATACATGGGTCGTGCATGAATTACTGGCTCATCATTACATGGGATAGATATATGCATATTTTGTTGCCTTATTTTTCATAGAAAAATGTACCCACAGTGCATAAGAACAGCCAGATAAGTCAGACTATTGTGTTTTATTATATATTTTAAAATGTTTGTCAGGGCTGAAGATGACCAAAACTAGAACTAGACAAGTTTATCAATTTCACATATTTCCACAATTCAAGTCAATTGATTAATTGTGTTAGTATGGTTAAAACCAAACTTTTAAAACATATGTTAACATGTAAGTCTGACTGAAATCATACTAATTCGAATTTTTTAAAGTCGGACTAACACACCCAGATAATATGATTGGGAGTCAAATTCCTCCTGCATTTATACAGTCGCTTGCACCTTAACTAGCCGAGGTGCTCTGAGCATGCTCCACAGTTTCCGCCCCGGGCTTTGGCCTGGAAGGTGAAAGCACTAAATGCGTAACAGAACAAGAAGCTGCTCACAACATGGAGAAATCTACATCCAGAGTCGTGCATTTTTGGATGGACGAAATGTACAGAGCTGTGGTAACAGTTAGCTGCTAGCTAACCGTTGCTAACTTGTTTGTCAGTTGTTTGTTCTGTGACGTAATAGGTCAAACGGAAAAAGGTCCAATACTAACAAGCTGAAAAGGGGGTGTATCGTCAACTATCGGTCAATAAGTTGATACCCTTCCCTTGCTTGTATACTTGGACAGGGACAGTGGTCCAATTAAATAACTGTAGCTCAACTTAACTGTGCGTATAAATGTACTCACTGTTGTTGTTAGTGTGACGTCACGGTGACTCTGTCTGTAAAGGTGAATAAGCAATATAAGGTGGCTCATGTTTTGTAAGCCAGTAAAAGCTATGATTTCTTATTGATTTTTCTTATTAAAATCCAAACAGACAGCTGAGGATAAAGGGGGCGACGACACATGTGGAATTCGTCCACAAGATTTTGCACCTTCTCAGTATGTTTTTAATTGATTCCCATTCTTGCGCCTCTCATCTCACTCAGAGACTGAGAGCTTTTTAATGAATCACTTTCAGTTTGTAATGCTTCTGTAACCTAATGCTAAGTTGTGTTTGGGCCAGTTGTCTGGAGGAGACAAGCCATACTACAGAGACACATGCCAAACAAAACCCTTGGTTGGCACTATGATGTGGGCATCATGCCTTTGCCAGCCTTCACTCTGTAGGGCCCGTGCCAACCTTTTATAAATGCCCTATTTGGCAAGAGCTGTGCCCAGCAGTGTCTCTTAAGGTTCTGGTTCAAATACCCTCTTCAAATGTGAACCTGATCCAAATCCTAAATGATCCAAATGATGCGTTCCAAATTGTAAGCTCTCATATCATATTCAGAGGAAACCGTGGATTATGTTTTATCAACTCGACTGGCAACAGATGGAGAAAAGCTGGAAAGTCATATGCACAGCCTCGTTTTACTTTATTGTCACACATTATAGTAGATTTTGTTCGTTAATCTCGGCATCCTCCTGCCTCTCCACGCATGGAGGAAAGAGGTGGCAGCTGCAGCACATCAGCGTTCATGGTTTGTTTTCTTGGTATTCAGCTTGGAGGTGTGTCACCCAGAATCGCAGCAAAAGAGCAATTACAGCTGAATGTCCTCTCTTTCATCAGCATTTCAATGCAAAGATTTAAGATCCGACCCCCGGCCAGCACCACTCCTATCTTCAACCTTGCCCCGCAGCCCTCAAGCCAATTATCAGCCCCAAAGAATAGTCTCTGCCCTCAAAAGCCTTGTAGTCCCCTATCTCGCAGCCTCCCCACAGAGTCAAGATAAAGTTTTGTTTTCACAGTTGACTGGTGGGTGGTGCTGGACCCCCTTCACCCCCCCACCTGCTGTCCTAGCATAGATGCAAAAGGTCATCCTGAAGTGTGCCGCCACACAAGGGGACAATTCCCAACGGAGGGGCCCTTAGGTCGTCATCGGGGCCACGTAGGTGCCTTCACTTGGAGGCCCTGTCTCCCCATCAAACCCATCCTATCCTGCTGTCACCTTACAAACAATTTCATATGCCAAAGTTTTTCCTCCTTCAAACAGAACTCTCTTGCTGTTTCAACATCGACTCCGCCACCTATCTCATATCAAACTGCTATGCTAATGTATTCCAATTTCTCTTCATCGCTGCCCTTTGTAAGTTAAGGCACTCATGCTTGAAACAGCATAAACATCAGCCCCCATAAGAGGGAAGAGTTCAGGCACAACAAAAGGCGCATCTGTAAACAATAGGCTAAAAGAGTGGGACAAGAAAATGATTCAGCTGGTAGCAGCTGAAATACATCCAATTTCAGTATATGAGAAGATTGGTCTCTTGAGCATCTCAGGGGCCCTGGGAGTGAATAACACCGGCCGTTTTTCAATATAATGCCTTGTATCAACATACTGATATTACACATAGAAAATGGTTTCTCCATAAAATGCTCCTTTGGTTTCTACACAGACTCTATTTTCCTTGCTGTGTAAGTACAGGTGCTTGTGATTCTTTTTTTTTTTTCCATATCCATTCATTCGCAGCCAATTCATCTTCTCAGCCTGCCACAGTACATATTGATATATGCTCAGGGGCTGTTCTGTAACAGGTAACTTAATCACTCCGTCTTCAACATGTCAATTTCGTCCATCTCTGCCAGCCCACTCTGCTGTTCATCATGTCTGCATTACAGTTAGCTATTTCAACTCAAAACAAACGCTCGTCCCCGGACTGCCGCCATTGATTGCAAACCTATGGCCCCTGAATCGCTAATTCAAACACGCATATTTGGTTCAATTATAGTTTTAAATATTCATAGCCTAGTCCATCTTTCTATCTTGAATCTACTGCATGAGCAGAATCTAAAGGCCCAATCTATCATCCACACATGGAGGGCAGCACCTTAACATTAAAACACAGGATCTTTAATTTTCACCTTATCATCAAAATACAAAATGAATGTATTCTCTAATGACCTGTGATGTGCAGCTGCAAAAGTTATTTCTGAAAGTATTTGATGCTCATTTGTGTTGTTTGTGAAACTAGACAAAGTTTATGGAGATATAAAGTGTTCAAAATTTAATAAAGAGATAAGACACCAAATAAATAATCACTTGAAAAATGTAATATTATCTATAATATCAACAACAACCAATACATTTTAAAAACTCAGTTTACTATTATTAAATGTCATTGCAATTTTATGTTTATTTACTTTCCTTTTCCAATGCTTTTATTTCGCAGTGCCAATTTTCCTGATGATTTTTCCTGTGTTATTATCTGCAGAAGTCTGTCAATCAAGACAAACAGGGTAGGACCAGGTATATGTTGGGCTGTCCTGTCTGTCGTTACTGACAGATAAAGTTTTTCTGCTGATAAATGGCATTATAAAATAAAAATTGAGAACAAGGAATAGTGAAATAATGACAGAGTTTGGAAAAGGGAAATTAAGAGGGATAAACTCAATGTCTGTGAACTCAATGTCTCATAAGCAACAGGGCTAGCCGACCAACCCGCTCTCATTCCCAGGTCATCAAATACTGACGCTTTGCCACACCCCTCTGCGTTTTAAAGTGACGCACAAGGAACCCTTTAGTGTCTCTCCGGTAGAGAGGAGCATAGAGGCCAGTAAAAATGTAACGGTGGTCACTTCTGTTCATGTATCTGTAACTTATTCAGTCTCTCTCTGAAAGTTGGTGCAGACTCATTTGATTCGATGTTTAAGTGCTGCTTGGATGGCGCATCATTGCATCTTGTTGGTAAAGGGGCTAAAATTAGCATGTTCACACTGGTGTGGTGTTCCCATCAATGCCGATCAGAGCTGGAGGTGATAAATATCTTTGACTCCTGCAGCGTCATTTGACTCGGGTGTGAATGCCAATTAAAATCTTTCACATTACATTAAAAAGCAAGATGTTAGTGGATATTAGTGGGTTTGTTGTACAGTGGAAAATGGGCTTAAACATATTGTAACACATGGGTAATGTTGTGAAACAATTGCTGTTAGGTTTAGGCAACAACTCTAATTGGTTAGGTTCAGAGAAACTATCATGTTTTGGGTTAAAGTAAATACATTTGTTATGTAACAATAACATCAGTGTCAGTGTGAGACAACGGTACGTAAATTATGTGATATTACGTCAAAACAAGTGTGACTTTTGGTTCGGACTGGGTGTTACAGTTACATAATGTTACTCTGGGTTCACATTGGACATTACTTTGATTTCACAGATAAGAAACAATACATTTTGAAGACAATAAAGCCTCCACAAAAATAGGATTTTAAGTCTTGTGTGATTTATCCTGGCTTCATAGGAGCAGAGGAAATCTCAGCTCGGAGCTAGGCTAATTTATACAATGTAAAATGCCATAGGCTTGTGCTAATAACCTTAGCATGTTGTATTTGTTTGGAAAACGTGTTTAGTATAAGACAGTTGTTTTGTCAGTGAACCTTGTGAGTTGTAAT
>JAPZEB010000008.1:25243519-25257079 GCA_029783705.1 Chaetodon striatus | reverse complement strand
CTGCATAGCAGATACAACCATCATATACAAACAGGACACACGGTAGACAACCATGTAGTACAGCAAGATGCAGATTTGAATAACATAATAGTACAATCAGCACTACTGGATGAAATAAATCCGTCAAATATATAACAACAGGTAAGGCTAAAAGAATAAAAAGCTCCCTAAGGTTGCACTAGCCCAGGAGATAATCATAAAAAGAGCAATAAAAACCTGTAGTATAAATAAAATACAGTAGTGCAAATTAAACTGTCGCAAATAAAAACTGATGTGCAAGTAAAAATGTACCAAGTGTGCAACAGGTCAACAGTCGCAATAGCAGCCCTGGTAGTTAAGTTTAATCTTTATTTCTGCTTTTGTTGTGGACCAAACGACATTCGTCTCTGAATTTCAGGTGTCAGATTGGAGTTATGAACTTGGAGTAAGTGTCTTGTCTTTGCTGTGACGTCTAAACGTCCCAGAGAGCAGCATGCAAACAACTCTGCTGCCACTTTCCTTCAGTTTATTGTTATAATGCTCGCTGTAGGTGACAGTTAATGTTAATGGAGACACAGTATTACCATTAATGTAAACAATGTGACGAGAGTAGTCTGTAATCTTTGCTGGTTTTCATATCCTGAATGTGATGGCTTGTTTTCTTAAAGGTCTCGTATATCAGGTTTAGTGGCATCTAGAGGTGAGGTTGCAGATTGCAAACCCAAGCGTGTAGGAGAACTACAGTGGCCGTCATGATGATGCGAATGGACCTATTTATAGCCTGTGTTTGGTTTGTTTGTTCTGAGAAACAACATGGTGGACTTTGCTCCTTTGTTGATATAAACAGCTCAGTCTAAGCTAACAAAAACACAACAAGTCTTGCCTTCGGGTGATTGTACACTAATGAAAACATAGTTATGAATATCATATTTAATTTCTGCCAATATATGCCTCGCACACTGGACCTTAGTCTATCTCAACACTCTTAACACTTTTTCATTACGAGATTGTCAGCCACTGGTTTTCTTTGTACGAGCTGGTGTGCTTTCATAGCAGTCCTTTGCTGGAGAAGCTCAATCTCATTCTTATTGTGCAAGTGGAAGAAGAGTGTCTGCTGGGAGGGAAATTGAACAGTTTGGTTGTTAAGCACAGTTAAAGGTAGCAGAAACTGTATTTTTGCAGTAGGCAGAAGGGTTGTATCAAGATCTCATTAGTGTCACTGAATTGGGAAGAATTAGAATCACTTAAAACTGGAGCTTTTGCCGGAGTTTTTTGTCTTGGTGTCACTGGTGCAGGTGCAGAGAACACATTACCTTAATGGATATAATCCCAAATGTGGTACAGAGAGGAAGAGACCACTCGCGTGGGGCAAATGGATGGAAAGATGAAGTAGAGAGTTTCCAAAGAGTTGTCAAATGATGACACAGCGATGTCACACGAGGCCACCACTACATGCACATTATGCTCAGTCAGAGGACTTGTTATGTGTTTGATGTTTGACTGCAGAGATTGGAGAGTTTTTCACAGACCGTGCAGAAGAGCTGTCCACGATGAGTGCTGTTGGCTGTATTTTAGCAGAGTTGATTAAATGCTTCAACTCTCCATTCATCAACAGCGGCACGATTGGCCTTTTAATTGGCGGATACATCGCCAGTAATGATTCGATGGGTGATTTTTATGGAGCCATTCACCTGCCTTGGGCCACCTGCTAAAGATGAATTAATGTGTTAATTGAGTGGTGGGTGAGGGCTAATATTATGGGTTTTCATTATGCCTTGCACACAAACAAATACTCTGAAGTGGATTGTAGTGGGGTTGTTTTGGATGCTATAATGCCAGGTGTTTCCCTCCGCCTAGCACATGGGAGTGAGCCATCAGGGATGCCCCCTCAGCTCTGAAAGGCTGACTTCCCAAATTGAGTTTGAATTAAATCATAATCCAAGACACTTTGGAAATATTTCTTTGAGAAAGTCCCACAGTTGAAAACATAATGAAAAACACCAAACCAAGGGTGTTAAATTGCCTGCTGCTAATAGACGCTCAGCACTGCTGCTGCTGATGTACAAGGGAAGCCCCACTGCAAATTGGAAAGCAGTGCACAAATAAACAGTTTCATGACAGCTTTACGGTGTCAAAAACTCACAAGTAATGAAGATGGAATATATTTAATATTTCCCAGAGCAAACATTTTGCCCGTCTCTGCATTGTTATTCAAAAGTAAAACTAATTAAAGCATTAAACAGGCCGGTATGCTCTTATTTAGCACACTAGAGCCGTGCTAAGTGTGTCATTTGTTTAAGGATGTAATGGAAATCGTATTTGAGATCATACTGGAAATTTAAAAGTATACTGGAAGCCGAGTCCTTTACACTGAAGTGGGATTTAAAAATCATTAGATTTGTATTCTGATGAGATTTAAAGTCACTACAAAGAAAAAAAGTTAATTAAAAGCCAACAAGGGCTGAAACCTAATCAATTAATCTGCCAATTATTTTCATAATTGATTGATGAATTATTTGATTTATAAATGTCAGAACACACTAAAATCCCACTTTCTCACAATTCCAATTTCCTTTTTTTGAAGTAATTGTTACGGCCCTCATTATGACAATAAAAGTACACATTCACTCACAGTTTTTGCACTGGAAATGAAACATAAATAAAATAATGTCAGGTGAGAGATTAGAGCTGAACTAGATTATTCAAACAGCTGACATTTAAGATGACACCTTTGAGTCTGGGAACTTGTAATGAGAGGAGCAGTGATTAGTTCATTAGTCAATCTGCAGAAAATTTATCTGCAGCTATTTTAATAATAGATTAATAGTTTAAATTATTGTCGATTCATTGTTAAAGCTACAATGCCAAATATTTTCTGGTTACATCTTGTACAGTGTGCGGATCTGGTGTTTGTCTCTGTTTATATCAATGTTAATTTAATATCTTTGGTTGTTGGACAAAACAAGACGTTTGAAGACATTTGGCTCTGAGAAGTTGTGATGAGCCCTTCTCCTTTTTCTTATTTTTTCTCTTTTCTTTTCATTTTTACTATTTTTAAAAAATAATATATTAAGCATTTGATCAAGAAAATAATCTACAGATGAATCCATAATGTAAATAATTGTTATTTGCAGCCCTGATTGTAGTTGGCATTTTTGAGTATTTGCTGACATTGTGAGGACCAAACTAGCGCTGGGCAATATATTGATGTTATTGATATCGTGAAATGAGACTTGACTTTGTCTTAGATTTTGGATATGGTAATATTCTGAGTGTTGTCTTTTCCTGTCTTTAAACACTGCAGTTCAGTAAAGTGATATAATTTTCTGAAGACTGTTCTAGCTGTTCTTTTTCTGTATTTGCCAGTAATTCACATTACTGATGATTTATCAAAAATCACATTGTGTAAATAATATTAATGTTGTCGCAATGTTGACATATTTGTCAAAAAATATCGTGATATTTGATTTTCTCCATATTGCCCAGCCCTAGACCAAACGATTGAGAAAATAATCAGTGGTCATGAATCAAATTAATTTTTGCCGCCCTAGTTAAAGTTTTTTTTTTTTAGTTAAGTAAGTCATTAAGAATAAAGTCCGAACATGCCTCTCAAATGTGAGGATTGGCTAATTTTTCTGTCTGATATACTTTAAATTGTTCATCAGATGTGGACTTTTTTCCTGACTAATCAGTACGGTTGCAATACTATGAGATTTTCACCGTATCAGAAAGTATCGCACTTCACTGTATTACAGAATTTATATTATCAGTCAGGGTGACACTGAAAGGAATAAAAACTGAAGGGTTATTTTTAGTTAAACATTTTATTACGTTAATTCATACTTCAAACCATTTTGTTAATGAAAGTATCTGTAAAAAGTCTCCCTTTTGGACAAAAGCTAAAATAAAAGGGAGATCCTCCGTCCAGTTGCATTTTATTTTCAGTATTGTAGGTAAGCAAATGCACACGCTATGATAACCGTCAACTTTTATATCATGGTATAACTTGAAACCGGTGTATTGCTGCAACTCTACAAATCAGGCGATCGAAGTCATTAAAGAAGTCATCGCTTCTGAGCAATTACAAGCTTGCACTTTTTACTATTTTCGTTTGTTTAATAGACGAAAAGATAAATTGGTTTCTGGAACGCGAGTCAATCAGTTATGAAAATAATTGCTGGTTGCGGCTGTAAGTGGCACTTTTTGTATTTGAAATTATTTATAAATAATTGTTATTTTAAACTGTAATTTTAGGACAGATGAGGGTCACGTCGCCGGACAGTACACTAAGAATCAACATGTATACGATCACTAGAAAGTGATACGCTGTTCTTTGACAGCCGACTCCACACTCTCTGAACTGTCTCTGTTCATTAAACACGACACACATTTCCAAGAAAACGCACAGAACAACTTCCAGCTACTGTTTTCACTCAGTTTGGTGGGGGTTGGTGCCGTGGAAAAGAGGAAGCCCGAGCATTCAAAAAGGAAGTTCACTCTCGGCTCTTTAGTCTGCACTGCTGAGTAATGATTCTCCACAGGCCACATGGACAGCATGCTGCCTCCCGGCAACTGTGTGTGTGTGTGAGACTGGATGGTGAGTATGTGTGTGTGTGTATCAGGGAGAAACGGTGTCAGTGATACCCAGGGGAGGGGGGTTGGGTGTTTTGTGAATGATCTTCGTCTGCCCCTGACAGCTGTGTGTATTTGTGTATAAAGTGCAGCAGTTACTCGGTGGTCGTTTCGAGTGTGTGTATGTGTGTGACTGTGTGTGTATGTGTGTGTGTGTGTGCGCCGCTGCCTCAGGAGCCTCTCTGACCTGCTCTTACTCCACGTGTCACCAGCCATCCGTCTTTCTTTGGTAACATCACCCTTTTTCATCTCGCTGACAGCCACAGACAGTGTTGCATTTTTCCAACTCGGTCTTTTTCTTGAGTCAAGTGTTGGATTCTCCTCAGCAGCATCATCCTCAAGACCCTTTAATTATCCCCGGGAATTTTTGAGACCGTGCACGTCAGACACAACAACAGAGTAAGAAGCTGCGGACACTTACAGAGTTGACTACGCCTGCAGGTCTATTGACTTCCACAAACTGTCCAGCCAGTATTTGATGATGCTGCTGAAATCTTTTGGTTGAAAGTGATTTAAAAGTTAATTTATATTCCTGACAGTGAAAATTATGAATCTGAAAAATTATATTTCCAGTGTTGCACATTGAAAAATACACAGAGGAAAAACAAGTTCCTCACGGACAAATGTCAAACTTGGGCTATTGCATCAGGGCACGCTGGAATGTAAAGGTAATTCATTTCTTTTGACATTTACCTTCTAAAATGCCCCAGATTAGCATAGTAATATCCTTCTCCGAGCCTGTGTGAGACTACAGACTTCATTTACATGACGTATGGTGTGTGTGTTTTTATGGAATAAAGTGGTTAACCTTTAAATTGGTGCAGTTGTTGATACTAGAAGGTAGAGAATGATGCTTCCTCCCAGCTCTCATACAGCTCTCACCTTTGCTCTCTGCAGGGAGAAAAAAAAAGCCATTGGCTCATATATAAAGCGGAAAAGGGGAACATAAGCACACGTCTTTGTCTTCTGTGGAACTCAATCATGATGTCTGTTGTGGATTGTGCCCTCTAGTCATAGCCTTGCTTTCTGGCTCTCCTAATGTGGTATTCAAGTCTAATGTTGTCACAATACCAGAATTTTAAACTTTGATGCTGTACCAGTATAAAGAAATGATACTCGATACCTCTTTCAGTAAAACAGCAAAAGGAAACAGAGTCTGAGGCACATAAATTGGATATTTTTTATGTACTTCTAGGCCCGTGACCAGTCTTAAAACCGTTGGAAGCTGTTACAGATCATCCATGCCATCAGTTTGTTAGTGGGAGAATATCCGAGCAGTGGAAATACTCACATCTGGGACTGAAACAACCAGCGACATAGCAGCTGTATTTGAGCAGCGCCATGGCTTTAGCTAGATTTGCTATGTAAAGATAAAGTGGAGTAATGGTGTCCTGAGAGGTGAATTAAGTCATGCTACCTATGTATGTGTTGTAACTGGCGCTTCTCTGAGTGTTTGTTATTGTTGTGGTGATAGACATATCGCACTTGCACTGCAGTGAGCATCTTCACTGGAATGACCCGATGTTGATTCGTAAAACCTGAGATTGATCTTTTAATACACGCTTTTTCACACTGATGGGTCAAGTTTTTTATCCCGTTAATCTCGCCGGTAGTGAACGAGCCACAGTGCTAAGTTATGAACGACCGTAATATTGAGAAGCTCCACGCTGTAACTGTTAGCTTACTTTTTTTTACATATGGGTGTAATTTATTATCATACTGCAGCGTCTCCTCTTGCTGTCTGTACGCACACTCACAGACACACGAACATCCAGCAGAGATGCCGCAGTGGAGACAGAGAGGTTAGCTTTGTTAGCATTGTTGTTAGCACCATTAGCTGCTAGCAGTTTGGTCAGCTAACTCCATGTTAAGAGGCGCACAGACAATTTCTGGATCACAGATTAGTTCTGATCATATAGAGCATCTTTAAGGCTAATAAAAGCAGCGCTGTGGAGTTCGTTTAGGGCAAACAGGAGCTGGTAGAAAGCCTGTGCACATTGGAGTAGTTTTAGCAAAGCAATATAGCAATATTCAAATCTAGAATCCAGTGCAAGACTTATGTGCTGCATCTTTATACAACCAGAAAAGGAAAGCAGCATCTAGTGCTGAAATAGTTGGCAGATTAATGGATGTGTTATCAGTAAATAAATGCATAATGCAACATGTAAACATGAGGATTTGGTGCATTCACTGTTTAGTGTAATTTTATTTTCAAGCTGAAACTATTTGTTGATTTATTGATTGATTGACAGAAAAGTTATATTTAAGTTGTTGGTTGAAAATAATGAGTCACAGTCAAAAATCATTTGTAACGATTATGGTAATTATTTGCATCATTTTGTAAGTGAAAATGCCCAAAAAATTACTGTTAAGACATTTTCAGCTCGGGCTCTGGGAACCTGTGATTGACATCTTTTACTATTTTCTAACAGGTTATTGACCGGACAATTGATCAGTCAGTTATAAAATAACTTGAATCACTTTTGGTTTTTTACTGTTGCAGTCAATAACTTGACATAATTTTCTATAACTTAAAACTAAGTAGAGAGAGGTCTGACTCACTTTCATGGCTGGAGTCTGTCTTGGAAGTGTACAGCTCAAAATGAACTTCTCAGCTCTTTAAAAAAGTATACGTGATGCCACTGTGCATATTTATAACTGGCCTAAATAATTAACGTACATTTATCATAGAATCAGGCCAGTGTTTACACAAGTTTAAATGCCACCTCTTTGTGTACAGCAGTGTACCAGGCGTCCAGTTAGCAGCCCGTTTGATACGGAGCCATTGTTTTGTTTTTGATTTGGTAGGCTCATGGTTAAAAAAAGAGCAGGCAGTGGTCAGCAGGGACGAAGTTGCACAGACAAAAGCGACAGCAAAAAGGCTGTTTAGTGTCATTGTTTCTCGCTTGTGTGGCAGGTGACAGTGATGTATGCACCAAAGACACGTTTGAACAGTATCTGCTGCCTGGCTGATGCTAACTTTGTTGTGATACTTCGAAGTGCGGTTGTAGAAAAAGCAGTAACTGTTGTGGGCATGGTCCTCTGACCTGAAGATTTGCATAGCAGTGCCCGAGGGAGTGCAAATTAACAATCCAAACTGTCTCCAGATCAGTTCAGTCCGTCACTCATTTGTTTTTAAGCAACATGATGGAAACATTCCTTCACAACCCTCCACGCTTCAGTGGAAATTAAAAGTGGACAGCTCTGCCGTAACGCACAAACGCAATATCCCGTTAAAATTACTGGTCTGTGATTCACATTATGACCAAGCATGTTTTCCTCTGGTCGAGTGTGTGTGTGCAGAGCAGTGTGTCTGACGTCAGTGTCAGAGTTGTGACTCCAACCATGAGGCAGGCAGTGACCCAGCCAGGTCCTTAAGTGGCTTCGCCTCATTCAGTAGCCAGGGTATTTTTGGCATAGTAGTGAGTGACACACTTATCGTAATGGGTCGTCCAGGGTGCCAATGGTCAGCCTGAATAAGCATCCTTCTCGGCAGCGCGAGCCGAGCCTCGGCAACGTGATGTAACCGATCACTGTCTTGCCTCCAATGCTGACGGAGGAGTCTCTGCCCGCTAACACACCAAGTGGCTTATCTCCGAGCAGGAGTGGAGAGCACAGACGGCTTTTTTCTTTTTCCCCGAGCGCTCCTGGTGAAGTGCTCGGTGTAACCTGAGTGGCACAGCCATTCTTGCGCTGTACTCACATTGTGGCCTTAAATAAGCCACACCACTGTTTATTATGGGATGTTAGTCGACCGTGACTGTAAACACTCTTTGCAGAGGTAGTGCATTTTAACAATGAGCTGTTAAGCATCACTGTGTAACTGGATCTTTAATTCCATTTGAAAAGGTTTAACACTGTAGGTCATAGTTGGAGAAGTGATTTGTGTGTGACTTAAAATGAAGAGGAAGTCAAACACAGAAACTGGTCGTTCATAGGGCGAGGTATTAGAGGTGGGAATCACCAGAGGCCCCAAGATATGATAATATCACAATACCTGAGTTACAACACAACATTATTGCGATCTTAGGTGTTTTCCGAAATGCTGAGTATTGCAGTAACATGTATTGCGATATCTTCTTTTTTTAAATGTAAATTATGTCCATAACATCTGTTTTTACCAATTAAATAAAGTTTTCAATCATCGTAATTGCAATAAAGTGTATCTAGTGAAGTGAAAATGCAAGTAATTTATTATTCTAATTACTTATTTACTTACTCTAATTATAGTTTATACATTGAAAAATTAATACTTGGCATCCTTGTAGTGATACAATATTGACACACAAAATATCATGTTGTTTTAACACAATTGAACAAGAACTTTTCCCTCTATCAAATCGTGTTGTCAAAAATGTTGATTTGTTTATACATACAAATTCTGAATATTTTAATTCCTTTAATTCCTTTAATGCTTATTTTCCACAGTATCAGTAACCGGTACCAGCTGCACCTTCTCACTCTCTCTTGTTGTTAATATTTACCACAGTCCTTCTGCTGTTCTCTGCTGCTAACAAAAAAAAAAAAAAAAGACATCGTCTTTGTCATGTTAAAGCTTTGTTATATCTATTTTTTAATATAAATGTAATTTGTGTGCCCTCATTTTCAGTTGTTCCCTTTGGTATCACATAAAAAAATTTTTTAAATGTAGTTATAAATTTCAGTTTTGTGACAACACAACTTCCAAATATTGTAAAATTGGTGAAATTTTGATAGAAATCTAAATTATTTTATCCAAACAAAAGTTAATATAAGTGTGAATCTCACCAGACATTCACAGTTTTTAATACTCTGTGCTGCGGACATATTTTGGTCGGTAACAAAAACATGTAGGTTCCATTCGCTAGTTCTTTAGCAAAACATTTTCCACCCACAAAATCTATTTTTTTGCTTTTATTTATCACCTTTTAAACCAAGTGTATAAAATAAAACTTTCCAGTTTTTGTTGTGTCTGCAGGTGCAGTGTACATCACTCATGGTTTACTATTATTCCACTGTTAAACAGTGAACATCTGGTTCGCCTTCCTCTGTTTCACACCACAACGTGAAGCATTCCCAGTGGCCCTGCTCTCAGCCCTCCTGAGCTCCCAGTCCACAAACGCCCGTCTCACTCCTGGGAATCAGCCACTGTCACCTGGAAATATAAGTTTGGCCTGACAGGTTGACAGCCGGCAGTCAGGGCGGATGTTCACTCTCTTGTACTTCCAACCTGAACATCACAGTGACAGGCCAGGCAGCAGCAGGCAGCCCGCTCTCTCCTTTTTTTTTATCAGGCAATAACTGGACGGTCTCAGCAAGCTGCTCTGATCTACCCAACGGGGGATTTTTTTCACAGAGCACACTGGGCCTGTCAGTGCTGGGAACCAGTTAACACCTTGCAGCTATGTTTTTGTTCAACAGTAGTCTCTGACTCTCATGTACTAATCACCGCTGTCAGATTGGCACTAATCAATTGAGTTTCTCCTCAAGGAAGGATTGTTTTCACCTGATGTTTTACAGTATTAACCCTTAACATTTACTGGTCTAAAATACAGTTAATAGGTATTTCTTCCATCTTGCAATGGCGTGCTACGTTGTGACCATTAGAAAGTTTGTTCGAGGGAGATTTTTATTTTTATTTTTGTTTTGAAATCATGATTGATCATGTTATCTAGTTTTCTACAACTGGAAGGTAATTTGTAGAGACGTTTGAATACAGTTTTTTCTTCAGCAGTACTGATTGTGATGCCTGAAGTTGCGCATCGACTGATATCGAGTACTGATCTAATTTCGGTATGCGTGTGAAATGATCGCCAGTATTGTTGCCAGGCCTGGCTCAGGTTAAAACCTTTGTAAAACAGCAGCAAGTACATACAAAGAATGAATGCCATAAAACTTTTTTTTATCTAGTGTGGCATGTTGCCAAATTCCTGACATTATGCTAATGGTTAACATTACACTATTTAATGGAAATCAGTTCTTCTTCGTCGCTCTAAAACAGAAGTGGCTGCACAGTGCAACTTGCTGTGTAGGCTTTTGTTTTGGGGAGGCAAAGAAGAATTAATTTAATAATAATGCCTTTTTATTTGGGTGTGAATGTACTTATAAGTTTATTATATAAATTACATGATGTCAGATGGGTGCATAGACCTGTGTATTTGCCGATACCTGATCCAGAATTTTGGCCAGTATCTGAAGCTCTTCTGATACTGATACTGGTATTGGAGCAACTCAAATAACTTGATTTGCTTTTGCGATGTGATTGCTTAGATCTGTTTCTGCTTTATGTATAACTTCAACCTTGAATTCTTCTTTCATCTCTGTGATGTTAAATACATTGTTGATGTTATAGTTTACTTTTACATTGAAGAGATGGTCCAGTATTTTAGCATTAGACCTCCATTAAGTCCGGCAGGGATAATGTTTTTCTGTAGGCTGATGCTGAAGTTAGCATCCCACTGGTTCCCTCGTCAAACAGCCAATGGGATTTTTCCATTGGATTTTGGATAATTAAGCTCTGTGGCAGACAATTGATTGTGATACTTGCATGTTTTGTTCACCATTTTCATGATTATTGAAGCCTAAATACCATCGCCAGAGGACAAAGCTAATGTTAGGCTATAAACCAGCTATGCTACAGTCACATGACCTAACGTCACCACCGTAACATCAGCGTGGTGCGATGTGGTGACGTTCTGTAGTCTTATTTAGCCACTTGTTAGCGACTGCCTTTCTTAAGACACATAGAAGCTTCAGTGTTCACGAGTGGGATATTCATTGACGTATTTTACGCTGGAAAACAAAGTGTGAAAGTCTCTTAAGCTTGTGTTAACCACAGACCTTATTTTAGGCATCTAACCAAAAACCACTGACTTGGAGAGGAGTTTAAGGACTCATTGCTGGTGGACGTTCACATATTAGTAGATAATAAAGATACATTTCAAAACTCGGAAAAAAGCTGTGAAGTGGACCTTGAGTTAAGATTATTTCTTTTGGTCATTTACTGAGTTCACAGTGTAGATGTTGGTGTCAGCGCTGCCTTTCTGGTTTATTACTGCCTGTGTGAGTCTTGAATGTCAGTGTAAAATGAGAGCTATTGACAGAAAGGCCATCAGTTTTTTAAAATGTTTGCTTATCTTAAGGAATAATGTGCTCAGAAATGCAAGTTGCCATTTGAGCAGCAGTGTTTTCCACCTTTAAATCATGCAAATGCAGAGTTTTTAAACCCTCGTCTCTTTGTTGCTGTTGTTGTTTCTGTTCTCGTTCACCTCAAATACCCTTTTTTTTTCCCCCTGATCTCTCAGAGATGTGAAAGTGGATTTTGTCATGCGCGTTTCCTTCTCCCTCTCCTCCCTGAACATCTTTTGGATTCCTTGGAACAGCTGGGTGAACATCTGGGCGAGTAGGGTGCTGCTGCCTCTGCTCGATGTGGATGATAGCACAAGCAGGCACAAGCCAGGTCCTCGTCGCTTTTATCCAGAGTCATGCAGCGGACAGCTCAAAGTTGGAACTTCTCTGGGTTGATGCAGTGGGAAGGCAGACTAATTGCTTAATTGAGAACATGGCTTTTTTAGTTGTTTTTTCCTTGAGCTTTTCGTTTACTCTAGCTTTAAGGTATGGATCTTTCCTTACTATACTATTTGGTTACTTACAGTCGGATACTTTCCTTAAAAGCTCATTTTATTAAGTTATTTTGAGGCTTTGAACATTTAGAGTACCTCGCTGCTGCTGCTGGGATGCAGCTTCTTTATCATGAAAATTTAATTAGCTTTTTCTGGTCTTTAAGGATTGTGAAGTGAGTATTTGGGGGTTTTTTTTAACTGTGGGATGGACAAA
The DNA here is from genome assembly GCA_029783705.1 of Chaetodon striatus. Taxonomy (NCBI): domain Eukaryota; kingdom Metazoa; phylum Chordata; class Actinopteri; order Chaetodontiformes; family Chaetodontidae; genus Chaetodon; species Chaetodon striatus. The sequence continues at coordinate 25,244,653 of JAPZEB010000008.1, read as the reverse complement.
CAGTTTATGTCTTGCTGTAACTTGTTGAATTCTACTCAGACACTGAGCGATAATACCCAGCCCTGCCGCGTCTTATCTCTGCAGAGTATCTACCTCTGCATTCAGTTTAAAGGTGTAAGTCTGGAGAAATGTTGTCAGCATGACTTCTCATGAAACTGGGAAAATGTCAGTGGAGAAAGTGGCTGAGAAACAGTCGCCTGTCCTGGAGCAAAGCACTTATCCGCTCACTTCTGCCAGTGGGAGTGTTCAGTGCTTAAACAGTGAAGACTGGTCATACTGGGCAGCTCCCACTGTGAATATGGATAACAGCATTAATGTGAAGTGAGCTATTAAACGCAAAGTGCCTCACAAATCTCACCCCTGAAGTTGACATTGGTGCTAAAGGGTAGGATATCCTGTCCCTTTCTGTCATGTGATGTGTGTGTCCCCGCCACCATATGAGGGCGACCTTAGCCGGCGTGTGTTAGCGCTGGTGTGTTGCGTGTTGAAGGGCTTTAACGCAGAACAATGGTGTGTGCGCCGAGCCGAGGCCATGTGGCCGTGTGGCGGATTAAATTAGCAGCAGTTGTTTATCGTCTGCCCCCCACCCCCCTCGGTCCATCTGCTCCGCTCGGCCCCGTAGACTCCAGCTCCGCTCTCAGGCACTGCTCCAGACCCCCCCATCACCCTCCCCAACCCCTTACAAATCCCTATCCCCATGTCACACACACACAGTTTTTGAATAGTTGCAATATCCACCAGCAGCCCAGTCATGACACAATATACTCAGTGCAACCTCTTCTGCCAAGAGTGCTCTGGCTTTCCTCTATGCAGATTAGCCACGTGCTAATTGTGGTTATTTATTTATTTTTTTATGGAAGAGAAAAAAGGGAGGGGAAGGAGTTTCCTCCAGAAATTGATTAGATGACTGAGCAGAAATAAAGAGACAGTGCTGTTAGTTGAGTTGCCATCCAGTGTGTATGTTTGAGACTCTGCTGCTGCTTGTGGAAAGTTTGTCATACGCCTGTAGTCTGTGTTCAGTAGGGAACAATGTCAGGAATGTTTTGGTCTTTCAGTGAAAATCAGTTCGTAAAAGGTCAGTTATCCCTGATTGATTTTTAATAGATGTAGATGAGTATGTTTACAGTGCTGTCC
>JAPZEB010000008.1:25217050-25236778 GCA_029783705.1 Chaetodon striatus | reverse complement strand
ACCAGTGAAGAAAGGCATTGAGGGAAATAGTTTATTGGATAACATGGGACCAAGGATGACAGTGGAGAGATGAGAGGGAGTGAAATGGAGAGAAATAGAAACAGAGTGATTTTGTGAGAGAGAGAACGAACGGGAGAGGTACGCTCAGATAGAGTGAAAGGGAGACTCTTCCCACCGGGGATGAGGCTCTGGAGCGTTGCCCGGTATGCCACTGCACTGTCATCTGCGAGCTGCCTTTGTACACGTATGGAGGCCAGCATATCCCATGATCCTCTGCTATTATCCCGACCCAACTCATAGCATGTGGCCTCCTGCTCTCTCCTGCCCATTCCTTATCTCTCTGCTTCCCTCGACCTACCTCCTCCTGCACCTTTTCCCTTCCCTATTTTATCCTTCCTCTCTCCTCTACCCCATACCCCCCTCACCCTCACTTCACGCTTCCTTTCCCTATCGCTCTCTTCTTTCTCCTAGCCAAGGCACAGCTAGAGGCTGGGCCTTTGCCACTGCCATGAAAACAGATGACAGTGTTTTGTTTTTTTTCCCCTCCCTACTGCCGCAGACCCCCCTCCAGGAGAGGTCTGTCTGCCTAGGAGGAGAGGGGGAAATGAGAAGGATTGATTAATTTAAAACGCATGCTCTCCTCTTTTTTCTCCACTGAGCCCCCCTTCAGGAGGACATGCCTGCTCAATGAGAGATCGAGAGGAAGATCATGGGAGCTCATTCATCAAGCCATGTATTCCATTAGAAATAATGTGTGTAATGTGCAAAAAAGCCCCCAGTGTAGGGTTGTGGCCTTTGACCGGGACTGCTATTACATGTTCTGTGGAGAGTTTTTTGATGGTGGAATGGCGGCGAGATTGATACGTCAAAGCCAGGCCAAACAGAGACAGATTGTTTTGTGGTTCCTACAATGAAAACACAGCTCCATATTGTGTTTTAATTCAAAAGCACATTGAAGGTTTCAAAGAAAAACCCACAGCCATATAAAAATGACTGTCACACAGCCACATAAGATGATTCCATCCAGTAGTGTAACTTTTTCTCCGAATCAAAACACACTGAGATATTATTTCCCGTTCCCATCTTAAATTAGAATCACACTCAGTGTTGCTCCCTGAAATAACTGAAGTGGCATTCACAACACCCTGGACATCGAGTACTCAACAGATCATACCAACGATAGGGAAGACATGCACCCTGATGCCTTGTGACCACGTGCATTAGCACTTCGAGACCACATGTCATTCTCAAGTCAGATGCTAGGCTGGGGTGAACAAGCAGTCCTTTTATCACTAACTCGGTTATTCAATCATTTCAACCTCTTCATGCATTGAAGACCGTTCAGCTTGCTTACGCCATTTAGCTGTGGCAGCATCATTTAAAGGCTCTACATAAGAGGTGGGACAGGCTGCCGATACTCAAGGTACCATCAAGTTCAAAATAGTTAATGACCATAAAGTTCAGTGTTTAGGTTATTTCCTTCCTCATAGTGTCCTATAAGACAGGAGTATGTCCTGATCTCATTATAGGGTGTTCTCACTGCTGCAAATATTTCCCTGAAAACATTTTCTCACTGATCAAAACACAGTTTAGACTTATTTTTTGTTGATAAATGTTCTTATGTAAACCTCCATTAATTGATTTTCATCTTGTTTTGGCTCCCTGGGGCAGTGCAACAAGCTGTTAACACAAGACTGCCGTATCCTTATAAAGTTGTTATGAAAAGACAAGCATCCAGCAAACAATAAACTACAGTTGTATTCATTTAAAGTTGTGTTTCTAGTGACGAAAGGATTTTGAGTCCAATATTTATTCTGCTATTATCTAATTTTTTGTCTCCTACAAGTCCTGTGGGAAATATCTGACTTTTAGGGCCCTGAAACACCAAGTCGATGGGCGCCCGATGGTCAGTGTTGGGCCGTTGCTGAGCATTTGACGCCCTAGTTTTTGCAGTGTGTCCCACACTGTTGACCCTTGTCAGCCCTTGTATGCTTTTTTGGCCAATTCAGCATGTTCAATCAGTGTCGCAGATGGCACAGCTCAGTGGTGACTGATTTTTTTCTGATTGCCAGTTCATCTCAGTGCCTGAAAAGTGCAACTTTTTGGCAAAGACAAGTGGCGTAAGGTAGTTACCACAGGCCCCAGTGCACGCCATTGTGCCTGGCCCGCTTTCATCAACATGCATGCTAGTAACTAGTTATAAGGCGCCCGCACACCTATGGCAACTGTTTATAAAAGCACCAAAGGAATCTAATGAAGGAGCTTTGCTTCTTTTTCCTCCTGTTCGTTTCACCCTTGTCCTTTATTACTGCCGCTTTTATGCTTAAAATGCATGACTGCTCACTGGACTTACAGATGTGCTCAGCCTGTCAGCCTAAAGTAGCTACCATATTGTATCGCCACTATACATATTTACGCCCCTGGCTGAGACACAGGTGACTAGAGGCAATGCAACGCTTGGCCTTCACTGCCACTAGTTCTTTGATGTCAGTTTAGTGTATCTGGTTCTTTAAGCTAATATATGCTCCACTATATTCACTAGCTAGTTGCTAACTGTTTTTGTCTGCTGTTTGATGCTGGGCAGGTAGCGCACAGTGGATTTATCTGAACCTTTTCATTGAGAACAGGAATGTTGCATCAGGAAATGAGGTTGATGAAAGGACTGAACCGAAACAGTGAAGCTGCGGGTCAGAAAACCAAAACTGTGAGCTGAAAGATACTCGGTATGTTTACATGCAGCTTGAGAAAATCGAATTATTGGCTAAGTCTGACTGAAACCGAACTTTTAAATGCATGTCAACAGCTTAGTCCAACTGAAATTGAACTATCTGTAGCTCGACTACGTATTTGGTCAGAAATTTGATTTTCTCTTCAGCATGTATACTCAGACAAGACAAGAAGTCCGACTTGACTGATTAGCCGAGCTATGAGCTTAGCTCGACTACTGCGTGCATGTGAACGTACTGACTGTTTTTTAAAAGAAGTTCCAAACCAGCACCACAACCTCTGGTGCTGCTGGGTGAGCTGAGAAATTGATGGGCGGAGGCTTGCAACCACATTTCTGTTGTCAGTAAAAAAAAAAAATCCGTTGAAACCAGGTGAAACCAATAAGTTATTATAAATGGGAGACCTCCTGCCTCAGGAGAGGATATTTAACAGGGCCATTTTGAGCGTGTGTGGTACTTAGTCATGATGCAGGGCATGGTTTGAAGTCCGCACCACAAGTTAATAATTTTTTTTACATTCCTGTTAGTTGAGGCAGTAGAGCGTTTATTTGGTCTGTGACTTACTACTGCAGGAATGGTGGAAATGGTAGCGTACAGAGGATAGAGTGAGTTTATGGAGGGAACTCATCTGACCTCAGGTGTGGGGAAGTTTGCAAGCCAGTTACTTATTCATAGTGACCAGTCATGATCCGGAAATGGTGGGGTGTAATCACTTCAGTCTGCAAAGGTAGAGCTGATTCTTTAAAGGCACACTATGCTTGTAGCTAAAGGTGGAGCTGATGGATGAAGCTGGACTTAAAGCAATAATTAGACATTTTGGGAAATAAGCGCATTACTTTCTTGCCAAGAGTTGGGTGAAAAAAATTGATACAACTCTTGTTCTGTTCAGTAAAGTCCCTTTCCCACCAAGCATAAAACCCACTAACACCCAGTAACGTCTGCGTTTGTCTTTAGTGGGAAAGATTACAATCTGCAGTCATTCCCAGGAGAAATGACTCTGCAGAAGTCTCAGGTATTTTTTGGCTCTAGCTCTGATGGGCTCAGATCGGCAGTGATCGAAATACAACAAGCTAATTGTCGGACATTTTGCAGTGCGATGCCGTGGCGCACCTTCATGAATTCTGTCTGCCTCTGTCCAAGCAGGACTTTAAAATTCTTAGTCTGCACCAAGATTTATTGAGCGACTGAATAAGTAGCAGATATAAAAAAAGAAGTAACCACCTCAACATTTGTACAGGCCTCCTCCATGCTGCTTTCTACTGTTTACTTACCATGGAGATGGTTAGCTTGGTGTAGTATAAAGACTTTAAACAGGGGGAAGGACTAACCTTACTCTGTCCAGAGGTGTTGCTCCTGGCCAGGAAATAGTTGTGCATACTTTCATCCATAAAACCATGTATTTTTATACAGATCAAACAAATGTGATATATTTTGTTTCATTTGTATAGAGCCAGGCTAATGTCTCCCCCTGCACTGAGTCTTCGTGATAAGCTAAGCTAACCAACTACTAGTTGTAATTTCATTTTCACCTGACTTATATGATAGAGGTTTTGATCTTCCCATGTAACTCCGGACAAATTCCAAATTTACGGTCACAGTAGACGGGACAAGACAGCAACATGACACGCGGTTTATTGAATTGTTGTAGCAAAAGTTCTTTGTTTTAAACAGGAAAGGAGTTATAGGGACATTTGATTTTTTTTGTAGGCTGCTGCTGAAGTTGGCGTCGCCCTGGTTCCCTCGGGGAACCCATGGGATATTTCCATTGGATTCTGGATTATTGCAGAGAATAAACTCTGTGGCAGATAAACGTTTATGATACTTATTTGTTTTAAGCGAGATAATCTTTACAAATAAACACCACTTTTATGATTTTTGAGATGTAATCGCCAAAAGTAAAAAGTTAACATTAGGCTACTACACCAGGGTAGCGTGACTTAATTTTGCCACCACAGCAAGCCTCAACCGCCTTTATGAGGACACCTAAAAGCTTCAAAAATCACAAAGGAGGGTACTTAGTGATGTATTTTATGTTGTCATACAATACATGAAATTATTTTGAGCTTCTGTGAACCACAGATCTTATTTCAGGCTAATTTCTAACCAAAACCCATTGAAAGAAACACTGACTTTCACAACCTGGAGTGTTAAAATGCTAACTCATTATTAGGTTTTAGGACTTATTCCTGCATCTCTATATATAAATTTGGTCATTAGGGGTGAGAGAAAAAAGCAGATTGACATAAAATTGTGATTGTTGCTCTCTATGATTCAGGATCAGTTCTCAAGTACTTAACATCGAGTTTAATACGTTGTTGATAAAGTGGTAATGTCGACGGAATATAAAAAGCAGAGCTCAACTCCAAGAGCAAAGTGCATCCCTCGGACAATATACAGTGCGCACATACCAGAATTATCTTGTAGTTTATCTAGTTTATTTAAATGTATTTCAGTGCTGTAAGAGCCTAAAAAAGTGTACCCCTTTCTTTTTCTCAATCAAGAATTAGTGTTTGGATTGATGATCAATCCTCAATCAATCGTGACACCAAGAATCAGAATCAAATTAAATCATATGATTCCCAAAGGCTAACACCCCTATTGATCATGATGATCTAAACATCAGTATTTTGGACCGAACAAAACCAAAATGTCGCATCTTTTCCACCTGGAACCAAAAATCGACTGAAGAAAAAACTGAAAGAGAAACAGGCTCTAAGAGAGCAGGCCATCAATTTTTCACTGTCTGGTTTATTTTCATGCTCGAGAGCAAAAGTTGGGGAACATTCAGGCTGTGTGCACGGGCACAGTGGGCAGCACTTTCTGACTGCGTCGTCCAATTGAAAACAGCAAACATCCAGTTTGCCGAAGCTACTCACTCATAGCTAGGAATAAGACCCTTCTTGAACCCTCTCAGCCAGGCAGTCCGTCTTAACAGACAAATGCATGCAGGGAATCCCGTAGAGTGAAGCCTTTTCTTTTACGTCCGCTGTCTGTGGTCTTGTGCCCATTGTGTGGTGTGATTATCTCATACTGGCCTGCCTGGTGTCTGACCGTGGACTCGATAAGTGCCCTGCAGAGAAGAAAACGGCTTCCCTCCCTTTGTAAGACAGATACAATACAACCACTTCACGTTGTTTTAAATGTGGGCAATTCTTTACTATCTCTTATTCTCTTTGAATTCTTGAGGAGCTGAGAACCCTCCCAAAACAACACGTGGCCTTTTTTTCCTCGTCTTTTTTTATTACTGTGTTTCCTCACAAGGTCAGCGCTTTCTCCTTCCATGCTCCTTGAGGGTAATGAAACGAAATCGCTGTATTGAAAGGCTTTCCGCGCTCTGGATCGGGTAGAATATGAAAAGCCTCATATTGAAGTTCAAGGAGATGAAGTCAAAACTCAATTTTTATTTCCCCAGCTGTAATTTAAAGCGATACACGGCTGAATTCCAACACTTAGATGGTTTTTCTTATGCGCTTTGACTGATCAGTTTATAGCGAGGAACACACTCTTCTCTCTCACAGACACACACAACGGTTGTCTTTCCCTTTTAATCTGTGAGTAAGATGAAGAGATGCTCTGATTACTCCGCTGAGAATGAATGGTAAAAATATCAAAGAGGTGACTTTGGATATTGGGTTATTTTTATGTATTTTTACAGCTTTAGAAAGGATCCTGTCAGTGCACAGACTGTATTCAGGTAGTGATTGATATTCCACAGAGGGGCTCAGGATAGTAAACCTGTAGTAAAACAGAAGAAAGCTGTTTGTGTTCACAGGCAATTCAACTGTGCCGGGTTTTATTTGCTCACATTTCTGTTCTTCCTCTTTTTAAGCTGAGCTATTGTTGATGCTGACCAATCTTTCTGTTCTCACGTCTAGATGTCAGCCTATGGACAACAGGGGCCGGGTGGCTACAGCCAGCAGAGTCAGGGCTACTATGGTCAGCACGGCCCCCCACCTCACCCTGGCCAGCAGCAGCCCCCATATGCTGGTCAACCCCAGGGCAGCTCTGGACCTCCCTATTCCCAGCAGGGCCACCCTTCACAGCCTTCTGGCCAACACGGGCAGCCCGGACCCCCCTACCAACAATCCCAAGGTCCCCACGGTCCTTCTCCAGGTCAGCCTCCCTATAGCCAGCCCCCACAGTCTCAACCAGGACAGCCACCCTACGTCCCTCCCCAGCAGCAGCAGCCTCAGCAGCAACAGGGACCAGGTCCCCAAAGTCAGCAGGGCCCTCAGGGCCAGCCTGGCTACCAACAGCCCCCTGGACCAGGGCAGCCACCACAGCAGCAAACCCCACAGCAGCAGCAGCCGCCGCCGCAGCAGCAGCAAGGACCCCCACAACAACAACAACAACAACAGCAACAACAACAACAACAGCAACAACAACAACAACAACAACAACAACAACAACAACAGCAGCAGCAGCAACAACCAGGAGGTCCACCTCCTCAAGCTCAGCAACCTCCAGGTCATGGCCAGCAGGGTCAACCATCACCTTACTCCCAGACGCCCCCTCTGCAACAGCAGCAACAACAGCAGCAGCAGCAGCAGCAGCAGCAGCAACAGTCACCATATCAGAGGTTCCCACCTCCTCCACAGGTAATAACACCTCACCGAACTCTGCTAGCACACTTTAGCTATGATGTGATGTGCCCTGTCAGGCCCATCTGTGTTTCCATCTCTGTTTGCAGCATCAGAGTCTTGAGCTGACGCATGCTCTTCATGTTCGCTGTACTTTATTAATGCTGTAGAGATGCAGTCCGTACATGTCTTACAATGTTAATGCAAACTGTCTGTAGCTGCCCCTCAGTATAAACCTCCCAGTCACTCCTTTTTTTATTTGCCTTTTTGGTCATAATTGACTTAGCTGAAATCATCACACACTTAATTTTCTATAATACAAGTGGTCCAAAAATGGTTTGAATATCTGAAGGGTTTGGGGCTCGGTGAAGGGCGGGCCAGTCTGCGTTCTTTTCCATGTTTTTTAAATTTTAACTCCCTCTCAGCTGTTGTCAAAAATCAGTGACGTAGGTTACAGCACTGATCTCCGGCCTCGTCAAGAGCTAAGCAGTGAGGGCAACTGCTGTGGACGCCATGTGACTTCAGCTCCGAAAGTCACACAGTAAGACAAACATACCGATCAGGGGGAGTTGAAACTAGTGAATCCCTGTTCTGTGAGGTAAAATGACTTTTTCCGTCAAAGGTGTCTGATGACTGTGGAAGTGAGCAGCAGCAAAACGTATGTTAGCCTTGGTAATTTACCTCACAGCACACGGGAGTTGCTGCCTCGATCGTTTAGTTTGTTTAGAATTGTGTGACTTTTGGAACTAAGCTAACGTGGCATCCACAGTAACATCGCGCTGATACCTTCGTCAAGTCACAAGAAAACGTTTCCTAGAAGGCTTTAGAAAGAAACATTTTTTGGCTTAAATCTACCTACTTCGATGAAAATTTGAATTTTCAGATTTGAATACATCCGGAACACTACGGGAAACTTACAGTAACATGATATAAAAACCCAAAATATAATGGAGCAGCCCTTTAAAGGAGCAAAATAACAATAGGATTTAGAGCACAACAATTCCTGCGTTACATGGGAGAGAAGCTTTGCTGTTCAGTTTAAGTTGTTGCTGCAGAAAACACAGATAAAAAGATGATGAAGCCACAAGTGAGCTACTCAGGCAAACAGCTGTGAAGTAAGCAATTACTTTTCCCTGTCTCCTCTATGGTGACACACACATGCCATACAGGAAGTATTCAAATCACAGTAGCACGTGGCACGGCACACAGCATCTATTCAGCCCAGTGGAGACCTGTCATTTGTTTTATATTGCTGTACATTGCCAAGAGCCAATAAGCAGTAAAATCAGTTGGGATCTTTTTTTTACATGTGTGGAATTCTATTCTTCTCGTCCCCATAATCAGGAACTTTCCCAGGATTCCTTTAGCTCCCAGTCCAGCGCTCCTCCTTCCAACCAGCCCATGGCTTCCAACAAGAGCAGTCAAGAAGACAGCATGCAGGCCCGGCCATCCAGTCTGCCGGTAAGAACTCTACTTCTCTTCATTTAACATCTGACTTGTGCTCGTTGCTGGGGTTTCATCCACTAGTTTGCACCGCTAATATCTATGTTACAGCCTTTAGACAATGCTAGAAGTCCCATTACAATCTACAACCAGAGATTTCCGAATACTTTTGAATCTTGACCAGTCCAGTAGTTGGTAATCATCCTCTCTGTCAGCCAGAAAAGAAAAGACAATAATTATGAGTGTTGCACTGCAAGTAGCTTTTTATTGATAGTGAATAGGGGACTTATCTTAAATTTGTGGACCTATGTATGTGTCAGAGTTTTGGGTATGTGCTAGAACTACACTTGAAAACCATCCTCCTCTGAGTGTCATGACAGCCCCTTCCTCTGCCCTGCGTCTGCAGATAGAAGGTACTGCTGTTTGACCAGAACAGATTTCAGACCAGATCTCGTTCAGATGTTTTCTTGACCGGCACCCAAGTTCAATAAAACTGTTGATTTTGCTGTGTATGTAAGCAAAGCACTCATGGATTCAGACTTAAAGGAGCTGTGTGTGGGATTCACTGGCATCTAGCAGTGTCGATTGCAGATAGCAACCAGCTATAAACTATCCCAGCTAGACTTCTCTCAGTGTTCATTGTTCAGGAGGTTTTCACAGAGAGCCAAATTATCCACAGAGGTCTCCTCCTCCTCTGAAACAAACAAACCAGGTGATTAAAACCAGTAAAAACACTAAATAAAGCATTTTAACCTCAATAATCAATGTTTCTCTGACGCTGTTTGGCTTGCTGGAGACAGGCTGCTAGCCCACCACATGCTAATGTGTGCTTACCCTTTTTTTCTAGTAACTTAAAATCCAGACGGTCAGGAGGTTTTTACTAGGAGTGGAATTATCCACAGAGGTCTCTTCCTCTCCAAAACAAACTGGGCAGGTGAATAAAACTAGTAAAAACACTGAATATAGCAGTTTCACGCTCAAATTCTTCCCATGCTATTCGTCCCAGAGGGGCTGCTAACTATGATAGCTGACGCAAAAATACGAATGGCCCTATCCATGGCCAGTATTTGGTTTGTCTGCTCTGGGCTACCTTTGAAAGCATGGTGATGCAACATGGCGGACTCTGTGTACAAGGACCTGCTCCTTATGTAGATTTTAACAGCTCATTTTAAGGTGACACATACATAGTATACCTTATTTTTAAGTGATTATCAACTGAAGCAAGCATGCTTATTGTATTGTAGTCCATTTTTGCCATTGTGTTCCCCCTAAATCTGACTCACTGGACTTAAAAGCAACCCGTCTTTATTGACTGACTTTCATGCCTGTCTTGCTGTCATGATTAGATTTAAAATCAGCTCTTGGTTCAGATATGATTTTTGGCTTTGTAAATTAATTCATAATCGTTTTTAGCCACCCGTAACACATAACACTAATTGTTTTCTCTTCCCACGTTATTAAATGAAGGTGGGTTTAAAGTTAAACAGAATAAATTGTTGTTTTAATTGAACTGTTGTTGTGCAACCGACATCAGTGGGCACGCGTCTTTGCTCTGTGTGCAGCAAACGTCACCAACAGCAGCGAGAGTTGCCCCATCACAGTAGGCACAGTCACAGTGCGACCAGAGCACTCTGAGGGAAGAAAAATACATAGAAATGTGGGGTAAATATTGGATTTTTGGGCCCACTCTGCAATCGATTGACAACCAAACACTTCAATTCAGCGGCACCAACCTATTCAGAGCAACATGATGGACATTTTATGTTTTTAAGAGCCAGAACTACTGTGGGTATTGCGTGCTTTACTGGAGAAGGGTCAATATTCAGTACTTTGGACTCTGGCCACTGGTGGATTCCCAGCTTTGTTTACTGTTTCTGTTGACATGTCTGCTAAATCACTGACATGTTCGGGGATACTGAAGTCTACTCTGCATAAAATTCAAACATATCTTTAGATAAATATTTTTCCTCAGTTGGCGCATATATTTTTGTCCTCGTATTTGGATATTAACGGCAGTAATGACAAATTTAGGGTGTGAATGGATCTTTTAACTGTTTGAGATAACGAATAAAAATCTGCATCCGTACTGCTATCTTTTAAATTTAGCCCCATCTCTCTGCTGCCTCTGAAAAAAACATACACACAGTACACAACAACAAGCTGATGCCAAGAGTGACTAAAGCATGTTCAAGCAGTGCAGGTTTTCTACTGACTTGTTAGGAGAAAAAAATCTGAGAGGGGGAAAAAACATTTCTGCCAGGAAAAGGATTGTTGAAAGTGAAGTAAAGCTGGTGTGTGATAGCCCTCTGGCTAAGATAAAGGTGAGAGAACCCCCTTCCCTCCCCACCTCTCCCCCCCATCCTCCCTGTTAAAGAGGTGTCTCGCTGTAACACGTTGCAGTTTCCATGGCAGTGTTTATAGGTCAGACTGCGGAGCTAACCTCATTCTGGGCCTCAGGGAAGGAGAGTGAGAAATGAGATCATTAATGAGAGAGAATGAAAGTGAGAGAGCGGAGTCGGCGGCGAGGGGAGGGGTGGAGGGGGGGTGAGGTGCGGGATTGAGGGAGTGCAAGCAAATAACTTCAAATAGTGTGAGTGATTGGTTGGAGTGGGAGATGCTGAGAGGGAGGGAGGGATGAGAGGCAGCGCTGTCTATGCCAGTAGGGGATGCCCTCAGGATGTGTTTCCCTCCTCTTTTATTTATTTCTCTTATTTATTTATACATCTCTCTGTGGGCTCAGCCATTGGCCGAGCAGGCCAGGCTAGGGCTATTTTTATTTATTTCCCTCTGACTTCTCGGGGATTCCCTATTGGTGCTTTGTGATTGGCTGTGAGAACCATTAATCTGGCTAAGGTAGAGATGAACTGATCCCCTTCCCTCCCCTCTTCTCCTTCTTCCCTCCACACCCCTGTGGAGTGCACATGGCACAGTGTGCAGATTAGACCATGCTAGCTGTGAGTATAACCCCGACAGCCTCCATCAAAACAGCTGAATCGACTCCTACAGGTGTTATGAGTAAATTCGCACAAACAGTATCTCCTATACCTGAAAATAAAGCTGTTTTAATAACCACACGTAAACTCTGCCACAATGCAGAAAATGTTTCTGATGCTGCTGTTTGCTTAAATCATGGAAAGGTATAGTTAAGAAGCTTCATTAAGCCAAACCCTGTTGAACATCTGAAGATGTACTCTGAATTAGCAGTAGGGCTCGGTGTCACAGCCCAACACGTTCGTGGCACCAGCTGAAATTTGTCCAAAGCACTCAGTGCCAAAGACTGTCAAGTATCCAAAGTTGGCATGGCATTGTTGTCCACATACTTATCCCCCAGTTTGCAAGACTTGAGACGTCAGTGACGCAGAGGCGCTGTTGAGCATCTTTGCCGTACTCACTTGATTCTTATTTCGCTTCTCTTAGCAGTCCAAAAAATAAACTCTCTGCGATAGCGAGGGAATGTGGTGCAAAAGTCGCAAGTCAAGCACATGTGCCTGAGAGTCGATGTGAAATGTCACTTTTTTTTTTTTAGGATGGAAGTGTTTGTGTCCAGTGACGTATGTTGAAAACGCTCCAGAAATGCTTTAAAATGTATACCGTTTTAGGAGGCAGAGTTGTTGCTTTTCCTTGTTTTCGTTTGTGTAAAACTAAATTAGGAAAATTGAGAGAAAATTGAATGGTTTCTGTGTATTTTGTTAAATAAAATAAATTCTTATAATTCAAACTGGGGTGTAAAAATGTCACATTAGGATTGGTACTGACACTCAGATATCATAATGTCACTGGCATTAAAACATTTCAGACAATACCCAGTTAACAATACCTCGATAAGCAGTTTGATTAGCAACAAGTGCTTTACAAAAAAACACCTTATTGTCCAGCATACTGGGTATCATGTTTTCTATATTACTGTATTTTGTTTACCATTCAGTGGTGGGTTGATAAATAGTGAATGGACTTGCATTTGTATAGGGCCTCTCTAGTCCTCTGACAATTCAAACCACTTTAACAGTGATCAGTGATCAGTATTAATATGTTTCCATGCACCTGCACTTGTGCTGGGTTGGGTAGTCTAATCTTAAATTAACTAATTTGTATCATACGAATCGAAGAAGCATGTTTTCCAAACTAAAATAACACCTGACAGGATGTGTGCGACAGATCTACAGGTTTAATTTGATGGGGAAGGGTGTTTATTTTGCAAGCACCTGCAGTGATTTGTACAGACGCATTTGTTTTAATCTGCCTCAGAACATGTTTGAATCCCGATCCAACAGCGGCTGAGAGGTAAGCGCCATTTAGCTACTTTAGTAGCTTTTGCACAGAGCCAGCCAGACATCACCTCATCCAGAGCACAGATGGGTCTGTTTGAGCCAGGTGCTAAAAACCCAGCGTCTGTTAGGCCGCCGTTGAGGTGGGAATAAAGGAGTACAGGAGGCTCAGCGCCTGCTGGAAGGCGCAGGTAGGAAAGCAACAGTCAGCTTGAGAAAAGGACTGTGGATAAGAGGTGGAGGAGGGAGGGGGGGGGGAGCAGGCAGCCATAGTGGAACTAGCTGAGCAGGTTGAGCTGGTTTCTGGCTCCAGGATACAAATGCACAGTTTAACTGTTGAGTATTTACCACACCGTCGACTCCACAGAGCTGTTGTTGTCTTCATGCAAGCCTGCTTACACTTTTACCTCATAGTCAGGTATCTAATTCTTAACGATCTTACAGTGAGTAAAACGCTGTAAGCAAACTACAAGCAGCACAACTGTGAAGTAGCAGTCTGAGCGGTCTTAAAACATTCCTGTGACAACAATAATGTCATTTCTATGAAAGGAAATGAACGAAGAGCCAAGAGCAGGGATAGAAAGAAAGACTTTTTTTGTACTTTTCTCCATCAGATGCGTCACATTATTGACTTACTCTATAATGAATAACCATAGTTGCTGATTAAAGGGGCACTCACTGGCTAAACAATTGTAAAATGTCTTCTGCAGCTCTGGAGGGACTTTAAAAGGTTTGAAAAATAAAGGCCTCTGCACACCAAGTCTGTATTTTCCATCCGAAATTGTCACATGTTTAAAAATAAATATGACCTCACGCTGTGTCAACCACTTTTACACACTGACTTCAAAACTCTCGTCCATCATTAAAGTTTTCAGAGCTGTTTTTTGACCAACAAGCAGTTCAGAAAATGTGGCATAACTTGGGGGACACACATCTGCAACAAGAGAGGAGAATGGGATGCACAGTATCATTTCCCCAACTCAGATATCCTGCTAAGATAGTAATGTTCAGCTGGATGATGCTGACGAGGAGGAGGAATTATTAGAAGATGAGAACCGCACACAGACAGAGAGAAAAAGCGACAGCGTGGAGACATAGAGGGAGGACAGCTCAGCCCCTTCAGGTAGCTACGGTGCCAAATGCAAGATGTAGGCAGAAACTGGCGACAGGCAGGGAGGTAACTCCTCTGAAGAGAAGCAAGTGAGCAAATGAGTCTTTGCATTTTGTTTTATATTGCAAAGTTTTGCATAAATGGAACAATAAAATGCATCAGAATCAGTGTGCAAGGTGTTTTTGCATAATGATAGTTAACTGGATGATGGATTAAAAAAAGACATACAAAAAATACTGTCAAAGTGATGTCACCAGGGTAATCTCAGTAAAGCCTGAGATTTCTATTTTAAGTATAAAGCCTGTGATAAAACTGAAGGTTTGGAGTTTGAAAAATTTGGGTATTTAGGAGGCAGGGAAGGTCTAATTAAAGATATGATGCACCTGCATTGTGGGAAATGTAGGATCCTGTGTTAGTGGAGCTTGACTTGTGCGTAAGGCTAAGGGCGCATTCACACTGGCGCCAATTGGTCCGCTTTAAACGAACCCTGGTCCGCTTCCACGGATAGTTCGGTTCGTTTGGAGTGGTGTGAACGCTCATTTGGACTCTGGTGGGGACATATATGTTATCTGAAAACTTCTAATCTGATTCCTCTACTGCTGCATTCATCTCATGTACAGAGCAACATGCTGGACAGGGAATGGAAGGAAATGGATTTGCGTTTTTAGTCCTGGCCAATCGATGAGCAGGGTTCTCTTCTTCCTCATGTTTTTTTTCTTCCTGGTCAGTGGTCGTTTCATATTGCCCCCAAACCAGCAGCTGTTGTAACTGCGTGACGTTGTCCAGGTAGTTTGGTCCGCTTTAAAAAGTGCACTGTGAAAGTGAACTGAACCAAATGAAGTTTTGAAATTTTTGGCATTCCCCAAACCAAGTCGCCGAACTATCCTGGTGTGAATGCACCCTAAAACTGAGATTTTTTTTAGAACGCCTTCTGAAGCCCAGTTCAGACCAATGATTTGCGACGAGACAAAGCCGTTTAAGAATGTTGCAGGAAAAAGTTGCAGTGGTAAGAACTGGTGGCTGGTTTTACCCACGGATAGATAGTTTCCCAGTCTTTGTTGTAGCTGCATTTCCTTTTCTTGGCCTTAGTACGGGTCGTTGTTTACATTCTTTCCATGTTTCGCTGTTTTGCATTAGTTTATTGTTGGTGGGTGTGCCCTTAAACTGAGGTAATCCGCGTCCCAGTTTGATTGACATGATCACACAGCCCGCCCCCTGATGACAGCACTCACTGCTTTTTCCACAAAACCATTTGTCAGATTAGAAAATGCGCATTTCAAAACTGAAGCCTGACTGTCAACAACAATGCGGGACACCATCTCAACTTGCGGGACGTGTGAAAAGCAATGGAAATGCGGGACTGTCCCGCACAAAGCGGGACATCTGGTCACCCAACTGGAGGCTGGTTTTTAGAACATAAAGCACGTCACCTGTTTCAACAGCCAGTCGACTGGTAATGAAGTCAGCTGGACAAGTCAAAATGACTGCAGACGGCATGTTTGCTTGCTGCAGCAGGTGCTCCGTCCATGCCGGGCCTCACGTGTGCCAGTGTTGGACAGCTGCCTGGACAGTTTTCTCAATTTTCAATAATTTTTTTTTTTATTTATCTTTTTCATAGAAAATAACTGCATGTATTGTTAAAATAGGTCAGCGTTAAAAGCGTACAGGCCACAAATCAACTCAAAACATGTCTGGCAGAGTACAGATTGTTTGCCAAAAAGACGAGATGGTTCACTCCATCAGCAGCGAGCGCTGAGCGCTTATTGTTAACAATGTTGCCTGCCGAGGAAAACACATACTCTGATCTAACGGAAGTACTGGGTACAGTAAGGTATTTTCTGCAACCTGCACGATGTAACGCATGTCGCTTTCCATCATAGGAGTGGATCTGTGTTGGCTGGCAGCAGTGGCTCTCTTTCATATGTGTTGATCTCTGTTTGTGCAAACTGCTTTGGCGTTGCTCACAACTTTCCCTCCTACTGACCTTAAGGTGCAGATTTTTCAAAACTCTGGTTACTGTGTATCTGTGTGGAAAAGTAGAAAGGAACGTTTGAGAAACAGTGACGTAATCTCCTCAATGCACGCGTGTCTATTGTTGCTTTGTGTAATGAGCATACAACAGAAACAACATCATCACTGCCAGACTACTGGTTTGCTAAAGTTTTGTTAACAATGCTTTGTCTTATGTCTATGTTACACTTTAACTTAGGTTTGTTGTGCCACTTTATGGATGAAGGGAAACAACAGTTATGGATCAGGCCAGGTTGAACTAGCAGACTGTGGATTGTTGTCAATAAACACTAGAAAGAAAACTTTAGCATGTCCAGAGCATCACTTGCATCATCCTTTAATTGAACAGTAATCAGCAGCTATGAGATCTCTAGTAGGTATTTTGAAGAAGGTAAGGTTAGCCTGTAAACCCGACTACCTTTGTGACGAGGGGATACTGCTGGGGACAGCTAGCTTATTTTTGCATTCTAAAGTGGACAGAGATATTCTGTAAAATAAAGGTCGTATGGACAGAATTATAATAGGGGAAAAATATCTGTTTAAAAAAATATCTGTATACGTGTACACTGGGCCTGAGACACCAAGTTTGCAACATGTCCAAAACAGAGCTTTAGGAACATTTTGCACATGCCAATTATGCACCTTATTCCCAAATCAGGATTTTGTTTAAGTTTTCCATCATTATCATGTTGTAAGCTCAACGACGTGTTGAACTATGGAGACCAGAGGGGGAGGTTGGAAGAATCAACGAATAGGAGGCCTATTCCTTGAGTCCACATCCCTTGAGTTCACTGAGCTACACTGGCTAATGTATAACACTGTGGAAAAATGGGGGAAAGGGCCAAATGCAAAAAAAAAAACCTGCTTCTCTGTTGAGTGTAGGTATGCCTTAAGCTGTCAAAAGTCGTTCTTTTCTTAGAAAGCTCACCCTTCTTGCCAGGCCCAGGGCGATGTAGCACTTCTCACCAGCATCAACGATCTCCACCTCATAGTAGTGGCAGCGGGTGGTGAGTGGCTGGCGGGCCTGGGCCAAACCCACGTCCATGATGCTCTTTCCTTTGCCAACATACTCCAAAAGCTGAAGAAGGGAATAAACAGAGGGTGAGAGATAGAGGGATAGGGATTAATATGTTAAGAAATAAACAATAAAAAATGGTCTAATTAAACACAAGTATGTTAAGATACAGACTCAAATTCCAACATTAGTTACTGACCAATAAACTCCAACTATCAGGCCTTTTTACTCCTAGACTGCTTTCCAAAATCAAACCAATGCTCCCACTTCAGACCATGATTGGCCAGATGTCCAGAGGTTAGTGAACAGACAGAACTTCTCTCTGCACCTCTCACTTCAATAGCCACCTAGCAGCATGTTTCTAGGGATGGCATCGTGTCCTCCACTGTGATCAAGACTAAAATATCTCAAAAACTATGGGATGCATTGCATTTGAATTTTGTGTCGACATTCATGGTCTTATGATGAAGCCTGCTGACTCTGGTGATCCTGCCTTTTGCTCTAGTGCTACCTGACATGTTAGATTTCAGTAAAATGGTTTGACAACGATTATATGGATTGCCATGAAATTTCATTAAGACATTCTTGGAATCAAGAAGCTAAAGCCCACTGACATTGTTTATCCTCTGACCTGGGGTTGCTATGGAGTCAGTCAACCTTTTTTTCCGCCAATACACACGCTCACCCTCCCTTTGTCCCTCCCCTTTCTTTAAATGTGCACTGTCTCTCTGTTGTCATGGAATGGAATATTTAGGAACTTGTTGTATAAATATATATAGATATATACATATAGGTATACATGTATATATATATACACATGTATATATATATATATATATATACAGTGGTTAGTACTTCTGACTTTAACACGAGAACACAAGGGCAAACATCATCCATTAAGGGTCCTTAGGCAAGACTCCTAATGCTCCACCTGCCTACCTCGGATATGAGTGATTACAATACAGATAGAGTCATACCGGCTCAAACACCGCCCGGGTTAACAAGGTCCGCATCAGCTGCTAGGGAACCAGGGCAATCTGATGGCAAATGGGTTACTGGAACAAGTCATACATGGACAAGGGCAGAGAATACAGAATTGATGGAACGTTACTATACCAGCAATCCCAGAGAGAGGGGATATATGCTGAGAATGTGGGACCTATGGGTGCTTCGAAACCCACAATCAAGACTAACTAAGAAACATCTGGTTCCACCCCAAGTCCAGCACCCTGAGGCTATACACTAAACGGAAAGAGGGAGGCCGAGGACTAGTGAGCATCAGAGCCACTATCCAGGATGAAACATCTAAAATCCAGGAGTACATCAAGATGATGGCCCCAAAGGATGAGCTGCTAAGTGAATGTTTCAAACAACAGAAACCGGATGAGGGCAAAGAGGGGGAGGAGCAAACAACATGGTGGGACAAGCCCCTACATGGTGCATACCACCGTCAGATAGCGGAAGTGGCTGATATCAAGAAGACCTAGCAGTGGCTGGAGAATGCTGGACTGACAGATAGCACAGAGGCACTAATCATCACAGCGCAAGAACAGGCCCTAAGCACAAGGGCCATAGAGGCCAGGGTCTACCACAGCAGATCAGACCCAAGCTGCAGGCTGTGCAAAGATGCCCCTGAGACGGTCCAGCAGAAAGTGGCAGGGTGTAAGATGCAAGCAAGATCAGCATACATGGAGAGACACAACCAAGTGGCTGGGATAGTGTACAGGAACATCTGTACCCAGTATGGACTCGAAGTACCCAAATCCTTATGGGATACACCACCGAAGGTGATTGAGAACAACAGGGTTACAGGGCCCGCCACAACATCAACATTCACTGCTACACACTGATTTTCTATTTTTGGAGCTGATGGAGCAGCAGAGCACCAGGCACAGTGAAAGTGACACTTAATCGTTCACTCATTCATATAGAAAGAGAACCCTCTATTTGTTACAACAATTTTGTGTGTATTTTCTAACTGTTTTTCCAACCCACTTGAGATGAAACCAGCTGTGTTCCCAGGGAAACTGTGCACCCTGTGGTCTAGCACTGGGTCTAATTTGTGTAATGGCAGCAACAGAAAGTTTGCTGATCCAGCCCCCGACATCCCCCATCAGCTACTGCAACACATAGACTCTAATTCTGTGGAAACACTGAAATCTGCTCACATTTCTTTTACCAGTGACTGATGATTCTGTGCTATTCTTTTTCATCTGTTGCTTAAAAGGATCTGTGTCTCTTCTGCCCTTTCAGTTGTCAGTCTGTTTGAACCATTGTACAGCGCTTTGTTCTCCATGTACAAAACAAACCCTGTACACAAAATGACATCTAAACTAATTTGTGTTTGGTAGATTATTCCTTTGTTGTAACGAGGCTTCTTGACAAAAAATCTTATACCTTTGGAAAGCCTGCTTATTCCCCTTTTTATTCCCCTCACATTTGTGAGGAACATGCATTTGTGGGATGAGCAGCAGAGCTGAGTATGTGGGTTGCGCCATGAAAAATTTGCCATGTCTTCTCTGCCAATGCTAAACAGCTTTTTTTTTGCTGTTTACTCTTGTTTGGTGGATTGGATTAT
>JAPZEB010000008.1:25193353-25203838 GCA_029783705.1 Chaetodon striatus | reverse complement strand
TGGACCTTTAATACTTAAAGTTATTCATATGAAGAGGCACTTTATCAAATTTATCAATACCCAGTCATGGTCTATACTATACGAGGAGAAAAGTGGCGGCAGCAAGGTCTGGTTTTTCTCCAATTTGCTCATGTCTGTCATCCTGATTCCTCTTTAACTTCCCAAACTACACTGAATTCCACTGGTAGCGCTGTTGTTATTAAAGGAAGGGTCTTTCTGTGTCGTGACTGAAGTGTGTATGTCTTGTGCAGTCATCCACAGTGACCTCCTGCTGAGGTGCAACTCCTGGGCATAACCCCAGGACCTGACCCCTGACCTGTTTGTCTTGTGGTCTGGGTCACGGCGGGGTTGGTGTAGGAGGGATTTTGTCACGGAGAGACAACTCTGTGCAGTGATCTCTGAAGCTTTGAGTATGGCAGCTGCTGAGGTGGTCATCGTGGCGGCTCAGACTGAGTCCTCTGTCAGATGACCGGTCTTGTGATGTCTGAGCGGAGGTGGGGTGGTGCTAGTTGGGAAGAGGGGGGGATGTAGGTCATCTGACGATGCTGGCTGCTGGAAAAAGGATCCCGCCATGGTTGTTTAAGCAAGGAATGTCATGCTGTTTGATCTCCGCTCCGTACTCCAGAGCATTAAGATCTCCCTGCTCCCTGTCGTTCACATAGCGCGGCTCTGCCTCAGTCTGGCCTGTTTTTTCACTTATGACCATTAATTGGGTATCAGCCAGCGAAACATTTCAGTCTGTGATTCTCATAAATAAAGCTCTCATGCTGCGTTTCACGTGGTTTTGAAGCTGCCACATCTCCTGTGCAGGTCATAAAGGCCTGGGTTTGTGCAGTCACCGAAGTGAGAGAGAGAGAGGGAGGAAGAGATGGAGGGAGGGCAGAGGGAACAGGGTGGGGGTGGGTTGGAGTGGGGGGTGGATTCTGAATCAGCGTTCTCCTCCTGTCACTCCCTCTGGGGTTCCTCCATCAGGTCACGTCCCAAAAATAGCAACGGGCGCTGTTTCAAGTGCAAAACCGCCGGCTTCGGGGCTGCAGCCAGCCTGCGAGTGTGAGATTTCTATGGGAATAGTTGGCCACCTTCCAATGAGTGCTTTTTTTTCCCTCCTCCTCCCTCCCATTTTTTCCCTCCTCCGATGTGACTGGCAGATGAGCTTGCATTTCTGAGCGAGCACATGGGCTCCACGTGAGTGGCCAGTGTGTAAACATTCACCTTCCCACAAACATAATCATCGCCGGCTGCCTTCCTACCTTCTTTCCTGCCTGGCTGTCTTTGTGTCACAGCCAGCAAGGCTCAATAACAACACCACATGGCACCAGAGCCCGTGCCCAGCACCAATTATTTCAACTGCCTCCCGAGATGACTTGCTTCAAACATTTTTCCCCCCATTTTCTCTTTGCAAGCCACACAAACAGAGTCCTCCTCGCCAAGATGGATCATTATCAGCATTATAGGAGTGATGTGGAGTATTTTTAAAAAGGTGGAAAAAGAAGTCATAGTACCTGAGTGTGCTCGCACCGTAACAGCGACGGCAGTCTTGTATGTGAGAATAACAGACACACCCCGGTGGAGGCAAAAGATTGCTGTAATGCAACAGTGGCCATTTGGCTTTCCACTCACTTGATTTGACTTCACTTGACTTTGACGTGACTCTCAAATAAAATGCTCTCACCCTCCTCATTCAAGTACGCGCAGGAAACGAAAGTTGAATATGATTCACATTTCCCAAATGCATCGCCTTTCTTCTCCTGCTTTAGAGTCTGAGCCAAACTGGGCTTTATTTACATCCCTGCTTACACACACTGACACACACACGCCTCTGATATCCTGTATCAGTTTTTCCACTTAATTTCCCTCTTACTCCATCATAATCGCAGCCTCCTCACAGCCACGGAGGACTGATTTGTTTTTTGAGAGTTTTTGCCTTGGAAACGTTTATTCTTAGAAACCAATCCCATTTAACCCATCCCATTACAAACAGTTGAAATGGTACATAAAATAACATTAGTTGTAATAAGCTGATTTGAAGTCAATGAATTAGATGGGGAAAAAAAACACATAAGCCAACAAAACAAAAACAGGACAGTATTTGGCTTTAGCTTATGTTAGCCGTATTTCATGGTTTTACCCTCAGAAAAAAGGACACAAGGTAATATTCAGAGCTACGAGCTCAGTCTTTTAAGTTATCAGGATGTTCGAATGTTCAGTATTTGTTTACTTACAACTTGAACTAAAGCTACATCCACACTAAAACATTTTTGTTTATAACCTCTGTTTACGCCTAGTGTCCACACTGCTCCTGTATTTGCAAAACACCTAAAATGGAGACTTTTGAAAATGCTGCAGACCTTGTTTTAATTTGAAAATTTCTGGGTTGCGTTTTAGTGGATGGGGAGAAACAGAGGCTTTTGAAAACGCTTCTGACGCTGGTTACGTTTGGAAACTCTCGGGTTGTGTCTTAGTCTGGATGAGTAGGAAAATAAGGCTTTTGAAAATATAGCTAACCCTGTTTTAATTTGAAAACTCTAGGGATGCATGTTACTGCTGACAAGCAGAATTAGGGATTTTGAAAATCCTACTTGTGTATAAAAACTCCAGGACTTTTGAAAACGATGATGCTGACACCATAATTTGCTCTCCGATTGGCTCTTATGAGTCACTCCCAATCTGTTTTCCACCACGTTGACAGCCTTATATTCATGTGTTACTTTCAGTAACAGTTTCACCCAGTCACTGGTCCAGGTAAAGAAAGCTCCGGTCTTCCTTTACGCCATTGTTGTTCTTCCTCCGTAGTGTTTTCGGCTTCTAAGCAACAAGTAGACAATCTGCCTTCTGTTTACATGCACAGTGTATGTTAATGGTCACGTGTTGTGTTTTCAGGTAATGCTAAAATGCTCTTGCTTACAGAGATTTTCTCCATCATTAAAACTTTGTATAAGTGTAGATGTAGCCTCAGCCTGTGTCTGTATTTTTCTCACACATGCATGTGTTTTTACAGTCAGAACAGAAAATCAAATAATGTCAATGTCAACATTTTTTAACGTCCACTTATAGAAACCCAAAGATGTGTTAAAATCTGATATCAACTTTATCTTCCTGTAAAAATCATCATCATTAACCCATGTTGCTCCTCTTGTTCCAGGATCTGTCGGGCTCCATCGACGACCTGCCCACCGGTACAGAGGGGGCCCTGAGCCCGGGCGTCAGCACCTCAGGGGTATCCAGCAGTCAGGGTGAGCAAAGCAATCCCGCCCAGTCGCCCTTCTCTCCGCACACTTCGCCCCACCTGCCAGGTATACGTGGGCCCTCGCCATCACCTGTGGGCTCCCCCGCCAGCGTCACCCCCTCCCGCACTGGCCCTCTGTCCCCTGCTGCTGTGCCAGGTATGGACGTGACACTGAGAACGCTCGCTGGTGTTTGAAACGTTCAAATTTTTGAATGTTGTTTTTGCTCATGTTTGACAAATGTCTTTGTGGTGCGTCTTAAAGGATTTCTCAGTCGTATCATAAGTACAATATGTCATTGTGCTGCAGTGAAGTAGCGTTGAAGTGGTCTTTAGAAATGACTGTCTGAATGCAGTATAACTAACATGGAGGAAGGACAGTTACATTCATGCAGAACCAGGGTGACTTTTCAAACACAAAAATGTTTTATATTGAAAAGGTTTATCGTACTGAGATGAAAAAAAGCTTAACCAAAAGAAAAAATGATCATGATCAAGATCATTAAAAAAGTCTGCAGCATTATTTGGGTTCGCCCAATGACCAGAATTAACTGGTGAAGAACAAATGCAGATTATTTACAGATTATTGATCATACCCGCTAAAAAAAACAGGAGGAAAAACAGGATTTTTTTCATATACGGAGTTGGATGCTGTGCGAAACATCCAGTAAACGAACAGCAGACAGATTTAGAGTTTTAATTCACCACTTGCTCACTCACAAATACGATGGATCACATTTGTAATTCATGAAGTGACTTGCCAGATGGGAACATTTTCTCCTAACATGATGCTAGTAAACCATCCAGACGGCAGAGAAACAGAAGTTACGATGCCACCAACAACTCTTTGTGGAGAGCCATTTAACAGGCAGCCAACAGGACACTGTCATAGTGTTTCTTTGTTTTGAATTTCATTCGATTTGATTGGCTCACGGTCATTTCATGGATAGTATTTAGAAATTTAAGGTAAGGACGGAAGATAAAGGCAAAGTCCTTTTCGAGTTGCTAATCCTTTGTGTTGTTGCTGTCCTGCAGGTAATCAGATGCCTCCCCGGCCGCCCAGCGTCCAGTCAGACAACATCATGCACTCTTCCATGAACCAGTCAGCCATGGGCCAGGACAGGGGTGAGTGTTGGTTTGAGATGTTTTTGAGCAAGAATAGCTCATGAGGTGTCTTAAAAAAAACAGCCCGACCTTCCTCTGCTCAGTGGCCATCAGTGCAAGAATGTGTGCTACGTCCTCAGCAGCTTGTAAGGTGTGATTGTTTGCATTTGTAAGCATTCTGTCCTCCTGTAAACACTCCCCCAGGCTCCATCTTTAAATAAGAATGTGCTTGTATTCTACTCGCCAGGTCAAATGAGGGTAGCGGCAGACAGACACACTGTAGCTCTGTGTGTGTGTGTGTGTGAGGAAGTAAAGAGCTCCTCACACAGCGACATGATGTGTTACACAGAGAGTTTTTATTTAAGTGAGGTGTTTACAAATGAAGAATTGTGTATCTAATCTCTCGCACTCCTCTCCAGTGTACATGCGCAACCCTCAGATGCCTCCTTACGGGTCCCCTGGACAACCTGGCTCCGCCTTATCTCCACGCCAGTCTTCAGGAGGCCAGATGCATGCTGGGATGGGACCATATCCCCAGAACAACTCCATGGGAAACTACGGGCCTCAGGGGGGCCAGTACGGTCCACAAGGTGAGGCTCCAGGGGAGATGTGTAGGTGGTGCTGCTTTAAAAGGCCCTCTTTACAGGTGGACATAATATTCGAGGAGAGTGCGGTGCTGAATGGCGCAGTCAGCTCCGTCATATCAAGCACGGCTCTTTTTTTCAAATCCTAAAAATATTATGAATGAGTTTACAGTTGTCGTCCTGAGACCATCAGAGTTTCGTAGATAGCCCAGATTTTTAAAAAAAGGCTTTGAAGTTTCCTCTCACTTCATATATTTATGAAATTATATCACTTCACTTTGAAGTCTCAGATGGTTTCTGTGGGCTTTGAAGAAGTTCTGCTATGAGTCATATCAGTGAAGGCCAGATAAAGCCCGCTTCATCAGGCTGCTTGTCAGAACAGGCAGCACCGAGGTAAATTTAGAGCTGGACTGCCGAAACTCTTTATCTCATCAGGGAGAGATGAGTAGAAGTCCTTACTTCTCTGTTTCAGACCAAAAAACAGTTTCAAAACACAGCAGGATGCCATGAAAACCTATCAGATGACTGTGGGTAGCGGTTTACATCTCTGTCTGTGATTGTTCCAGGTTACCCCAGGCAGCCTGGCTACACAGGGATGCCCAATGCCAACTACCCCACTGGTCCCGGCATGAGCGGCTCCATGAACCCCATGCCCGGTCAGGGCAGCGGGGCTCCGTATGGAAGCATCCCGCCTGGCAGAATAGGCCCGGGGCAGATGGGTGCTCGGCCCTTTGGTCCCGGGATGGCCTCAAACATGGCGGGCATGCCTCCGCAGGTGGCGTCTGGGATGTGCCCCCCTCCGGGAATGAACAGGAAGGACGGTGGCCCCACCATGCACCATGGACCCACAAACTCCATACACAACAGGTGGGTGCTAACAGCTACTAACTGTATTTGTGTCTTAAGTGAGACGTAAGGGAGCAGTTAGCAGTCGAGGGTCAGTACGCAGCATTGTATTAAGACTCTCTGAGGATCCTGAAAGAGTTTTTTTTTCTCTTCTTTGAGCTGAGTGTGTCTTTGTATGCGTGTCCTTGCTTGTATGTGCCGGTTGTGTGGCCATGAAAAATGATTGGTTCTTCCCACGTGCAAGCCGGTCTGTTGTGTGTTTTGGTGCCTGAGTGTGCCGCAGAGTAGATGGCAGTAGACCAAACACTTATCTATGAGAGAAAAAGGAAAAAGTGGAGAGAGCGAGAGAGCAGGAGATGGTCTCTGAGATCAGTGAATCACATCTCTCCCCAGCCAGGATGCCAGCTCAGCCTACAGAGAGACACTCGCAGGCTTGGCAATTGCTCGAGTCATGTGACGTAAATCAATGTTTCCTACAGAATAAGCTAAACACAGTGGACGCAAGATAGAAGAAAAAGGCATAGATTTGTCACAGCATCAAAGAGAAAGGATGACAAACTCTCACATATTTTATTCTAGGAGTTTCTTTGTGTCAGCTAGTGTTATTTCTAAACAAGCATTCTCTTCTTTAGGCCACCCGGCTACCCTAACATGTCCCAGGGGATGATGGGAACAGGCTCTCCGTACGGCCCTGGCATGAACAGCATGCACGGTATGATGAACCAGGGAGGGCCAGGGCCGTACCCAATGGGAGCAAACATGGCCAACAACACTCCTGGTGAGTAAACAGAAAACCCAATCCCTGATCTAGTGGTGGTGCTATTCTGTGTCCATAGAAGGCTGGTAAACTTTTGTTTTTCACCGTCCTCCTATCACCCCTCTACACGCAGGGATGGCTCCTAGTACGGAGTTTGGCATGGACAAAATGACCCCTGCCCAGAAGATGAACAACAAAGTGGAGGGGACTCCCAAGCCCGAATCCAAAAAGGTACAAGCTTTAAATCCACACGATGAAATTCTTGTTGCTCATTCAAGTCTTTGTCCAATCTCATGATTTCCTCTCATCGTCTGTGCTGCAGAAGTCGAGCTCTTCCACCATCACTAACGAGAAGATCACTCGTCTGTACGAGCTCGGCCCAGAGCCAGAGAGGAAGATGTGGGTGGATCGATACCTGGCCTTCGCTGAGGAGAAGGCCATGGGCATGAACAACCTGCCCGCAGTGGGACGCAAGCCTCTCGATCTCTTCAGACTCTACGTGTCCGTCAAAGAGATCGGCGGCCTTACCCAGGTATGCCCAGATTACAAGCAAAGTAGATGTGAATATCACAGATTTAAAAACAGACAGCATTGTAATTCCTGTAAGGCTGTTGTGTGTGCAGCTTTCTGAGCCTACTCCTTCCTCTATCGCCCACCAGGTGAACAAGAACAAGAAGTGGAGGGAGCTGGCCACCAACCTGAATGTGGGCACGTCGAGCAGCGCGGCCAGTTCGCTCAAGAAACAGTACATCCAGTGTTTGTACGCCTTCGAGTGCAAGATCGAGCGCGGCGAGGACCCGCCCCCGGACTTCTTCAACACGGACACCAAAAAGAACCAGCCGAAGATCCAGCCCCCCAGCCCAGGTGAGCGGCGGCATCCTCCCACACCTCATCGCCACTTGTTTCCCCCTCGGAGTTTAATCACACTCGAATGAATGAAAGCTTGTTTCATTTTTCCCTCTCTGCCTCGGTTGCAGTGTGTTTTCCGTGCAGTTCATCACATCCTCCTTGCTCTATTTGCCTCACATCATCTGCCCTATAAACTACTGTATTTTATTGTATCCTATTAATTGCAGCGTTAAAAGCCGATCTCAGACCATCGTTTGTCATCCTCTGTACAGGGCTGCCATCGCCCATAAATCACTGCTATTTTGCCGTATATCTGAGGAGTTGTAAATGACGGCAGCGTGGCTGTAAGTCACAGAAGTCCGCCGCATCCTCTGGACAGTTCCACACACGCGTCTCTCGGGGGAATACTCCCTGGCATTTGCACAGGACATGACGAAAGACTTGTCCTTTCAGACTCCCCGGGTTGTTTTTTGTGTGAACAGTGATTCCACCAGCATGCCAAATCTTTCAATGAACTCTGAATGTTGGGTAAAAGTCAGTGTGTGAACTGGCAGTCAGTCAGAGGTTAAGGGGGGGTGCAGTTGGGGGAGGGGGGTGGTGGTGGTGGTCTCGGGACGATGTGTCGCCTGGAAGCTGTTTGTTTTGGAGGGACTCCGGTTTTAGCTGCCAGGAGCAACCACACCAGGAGCGACCACGTGCTGCTTCAGTCTGGCCGAGACCCATGCTGTCAGACACGGGGCACTGAGTCAGCGCCGGGGTGTTGTTACAGGAGACATCAGGGTGCTTGTCAGCTGGCATCAGCCCTCTAGTTAGTACGAAGGAAGAGCTGGGGAGGGGGGAGCGGCGGCGTGGGGCGGGAGGTGATTTGGCGATAGCGATGCCCCGTCAGTGGCGTGTCCTCGCTGCCTGGTGCCTGGCTCAGGGCTACAGAGGCAAGGCAACACTCCCTGGAGATTAGTACTGAGCCAGAAATGATGAATGGGGGGAAGAGGCTTGGATGTGTGTGTATGTGTGTGCGTAAAAGTCATGCGATTCTCCCTCTCTCTCTCTGACTCTCTGTTTCTACCATGCTATTTTTTTCCATCCTCACGAGATCCTCCCCCTCCCCCCTCCCCTTTCCTCCCTTCATCTTTAGTAGAGGGAAATCCCTGCCCAGAGGGAGGAGGGGGAGGGGGAGCCGCTTAATGTGTGTGTATGTGTGAGAGCTAGAGAGGCGAGAGGGTGATGTGAGAAAATGTGAATAAATGTGACCTGCCAGTGACCCCGGTGTTGTGTGTGTATGTGTATGTGTGTGTGTGTGCCAGTTTAATGAATGGGAACCTGTGAGTCATCAGACTGGCGTGCTAATAGTGAGAAGTCCTGAGCTGAAGTTAAGAACGAGCGCTATGTCACGCACAAACAAACAATCACTCACCCTCGTGCACACGTACACAGCTCGCTGTCTCCTGTCTCTACAGGTCAGGCAGTAATCTGTCAGAGTCAGGCTTTAGATCATTGTTTCCTGGTGACTCCAACAGCCCCGGCGGTGGCTGAGAAGGAGGGTGATGGAGGTGGAGGTGGGGGGGTGGGGTTGGCATGCTGTGATGAGCTGGAAGATTCAACGTTTTTGCTGGCTGTGCACTCAAAAGCCAGTCAGCTTGACACAAACTGTGTTCCTCTGTGCAGCGCTCAGGAATTTCTTAATGGGATTTAGGATTGCCAAAAGCAGCATGTGTTCCTTGAAAGCCCCCAGCAGTGCTCAGCCGATCCACAAGACCGTCCCGCCTCACCATCAACTATCTACTCTCGCCTTTTATTCCTGCAGTGAAGAGAGGAGGAGGGGGGGGGGACGAATTCTCTGGAATCTTTGAATTTTTCAAACCAGAGGACTTTGGTCGTTTACAAGCACTCACCATGTGTGTCCTTGTTTTGCAGCTGGTTCTGGATCCCTGCAAGGACCCCAGACTCCGCAGTCCACCAGTAGTTCGATGGCAGAGGGGGGAGACCTGAAGCCCCCCACCCCAGCATCCACCCCGCACACACAAATGCCTCCAATGCCTGGCGTCAGGTACGAGTCCAAAGCCACAGTGTCATGTGTCTGTGATGTTGACAATGTGAGGAGTCATCACAGTAAAACGAAAGTGATCCCTGTGGTGAAATTGGATCATTGCAGCAGGAAATAAAAAATGAGCTACAACAAACAATAAAAAATTATGTAATTGTAGGTCAGGTTGAGATATGCACAAACCAAACCAGCCTGTTACAGAGGAGTGTAGTAAAGGAGTGTGTATTAAAACAAATGCTGAAATTATTTTGGTTTGGAAAATAAAACAGTAGCAGTAAAACACATGAACAGTATATAAACTATATTTAGTATATAACTAAAGTAAAATGAATGTGCCCTAAAAACTGTAGCAGTAGTTTTGAATGCCTAGAAAAATATGAAGGGACACCAAAACCTGTAAAACAAGAAATAAACAGTGCTTTTGAATACAATATATGAAGCATAAAATGCTATGTGTCACTAACAAGCCTCCTGCCCTCCTACAGGAGTAGCGTTAATCTGCAGGACCCCTTTGCTGATGGCGGAGACCCAGCGTTTTCCAGAAGGAACGCCGTGACTCCCAACTCACAGGGCTACCAGCCTGGGATGGGTGGCCCCGAGATGATAGGTCGAATGGGTCCCTACGAGTCCAACAAGGACCCCTTTGGTGGCATGAGGAAAGGTGAGCGACACCCAAACCAGTCAACCAGATGCTTTAGGAGTTTTATCAGAGCTGCAACTAACAGAGTGCTCTTCCTTTTTTTAGCTGGAGAGCAGTTCATGCAACCAGGTCCCAACAGTGGGATGGGAGAGCAGTATAACAGAGGCCCACCAGGACCCATGGGCAACATGCAGATGGGCCAGAGGCAACAGTACCCTTACGGATATGACAGAAGGTAAACATACTTTGTGGTCAACATGGTTTTATACTTGCATACATCTTTAAAATATATAAGGTTCACAAAAAGCTTGGCAAGGTCAGGCTTGTGCGACTCCAATCAGTACGTTTACATGCAAGCAGGAGTCGAGCTAAGCTCATAGCTCGGCTAATCAGTCAAGTCGGACTTCTCGTCTTGTCTGAGTATACATGCAGAAGAGA
>JAPZEB010000008.1:25156191-25168403 GCA_029783705.1 Chaetodon striatus | reverse complement strand
GGAGCGTAGTTCCTGTGGGCTACAGCAACACTAAACCCCTGAGCTTGCCTGAGAAGGACTAAATGCACAAAGCTGCTTTTTTTAAATATCCCATGGAGAGAGAGGCTCTGAAAATGTGGGCGTGCAGCCTCGTTCTGTGGACGATAAACCAGGTGCAGACTGATAAAGGAAGAAATACAGTGAGTGCTGGACGGAGCAGTGAGTGACAACTACCCCGCCCACATGTAAGAGGACTGGAAACACTAGGGTCTAGGTACCATGTCTGAAGGGTTACTTCTGGCTCCAAAGGTACCATACTGAAAGTGTTTGGTGGAAACGGGGCTTTTGCTGGCATAGCTGCTAACGTCCGCCAGTAGAGCCAGCTACTTCCTGTTTCGTGCATCACTAACTTGAATGGGGATAAAATGATTTAATCGTGCAGCTTTTCTCGACTTTCTAAAAACAGTGCATAAGTTCACCAAGACGCTGATAACTTACAAAACTTGATTGAATTTTCAGATGTACAGTGATGTCAGAAAGAAGAGACTATCTGAATACAGTTTTAAAGAAAACCATAATTCATGTGTGTGTGCATGTATTGTGTGCTGTATGTGTGTTGTTAGCTCTAGCCTTTATGAAAGTGATAAATGGGAGGCCAGTTGGCTTTAATGGGTAGTCGGGCCAGCTGTACGGACTCCTCCTCGCTTGCATCCTCTGGCAAACACAATTAGTCACATTGATCAAGTGAGCAGCAGAACAATGGGCAATACCCCGCTGGAACCACTTCTGTGGTTTAGTCACCACCTTCACCGTCCAGACCGGTCGGACATGATGGATAGGCAACATACAGGAAGCTGGGCGGATGAGTTCTTTGATCTCACATCACAAATAAGTTCATTGTTAGAGGAAGGAAAAGGAAGATATGAGGGACTTTGTTGCGCAGCGCTCTGCATGGTTTGGTTTTAAAAGTGGGCGACCAAATGTAAAGCAGAATGTATCAGATGACTGTGTCGTATTTAGTGACTGCAAATGTAAATGATGACATGTGTCCTCAGTTGAGAGAGAGACAGCTGTATTTGTCATACCATACCAGTGGAGGGGGGTAGATGCCACTTTGTCTCTGTCGTCATGCTGCTGACTGTTGTGGTCTCTTTTTAACATGTTCAATTCCTCACAGATGTGGTGTTCACTTTTAAGGCATATTCCCTATCATGGCCATTAAACCCATGTAATGGCGCCAAGATGTTCCCGGAGACAGGAGGCGTATGAAATAAAAAGCCTGCTGTGCTCCAAAGGCTCGTTCTCGACACTGAGGAGAAACACTTCAAGTATGTATTTTGCCTTTTGCAATAGCGCAAACCACACGCTGCACATACAGCGACATAAAGCTGTTAAAGTTTGTAAAACTGCTCCCATGAAGGAAACCTCAGCGCCGGAACAAATAGCTTGTGGGAATACAAGACACTGCAAGCAAAGTTGGAATAAAGATGTGATCTTTTAATCAGATATGTGCAACGTACAGTCTGAGGGAACACTGTAATTGGAGCAATTTTTCCTGTTTTTAACAAGCATCTCTTTTCAACTGGGAGTAATGGAGACCGTCTGGATGTATTTGTAGGGTTCCTCTGTTTTCATTGCTTTCCTGCTGAGACAATCTTGCACAGTCTATAGCAGGCAGACCATATATTTTTCAAACAGCCACACTCGTAAAAAGACAAAAAAGGCATGGGTCCTAATCCACACTTTTAATGAGCGAAAACGGAAGTAATGACATGCAGAGAATAATCCGTCTTCTCTCTGCTCCGCCAGCTGACACCAATAACCCGTGGCCGGCCTAATGCCCCGGTTGTGACACGTTGTGTAATAGGAAAGGAGAACTTCTCCTGGGATTTTCTCCCACAGGCAATTATTAAGAATGATGACACTTTAACAATCGCTGGATCAGAGCGCTCGACTTTGTCATCATGAGTGAATCCTATTATGTGGCGGCATAATGGTCGTCTGTGAAAATAGAAAGACAATGGGTATCACAAGGCATCTTTCTGCGCAGGAAAACAAAGCTCATTTGAGGCGTCTTGCCATCCGAGCCGCCCTTTGTACGAGCGTACGAGCCTCAATTGTTTTCTCCTCGGCAAGTAAATGCACGGCTTAATGTGGTTCTGTGGCTCAGAGAGATGATACCTACAGCTCAGTCCAAATATTATGAGTACATTCATCTCTGATTACACTGGAGCTAAATGAGTATACAGACATCACAACTTTCTGAAGCTTTATTTTGTCTTTACACATGCAGTAAAATGTCTCCGTGTTATAAACATTTCTGGATCGCTGTCAGAGGAGTTTGGAGAACATCTTGATAAGATGAAGATGCTGCTTTGGCTTCGAACAATGGGAGGCTGTTTCAGTTAACTCCAGGCCTACTCCCCCCCCCCGTTACAAATACCTAGATAGCTAGCAATTTGGGCAATAAACACTTTGAGGAATGGCAGCGTGCCATCCTCTCTCACTGTCTGTGTTTGTCTCACTTTGTAGCATCATAAGGCCACAAAGAACTGTTTTTATCATGTCGCCATTTTGGAAAACAGGGACGACACGTGAGACTTGAGAAGAGAAGGCTATCGTGTTTGTTTGGGGTTCATGCAGGTTATATTTTGATTTAATTTAACATGCATGTAAAATGTAAGGTTTGAGAAATACTTGTATTGATACACACCTCTGGACTTCAGTGGTATTTCTCCTAGAAAACACTTTAAAGACACTTTTCCCATCATAACGTCAACTGTAGGAAAATAGACGGTAAAAGAAAACCAAAAGGTGAAGAACATATTCGTATTAAAGTGGTCGAAATGCTGAATGAAACAACGTAGCTGGTGTTACAGAATCATCTGTATCTTATCACTGAGGGGAAAAAAAATCCCCTAAACAGAAAAACGTGGAGAGCCAGAGTTTTCTTTCAGAGAGCCTCCACAGCGGCTGTTGTCTTAAAGGAGGGAGGGGAGATTGCTTTCAGCGGCCTCAGCCCAGGACTGGTTCTCATCATTTTGACAATAAAACTCAAGCAGTTGAAACAAAGCAACGGTTCATGAAAAAAAAGGAGAGAAAAAACGAGGGGGCTAGGAGATTTCCGCTGGTCTGCACCGAATTGTCTCCCCTTCAAATCCGACAGCCAAAGAGGAGCAGAGTGGTGACTTTAGGGGAAAGCTTTGGAGGCTTAATTCCTCTCTGGCACCCTGGGGCTGGAGGACGCAGAGACCAAAGGGCTTGAAATGGTTCAAAGAAGAATGAGTGATTGTGCTTTGAATTCCCAGAGGTTTGTTTTTGTAGTGTCGGGGTTTTATTGCAGCATTTTGTTGCTTTTCTTTAAGCTAAACATGAGATCTGACACAGAGTAATAAATGAAAATGTGGAGGCTGAGTTCAGTTCACATCACTCTGCTGATTAAAAAACAATACCTAGCTGACTTCAGGCACTTGCTGTTGCTTTCGTATGGACATGAGGAGCAGGCGTGAGTATAAGATGTCACTTAATGAACTCCCTGTGCAACATTCACGTCCATTTGACTTAAAAGAGCAAACGAATCCACAATATTCTGTTCTAAAAGAGCACGTCTGTTGTGTACTGAGGAAAGATGGGCAGTGCATGCTTTAAACAACAAGGCAGAAAGATAATTAACACTATTGTATGTATATATTTACAGAAAAATCTGTACACTTTTTACATGTCACTACTGATAAATGCATTAGAAAAGAGTCATAAGAAAAAACACCAGAGGTGATTGTCCTCTCACACGTCAGCGCTTGTGGAGACCTGTGATAACCTGGGGTCAGAGTCAATCTCAAAGCGGTAGTGGTAGCCCTCCCACACCTCCCTGCAGGCGTCCCGCAAGTCATAGATGCGCTTCTTGATGCCCTTGCGGTTCAGATAGAGTACAAACAGGAAGATGAGGCCCACAAAGCCGAGTACTATACCCAAGAAGACGTAAGAGGTCTGCAAAGCAAGGTCAGCCCCCGCGCCGCTCTGATGGCATCCCAGAGTCAACGTGCCCACAGCCAGCATGGATGTGTTTCTCATGCTGACTGGGAAGGCGCACACGAGGCCCTCAGCATCACTAATGCGTCCCTGCGATCTGTTGAGCCACAGAGCAAAAGGCTCGATTCCACACGTGCATGTAAACGGGTTTTCCCCCA
This sequence comes from Chaetodon striatus, assembly GCA_029783705.1. Classification (NCBI taxonomy): domain Eukaryota; kingdom Metazoa; phylum Chordata; class Actinopteri; order Chaetodontiformes; family Chaetodontidae; genus Chaetodon; species Chaetodon striatus. The sequence continues at coordinate 25,164,237 of JAPZEB010000008.1, read as the reverse complement.
GCCGAAGAACAGCTCTGGGCAGGGAGTCCAGCTCTCGCAGGCCCTCCTCGGGGATCGTCTTCAGGGCGTTGAGGGTCAGATCGAGCTCCTCCAGGGGCTCCAAACCCGAGAAGGTGGAGTTGTGGATGGCCACAAGGGAGTTGTTGGAGAGCAGGAGCCGCCGCAGGTTGGTGAGGTGGGAAAAGATGCGTGAGGGTAAATATATGAGGCCGTTGTGAGATAGGTCCAGCCCCTTCAGGGTCCCCAGGGAGCTCCAGCGGAGAGAGGTGGCCAAGTCCATCACTGACGAGTGGTTGTAGAGGGCTCGGCTCAGGTTGAGCTCCCGCAGAGACTGGTTCTGCACGGTGAAGGCCTCGGGGTGAATGACTGCCAGCTGGTTGTTGCTCAGATCCAGGGAGCGGAGGCTGCGGAGTCCAGCAAAGGTGTGGGATTCCACCTCGGAAATTCTGGATGTGAGAAGACAGAGATGTCATTCACACTTTTTCACAAGAGAAAGAAAAAGAGCTGATGCTTTCAGACATAAAAACAGGACTGATTTATTTTGGTAACATGTAAATAAAATGTAATGTGAATGTCATCTTTACATTAAAAGTCTGCAAAGCCCCCCTTTACCAAAATTATAACATCTTGGCTGCAATATCACAGCAACACTCAGGACCGATGACTTACCTGTTATTGCTCAGAGACAGGTTGGTCACATTCCCCAGCCCTTTAAAAGACTCCGGACCGATCCGACTGATCTGATTCCCAGTTATGAACAGATTCCTGGTGTATCCGGGGATCCCAGTCGGGATACTCCGCAGGTCTCTGGAGACGCACTTCACGGTGTGAGCCGCCTCCGAGCACTCGCAGCGCGGAGGACACGGCGCGTAAACGGAGCCGAGCAGCGCGCAAAAAACAATGCGCTGCGCCAAATCCAGCATGTTGGAGAGAAAAGTGTGCGGTCCGAGAGCAGAGGGAGAAACACGCGGATAAAAAAATGGAAAAATGAAAGCTCCCGATCAGCTCCTCCAAGACATCATTATCATGTGTTGTCCCGGCTGGGAATGCGCCTCAACTTTGCATCTCTGCAGAAAGTGTGGCGGAGAGGGATGGTCTGATTTCCATGAGAACAAAACTGGGGGTCGTGCTGATCAGAGGGGGTGTTTGATCCTTTTGCCGTGGCGAAGCGGGGCGTCGCTTCTTCTCCAACAATGAAGTTAAAAGGACCATCGCCTGGTGCGATGATATGCGGGGAGGGGCTTCTCTCCTGCTCGTACCCTGTCCGGATCCACGAGATCTTCCTCTCAGCCTCGAGTAGACACTGCTGGCATGACAGAGGAGGAGAAAGTGCCTCAGCTCTCTGCTCTCTGTCTCTTCAGATTCACCATTTCGCGCGTTGCAGCTACATATAATCATGTGGCGTCAGTGTCATTGGTCAGAATTGCAGCTCCTTACATCTATGAGCATGGAAATATGGACTTTTATTAGGACAAAAAACAAGACAAATATTGCAAAAAAAATCTAATATAATGAAGGAGACTTAAGGCAGAGTTGAGTACCCATGTTTTCTCTTTGTATATCTTCCCATGAATCATTACTTTATTACTCTACAGGGGTTTTTACAAGATATGATACAGAGTGCAATAACTTCCCTGTTTACTAGCTGGTGGATTTGATGTCCCTGGTCATTCCCACCTACCCAGGTGGTATGGTAAACGTGGGGGAGGGGTGTTTGGGGGCCAGACTGAAGCCTTTGATCCCCCTTTTCTTGAATGCCATGATGCTCTGCGGGATAATGGCCACTGAGTGGGACTTGAAGCCACTTGATAGTAGACTGTCAAAGCTTCCTTAATGTTGATTCTGACAGCTTATAATGATTATTACAGGAATCACTTCAGAGTGTATTTATAGAAACTTGAGGGGGAGGAGGGGACTTTGCCTTTCATGGCTCAGAGCCCTCCTGCTGTCAGCGCTGATGAAACACAGTCGTCATAATTCAGTGATTGAAATCCAAAAGAAGAAAAGAAGACTCTCACAAATTTCTACAATAATAGACATCTTTATTGGTATTATAGCTGTAAGTCATAAACACATTCAGAGTTCACACAGTCACTTGCAGAGGAGTCTTAAAATTCCCCGTGGTCTATATGATCTGCAGCATAAAAGATATTTTGGGGATTAGAGAAACAAAAGATGGTTTTGAAATTGCAGACTGGTATAAGTATATATGGATAGTGGCACTAATAATAGCATCCCAACTGTCTTTTGTCAGCGGACTGAATCGCCGGGACCACAGGTCTCCACATTCCTGGACCTGGCTCTTGGATACAACAAGGCACCGCAGCAGGCAACATCTAAAACCATTCAAATGATCTCCGCTGAATATCGCATTCTTGCACATGCACTCCAATAAAGGACCGGCGTACTATTTATCTTCACAATCTTTCCTCATAAAATATACATATATATTTATATGTCAAAAGCAGCAATAATGACAATGTTGTGAGTTTCAAGTGATCCCAAAGGGTCATTCATTCATTTAGCTCAGAGTGCAATGAATGAGCTGTTTCACTAAAGAAAACAAGTTAGGGATTCAAGGACAGCTTGTCTCCCATTTCCCGTCATTTAGCGCAATTACAGAGAACCAAAGGGGTTTTCACGTCTCTGTTTGTTTCTATAGGTATTTTCCACAGCTGCATTCACTAAGTTTGGACAGAGACGTAAAACGTAGCTGCAGTTTAATGAGCATATTTCCAGATTTCTCTTTTACACACATGCTACTTTTAGTAACATCACTCCCAATTTGAAATGTAAATATTTGAGACTCTGGGGCGTAACGTTGTATGTACATAAAGGCGATTACCTCTTCACAGCAGTGACATGGCTTTAGAAAACAGTCGTGAAGCGTCACAGTAGAAAGGTTGGAAATATTCCCAAAACAATGTTTTTATTTACAATATGGAAGGGCAGGTTCTCCATTTCTTCCCCTGTCCTCATTTTAATGCTTTGACAAAATGACTGTGCAGCTCTAATCTACATAAAGTGCAGCTACACACGGAAGAGTACAGGCTATTGCATCAAATTAACGTTAACTTAAGCGGGCCTGTTACAGTCTAATTTATTATTAATCCTTGCTAAGGCTTGAATGAGTTTAAGAGAAAGATATGGAGTAATAAATATAGAAATCAATAACTAGGCAGCTGGCTTCAACGCAGTGCAGCTGACTATTAATCAAGAAGCCACAGTATATGTCGAACATGAACTTCTCTCTCAAACACTCTTGCACGCATGCAACACACACATGCTGGCATGCAATCACATGCTCTCTCTGATCACTGCTGTGTGCATGACTAACACACACATGCGATCACGCACTCATTCAGGCACAGATCTGCTTCACTGCCCGAGCAGAGATGATATGCAGAGGTGGAGTAGAGAAATAAAAAACTGCGCTGTGATCAAGTTTGCAAAATAGATAAAGAGCACCTGGTGTACAGTACAATGTGTGATCAAATATTTACAGGCAACATGGGTAAAATACACACAAGAGGCCACAGAATATCTGCTTTCAAGAAGCCAAGTGAGGAGAGCAAAGTCTAGAAAACTGGCACTGTGTTAGCCCTAACATTCAACCCTAATAAATAAAATAAATTTTAATTTATAACAACACACTAACATGACATCTACTTTGGATTATTGCAGGATGTTGGCCGGTATATATCAAAGCTTTGTGAAACAGTGCTGACATTTCGCAATGACCTTCAAATCTGATCTGCAGAGGTGGAAAACAGCAGGAGTGACGCTGGTCAGGCGCTGAGGGAAATGGGGATATTCAGCAGGGGTTGGCGAGTGTGAAAACCTGAGGATCCTGGCTACCTGCTGCTTCTGGCAGCACCGCGGACAAAGAGAGGGCTCAACACTTTTTTCTATTTGATTGCAAACAATGAGGGGATTTGAATCTACTCATGATAGCCATGGCAACGGATTTCGAGTGCCAACCATCATGTGGAATTAACTTTTTTTTAAGTGTCAAAAATAACTACAAAAATCAAAATATTTAAGGGATCTGTGAGAGAGGTCACTTTTAGGCACTGACTCTTGCTTCTTCACATTAAGTCAGAATTTGTGATGAAAAGCAAAAACTTCTCAAGTCGAACGAAAAGATCAAAACAGGCTTCATAACTCTGACAACAACACGCCTTTCATTCAATAAATTTGGAGTCACCAATGAGCTGTTCGACTAAAGAACAAGTTCAAGGACACAGTTTGAGTTGGTCTCCCTTTCTCCTACATTTGGCACGAGTATAGAAAACCAAAAGGAGCTTAGCTATTCTGTTGGTTTCTCTAGGTATTTTCCACAGCCACATTCATTGAGGTTGCTACAATCGTTGCATTGATGATCTGTAGTTAAAGGTATGAAAACATTTATCGTAAACCCATTCAAAGTAGTACCATGAGGTGATACGTGGAATGCATGTACAACACATCTCTGAGAAAATATTTCTTTTTAGAAGATGCAGACTTTTTGATATCATACAAGTAAGAAAACGCACAAAAATACAAACTGCTCTGGCGTGTTTAGCTTTAAGTTGCAGTACTATAGAAGAGCTACATTAGATCAAGCATGAAATGCAGTAAAGTCCCTAGAAAGGCATCTAATTGACGTCGCATGTTTGCCCTCCCTGGTAGAAAAATGGCATTGTGGAAGCACTGAATTATGGGATTACACTCCCAATCCATCAGAATCTGAAAGCAAGGCATGAATGTATTCCCTCGGAGAATTCAACTATGCATGTTCCTCGATTCAACTATCAATACAGCTACACCACGTCTACACTGTGCAGGTGCCGATGGCTTAAACCTGCTGTTAGGCTTTCAATTATCATGATCCATTAGGTGTGTTTGACTGGTTCTGGTAGTTGTGGTGTTGGTGGGGTGTTCAGTCACTTCCCTCTAAATAAACGACTGATTATATATGAATTTCCATCACTTGGTCATTCCAGTTTCACCACTGGAGTTACGCCACTAACTGGCCGCCTGCTTCCCACAAACCAAGCATGTGTTGGTATACATGTGTTGGACATTCCTGTTCAACAGTCTCCCCTCGGAGGTGAGTAGTCTTTATCTCCTCGATCGCGTTTGCACGACACCGTGTGATGCCCCCGTTGTTGTCTAAAAGGTCAACCCTACATCCGACCTGCAGGGGTTCCACTGTGTCTTTGACCTGCCTCCCAGGTCACCGCAGGTTGAGGGCCAGGGCCACTGTAAGGATGATGCCCATCAGCATCAGGAAAGGCAGCCAGGTCTTCAGAAAGCCTGCACAGCTGGAGCAGACAGAAGAGAGACGGATAAGTGATGGTGAGGAGAGGAGTGTGGAGGTGGTGACATGCATATAGTCCTGATAACGACCTGCTGAAGACAAGGCACATATAACCAATAACCCTACATACATTTTCATTTTAACACCCATAGCTATTGCTATGTTTACACCTCACGTCCACATTTTTTGGCGCCCCTAAAATGAAGATCGTTGCAACACTGCTGACCACATTTTAGTTTAAAAACTCCGGGGCTGAGTTTTTGTCTGGACGTGCGGAAATGGATACTTTTGAAACGATGACACAGACACCCAGGATTGCTTCCAGACCGGGTCTTATCAGTCACGCCAAGACAAGCCAAAACATTATAGCTACGTCTTCATACCTTTTGGGGTTTAATGCTTCTCATGTGGGTAACAAAACGGCTTTTCCATTGCAAAAGCTTCCTCTGGTGACGGGTAATGCTTTTGTAATGCTGCCATAATTGTTTTGCAACAACTCCCAGTCTGTTTTCCACCACCTTGACGGCTTTATACTTATGTCTTACTTTCAGTAACGGTTCCAGTTCTTCGTCTGTCCATGCAAATAAATCTCTGGTCTAACTTTTCGCCACCTCCGTAGTATTTCCTGCAATTAAGCGACTAACTGCAGAGTAGACAATCAGGATGTGCATGCCCAGCGTGCATTTTCAGGTGTGTTAGTATAGACCGATATTATTTCTGAAAACGCTCATGCTGACAGAGATCGTTTTGAATTTGTATAAGTGTGGATGTGGCCTCAGTATGTACCTTTTCATGTACTTTCTTTCCCTACGGAGAAGCAAAACAAGTAGATGGTGTGAACAGACTGAGTTGTGATGCTAGAAGGAATAGAGGATGTGACTACGGTGACTTCAATCATCTTGTCTAATCAATTTTATTACTTCTCAACAAACACCAGAGAGCCACCGAGTCCCTTCCTGTAACACTACTGTACTACTAAGGCCTCCTGGAGAAATGTCCTATATACACTCTTACTACCTCCCTAGAATCAGGGCTCTCTCTCTTGTGTCCTGAGACACAACAGGTTCAAGGCATACCAGTAAAATCATGTCCGAGCCCCTGGGATCGCGGTAAGAAACCTCGTTCACAAGCTCCAGCCCTACTTCTTGTGGTGTCTTTGAAGAGAGCAGCTGGAGATTATAGGGTAGTAGCAGCAGCTTATCCCTGCATTTGCTAAATTATGTTGCTGCTAAACATTTTTGTTACAACTACATTAGTCTAAAATACTGCATGTAACAACGTGGTTAAAGTAATTTTGAATATATAAAGGTGAATGATGTGGTTAACACTATGTGAGCGATACACTCTATGATGTTGCCTGATATTGTTAGGACATAGAGAGATTTTTAACTGTGTTGGCTTTACTCCGGCACGATGGATTTAAAATCAAACAATGACTACAAGTGCTGATTCAATGCATTAATTTGAATGCATTTTGTGTATGAAAGTCCACAGCACAGAGACAAGAGCAGGCGCCTTCCTGGTGATGCTCTGCCAGGCCTGTACGGCAGCCATCTTCTCTTCGTGCTCGGTTCAGGGGCTTCAGCAGGTGGAACACCTGTTCAGTTGGACTAAGATCAGCTGACTGATATTGCCAGTCGAGGACGTTTCCTGCTGCACTGCCCAGAAATTGGAGGACAATTCCCACCCTGTTTACCCACTATGGATGTGACCACCTTGAAACGCCCTGTAGCTTCAGAGTTATCAATCGCCGTTTTATTTTAACGTCTTCTACTTCCTCCTTTCACTACTATATAACTAATTTAGTCTATTCTGGGGGGGAGGGACAGGGGATCTTTAGGGGGAGACAGTAGGTCAACAGTATATGAGCTGAGAGATCAAGGTACCCCTGTGAAAATGTCCATGACAATTTTCCCCTCGCCAAAATTCAGCCAAACTTTGGAGCATTATTTACCCCCCTTCCTGACAAGCTGGAATAGCATGGCTGGTACCAATAGATTCCCTGGGTCTTCTTGCTTTATATGATCTTCACTCTACAGCCTGTGACAGACAGTTAAGTCAGCCAGCATCCTAGCAGAGAGGAAGAGGTTAAATCCACTGAGCTAAATTAGAGCTACAACAATGAAAAACATATCAGTGTCCCAATACTGCCTCATGTTTCTACATGAGAAAGTACAACTATTTAAAATGATTCCTTTTATTGTCTGAGCTGAGGCTCTGTGCTGCAACTCAGTCACATATTTATATATCAAATCCAGCGCTGGGACTCACAGACTTGTGCAGAGCAACATGCAGAATTAAAGCTGTTATGTAACTCTATTATGTTTTTAAATGAAGGTTAATGTAATCTTTAAATAGCCCTGTGAGGTCACGCTTTGACAATGGCAAATGAGTCGACTCACAACAGAGCTTATGTGATGTTACACCATGTTTATATTTTCTCACACTGAGACCAACAGTATAATTCCAGTGGCCTTTTCACTGTCTTAATGGGCCATTAGTTTAGTTTTCTGTACCTTATATCAGTTTAAGGCGGAATTTATACTTCTGCCTTGAAGCTACGCCGTAGCCTGACGTGCACCTCCCCAGAAATGTAACTACATGTCGCAGCGACGCAGACCTCCTGTCTGTTTCTGTAAGCTGAAACCATTTCCCTCAGTGGAAACTAAGCTTTTATTTACTTTAATTTCACAGATAAGAAACAATAAATTGTGAAGACAATAAAGCCTCCACAAAAATAGCAT
>JAPZEB010000008.1:25031531-25044847 GCA_029783705.1 Chaetodon striatus | reverse complement strand
GGCATAGGGGCCCCAGAACAGAGCCATACCGCCAAATATAATACTGCAAATGGAAATAAAGTTTTCTTTGACTAAAGCGTTCCTGACTGAACTGTAAAAATAAACGGATAAGGAGGGAACAAATTCACTCATGATGGAAATGCCTCTGTAGGTGGAGCTCTTGCACCGGTGACTAGTGAGTTAAACTCTAGTCCAACTTTCATGAAGAAGACCAGAGTTTGTGTCCCATCACAGACCTGCAAGTAACAGCATTGTTTATATATGGTATGTTCTCTGTCTGTTCACCCCTATTTTCTCTGAAATCCAAATAATTTCCACACAGCTGATTTGTTCCAGAGTGAATAACATTATCCTCTTCTTCTTTTTCTTGGCTGTCTGCCATCTGCCTGCCACTGTTTGACAGTGACGCACACTTTCAAAATAAAAGCGCATCCTGAAGATAATGGTATGGATCGATGTTTTCACTTTGCATCGATGACTTTGGATCGTTGATCATTGAATCGATATATCGATCCACATCAGTGGATTGTTACACCCCAAGTAAACAACAGCAGTACACATGTTGGCTTTTGCTACGAAAAAAAGGGACTGTGTCAGACAGCGTTTTGCTGCATATAAAGCCAAACTGTGATAATTACCATGACAATCACTCAACATAATTGTGGTTTAATTATTTTCCATGGCCTGATTTGGATTGTTTTGTGACCGTTACTTGTGCGCCTGAGAGTTCAGCAGCATCGAGGTCAGATGCATCTCTTTGGTGTGGCGTCTACCTTTATGCTAATCCATGTGGACTGTCGTATTGATTGCTTCAATTGGACACACCTGGAGCCCTTTGTTTGTTGTTAATTACTTTTTGGCGTGACAAGAAATTTGATGTTTGTTGGCTTTTAAATTTAGTAATTATTATTTGTTACACAACACCACCTGCAATTTCTCTGATTGGTGCTGATTTGACCTGATCGGCGCCTGTTATACATTCATACCTTACAGCTCTACCGCAGTGCCTCCACACTTCATATCCCAACAGGTGGATTATTGAGGGAGAGCAGCAGCCAGAGAGGATGGAAATCTGGAAACCTAGCCTAAGTGTTCCTGACAGTGTTTGAAATAGAGGTTGTTTCATATCTGCTCTGAAGTAGCACAGGCGTGATGTCTGTATTGTATTTTCAGGAGTAGGAATGTCTCTGGTTTCTACTTTAAATAAGGCATGGAATATTTCTCGTCAGTCATTGTGGCTGCCATTTCTTGTGACTTGTAGTTTAGTGGTGTGATGGCAATAATGCCATCCACAGTCCTGGCTCTCTACCTGTTGAATTACGAGGCCTGGTGGTGAATATTCAAGTGAATGTGTTCCCATTTCTTTTAAATAATTTCCCCATTGCCTCACTCTCTTTTTTCCTCTCATTTGATTCAGCTCTGAGTTTATGAATATTTAAAGTGGGGCATTATTCACAAAATCTTTATTTAATGCTCCCTACATTCACACGCTCTTAGAGGATTTTAAAGGCTTTGGTTATGAATCGAGCAGGGACGTGTAAACTGTTGTTCTTACTGTGAGCTCGCATCTCCCCTTCTGTTCAAATCAGCCTGCTTGCTGTTCCTGCTATCCCTGAGAGCAGGAGCGGCTCACCTGCACAGACAGAACACATGCTTTATTCAGGTGATGTATCATTCATTCGATGCTCCTGGCTGAAGTGGATGCAGCTGAGTCATTCGTCTCAGGTAGATGGGCTTGGAGGCATAAATTAGCGAGTCAGGTCTGGTGACGAGCAGCCAAAGGACTCGTAGGTAGGGGGCCAATCAGCAGCTTTGTTGCTCTGGAGAGCTTGTTGCAAAAGAAAAATCATGGTAACGCTGGCTCCCCTTTGTGATGTACAACCTGCAGCAGGTACACTGAGATGCCCGGCTCCACCAACTATACACACAGTACCCAGCAACTCCAACAGAATTTTTTTTCTGTGCTTGACGCTCATGTGTGCAAATTGGCTCTGGGTGGCTACAAGCGCCACTTTCTTTTTCCTTGTCCAAAAATATTTGCATCCAAAATTGTTAAAGCGAGCTTGGCGAGTCTTGTCATCTTTTATCCCAGCAGGAATAATCACACCCAAAAATGGCTCGTTATTCATTTTCCAAAATCTGTTTTATTTAATTTGTTTGTTTTTAATTACCTTTTTCTCCCCTTTGTGTGTGCAGAGAAGGTGTTTGGAGAGTTTCTGAGCTGGGAGCTGGAGGAGGCTCTGTCTCACCTGCCTCTAAAGCCTGGTCAGGCGGTGACACTGACTGTCAGCATCAAAGTCAAGCTGGACTTCTCTGGTCAGGAGAACCTGCTGCAGGACCTCAATGATGGTGAGTGGACACACACGGGCATTTGCAAGTGTAAACCTTCTGACTAATAGCTAATATTAGCTAATATTATCATGCTAACATGCTGAACACTGCAAACATTATACCTGCTCAATATAGGCACATTAGCATTGCCTTTGAGAGAATGTTAGCATGCTGATGTTAGCATTTAGCTCAAAACACTGATGTACTGAATTATAGTCTCACAGAGCCACTAGCATGACTGCAAACTCTTAGAGCCCTATCTTACACCCGGTGCAATGCACAGCACAGCTGTTACTACTAGTTTCAGACCAACGCAGCTGTCATTTTCACAGCTAGCACCCATATTGTTTAAATAGCAAATTGACTGTATAGGTCTTAAAATGAGGTGCGGTCAGGTGCACTGTTGGCATATTGCTATTTCGAGCCGGCAGAATTTGACAACGAGTTTGTGTACACTCTTTACACACACAGGGACACAAAAATGGGTTGAGTGTGGGTGAAATAATACATTATTAATGGGGAAAATATGAAATAACACTCTCTAAAATATGAACATAGCAGAGCGGCAGAGCTGCTGTCTGACTCCACATTATGAGAGGCGCTGTGTGCAATTACGCACGGGTGGCAGCGTAACTTCATTGATTATTTCAGAGGCTGAAAGTTTAGTTTCCTCTGTCAAGTTTCTAAGTACAGTTTTCAGGTTTGCTGCTTAAATGTCTCACCATACTTGCTGCAGTGACATTACTGCTCTTACTGTCAGCAAAAAAACACTCCCTTCTCTAATTTGCCGAGCTCATCATGGATATAAAAGTGCTGGGAGATGACACTCTGGTTAGTTGGATCCATAATACAACCTCTTTGCCCCGTTAGTCTTTGCACCCAGATTATGCGCGGGCCCACCAGCAAAAGTAGACTTGGCCACAAATGCACTTTAGCCACTATAGATTGTTCAAATACGGCCCTTAGGTTTGTTAGCTGATTATGTAATACTACACGTTTACAGCTACCTTTTATTAAGTCACAAATGTTGTTTAATGACTTCCATCAAAGCACACTTTAACCCAACACAAGTTATGTTTGCACATCTCGCACACCTCAACACATTTTTCAATCATTACAAAGGCAAAATAAAATGTTAAAAAAAGACTTGTGTAACATTTTGATTTGAGACAATGACAAGAGAGTGGCTCGGTAGCAAATGTTTATTTGTATGTATATTCACTGATTCATTGATAATACACAGACTACCCATAAAGTGTGATATCTATAGTATTTATATGAATGAAAAAGTATTAGAAACACCTCCCAGTGTAACGCAGTAGAGTTCAACATCATCTACAGCCTACGAAATGAGCACAAAGTTGAATCAACACCTCGTAAAACCCTTTTTACACAGAGATCATGCTGTGAAGTCCCGTCTTTATGCCACCTTTTCTTTTTTACACAGAACCAAACTATGGCGGCATCATGCTGCTCCAGTGCGCGATTTTAGACAGCATGCCGGCATTGCTGAAGCAGTGGAGGTGTGTTAAGCAACTGTGTCAATCCACAGTGTGATATATAACATTACACTAGCATTACCATGGAAATAACAATCATTTACCAGCCATTATATGTTGGCTGATCTCATCCTCTGCTCGGAAGGTAAGGAGCTCCCAGACCTCATTATTTCCCCACTATGCAGACATCTTTTCGGCTGCTGTTCTTTTTCTTTGAGTTAGCTGCTAACTGCTAACAGCTACTTTTAACAACTCCCGCAGTGGCTTACATGCATAAAATGTCATCAAAACTTCACACCTGTGCCGCCCATGACCTTGTCCTGGTAGCTGTTCTTTTTACATAGATGTTGTTTCAGCACTGTTACTTCCTCTGATGCCAGCTTAAAGGCGAGACAACTCTGTCCCCCAATTCCACTATCGTGCTTTTTACACCTTAATATCTTCATATCTTATCTATCTTAATGGTCTGAGCCCTACATATTTATCATATTTGCTTTTATAGTATGACACATCTAGAACCCTCAGATCTTCTGGTAGTGGCCTTTTAATCATCCCCAATGTCAGACCCTTGTGTTGCATTATGTTTGTATGAAAAGTGCTATATAAATAAAGTTTGATTGATTGATTGATACAGAACGACGAGGTGGAATAACGGTGTGGAAAAAAAGGGGCTTAAAACAGGAGACACACATCGTAACCTTCATGAAGGATTTATTGCAGTGCTGACTGCATTGATTTAGTCGGCTGTATCTATTGACCTGACATTTGAGTGCATCTTTGTTATGTGAGCAAACGTTTTTACCTCATTTGTCTTGCGGTGGATCGTAGTAGAATCGTCACCGTATCTGTGAACTGTCCAGCTGAAGTTATGCACATGTTGGTGCAGAAATAAGTTTTGTGCCGCTGCACATGGAACACTGTGTTACAGGGATTCTGGCTGCCTTGTTTAAGATTCAGCAGTAATAGGCGAGAGGTCTCAAGGCCTCTACACCGCCATTTCTCTCCCAGCTTCTGGCTACCTCACTTCAACTGTCGGATTTCCTCTCCTCTAATTCTTATTCCTGCTTAAAAAGAAATAGTCTGACCTTCTCCCCCACCTCGGAGCTCATTCATTGTGTTCCTTCTCCAGTCTTTCTCATAGTTCATGCCCAGCCTCCTTTCTCTCCTGTCTCGCTCCCAGCCTCGCTTCCTCCTCCTTCAAAATGTTGAACCTCTTCACCACAGACTCCACGGGCTGATAAATATTAATGAGCGATCAATATTGACCCGTTCCTGCACCGGCAGAGACTTCACTGCATGTGTTTGTGTGCGTATGTGGATTCAGATGACTGAGAAAGGAAATACACATGACGCCACATGTTTATCTCAGTCCCAGTGCCGCTCTCCTCATGAGGTCATTTAAGCGATACTGTTTTAATGTTTTAATTAGCTGAGCAATAATTGGGGCCCTGAATTAAGGAGATAAGACAACATGGCTCCGCCGACACAGCAGCTCTGAATTTGGTTATTATTGTGGCATTATGGGATGCAGTATTTGCTTTGCACATTTGATGCTATCTACCACTGTAATACATGAATGAAATCACATTAATAATGTGGTGGTAATACACGGATGAAGTTGTTTGCATAAAGACAGTTGTTGTGCTTTGTTTTCAGTTAGTGCTGCTTTGTGCTGGAAGATTACCAAGTCCTGCCATCTTTGCTAATTAAACTTTGTGATTATTTTAGGCACAACTGATGCTTTTAACAACTGTTCAGTTGCTTTGCTAAGTCACTCCACATGGTCACATATAAATTTTGAATGCCGCCACATTGCACGATTAGTAAGTCATTACCTTGTTAGAGGCAACAGCATAATAGTCGTTACCTGAGTATCTCCCACATAGAGACATCTTTAAACCAGGCACTGCCAGGTCAGGCTGTTCTCATGCACCATTTGTAAGTTTTCCCAAGAAAATGAATGCACCAAGAATCGTGCATCTCCCAAGTAATCATGAGGCAGTCATTTGTATGTAACCCAGGTATTTGGGAAGGCTGCAATCATGTCACCAATGTGCTGAAGGGTAAAAAAAAGGAAGTGGCCCCTTAAACAGGCAGGTTCAAAGTAACTTTTCGTGCCCAAACCTAAAGATGCCCAACCATGTTTCTTTTCCTAAACCTAGCCACATTAATTTTACTTCCCTAAACCTTGCCTATGTAATTTCATGCTAATTATGTAATTTTACGGTAATTACACGGCTTCTGCAGTGATGCAGGCGCTGCACTGCATCCTGCACTGCACTGCACTGGGAACACCTTTGGGTCCCTCAGGAGGAGCTGGAAAGCGTTGCTGGGGAGAGGGATCTCTGGGGTGCTTTACTCAACCTACTGCCCTCGCAACCCGGCCTGGATGGATGTAACATAATTCGTGGGGCGCTAATTTGTAGGATACCATACAAACTGTTGTATGAGGATACGTTGGCCAGTTACAGGTGTGACTGTTGGGTCATTTTGTGATGCATGAACAGCTGACTGTGATGCCTCCTGTTTGAAGGAATAGTTTGACATTTTAGGAATTACGCTAAACGGCCAACTCGCTGAGGAGCGGATTAGAAGATTGAAACAACTCTCATGGCTGTGGAGCTAAGCCGGGAGGTGATTAGCTTAGCTTAGCATGAAACCTGCAAGTCGAGGAAGACCGCTAGCCAAGTTAATTGAAGTTCATTAGTTGGCACATTTTACCTTGCTTGTTTAATTCGTACTTAAACAGAAATGTAAAAACGACTAGTGGTTGTTTTGTGGAAAGTGATGTGCAGGGACTGTTTTTCAGAAATTTCCCCCTGTGTCTTGTCTTTGTACAAAAATAGACTAATTGCTTTCTGGCTGCAGCTTCACGTTGAGCGTGCAGATGGGAAAGTGGTATCAGTCTTTTCCTGTAACTCTCAGTAAGAAAATGAACAAGTGTATTTCCCCAAGTATTAAACTGTTCTTACATTTTTTTTCCCTTTGTTGCTAAACATGGTTCAGGTGTTGACAGGGCCAGGTAAAAAACTGTCCACAAAGAGGGACTCAAATGCCATTAGCTCAGCGGGATGATATATCTTCCTGGCCTCTTTTGATGTTTTTAAAACCCTTATTAGTTTTCTTCATACAAGGCGTAATGTAAAGAAGTCCTGACCTTGAAGGCACAATAACAGAAGAATGATGCATGTCATACTTCAGTTTTACCGTTTTCTACACTGCACTGAATCAGCTAAAAAAAGGATCTACCACAGCCATTTTACATCACACACAATATGCTGGTATGGCAGTCATTATGCTCAGTGGATTAATGCATTCATTTCATGTGTCCCCACCTTCTGGATACAGTTAATGAACTAAACCATTGCCAGCAAATTGGTAGTCTATTTTAAATTTGCATTTCCTGCCACCGGGTTCCATGTGGTGGATTTCTTCACAGCACCAAGGAACGTACAGTAAATATACAGTAAATGGACGACATTCATAAAAACCTTTTTTTCGAAGTGCTTTACAATCTGCCTCTCATTCAACTCACACACACACACACTCAACCAACAGCACTGCGCTACAATGCAAGGCCCTTGGTCCGTCCATCGGGGGCCATTTGTGGGTCTGGTGTCTTGCTCAGAGACACTTGGACACGTGAACAGAGGGAGCTGCCAACCCTGCGATTAGTACAACTTGGTCAACCTCCTGAGCCACACCAACCTATAGGAAGTTTGCTCCAAGTATACGACCAGAAGAAAAGAGGAGGTAGCGTTTGTTTTGCAGAGACATCAATAAAACAATTGTTTAACACAAGCACCAACTAACTAACTAGCTGTGTCTCAGTTCAGGGGCTGCAGCCTTCGAAGGCTACATTTGAAGACTGATTGCGCAACCAAGGCTGTCCCATTTCGAAGGCTCCTTCAAACACGGCTGAGAAATGAAGCCTTCTTTCCCAGAATTTTGAGGATGCAAGGGATGAATCCCTCTTGGCTCAGCCTATTCCAAGATGCATTGTGCGCCGGTGACGATTATAGTTGAGTTAACTAACAGTTACGTCCTCGATTGGCCTGAGATGTATCAAACAGTCGTGTCTCCGGTGGTTAATCATCTCCTCAAGTACTAGATAAATGGGTCCATGATTTAGGTCTAACTAACTAAGTAACTAGCTTACTTCGTCTTTCGTCAAGCGCAGTTTGTTGCTAGGCAACAGGAACACCAACGGGTTGGGCTGGGAACTGATAATGCGACCCGGAAATCCTCTGCAGACCAGACCGTCCCATTTCGGAGACCGCTCAGTTTGGATGATGGATGATGGATGAAGGACGTGGCTGGCATGTCCTTCAAAGGCTGCAGCCCCTGAATATAGAAAGAAAGAGTCGTTGTTAAACAGGACAGGGTCACCGTGGGTCCATTAATAGTCCTAAAATGTCTAAAATAAACTTTCACTAATAAAAGGCCTTAAAAAGTACTAACTTGTCTTGAATACAGATCACATAGGTATTAAGTCTTGTTAAGTCCGCGTCACCGTGAGAGTTCCTGGTGTTGCTGCTACAGGAAAGATTCGAACAGAAGGGAAACATTATTCAACGTGGGAAACGGACTTAATCACAACACCTGTGCACATGCAGTACCCTTATTTTCACCGCCGCTACTCATTTAGATCCTGCAACAAGTCTGGATCAGTAAAGTTAGACCTTGCTCGCCAGCCTGTTTGTTAGTTAAGCACCATCAGTGTCATTTTACCTTACTGTTCATTTATATCTGACAGTTGGCAAAATGGTCTCTAAAATTCTTTTTAACTTGTTTATACCAGTAGACACCCTGCAGGAATTAGGACAAGTATGTTCTTAAAGGAATAGTTCACTATTTTGGAAAGTTCTCTCATTAGATTGAAGTAAGATTAAAGGATTTATTCTGCCGCCATGTCTACACACTGATTTAAGCTGGAGTCATCAGGGGACTAGTTTAACTTGAAACGCAACTTCCTACAAAACTACATTTTTACATTTACATTTGTGTTTGTGTATGAATTAAACAAACAGATACATAATGCTAAACAGATTTAAAAGTGTTTGCAGATAGATAACTTGAGTATTAGTGCTAATCTAAGTTAAGCTAAAATAAGCCAGGCATGATACCTGCACTGAATAATAATGTCAAACGCCGACTTGTTGCTGCAGTCTCCTTTGTTTACAGCAATTATAACAACAAATCAATTTTAAATAAGATATTGAAATGCGAAAATGCTACACTTAGGACCTCTGCGAGTGGTCCATTGTTTCAGACATATTTAATTGAAATCCGGTGGTGTTATAAATATTCATTGTCCTTGGTACCATTGTGTAGGTCAATACAATCAGAATTGAATGAAAAAAAGTCTTAATAAAAATGTATTAAAATCAGCTGCTCCCTCTCCAACATTGAAAACCTGACAATGATTGTGAATACGTGGATGAATATGAATGAAGTGCTCCTCTTTGCCCAGGTGAAAAGATCCACGTACACGCTCTTTTTCTGTCTCTCTGTTCCTCTTTCACACCGTCTCTCTTTGCAGCTCCACAGCCCGAGGATAAATGATGGCTCGCAGCTTGTGGGGTGTGTGTCAGAGTCTCTCTGATGTGTCTGCTGCTGGTACATTGTGTTAACATCAGCACTTTTCTATATTAAATATAACTATAGTCTCAGATGTCTAGCAGCCCTCATGTGACCAAAGTTTAGTTTGGAGTGTTTGTTATGCCGAACTGAAGGTGGGAATTAGTTTGCACATGATTCACACCTGTCAGAATGTTGAGAGTTGTGGAGTTTGTCACTAATTACGTGCTATTTATTGATCTGCCTGTGTTTGTATGTACATCTATCAGCTTTAACTGCGATGCTGCGCGGCAGCTCTGCGCCAGATGTCCTTTGTGTTTCAGCTGAGGCAGAAGGGGCGAAGCAGACAAGGCCACAGGAAACGGTGCAGAGGGAACATTCAAAACAGGCCGAGCCTCATTGATTTATCCTCAGACGAGTTTGTCCCTCACTTTGGGTCCGGCTCGAGACCACGACACCATAACTCAGGATCAGATGGGAGTGATGTCATTACTCGAGACTAATGGGCCCTGACTTAGCGAGCTTTATCGTATTAAATGGTGTGAGCGTTGTATCTAATGACAACACTGCGGCCTACATTAATGTTGTCTTTGAAGACAGCGCCTTGTGCCACAGTAAATGTCTGCATTAAAAGAAGGAGACACAAATAACATGTTGTTCCAGCTGTTAGCATGAGTTAAAGGACTCAAACGGAGAGGACGACACATTCAGAAACTCTGTTGAAATGTGAAAGGGACAGGATGGTGCTGCTGTCTTTTTTGTGTAGTTAGTTTTAATGATGCAGATTGTCTGGTCAGATTTGTAACACTGTTTACACATTCCTTGATCAGAAATGTCTTGATTTGAATCACAGACCTCATTTCACTCAGTGTCTTTGTGCGTCTTTGGCGGACTAGGAAGCAGTTGAGTATCAATTAAAGCTAAGTTTCAATGAGTCCAAGAAGCATTCAAGACAGTTGGAAATCTGATTGCTCAAACCACCTCGGAAGGAGGTCAACTTCCAAGTGGTAATTATGATCAGGAATCTCAGATGGGTTGTTGTTTTTAACTGATCCCTGATCAGTTCAACTACTGAGTGATCTGTTGGTGCGGGAGCAGCTTAAATGAAGGCGATAACAATTTTGTCTTGCACGTAGTCCATCCATAGGGGACATCCATGTGTTGGTGTTAGTGTTAGTGTTAGCTGGAAAGCTTAACTGTTTTATTGTGCACTCTTGTAGTAAAGTTGGAAGTCATTCTTCTTCTAGGATTTTTGGCTGTTACTAAACAGAACCGTTAGCACCACCTTCTGGCCTGACGCTGATTTGCATGTAGCAAACAGAGATGCGCATATGTGGCCAAGTGTTGACCAAGTAGGAACCTCCTGGGCTGAAAAATGAAGCTAAGACAAAAGTGCCAAAAACTGCACTTCTTTGAATGGCCACATGAGGCTGGCTTTAAGAGCGAGTTAAATGCTAAACTTGAGGCATCAAAATGGCAGCCCTCAAAGCAGTGGCTGACGTCATAGTGACTGTCTATTATTCCATACAGTTTGTAGTTTATAGTTTGTACTAAATTGCATCTCATTTTGTTATCAACACTTGACGTTCTTTTTTAAATGATACCCTGTTTTAGTAGCAAAGGAAGTGATGTTCTTCCACTTCCAGTTTTCCTATTGTTGGAAATAAATAGAGGAAGAACTGAGCAGTGATAGCCCCTTGTGGCTGAACAGACAAAGATAAGAGTGCATCCTATAGAAATCTAAGTAAACCTAATTAACAGAAAATCAAAGGGAAAAGACCACAACATCAGACACACACTGAACAACATTGACTGCTTATCACAAGATGGTCTCAGACGATGTGTATGAGGGGACTGAG
The DNA here is from genome assembly GCA_029783705.1 of Chaetodon striatus. NCBI lineage: Eukaryota > Metazoa > Chordata > Actinopteri > Chaetodontiformes > Chaetodontidae > Chaetodon > Chaetodon striatus. The sequence continues at coordinate 25,033,578 of JAPZEB010000008.1, read as the reverse complement.
GCCTGTATGTTACTGAACTCAAGGCCGACAATACCTTGGTAGCTGCACAATAACAAAAGCCTGTAGTAGAAAATAAATAGCTGTTGTACCGTCGACTAAACGCCATGTGAATTCCTGCCTGCCAGACATTTGTTAGTGCTGTTAAAACAAAGCAGCTGTTTGTCGATGACTTTAATGGAGCGTCCAGACAGACTGGAATGGCTTTCTGTAATGACGGTAATCATTTGTTCAGATCTTTGTATATTACCTAACAGATTTCTGCTCATCACCAAGACCCATTCCTCTCTCTCCCTCCCTCTGGAAGACTGATAGAAGTGTAATGATGCTCTTACAGTCTCAGTGTTGCGTGTCAGCTCAGAATAACTGTGGTGCTGAATGAGGCGCTGTAAGTTTGTGCTGTGATATCTTGTTTTGTCATTGTTTGAATTGAATTAATGGCGTATTCAATCAGTATCAGTCAAAACATTATGAAATATTATGCTGTCCATCTAGTGCACTTTAAACGAGGCTCAGGTCAAACAGTATTTGGTGTTTATATGCATTCATTTTCTATTCCTCGAACAGGAAATTGAACGGGGTTTTTAATGTTTACACTGTAACAAGTCATATTTTCCATATTTACTAAATATATCTATCTTCCAGGAAAAAGGCTCATAAATGTGAGCACACCTGACACTGCAGAGATCAACAGTGTCATATAAACCTCCAGACGAGTGCTGATGTTAGAATTACTCCTGAAGTGACACAGTCGTTGCTGTTCTACCTAAACTCAGGCAGCGAGGCGGCCGCTGATAGAAAAGCTGAGCTCACCCGATTCTCCCCGAGACAGTTAGACACGGACCGAGACAGATACTGATTGGAAGGATGGTATAAAGGAGGTGGACGATTGTGAACAATGCCATCGTTAATCACGGTGCCCATTACTCACACAGTCTCTTTGCCACAGGACACAACGAGTCATGTGTATCTCCTGAAAACAGGCTGCGTACCATAATGAAGGATGCAGTTCATAGAGTCGAAAAGCGTTTTCAGTTCTTCCCCTTTCTGCCACTCTGAGTCTGTGTCTAGATGCATATCTAATCTGTTTAACAGCGGGATATAGAGAATGTGGCAATAACAAGAGGGGATTGTTCTCATCAGAGCAGTGACAGCAGTCGCTACGGACAAGTTTCATACACTTGTTTAGACGACTATATGCTGTGCCATTTTAGGCTGTCCCAGACTAGAGCTGACAGTCGTGAGTGAAATGGGGTGAAATTGAATCAAAACCTGTGGCTCTTGATCATACTGTCTACAAAGGCTGGTTTAGAGCTGTACTGAAGAAAGGTGGCTGCTGCTAAAATTCTGGCTCTGTCAGAGAGAGGCAGAAAGTAGAAAAATCTCACACTGTGATTTTTACAGCCACCAAACCAAACAACAAATGGCATGAGGTGACCAACCCAATCGCCAGAGTAAATGTTGGGATTGTATGTTTCTGCAAACCACAGATATGTTACATTTGTATGTTATTATGTAGCGGATATGATAAAATAATACTTTGGTTAACATATGGTGATGTTTAGGCACAAAAAGACACTTGGTCATGGTGGGGAAAAGATCATGATTTGGTATAAATTCCTGCTTTTGGATCCACAATCATGACTTGAAACGCAGCAATGTCTCAGTAAAAAACAACTGCTCTTCGTGGCACTATCCCGGCAGATAATGCAGCACTAGCTTGGTAACAAACAACAGCTTTTCGTGGCACTATCATGGCAGAAGATGTGGCAGTTGCTTGGTAAAAATCAACTGCTTTTTGAGGCACTATCTTAGCAGATAATGTGGCAATGGCTTGGTAAAAAACAACTGCTTTCATGGCACTGTCCTGGCAGAAAATGTGGCAGTGAATCAGTTAAAAAAAAAACTGCTCTTCATGGTGCTATTCCAGCAGAAAATGCGGCAATGGCTTGGTAAAAAAAAAACCTGCTTTTCGTGGCGCTATCCTGGCAGAAAATGCGGCAATGGCTTGGTAGCAAACAACTGCTTTTCATGGCACTGTCCTGGCAGA
>JAPZEB010000008.1:24986604-25000653 GCA_029783705.1 Chaetodon striatus | reverse complement strand
TGTGTGTATAAAGACAAGAAAAATCCAACACTTTATTATACAAGTTCATAAAAATGGACAAAATGCAATAAACTGCACCCACAAACAAGCTGGAGTGTCAGTGGCCCCACAGTCTGGATGAAAACCTGACTGAGCTCAGCTCAGGGTTGGCAGAGGCCTGGATGATACTGTTCTCTGAGACAGAGAGCCTGCACATATATTGATATATAAGATTTCATATGAAAGCCGGACAAGTAGGCACACCAACATCTGGCACTATACCCTTGTGGAAGTTTAAGAAGCAGCCTCATGCCATCGTTATAGGCCACATCAAGTCTTTGCACATTGCTCTTCCTATAGGAGCACCACAAGTGGGTAGTATACAGCGGGATGCAAAATGCTCTAAATAGAGTTACCTTCATATTAAATGAACACATGCTGAAGCATATTAGCTTGTGCATACAACTTGTGACACTGTCTGTGGATGTGTTTATCATCAGATAAATCATTGAGAATACAATGAATACAATGTTACTTCTAACTATCATAATGTTGCTCTTATTGGCGTTGTATTTGATGTCAAAGTCTGCACCATAGTTAGAGCAAATCTTCAACAGCCACTGTAGGCCGGCACTATATGGGCATGGCCATACACCCAACTGTTGATATAAGTCATCCATGTATACTTTAAAAAGAAACGGAGACAGAACGCAGCCCTGTCGTACAATAGTATTCCAGTATATACTCTGTTTTAATGTGGAGCAAAGTGGAGGAGCCTTGCTGTTAGCATGGCTAAAAAGAAAAGCATGAAAATAAACTAGGTCGAGGTAAAATAATATTATGTATATGTCATGAGAATATAGTAAGGATGTGACATAAAGCCCACGCAGTTCAAGATAAGGGAAAATTTAGAATTAAGATGCTTGGTCTACAATGATAATAATCCTGTCTAATGTTTTCATCTCTCTTTGCTCAGTGTGCTGTGCTTCTGTCATTAGGTTGTAATAGGCCAGACGTCTAGCCAGCAGGCTCTGAATCATTCCACTTGGCGCTCTGCGCCCCCACAAGAGGGGATAAAGAGTAAAAAATAATCAAAGAATCAGTGAAATTCGTTCTGGAAAGGCACAGCCAGTACCTCCATCAGCAATATGTGGAGAGATGATATAGGCTGCATAGGAAGGAAAGCGGGACCTTGGATGCTCCCTTTACCCCGCTTTAGCCCATTGCCTGAGTCAGCTTCTGCTTTCTCACCATAAACTGCCACTTTTAATTTCCCCATCCTTCGCCGACTTGGCTGCTTGTCCTGCGCCCCCCCCTGCCCCCCCCCTCCTCTACAGAATACCTCTGAGTACCTCTGAGTAATTCTGTGTGTCCACTTTCCCTCAGTCTCTGTGGACCACTGCCAGCAGATCCCACCCACTGCACCCACCGGCCGCCCTCTCCTCCTATACTGTTTTAGGACCAGACATGTTGACTCTGAATCATCTGCTCTGAGCCACCAATCATAACCCCCCCGCCCCTGAGGCTTTCTCACCATCACACTTCCATTTCATTAAACAGCACAATGGCTGTGCTGATGTGCATTTATTATCTCGCCGTAATGACTTCTGATGCATCGATTTTAAAAACACACCAGTTTCACTGATGGAGTGGCAGAAAGCAACATGCTTGCGGCGACCTCTGACCCTAATCACACTCAGTCTTCCATACAGATATTCCTTTGATGTCACAGTTTTTTTTTCTTCCCTTTTTTTTGTCTGAATCAGCCTTTCATTGTAGTGCTCTGTCAAACTTGATCTACATTTATAACCTTCCCTCATCCTTTTCGCAGACTTTGGAAGCAGTGCTGAACTTCAAGTACTCGGGGGGAGCAGGCAAAGTGGAGGGCTACTACAGGGAGCTGTCTTTGGGTGTCCATGTCGACGTGGAGCCGTCTGTGTTCTTCACCAGAGTCAACACCCTCCCTGCAACCAGGTAACACAAAATGAACAACCCAAGGGCCAGAATAAATGTTGGTTGTACATTTCCTCAGACCACAGATGCGTTAAATTTGCACGTTATTATGTTGTGGAGATGTTGAAACTTAACGTTTCAACAACACTGTGGTTAACATGTGGTTAGGCTTAGGCACAAAAAACATTTGGTTATGGTTAGGAAAAGATGTTTGGGCTTAAAATACCCACTTTAGGGGGAACAATCCCTGCTGGGAAATGAGCCGTGGTTGCTAAAAATACATATGTATGGGTGTACAATGAAAGTTACAGGTTGCTGTAATAATTCCTGGTTCCCACACCGGCCACCTCTATAGAGTGACTGCCGTACAAAAGGGAAATGCAGTACAAGATCCACTGTTCTTGTTTCATGCAAAAGTGCACCCCCAGTGTTTAGCTGAACCCAATATGAGGCTTCAGCCGTCTGGGTTAGCGGAATCGAGTGGGTGTCTTCACCTTGGAAGTCATAATAGATAGGTTTATAGCCGGTGTTTTGTCCAGGCAACAGCCACGATTCTGGAAAATACCCACATCCTTTGGCTGACTCCTTCTGTTGTATCGCTGCACAGCCAGTATGGACAGGCGGACTGATTACAGCAACCTGTAACTCTTAACATGCAGGCATGTGAGGGTTGTATTAGGAACAAATTTAAACAAATCCAAACCTATTCTTTAAATTCCCTCCTCAAGATAAGTAATCATTTATAAGATCTGAATAAAATATGATAGACGTGTGTATAAATGTACCGAAGCATCCCGTGTATTCTGTAGCTACATTACTACGTTGTATTGGGGCAGCTGTGGCTCAGAGGTAGAGTGGGTCGTCCACTAATCGGAGGATCAGGAGTTTGATCCCGGCTCCTCCAGTTTGCATGTCAAAGTATCCTTGAGCAAGATACTGAACCCCAGATTGCTCCTAATGGCTGCTCCACTGGTGTGTGAGTGTGTTATAAACTGAGTAGCAGGTGGCACTTTGTATGGCAGCCTCGATCACCAGTGTATGAATGGGTGAATGTGACTCGTAGTGTATAAAGCACTTTGAGTGGTCAGATGACTAGAAAGGCGCTAAACAAGTGCCATTATGCGTCCATTTGTGCAGAGAATGCTTTGCTTGCTGCACTTTTTGGGAATGTTATGGCCTAAATGCTGCAAACGCTTTTCCAAAAATTTGCAGCGGATGTTGCAGTGTGTTTAGGTGGGTTTATGCGGAGGAGCAAAATTGAAAAACAGTTGTTTTTTTCTGTTTAATTCATCAAAAATTGAAAGCAAGCTGCTCCAGTGAGAATTAAACCATCACCCTGTGTCATGGTGATTCTGTCTGTTGTTCGTGTGTTTCGTCCATTCTCTGGGTGTGTCTTGCAGTAAATGAGTGTTGGTCAGTTGATGACTTTTGTTTGTGTTTCATCACACCGTTGCACACAATACAAAACAGTTTACACATGTGCAGAACATTAGGGAAATGCCTTGCACAGTCTCGAGCAGAATTTTTTTGTTGGTTAATGTGAGATGTTCATGGAGCATGTTTGCATTTTCACAACCAAAAACAGGAAGTGAGTTTGGTGATGTTGTGCTGTTTGTGTTAATTGTTCTGACTGTAACATCACAACGTTCTGGAGATGCTGACATATCTGCTGTTTGCTTTTGTTGGACAATTCCACCACATATTAAAACTTTGTTTCTTCAGCCATCAAAGGATCAGCAATCCTCAAGTTTTTCTAAAACTTTCAGCAAGAAAATTGCACCACCTGTGGGCTCCGTCAGAAATGTGTTGATGTCACTTTGCTTAAACCTAATTTAATTCATTTTTTGCCACTTGAAGACAGTGCAACAAACTTTAAAGACAGTACTGAGTTACTATCAGCCTCTACAGTTGATATGGAGGACATGTTGGCAAACAGCTGCCTATTTACACATCCAGCAGACACTGAGTTACATTAATTTACTGCACCTGTCACAGAAACTACTCCCATTATCCTCCACTTTACAGAACTGGTTACTGGAAACTACCGTAACACAAAGTGAGTAATGAACTGAAAAAATATCACAAGGGATGTTCTTCATGAACCAAATTCAGTCAATAAGTCAGTGAAATGGTGCTGACTAATTCATATTTAATGATCCTTGCTCACCAGGGATGCAGCAGGTGAACTGTTGCTCAGTTTTAGTTCAGTTACTCGACTTCAAAATGGGTCGTCAAAGCAGCATTTGTCAAACTGTCACAGCGCTCGCGTACGTTCTGTTCAGTGGTTGTCCCTCGGTGTCTTTAATCTGATGAGCCTTTAACCCTGCCTGTCATTTTTGCGTGTGTCTGGGCCTTATATCAGTAATTGAAACCCAGCCATTGTTAGATAAGACAGCAATACCACTCAACCTTCACTGAAGTGCCAGAACATTTAAGTAAAATCTACCTCAGAGCTGCTTTTGTCCCAATAATTGGTGAGAAATCTCAGTTCTAAAGACTCATTTTATCTCACATACGATACAATGCGCCTATTTTTTTCTCTCGTAATTCGGTGAATATGACTCGGTGAATAGATATCGACCTTCTCTTTAACCACTGCAGACACACTCACTATGACATTGTTGCTATCAAAACCAGAGGACTTAGAAATTGCATTTTCCAGCAACAGGCCAGAGAGCGGCAGACTTGAATGGATATTGAGTGGATATTCAGTCTTTTCTCTCGCTCTCACACTCTCTGTGTCTCATGGACATACATAACCGTGGACGCCATCATACATCCTCACTCACGCACATTCACCGTGTCTCACTTCACTCCACTCTTCAGCTCCCCAGCTCTCATGAAAAAACTCCAAGCGAGGGAGACGGATCGTAGCCGAGTAATGGCCACTTGAGGTGAATCATTAGCTGTAATAATATCTGCAGTTTAAGCCATCCATCTTGACTCAGCGCTGATATGCACGCATACATAGAGACACTACACCCGCTGATATACCATCAAGCCTGTCATCGTAACCTCACTTCTACCGCAGCCGTAGCACTCTCTGCCTCATCACACCGACTCTCAAGCAAAACATTTGAAATGTGTTGAATCTGAGGGCCTTGGAAAGGTGTCTTAAGTCAAATAAAGCTTATTTGTGTAGCTCAATTTCACATTTGGTGACTTTTTTACAGACCCATATCTTCTTTGCTCAGGATAGCCTGTCTAAAAACAAGCCACTAAAAGCCTCAGCGCACCAGCAAAATTGAAAAAGTGCTGAAATTTTTCCTCTCTGATGTGAGGATGTGAAGATAGAGGGTGTTTTGTGTTGTACAGATGGTAAAGTTCTCTGAGGCAAATTTGTGATTTGGACCATATAAATAAAACTAAGTGAACCGTTCAAAGATAAACTATACAAAGACCCAAATAGGCTCATAATATGTCCAGTATAAGACTCCAATGCCCTGAAATACTTCAAACACCCACAAATACCCATTCTTCTTTTATGCCCCATTCATTTATTTTCTGTAACCACTTATCCTGTTAGGATTCGCGGGGGGGCTGGAGCCTGTCCCAGCTGATGTTGCATGAGAGGGGGGTACACCTTGGACAGGTCACCAGACTCTCACAGGGCTGACACATAGAGACAGACAACTATTCATGCTCACATTCACATGTACGGACAATTGAGAGTCATTAATTAGGGGAGGAAGCCGGAGTACCCAGAGAAATCTGACGCTGACAAGGGGAGAACATGCAAACATCACACAGAGGGGCTCCCCCACCCCGGGATTTGAACCCCAAACCCTGGATTTGAACCAGGAATCCTCTTGGCGTGAGGAAACAACACTAAGTACTGTACCACCGTGCCGCCCCATTAATGCCCCAGAAATATAAAAGTACAAGCAACTCTGATATCACGTTAACTTGAATTAATGTGCCTCACTAAAACTTAAAGGTGTTAATTGTGTTGATCAGAATGACACTAAAGTGCCAAAAATCAAAATGATATTTGACGAGGACCTAAATCTGTTGCAAATAACTTAAACGTTATTTTTTCTATTTACCATGTTAATTGTCATAAAGGTGTGTTGCATATTTACTATAATTTTAACAATTTGGATATTTAAGCAAACCTTAAATGCTCGCTGTTATGAATAATTTTTCTTATTTCATCAGACAGATTAGGCAGATTACTCCATGGTCATTTTTCAAAAAAAATTTTGAGTTCTGGGACTTTAAGTTCGACTTTAAGTTTTTTTTGTGTTTTGTTAAGCTGCTGCTAAAGAGTTAACAAGGTGACTTTTGTTGTTTCAGTGAGCCAGTTGCACAAAACACCTGAAGTTTTCTCCCCAAGTATGACACTTAAGACTTTTTCCTAAGCTGAGGTACTTACTTAAGGGTGTTGCACAGAATCCCTTAGAAGGTTTCCGTAGTTCAGTAGGAATCTTAAAGTATTTACTACATTAAAGAGATTTTACAGTGGTAAAATATTACAGTTTTCATGATAACCATTTGTTTCCTTGCACTAAAGCTTGTGATACCTAAAGTCTGTTGTGCAAAGGTTTAATTTACTCTGAGGGATTCCTTAAGTAGAAGACCAAGAACTGCAGCTGATTTTATTCTAGGAAAGCCTTAACATGGACTTTAAGGAAAATCTTGACTTTTAGGTGTTTTGTGCAACTAGCCCCTCATTTTTTATTTAGTTTGGGTTTTTAAAAAAAAAAATAAAGTAGGTCCGAAAATACACATAAGCATGAATCCATCATATTATTAGTGAAGATAAATCAGCTTTTTCATAAAAAAAAAAATAAAATAAAAAATTGCAGTACACATCATTAATGACAGACTTAATGTCACGTATGAATTCTTGTGCAATCATGTGAGCTAGTTTACCCTAAATCACCATGTGGCTCCTGTCTGTAAGGGCGAGGCAGACTAGTTAGCTTACAGGTACGTACTATTGAAACATATTGGCCAATTAGTTTTATTACAATATTAAGTGTACAGGCATTCTTGTGAGCCGAAGTGAGTTGTTTTGTGACTTTTAAGGCAATTGACTCTGAAGCACCTTAAGCCGCTGGCAAAAGTAATACAACATTATTATTCCACATATGTAGCAGGGGGTCCGTGCTTCGTCTCTCTTTCAGCTAATAAGTCCTTGGCCTGAAAAAACGTTGAAGACCCCTGTTATAGACTTTTAGATTAAGGTAAAGTTCTTGTATGGCCACTTGTGTGTGTGCATCATTTAACACTATTAGAAAGACATGTTTATATTTCTTAAGTAAAGTTCTCCAAATGTTTGGCTTTGGATTGAAACTCAGATCTTGCATCAGCACTGCTATCGAAGAATTTTCAGTGATACCAAACCTTGATCTTGCCTACGGTGATATTTGTACAAATATTGGTCAAAATCAAGAAATAAATCTTAAAAACCGTGACAGTTCTCACATTATGTCCCCAAGGCTTAGATATGAGATGTTAAGATGACCTGAGTACTTAAACTACCATTAGAAACTTTTTAGAATATAATCACCATCCAAGCCATCCAGTTTTCAATATGTCAGGCTTTGTACACACATTCATACATTATTTGTTAGAATATTTTCTCTGGAGGGATTGACATTGAAGTCCTGTAACACACTTTACTTGTTGAGATAAGTACTATTGAATTTCTTCTTGGCTGCAAGTTAAAAGAGAATTTGGAAGTGGTTGTATGAAATGGCTCAATAATACAGCAACCTATCTTTTCGATCTGTTTTTGTGTTCCTCTGTCTCTCGTTCCCTCCCTCTCTACGAATCTATTCATCCACCTCTCTGTCTCTCACTCTATAAATAAACATACATTAACCTTTGACACGCCTTCTTCTTGGAAACAGTGTGTGGTTTAGCTGTGGTGTCCTTATGTCCTAAAATGTGCAGAAGTACAGTGTCTGCTTACAGAAATTCTGATTCTCCTCCTCGTCCATTCTTTCTCTTCTCCCTGTCTTGTTATTTCACTCCACATTGCATACATTTTCTGTATCTCCCTTTCCCTTCTCTTGACTTCTCTCTGCTCATCACATTGGCACTTGGACGTTGACTTTTGACTTGAGCGTTCAGACATTAGACTAACTTGCAAAACAATTACTATGTCTCTCTCTGCAGCACAAATTTCACAATCTCTCTCCCTTTGTCTAACTTTCCCTTCCTTACACATGTATTTTCCTCCTATGTCTTTGCCGTATTCTGTTTTAGTGTATGTAGACAAAACTCTGAATATAGCATTGTTATGGACAAAGCATTGTCTAGTTTCATAACCCAAACAAATCAGAATTATTGAAAGACATATCTGGCTTTTATGCATCTTAACAAGTGAACAGCTTGAAACATAGACTCTGCGAAACAAAACTGGCCATAAGGGTGAACCACAGTGACATTCCAGATTGACCAACCTGTTCTCAGTCCCAGGTCGTCAAATACCGACTCTTTGTCACACCCCTCTGCATCTGATAGCGACGCACAGGACACCCTTCGGTGTCTTTCTATGACCTACAGCTGAAACACATTGTTACATGTTGTTAATGTTATGAGACGGTCAGCGTTAGGTTTAATATAGACTGCGTAAATAATGGATGTAGCTGCTGTGATGTCACAAACTGGTTTGTTGGCTGCTGTTTTAAAGCCTCGAGTTCACCATTTAGGCCGTCGCCATCTTGTTATTTTGGAGCCAGAACTGACCATACTTGGACGAGAGGTTTGAACTGCAGAGGAAGGTGGTGGATCGGACTCATCGACACTAGCGACACCTCACAAACACCCAGCCCTGAAAGAGTCCGCCTCAAGTGGCCATTCAATGCACTGCAGTTTTTGACACTTCCACATTGGCTTCATTTTTCGGCCTTCGAGGTTGCCCAGTGGGTTTAAGCAACAAAACTACTTGGAAAGGTCTAGAAAAGAGATTATAAGTTGGGTTAAAATTGTTACTATTGTACTATTGTTAGGTAGCATAACATGACCTAAATAAGTCACGAGTGACGTCAGTACACGGCGACCGCACATACATTACACAATGCTATGCTAAAACAATGACATAGGTACGTAGGTTATCATACAACACTCACCTCTGGTTTCAAACAGGCCAAGAACTGTGGTCTCCTCATGTTGTTTGACCCATCCGCTTACCCTTCTTCCTGTCCTATGAAGACTTTCTCGCTCTCTATATTACATCAGTTGCTCTAAGGTGTGAAGTATTGCCACAGATTAGTTTACATTGGGGTTTGTTGAAAGCCTGGTGGTCCCATAGAGACACCAAGGATGCCTTTGCCACCAATATCACACACCAAGGGACGTGACAAAGCCTTGGTATTTGACGACGTGGGAATGAGAACAGGCTGGGATGAAGTCTACTGCGGTTGAAAGTGTTGCTCACATTGCTGTATTTTGACAAGAATATAAATATGAGAACAGGTGGTTCGGCTGATGTTAAGAATGCATCAATTGTTTTTTGTTTTTTTTTTCATTAAACTGAATGTCCCTCGTCTTCAAGGACGCCACTGTCTCCAACACTCCTGATGATTTCTTCTTGCATGCACTGCAAAACTGTGCAGAATATCAAAATATAAGCACAGTGTTATGTTCACAACCGCACAGAATTGTGTGTAGTTATTTAGCACCTGCCCGGTTATGTAAGATTTAATCAAGGTAACCAGTGAAATAGATGTGCATAATCAGGCTTTGACGATGTGCATCACTCCAATTAGCGACTGTGTATGGAACACATGCCTCACCTGAAGGGGAAGCCGTCATCCATACCAGCTGTTGTGGAGGACAGATGCTGGTAAAATCTGATATTAATCTTTATCCTGCCCTCCTGGCATCACAGCCATAATTAGAATAAAACAGTGCAATTAGACGTGACTGCTGGTTGAGGAATGTAAGGTGAGGTTGAAACAGTCGATCAAAACATGAACACAAGTTTACTGGGGGGATTTTGGGGAGGTTTGTGTGTTTGTCCTTTCACCAATTAAAGAGACAAAAATAGCAGATAACTTGTGTGCCGTCTGAGTGCACTGTTGACGCGCTCTGAGCTGGCAGCTGCCATAAAATGTGGTTAATCTTTGTACCAAAATATCAGTGCACTGCTGGATTGACAGTGACACTTTCTTCACTTTGCTTCTCCTCCAACCGCAGTGCTCAGCAAGTCACTAAAATATCCAACAGGTGCAGGCAAAAAAAAAAAAAAACTCACTCCAGAAAATACAGCTTTCTGACTTTGTCCCTCTTTTCCTGCTTGTTTCTCTTTCCATCCATGTGTTACTGTGCCATTAGTGCTCAGTGAGACAGAAAATGTCACAGCAAAAGTCATTATTGCATCCTCACAAAATAGGTGGAGCTGGAAGCTTGGTGATGTACAGTAGCACCTACTTGCAGCATTGTACGGCAGCGCAGGAATGAGGAAGTGAGCATTTTGCACTTTGTTTCCCACGTCTTAAAGTCAGTGGGTTTTCTGAATGTTTTTTTGGTAAGATGCATGACAGTCTGTGGTTAACACAAGCTTAAGAGACTTTCATGTTTTGTTCTATGACAAAAATTACGTCAGTAGATACCGCACTCACACTATTTTCCGCACTTATTCAAAATCCATTGCAAAAATCCCACTGGATTGAGGAGCCTGGGGCGATGTTAACTTCCAGGCCTAAAAAAATAGCCTAATTCTGGCACCACTGTATTTGGCAATGTTTTTCGACTGGCAGGTGAACCACGAACATGCTAGCTAGCTGGTAATATGCTAGCCGCAACAGTCTACTAAGCCCAGAGCTTAAAGCCTGCAACTCTGTACCAGTCAGTTAGAACTGACGAAGCTTCTTGGATGAGAGGCGAAATGTCTTCAAGAAACGCAAGCAAGTCCAGTTGCCTACGTCATAGCACTTAGCACTAAGCTAGTTAGCTTGTTTGCTAAATGGAAAATATAACACAGTTTGTTCAGCACTTTTTTTTGTACCATCAATGTGTGCATCTGGACTGACCACAGGTCATGCTGTATTTCATTTATTGAGCAGTTAACACTCCGCCAGCGCAGGGTCATATGTCAAGATAGCTTGCAGTTGGTCACTGGTGCAAGTTAGCATGTCAGAGTTCACTAAAGCTGAGCTCACTTTCTTCCTACTTCTGCCCCTGCTTTGCTCTTTTGTTCTTTTATTTATCTTGTTTCTTTTTACTTTTATACATATTTTTCTTTCTCAGGTTGTGTCCTACTTTCTCCTCTGTTTCTCCTTCCCTTTGTCACGCTCCCTTACCTCTCACCACCGCTATCTTATTGTCTCTTTCCTCTTTCCATCTGGCTCCTTTAAGCTCTGTTTTCACCTCTGTATCTCTCAGCATAATGTCATGCATAAACAGTGAACAAAATATTAAATATGCCCATATTTCAAATACATCAAATTGTTTTTGTATTTACTGAAAAAGTAGCCTAATGTTAATTATAGCAGGCTTCATCAGTTGTGTTGAGTCTTCCACGATATAATTGCACCTGCTGCTGTTTCCGGCAGTTTACTGTCATGACTTTTAAGTTACAGCCACATGAACATGTTTTTGTTCTAAAACATAACTACTGCTTCGTTTACACCTAGCGTCCACAATACCCTGGAGTTTTGGAACCTCTAAAATGAAGTCCGTTGAAAATGCTACTGACCCTGTTTTAGTTTGAAAACTAGGGAGTGGCATTTAAGTCTGGACGGACAGAAACAGAGACTCCTGACACTCATGTTTGCTCCCCGGTAGGGTCTTATCACGTCACTTTACAGGCTTACATATCTTTTGTGATGTCACAAAAGGTATGTCCTTCTTGTGTGTGTACTCCTTTCCCATTGCCGTGGCTTCTTCCGGCGATGGATAACACTCCTGGTTATGCTCTAATGTGTTGCTGTATTGACCTTGCAACTAACCCCAATATGTTTTCTGCTGCCTTGACCACCTTATACTCATGTGTTACTTCCAGTAACAGTTCCCCCTCTCTGTCCGTCCTAGCGAAGAAATCTCTGATCTTACTTTCACCATCTTTGTAGTAATTTCTGTAACTAAGCAACCAACCGCAGAGTAGACAATTTGCTTCCTGTTAACATCGGCACGGGCACGCCCACTTTATGTTAATGGTCATGTGATATATGTGTTAAGGCGTTTTAGTATGGACGGAGATTATTTCTGAAACTGTGCTTAAACACTTGTGTGCACAGAGATCATTTTCATTTTAAAATTAAAACGTATTAGTGGATGTAGCTAGTGTGTTTGAGTTTCTGGTGGCTAGCTGGCTTTGGCTACCTATTAATGGTACGAACAATCACGTCAATAAGAGCGTGCGTTGACAAGATATTATGATTAAGATACATAAAGCTACCTGAATTGATGGATGAGTGTGTGGATTGTACTTTGTTTAGTCTGTCTCGACCTGCCCGTTAGCTATTGCCAGCTAGCTAGCTCTCTGTGAAGATCGGTGAGGGGACTCTTCTGCTCTATCTGCTTTGACGCTGCCAATTCAACTGAATGATCCGACCGTCTTGCACACAAAGTAGTTAAAATTATGAATCATCCAAAAGCTTGAAAGATTTAGGATTTTTGATAGCCTTTTCACGCAGCTCTAGATACACCTCTCATTATAATCCACTACAACACCACAAACAAAGGCTTAAAAAGAATTTATTTTCTTCTCTCCCTCCCTTTGTTTTGTCCTTTCACCGTCTGCTAGACTTTCTACTGTTTCTTTAAATTCTTTGTCACGCCGTTTCTCAGATCCTCTGTTCGTCCTTTTTCATCTCCAGCTTTGTTCCTGTCTGCCTCTCCTCTATTGTGTCTCGTGACGTCTTTCATTACTTCCCTCCACGTGTCTCTGTGTGTCTCCCCAACCCTCCTTTGTTGCTCTCTCTGCCTCAGTATACATTTTTACACCTCCTTTTGCCTGTGGTGTCACTTTCCTACCATATCCAGCCCAGACCTGACTTTCTCCACTCTTGCTTTCTCGCTTATGGCCATATGTACGGCGACAGATCAGTGAGAGGAAGTGACAGAGAGCTGGGATGTGTGAAATATGCAGTGATCCACAGTTAACTGGAAACTGTTAACCTCGGTGTTGCACTGGAAAAATGCATTGCTCCACTGGGGGAAATGAACTGATCCTCTGATGTGTTTTTATGAAAGTGCATCCTGCGTGTCGTCATGTGAGTAATTCAAACAGTTTGCAGCTCCTATATGAAGGAGAGCCTCCAGCTTCAGCTAACAGATGTCACTGTAAACAGTTTGTATCAGAGCTACCTTCCACTGGGGGCACTCAGTACCTCAGTGGGTAGAGCAGGCGCCCCATGAACAAAGGCACTCTCCTTGCCAAAGCGGCGACAGGTTCGACTCCAGCTTGCAGCTCTTTGCTGCACGTTTTCCCATCTCTCTGTCCCTGTCACGCTTGGTTTGCCCTTTCTAATGAAGGCATAAAAAGCCAAAAAATAATCTTAAAAAAAAAACAAAAACAAAAAAACCTCTTCTCCATGGAAGAAAAAAGCCTCATAAAAACATTTGACGTCACTTCCTGTTCATGATCTGGAGTTACAGTAAAAGAGGTTGTTTTTGAATCTTTAATCTTTAAATGTACTACAAATCTAATTTCAGTCACTGTCTATAGTTCCAGGGTGGAAGCAGACGTCCCATAACTGAAGTACATAAAATAAAATCTATGTGCATGGTTTAATACTCTTAAAGGAGAAAGTATGTTTTAGGTGAACTGGTCTTTTAGTGAAAGACTATACATGATCTGACTTTCATTTATTATTTGACATGCTGCACATAGGCAACACTGAAATAAAATCTTGGCTCCAGACCAACTTCCTCAAACTTAACTGTGACAAATCAGAAGTCATCATCATTGGTCCCAAATCTCTTATCAAATCCACCCATAGCTCCTCCCTCTCCATCGACAGCCCTACTGTGCTCTCCTCCACCCATGTCCGTAACCTTGGTGTCATCTTTGATCAAACCATCTCCTCTGACCAACATATCAAACACACCACCTTAACAGCCTTCTTCCATCTCAGGAACATTGCCTGCCTCCGTCCATCCCTCCCCTTTTCAGCTGCAGAGACTCTCATCCACGCATTTGTCACTTCAAGACTGGAC
>JAPZEB010000008.1:24949244-24963219 GCA_029783705.1 Chaetodon striatus | reverse complement strand
TAGCACCCACTAGTGGCAGGCGGCTGCATGACAGTTAAGCAGCCTTGTACATGAATAAAACACTAATTGGTTTAACCAACTAATATTTCTGGTGCCGACTAGCAAGGGGCGTTTAGATGTCTAATTGCGTGCATCCCTACTCAAAGGCACCTTTCTCCTTTGACAACAACGCTAATTTTACTAAACAGAACACGGAAGTAGTTGGTCTACTGCTGCCTTGATCAGTTACTGTGTAAGATAAAGCAGTGAAAATATTCTAAATATAGCGTACACTTAAACTGATATTGAAGTGCGTTTTGCAGCAGCCTCTGTCCACAGCAGTACATTGCTCAGCTTAAATGCTGGTAGATTTGGTTTATCAATGATGTTAGCCAAGAAATACACTTCATAAAATAAGCACAATAGAAACGTCACATAGGTCGGACCATCGTGTTTAATTGTGTATCTTTAAATGTTACTGTTACGGCTGAAAATGACAACAGAAATTAAGAAGAATTGAATTATATTCCCTGAAGTGATCATGGTTAGTGTGACTTCACGGTGATACACTTTATTGGAGTGGAACCAAAACACAGACAAACCTGCATGGCTTTATACCTGAATATGTTTGGTCTCTTACCCTTGTATTTTCAGTAAACTGCTGCAGCAGTAAGTGGCCATTTTCGACCCCAGCATCATCCCCTTAAAGCTCAATATTTGTCATTGTAATAAACCGAAGATTCTGTGGTGCAGGCGCTCTTAAAAGTCATCCAGTGTCCATTTCTCGGCCAGCAGCAGGTCGCTCTCAGACCTTGTTGATCCCAATCCCCACTCTGCATCAGCACCACAGCTCTGTCTCCCAGGGGATCTAAACGGGTCATCAGGGGTTTACATCTCATCACAGAATCAACCCCCTCTGGCCTCTAACTACTCCCCACTGCCACTGTCCACCATTATCATTGCAGAGCCGGCCCAGTAATAACGCTCACTGCAGCAGTTTCTCATTTCCAGCCACGTCTCCTCTCCATTCGCCATGCCTTTTGGCTCTGCCGGATCGGTGCGCATAAGGGCAGACACGCCTCATTGCATGAGCTTTTCAAACAAAGCTTGTTTCCATGGTGACCACCTTTCCCCCTCTTGTGCTACTTTTTATGGCAGCAGAGCACATAATGCATCTGCAGTCATATACCCCATCTCAAACAGTCCCAGTCCGAACGTTATCATTTGATTGTTTGTTTCACAGCCTGCAAATCAAATTTTTTTTTCCCACTCTCTTGGAATAATGTACACGCTCATTACATGAGCAATGTCGTGTCTTTAAAAAACACACTGGGATCCGCTGAGGATGTGGCACAGGAGCAGTGTTTCCTGACAGAGATGAGAGCTGACTGCTGAGATGTACATCTGCTGCTGCTCGACCTCTCCCTGGGATTCAGCTTCACTCCACTGTCGTTTTTTCTCAGCATCTGCGGGAGTTTTCTCTCTTTCTTTTCCCCCCGCTCACATTTTTCTTGAAATGATGTGTTCCCTAGGGGGCGTTTTAGCCCTGTTGGCTGTCTGGAGATGGGTTAGTTAAGGTGCTAGAACATCAAGATCTTTTTCCTCTCACATGTCTCTCTGTACAGTACTGTATCGCTGGAATCACTTCATCAGTCTTGTTTTTATATTATTGGTTTCTGGAAATGTGCTTCATCTTCACCGAATCTATACATATATTTGACGGATGCAGATTTGTCTGCCTCACAGTCATTTCCATCTCCAGTCACCTGTTACTTTATCGACGTTGTTGTTATGGTTAAGCCCTGTGCTGTCATAGGATTATCCAATTCACTCACAGTAACACATATATAGCAACACATTATTATTTCGAAGCTGCGTCGTCCCTGGTTGAAATCCAGCTGGGGACTTTTGTTGCATGTCATTCCCTTCTATCTCCTCATGCCCTGCCTCTTAACTACTGTGCTGTCTAATAATGGCAAAATGCCCCAAAAAGAGCTTCAGGGTTTCAGCAGCAGAGACAAAAATAGCTCACTCTGTCAACCCCAGTAATAGTCTACAAAGCCTCAGTTCTAATGACAGCCAGCACATTAGAAGATTGTCTGCAACAGAAGCATTCTTCGATACCTATCCGCATGCAGTAATTGGCAGCAGGGATTGGCTTTTACCGCAGCTCATCATATTGAGCGAGACATGGATGGATGGAGCGCCGCTGCCTCTGCAGCCGCTGCACACAAAGGGTTACACGGGAGTCAGCCGCAGTCTAAAAATAGACTGTTGCTCTCGCCTGCCTCTGCACAGGCCTCTATGGATCTCCGCCCTTAAGCTCTTGCACGTGAGGTAAAAATAACCCTCTTTGTGAAAGCGTACACACACACACACACTCTCGGTACGTTCCTCGCTCTCAGCCTCTCCCTTGTGACATAACACAATCTCTGGCTGTTAAAAAAGATGCAAAAAGGTTCTGATAAAATGTTGGTTACACATGATTTGCTGTTCTGTGTGGGGCATCGCTCAGACTGTGCACATTGCTCACAGCATGCTCGCAGTCACAGACTAGTGAACACCTTTTACACATTGTAGTAAAACAGCAAGGCGGCTAAAAAATCTCTCACACGAATACGTTAAGTATCTTCAGCAGCGGCTACAATACTGGAAGCAAGCAGCTGCACACAACAACATCTGTTATTTTGTGTCCACGTCTGAGTTCACAGACCTCCAGGTTGACATGATTCATAGCTTCGCAGTGGTCGGATAAAATTGGCCCCATGTGCTTTAATGTGATTATCATGTACTTTTGGTCTGAGGCAACACAGCATTTAATTAGGAAGGGGTCATTTCACTGTGACCGGCTCATCCTGAGCTGCTGTTATTACTGCCATTAAAAAAGGCTTCACTGCTACTGCTTATTGCAGGATGGTGGTAATTAGCAATATAGTGTCAGAAGTCACACCTGGGGGACAGGATGGTGTTCAGTGATATGGGTCTGCTTTGCTTTTTAGATGTTCTTTGGGAGGAAAATAACATGAAAGATCCATAGACCTCAGTCACCTCCTCTATACACCCAAATACATTTACATAAGAGGACCTCTCTGCACTCTCCTGCCTGTCCGTTGGTTTTGTTGTTGTTGTGTTAAGTTTCTCAGATCTTTCGAGGTAGGGTTGAGCTGAACACTCAGTATCTGGTAAAGATAATAATCTTTTTATGAACACGAGTATCATCCCAGTAGAATGTGTCAGAATCTGATGATGATGGAAAACCGGCCAGCCACACACACACACACACACACACACACACACAGACACAGTTCACTGCTGCAGCTCTGGCCACACAGACACAATCTCGCCATCGTCACTGGCAGACACTTGGTCTGCAGGGATTAACAGCTCCACTCTCACTGCCTCTACACCACTCAGGTTTTCTTCCATTGACTCACTCCTATCTTGGTGTATAACTTATTCTACACTATTCTACACCACTGATACTCTTTTTCAACTTTTAAACTTTAAAAAAATTAAATTCAAACAGCGTGATGTATGAGTGTGTGATCACAGGGCTTTTTATTCTTGACTGTTTTTATATAATCCTGAAAACAAACTCTGAGGGGCCGTTACAGAAGCACATGGCTAATTATTATGCATAATGAAACCCTCCTCTGCCTCTGATTGGCTGCGATGATGTCATCTTGCATAATGACCTCATGGGAGCATGTGTAGTGGAGAAACAGCAGTGCATGTGTGATAAAAAAGTATTGATCCCAATCTCAAATCTGAGTCTGTTCTGTAGTTTTCCAATAAACAATAACTATAGCAGCTTTAATAAAAAACTGGTTCGTTTAAAAAAAAGTTATCTTACTCTTGTGATTAAAAAAACATCGATCTGAAGCTCAACTCTGAGGCTGTTGTGTCATTTTTCTAATAAACAATAAGTATAGTAACTTTATTAAAGAAAAATAAAAGGTTCTGTAAAATAAAGTTCTTTTACATTTATGATCAGAAATAACCTGAAGCTTAATTCAGAGGCTGCTCGGAAAAAAATTAAATCTTAGATTAAAGGTTATCTGGACATCTCAAGTTTAAACTGCTGTAAATTATAGCAGTTTGTATTTGTTTGTGACTTATGATTGTCTTGTGTCTTTGGAAAAGGTGTTTAGGATGAGTGGCACAGTTAATCAGGAGTCGGTGGTTAAAAACTGGGACATCCACAAGCCATTCACTGACAACTACATACTAAGAAGTTACCAGCACATCCTTTGCATCAGTGTGAATTCTGATTATAATACTGTAACAGTAGCTGGCAGTTTCTGCATAGCACAGCTTTAAGGTAGGAGAAAGGTTATGGTCTGATTTGAGACCTGAGACTTTAAATTTAAAAGCCACAGTCTTTTCGTAACCTTACAACACAAGACGCAGAACGCAAATCCCAGGTTCCACTTTCTAAGTCGTGTGCTTTGTGAGCCCGAGCATTCGTACCTGCTGCAGCGAGGGATGAAAAACGTTTTCACTGAATTCAATCCAAGCTGCAGTATTTCTTCTAAAATGTACTTCACAAAGCAAATTACTTTTCTGAACATGTACTTTGTATTTTGACTGTGATAGTTATTTGTTACACTGTGTAATAGTCATATATACGTAACATTTAGGTGGGATCCATGAACAAATCACAGCACATGACTGTGCCTGATGTGCTTTCAACCTGCTGTGAGAAGGCACAAATCTCTGTTCCACACCTCTGCTCTGCTGCTGCTCTTATAAAGTCAAGCCCGTTGTGACTCATCAAAATACCAAAATACAGAAAAATGGATTCAGGCTAAAAAACAAAACAAAAAAAAACATTGTTTTCACCTGGAGAAAAAAAAAAAAAGCCACTTGGCCAGTACAAAATCCCACAGACAGACACGCTGACAGGAAAATAGCCTTCTTCATCTGTATGCATGGACACGAATATCACTGCTTATTTCTGCAGATTTGGCTTTCAGCTGTGCATGTCTTTGGTGGATTTATTTGAACGCTAACTGATTCCCGGCCCACCCTGCTAAACAGATAGAAAATTTGGTGAAATCGGTCCATCCATCCAATCTCCCATCTACCCTTGCCGCCTTTCTCGGCCAGGGAAATAAAGGCCAAGCAGGCTGTTATCAGCGAGGGGCTGGGGGGAGGCAGGCAGGTGAAATGGACTGGGAATAAGGCCTGGAGATGTTCCTCGGTGCCCCCAGCTCAGCACACAGGTTGTTATTAAAAGCCTTGTAATAGGCTAGATTAGCCTCCAGATATGGCCTAATCCTTAAAAGACTCCACAATCAAATCAATGGCAGGAGAAGAAGAAGATGGTGGGA
Organism: Chaetodon striatus; assembly: GCA_029783705.1. Classification (NCBI taxonomy): domain Eukaryota; kingdom Metazoa; phylum Chordata; class Actinopteri; order Chaetodontiformes; family Chaetodontidae; genus Chaetodon; species Chaetodon striatus. The sequence goes on along the minus strand of JAPZEB010000008.1, from coordinate 24,957,907 downwards.
GAGCCTGGCCTGCCTGGGTAGAAAGCACTTTTAGGGGTGCTTGGGGGTTGGATGTGGTCTTATAACTGCTGCTCTATTGACTTGCTTATGCTTTATATTGCATTGTCTCCATTTACACTGTTTCACTGGTACACTAATAGGTTTTATGAACATTTTGGAATTACTGTACTGTTTTTAAATTAGGTTTCCATCAAGTTTCATTGCTGTAGAAAGTGGATAACTTTCTCTGAGATCATGTTTGCTATTACCTTAAGACCCAGTGCTACTTTCATACTGTTTGCAGGTAAGACCTTGTCACAGCAGCATTTAAAAATACTTACATTAATATTGTCCCCTCTTTTAGATCTTCATGAAGTTATGTGAACCTTTACCAGTTGAGTTATGAGAGTTATTCAGCTGTCATTCCCACAACCAAGTGTACATTTCTGGAAACCATGGATATGTTTCATTAGCAGATGCGTTGAAAGTTTATGTTGCTTTACATCTCAGCAAGCTGTAGATAACACGTTGTTAGGTTTAGGCACAAAGACCACTTCATTATGGTTTGGAAAATATGGAGTTTTGGCTTAAAATACCTGATTTAAATACCCACAGTAAATGCAGCAATTTGTTTGTGGTGCCATCCCTGGTGGAAAACCATTCGACTCTCCTCTGAGGAGGTCTCAGGAGAAAAAGACAGAAGAGCAGAGAGACTCTTCTTTCTGTTGGCTCGGTGACTCTGTCATGGTCCTGGGTTTTTATTTGTAGTTTTTGTTGGAAGTCGGTTAGTTTGAGGACTTTGTTGTCTAAGTTTTGAGTTTCCTGTTTGTTGTGTGTGTTTGTTCCATGTTGTTCGTTAGTGTATAGTCTGTTTCCTGTTTTATTTTGTAGGCTCAGCCGTCGTGTGTCATGTCAGGTTATACTTCCCGCCTTCCCGTGATGGTCTGCCCCATCCTGATCTGTGTCACCTGTTCTAGTTATTGCCCTGCTCTCCTTGTGTCTTAGTGCTCCCGTGTCTTCTGTCAGTCCGTCTGCGTCGGTCTCTTCTTCCGTTGTTGGATTTCCTCCAATGTTCCTCGATTTGTTCCTAGTTTGGTTTTTGTGTTGTTTGATGGCACTTTGTTTCACTCCAACCGCTCCTCAGTTTTGTTGGCTTGCTCGTTTTGGCCTTTGTTTGTAATCAGCTTCATGTCATTAAAACTCGCCTTTTGTTTTTCAAACCTGCCTGCTGGGTGTTCTGCGCTTGACTCCTCTTTTGAACCTTAAATCATGACAGTGACATGGCAGGGTCACATGCCACAGTGACCAATGGTGTTAAAAGACAGGGGGACTTTGGGACACTGAGTTCATTTGGCTGTCACTTGTCTGAACATCAAAGGAGACCACAGCAGCCATTTAGAAGAGGGCTGAACTTACAGGACATGCCGTACATGTCTCAGTGTTGTGTTGCAGAAAGGAAGAAATCATCTGTGGAGTCCAGTGGTCTCAACAGATGGGTCACTGTTTGGTGGCTAAAAAGCCGCTGGAAAAGCTGCAGTGACTCGCTTCAAAACAAACGTTTTTGTTGTTTGTTGGCTTTTAACAGTGGTCTGCAGCCTGCCAGGCTTCATACTTGTGTCTCGGTCCACCATCTCCTCCACCTCCCAATGAGAAAGTCAGCTCATACACTACATCACTTTAGAAACGTTGATGTGATTCGTATGAAATGTAAATGTAACATATTTTTGGTTTGCAGACATTTTCTTCTGGTGATTGGGCTCATTCCCAAAGTCATAAAACTGTTATTCATAACACTGTAACCTTTTTAATTAAATTTTATTTGTAGCACAGGAGTCTCTAAAAGTTTTGTGAGTTAGCGCCCGATGCATACAGACACTCAAATGGCAAATGAAATCCCACCAAATAAAGGATTTTGTAAATGAATCCCATGAAGTCAGGGTTAGCGAATTACATTTACAGGACATATAAAATACTCTACTCGCTGCTGTGATGCTAATTGCTTGGTTTAATTCTTACAGAAAACATTCCTCTCCGTATTGCTCCTCATTTGAAGTGTTAATTTGAATGTGGCCGTCTGGCTCTCAGTAATTACCTGTCCAAAGGAAACCAGTCGCAGGCCTCGCCAGGCACTGTCTTCCCATTTAGGATCCATTTGCATTGTTGCAACACGGTATTTTTAGACTTAATGTGTAATGTGCGCTTTTGAAGAAGACTGAATGAAAAGCAGCTCCCATTTGAGGATGGGACTTCAGTCGGTGACATAAGCCCAGTGCCACTAATCTTCAAAGGCGGGTGTATTTGAGTGTGTCGCAGCAAGAACAGGAGCTTTCCTGTTGTCTTTGGTTTGAAGTCTTAATTGTTATTTAATTTGTGTTCTGCTTTGTTGTAAAGGCTGTGTGATGATAATTGCATTGCCTTTTCTCCTCCACCTCGCTTTGATGTATGTGCGTCTCTGGACTCATCACGAGATCTTTTTCCTTGTAGTGTAATTTCATTAATAACTCACTTGCACAACAGGTGAGGCAGCAGATCACCTGTAATGATGCTCATGTGCTTATTACAGTGAAATTCAAAGAAACATAATGACCAAACAGACATGTTAGATATACAGGAGTGTTACAAACAGATTTTCTGTCTCAAATCAATTATTATTTGCCAGATCAATGCACTTCCTTATTTATCTCCGTCCATGTTTTAATACATTGTTTGACTGCTCAGTGATGACAGCTATTGAGAGTCAACGCAACAAAGCACTTGCCAGTTCAGTGCTCTGCCCATCTTCCTCTCAGTGCATCAGAGAACGACTCCTCCGGGAGCCGTCATGGTCTCTGAACTGAAAACCAGAGATGAACCTAGCGATCGATACATGGATCCACTCTGTTTTGCCTATCAAACAGAGGGAAAATTGCAAAGCACACATGGCTGCAGCTCTTGAACATGTTCACCAAGAAATCATTTGCATGGGTCCGTGCGGTGCCTGTCAGAGCAGTGAAAACAGGAGGCGACACTCTAAGTGAGACTCTTCCTTTATAGGAACCTCTTATTGCAAGTTGGCCTCCTGTGAAGATGGATGTTCAGGTAATTTGCAGTTAGCCACCCACCTCAAAGTCACATTGTGTCATTTGTCCAAGTAGGGAATGATAGGAGCGCTGAGGGCACGAGAAAGATGGACTGCAGGTTTTTGTTCCTTTCGCTCTGTGTGAAGAAAACTCTGATGGTGTCTGTCTCTCAGTTAAACACTTCAAGTAAAGCCTATCACTCATCATGACACCAGTGAGAGGCCCGAGATATTTCTTCTCTCCTGTGAAGTGCTGCTGCATAGTGCCCGTGCTTCACCATGCAGGAGCCAAATATGTATCTCCAAGTCTGTTGTTTTTTGAGTTTTCAGATTAGATTACACACTACTTAATAAGAAAATCCTCTTCCCGCCAGTGCTCTTAAAACCCTCTCAACATGCACTACCTTATCTCAAGAATGGATTGTTGCAATAATTGGTAGAATAATTTGTCAGAAAATCCTAACTCTAATATATAATACAAAGTTTATATGGCTATTATTTCAGCAAACATTGTTGTATTAACACATCCAATCAACCATAATCATCATCAACATTAATTTAGAGACATGTTTCTGGCCACTTTGCCTCGGGAGACCCTACAACACAGCTCCCAGGTTCACAGGGACACGCAAACCCCTCCACCACGTGGAGGTGGCGATTCTTGGAGGAGGAGGAGGCCTCGGAGCAGACCCAGAACACGCTGGAGGGATTACATATCTCATCTGGCCTAGGAACGCCTTGAGGTCCCCCAGGAGGAGCTGGAGAGTGTTGCTTGGGAGAGGGATGTCTGGGGGACTTTGCTCTACCTACTGCCCCCGCGACCCAGCCCCGGATAAGCAGATGAAAATGGATGGATGGATGTTTCTGGCCACCTGATAGATGCAAGTCCAATATCCCCTCTCCCTTCAGCTCTGTTTTAAGGCCCAGACACACCAAACCAACACCAAAGAACTACTGGCAGCAAAGGCCAACTGTTGCGTTGCGTTGCCAGCAGGCGGCAGTAGTCTGTATTCATCATTTAAAATGGGAAACTTGAAGACCAGTAGGGTGGATTCAAGAAGCTAGTTAGCCAGTTAGCACATTAACAATACAACCTTGATGTTAAAAGAACAAAGCATACTGTGCGCCAGCGAAAAATAACGCAAACCAGTACAAAACCTTTCTGCTAAAGAGTTCAGTCGCTAAAAAATAATCGTATCAAATGTCACAACTTTGCTCTGATTTTACGACTTTAGTCATTTGTTTACTTTCCTCACTTCCGTTTCTCTTATCATGCACTGTGCTGAACTGCAAATCAGAGTGATTTCTTTCATGGCCGTCTTCGATCCAACATGCTGAACTGCCAACAAGGGCCTACCAGAGCCTGAGGTGTGGGACACTCACAAAAACTAGAGTGACAGATGCTCACCGAGGGCCTGACATTGACCAACAGCTGGCCGTCAGTTTGGTGTGTCAGGGCTCTGAGGGCCCTGACTAACACTTGGTGCAAAGTGCCACATAGCCTCACTGTCATTGCTAGTTTCAGACGGACACACTTTTAATTTTCACCCCCACAGCTTATTGTGTGTAAGTAGCAAATGTGCTTGCACCCATCTGTGAACACGTGTGTGTGTAGGTCTTAAAACGAGGTGTGGTCAGGCACATTGTTGACCAACAAAAACCTGGCCTAAAGTCAGAATGGCTCAGTATTCCTCTGCTATTTAAAGGGCGCATTATTCAGATAGTAAGATGCACCCACATAGGAGGGTTCACAATGAGCATAAACTCTGCTTGTTCCACACACAGGGACTTGCAGATGGGTTCAGGGTGGGTGATATAATAAATCATTTATACATTTTTGAATGCAAGGCCTGAATGCAGTACTGGTTCAGTATTTTTTTAGGCTGGCTTTGAGGTCATTTTTTGTGCACATGTGCGATCTCAGCTTAGTTTGGTACAACAAGACTTCGATCCTGGATGTGACACTTGAGTTACCTCAGGCAGTGAAGACCCCGGCTCCTGTAAATAAATAACATACTCACAATATTAGCGAGGGGGGTGCTTGGACCTGAGGGTGTTTGATCAGGATAGATAAATAATTTAACACTTGCCAAACCACACAAAGCAGCTCACATTGGGGAGATATTCTGCACAGTAGATGAAGATAAGCACAGAAATATGTAAATGTAAATATTTAAATATTTTTGGTATCTTTCCTGTGTGTGGTTTGAGGTAAGCACCACACTTAGAGATATCATGGACTTTTTTATTTGTTCTGTCTTTAAATTAAGAAGGATTGTAGTAGGTATTAGTGAACTATATTTCCAGTCATGTTTGTGGTCAGCATTTGTTGCAGTTAAGGTAATTAAAGTGTCATAATTAAGCAGGAAAATCAGTTCATTACAATGTAGTCCCTGTGACTAATGTTAGCATGTTCTCAGCTTACTAGTGTACCAGCTGTTAACTTCAGTAGTTCCAGATTAACAATGGCACTTTGTGTAATCAATGACAATTATTTACATTGGTTGTCTACTAGAAGAACTGAACCTGAATTAATTTTTTGTGCGTTCAATATTATTGCCCATCCATCCATCCATTTTCATCCACCTATCTGGGGCTGGGTCACGGGTCAGCATGCCAAGCAAAGTACCCCAGACATCCCTCTCCCCAGCAACGCTGTCAAACATCTCCTGGGCGTCTCCGGGCGGTGTCCAGGAGGCGTCCAAATCATATGCCAGAACCACCTCAACTGACCCCTTTTCGACACGGCCCCTTTCAGTGTATTTATGTATTTACAATATTATTGTGAATTGAATATATTTAAGTCAAAATGATTTGAAGTTGCTGCCCTTTGCTCTGGGAATTTTGTGCCGGGCATCCATTACTAGCCTATGAACAATGGAAATAATCATTAGTTTAAGTACTATACCAAATACTTTATTTTTGAACACTTACCAAAGCTAAATGCTGGCTATAAATTTCAGGTATCAGCAACTGGAATTCCATAAATCTGATTCAAGTCATTTGAACCTTTATTAACTTGGTTTAAAAGTTTCAAATCACAGTTATGTAACTATTATGTCATTCTCAGTGTCCTCAAAATGTTCTTGTGGAAACTTGTATTTACAAGTGGCTCTCCCTTCTCCTGTTGCAGGATGGCCATCCAGGTTGACAAGTTTGACTTTGAGAGTCTGCCACAGCCGGACCAGGAGACAGCTCGCTTCACTAACCCCAAACAGCTGGAGGAGGAGCGACAGCATGCCCAGGGCTGCCAGATCAACAGCAAGCTGGGCATCTGTTGGAGCATCATATCCTTCCTGTGGCTACATGTATACTGGAGTTATGTAACAGAAACCAGCCTGAGCTGAGTGTTTCTAAACAGACAGTAGGCAGAGATGGTAAAGATTTGCATTCATGATTAGGTGTCCTTAGTCTCCACTTAACCAATTATCAGTTCATAATCCCAGATAAGTTTTCCAGCAGTTTTCAGTCTGCACTGTGTTTGTTGAATGTTGTTGTTTGTTGACAGTCAGATCAGTGATACAGGGCATCTGGATCCTACATCTGGAGGCCCTCTGGCTAGCAGGGAACTTGTACGCCTGCACTGACAGATGGGGAAAGCGTATGGCAAAGCTCTTGCCACTCCGACACTGTGAAGTGATGTCTTAGTGTGTGTATGCGTGGGTGTGTAATTGTGCCACATACTCACATCAATACGATACATGTTCCCATAGGTCCTGGTCTGTGGGCAAGCTTTGTGGTTCGTCAAAGGTAATCTTTGACAGCACGTTGTTCTCTGGGGACTGCTCTCTCTTAGGGAGACAGTTCTTTGTATCTATTCCTTTGTACACTGTCGACCTCTGGCTTGTCATGTGTTCATGGTCACCACAGACTGTAGCGCTGATGCAAGCTGGGTTGGTATTTGTTTCCAGTGGGGTTGTTAGCTCAGACCTTTGTCTTTAAACCATCAAAAACCAACAGAAAATATTTAGTTTTATAACCTGTTAGAACCTTTGGGCTACATGGTGGGTATCCTCGCCAACAGATCCACTGAGACATCCACGTTTGTTTTCTTTTGTTCCCAATGCTGAGGATGAATCTGAAGTAATGTGGGGTGAAACCTTGGAAGCCATGACCATTTCAGTGCCAAATGAAAAGTCTTTTACAGAGTTTTTTGGCCAAGTCGTCTCAGAAACAAAGAAATTTCTTGGTTTAAATTGTTCTTGCTTGCGTTTGTATCGAGACATCATTTATATTTGACGAAAGGAGATGCTGTTGTACAGTAAATCAATGTCAGAAAGGAGAGGTGAAAAAGGTGATTCAAATAGTAAAATTCTTTTTAGATTTTTTGTAAAATTGGGTATTCCCTCAATTGTTAGCCATTTTTGATCAAAAAAACAAACTCATGGTTCACATTCTCAAAGTCCTCAACTGCAGATGAAGTTTTCTTAAGACAGGAACTTTACTTTGACCAACTGTGAGGCCAGAGGTAAATTTCTAGTTATGTGGACAACAGTGTGCTATTCGATGACATCCAGTGCTTGCTTACAATCTGATTTGAGGCTGTGTGACATGTGTAGCAGACTAAAGGGTTTGTTTGATTGGTTCGAGAATGACACTGAAGACTTCACTCTGATCCTCTTGAAGTACGACCTCAGAGTAGGGACTTTTTAGGTTGCAGAATGAAGGCCAACAAACCAAAACTTCAACCACTTGAAATGCGGATAAAGATCATGAGTTTCATAAAAGGTTCCTGAGTTCACGGAAAAGTTTCCTGCTTTTGAAAAGAGCCACAAGCCATCCTGCACACAGTGTCTTGTATCAGCCCATAACTCGTCAGTCTGCAGTTTCCAGTGCACATATTTAGAGATTTAAGAACTGCCTGTCAGATTGTTGCTGAGCATGGTGTACAATTAATGATGAATTCAATCTCTGAGCTACTGAAGTTGCCATTATATTTTTCCTTTTTATGAAGGCGTAAACACCTCCGTCATTATGTGCATTGTTTTATCTACAAGTAATTTGGCAGTGTGTAGGCAGCGATGGAGAAAGAAAATGACATACAAATATATTCCCAGCAGCAAGTCTGATAGCACTCCTTTTACTTAAGAAAAAAAAATCTGCCTGAAACAGCCTGTTTGATCATTTTATCCAATTTAGAACATGCATTATCAGTGCAATTTCTGGATTTAAACACGTTTCTTTTGAAGCTGAACAGCATATGGACAGGCTCAAGCAAGTACGTCATCAACAGACAAATCCTGTAGCTGCTCAGAAGGCAATGAAACAGCCACTGTGATGTTTTTGGGCTATGAGGACAAAAACAAAGAGACATGTAGAAGATGTGCAGCCCTAAATACATAACTTAAAAACATGATTACAGCAAAAACGAAAAGTGTGTCATTTTAAGCCCCATGTTCAAATCATATACTGTATATAAAATGGATTTAACTACCGTGACATCACCCTTTGGATTGTGGACTTCCGTTTTAAAGCCTTGAGTTTGGCATTTTAGCCATCTTGGATTTTTGTAGCCAGAAGTGACCATATTTGGACAAAAGGGTGGTGATAATCCTGATGTTAGCTGCCAGCTTGGTTAGGACAGTTTATTTGCAGCTATGGTTGACTGTGATAATGCTAATGCTAA
>JAPZEB010000008.1:24930814-24942280 GCA_029783705.1 Chaetodon striatus | reverse complement strand
AAGTCGGAGCTGTTTCAATCTTTTGCAAATCTCATGACGATTATATCCTTGACAATCCTCATCTTGATACACTCCAACATTTCTCCTCCATTAGCTTATTTAAACTCCTCCAGGAGGTGATAGATAATATGTCAAAAATTCTTCAAATAAAAAATCTCAACTCAGGTAAAAATAAAATCCTGTCATTTACCCAAAGCCTGTTTCTGAACAGGCACTGCCACGTCTACAGCGTGCTCTGTCAGTCTCGTCAATACTGAGTCACTGCAAAAATGTAACGTTTTGAATCTTAAAAACACGGATGCTGTTTTACTTATCGGCATCCTAGGAAATATTTAACCTTTCTTGAACATAGGACTGCAGAGAGTGATCTATTTTCATTTCAAATGTAATTTACTTGTCTATAAGAAACAAATGTGGAGTCCATTAGAGATTATTACACAGCTAATGTGTAGTGGCAGTGTGAGATTTGTGCTATTTGGAAACTAATTGTTTTGTACTTTGTAATTATCTTGAGGAGTGCATTAAAATACAAAGCTTCTGGAGCAGAAGCCAGTCAGGAGAGCCATAACCCCCACCCCACCCATGACAGGACCAGTGATAAGGGAAATGTTTTTCTTTGTTGATATCGTGAGCAGCTGAGCAGTGTCTGTATGTTAACCTCTGCTATCCAACTATAAACTAGGAGTACTAGGGGCACGAACATGCACGCAGAGCTGTATGGGGATCTTATCCTGGAGCAGCACATGAGTACATATTGTCATAATGCGTTTGAGTGTGCTACATACGGCTGTTTGGAGTGGTTTAGTATACTGCACAGGTCCACTTGTGCTGCTGTCCTTGTTGATGGTTCTTTAGCTAATCCAAGATCTCTTCAATACCACTCCACGGTCGACATCCAGCTGCCCAGTGTTCAGCAAATATCTGGAGGACCATCGTTCTGTGGAAGAAAATCGTAATTAATTCCAGTTTTGCTTTCAATCAGAGCTCTTGAGCACGGGGCGTCCTCCTTGATTTGTGGTCTAAGAAGCATGACGTGCAATCAAGACGACCCGAGTGAAGGTCAAGTCAGGACAGGAACAGTTGTCACACATGATCACCCACTCTGTCCGGATGGCTCTGTGTTGATGTTTAAGAGAAAATCAATTTTGTTTTGTTTTGTCTTTTTAAACCAAATTAATTTGATATGAAAAAAATCACCCATACTAAAACATATAATACTGTATTTTTCCAAATTTAAAAGGGACCCTGAAATTCTTGTCAAATTTTATCCAGTGTCTCAGAAGTGATAGCCTCAGACAGGATTTGACAGGGCCCACTTTTCGACATAGGTCACAAAGTGCTTCACAAGGACAACATAAAACAAGAGAGAAAACATAGAGACAAAGTGACTGTGAGCCACATAGTTAAAAACGCACAACTAGCAAAACTATTTGACCTCTGCAGATAATTTGGCTCCAGGTAAAAACCTCCTGAAAATCTGGATCTTAAGTTATCAGAGACGAAAGGGATGAGCACACATTAGCATGTGGTGAGGAGCCATCTGTCTCCAACATGCCAAACTGTGTCAGAGAAACACTGATTTGTAAAGTTAAACTGCTTTATTCAGTGTTTTTACTGGTTTAAACCACTCGGTCTGTTTGTTATAGAGAAGAAGAGACCTCTGTCGATCATTCGGCTCCTGGTAAAAACTTCCTGAATGTCTGGATCAGAAAAAAGTGAGCACATGTTAAGTTATCAGAGAAAAAGGGTGAGCGTTTTTAAGCAGAGAAAACTGCTTATTTTCCCGATTTTGAAACCTAATTTTATACACTTGGCAACCTTTTTAATCATTCATAGAACATCTGTACTTTTGCTTTTCAGGGCTTTAAAAATGACGAGTGAGCACATTTTGAAATACAGCAACTAAACAGCACAAAAAAATCAGTGTGAGTGTTTATTTATAGACACTATAACCCAGGCAGAGTAACTGTGTAAGACAGAGACTTGGACATCTTTGCCTCAGTCAACTGTGTGGCATCAGAACCTCGACGCCTCTTCATGATTTACTTCTATAGAAACTTATAAATATTTGATCGCACAGGTTCCAGTAAACAAAGAACATCGAAAGTGCCAGAATCTGTTATCTGTTTGTTTACAAGCTCATTATTATTATTGAATGGGGAGCAAACGGAGGCCATTAGTAAATGATTGTACCTCAGGGCAGAGCAGAACCAGCCTCCCAATCATATCAGCAGAGCTGCAATTATGTAACATCATATATGATGAAATGCACCACATAATTACAAATGAATAATGCAGGTGTTTTTAATTAGAGACATATTCCTTTTGTGTCTGCTGAATTTCAATTTCGGGGTTCTGAGGATGGCTGTAATTCACTGAGTGGGCTAGAATGTAAAGCGGATTACTTTTATATTTGTGGTAAGCTTGCTTGGAAAAACAAAGAACAAACAACAAAGATGTAAGGAATGCCTCCCCTTCCTTTGCCGTCTAGAGAGCATATTATCTCCTGTTGCACTTTTTCCCATAGATATATGGACAGCTTGAGCATTATTTTCAGCCTGTGTGTGTTTGATTTCACAGGGCAGTCCTTCAGAAAGCCTGCTGTTCTGCTTTTTTTGGAAGGAAATTAACATTAAATATAAACTGCAATACACCAGGCACATTTGCAGCATAATCAATTTATGGGCAGGTTTATAGACCAGGAAAAAAAAAAAGAACGATTAGTCCTAAAACTTGTGTACCTGGCAACAATATAAGTCTGGACTGATATGTGCTTCTTTGCTTGAGTACTAATTCCCAAAGTTTTCCACCGAGTTTATGCACTTTTCATTGTCATTTACTTTTCTGCTCCAACAGTAAAAGTCTGTCATTTTGTCACAGATCCTGAGAGAGAAGTCCACTTAACTGTATACGCTGACCATGGATTTGATAGTGCCGTTGAAAAGGGTAGACAGTTTTACAAACAGTCTAAATGTCAGCAGAGCAGCCTTGGAAATTCTCCACCATTGTTTTTCAGAAGGTTACTGGCTGATTGGTTTAATTATCTGTGACAAAATTGTATTGCGCTTCCAAAAACTATAAGGGGCACTTGTCATGCTTAAAATTGGACGACTCAGAGGGTGGAAGTTTGACTATGTTTGGCTGTGGGATGGAACGCACCAAATTAGGATGTAGATATCAGCTCTCTTTTTTTCCACAGGAAATATTTAACCGTTTTTCCTCACCCTCTCTAATACAGTGTACAGTAGACAATAGATTATTTAAATAAGACAGCAGCGTGGCTGATTCACTGTTACCAGAGTAAACAAAAAGGTCTTAAAGAGTGCCGACAGACTGAAATGCTCAATTTATGACTCTAACAAACTGAAATTGTCACGTCCAGAATCCAATTATTTTTCTCTCATGTGACATAGATAGTGTGGACACAGATATCTGACTTTTTTCCAATCAGACCAGGGCCACTTTAATAAGTGTCCCCTGGCAGCACAACCAGATGCTAAATAGTCTTGTAGCAATGCTGGAAAGGCAGTGGACAAGCGTCAACAGCTTTCCTCCCCTTCATCAAACTACTTGACGACCGCATATGTGCGGTAAGGTGAGAGCCAAGGCAGAGATATCAGATCAAAGCCAGATACTGGGCAGTACGGTGGAGCATGTGACTGACAGATGGTGGCAGACTTAGGCAAGAGGCTCTGCTTCCCAGCTGAGACTGCATCAGCTAACCTCAGACCAGACCTTATGCTATGGTCGGCCTCACCTGGTTTACAATGATGATGATGCAGTGGAGGAAGCCTACGAGCGCAAGGCATTGAGGTATGCTGAGCTTGTAGCTGATGCTCAAGAACGTGGCTGGAAAGCAAAGGTCTGTCCAGTTGAGGTTAGCTGCAGAGGGTTTGAGGCAAGTGGGAGTTTGAGGCAAGGCCCACTGGCAAGCGGTCAAAGATCCCCCTAGAGCTGCTCAACAGGGAATTCAGTGGCTCTGGGTGAGGAGAAAGGACTTCACCTTGGCCCCCAATTCAGCAGACGGCAAATATGGAGCGAGCTTGTGGTGCCAGGAATCACTGCTGAACCCACTGGAGGTGTTGTGGGCCTAACGGCAATACACCCAGAAAAGAGGGCGCCCACATGAAAACCCAAAAGATGCCGTTTTTCGCTTGAGGGGCGTCTGCAGCTCAGGAGGTAGAGTGTGTCGTCTTCTAATCTGAGGATTGGCAGTTGAGTCCCTGGCTCCTCCAGTCTGTTGTGCCGTTGGTGTGTCTGAATGATAGGTTGGATCCTGACGGTCAGATCGACACCTTGTGTGGTGGCCTCTTCCATCAGAGTGTGTGTGAATGGGTGAATATGGCATGTGATGTGAGGTACTTTGAGTCGTCTGGGAGCTAGAGAATTGCTATGTGAATTCAAGTCCATCCATTTATCAGTTGACCACCCCACTGACCCCAGGCAGCATGCGTAAGGTGTGCAGTTCAAGGGGTACCAACATCTCGTCCTATAGAGCAGATCCATGGTCATAAATCTGATATTTATCAGATCGCTGGCCCTGCGCCTGCTGTGAGAGCAGTCATATCTGAATTTCTGTGTGTTTTTCCCATACAACCACATCATAATTTACCGCCCAGGCCCAGACCACTTACCATGCAGTGACAAAGCCTTCTGTTGAAACTAAATAGGGCTGCTATAGCCGTACCACTCCTGCCGTGGGGTACGCCAATCACCAGCCAACAGAATGTGACACTTTCTGACAGGGTTATCTTGCCTACATTTTGAGTCCAGCCATGACAGCCTTGTCTTCAGGTGCCAACAGAGATGTTGTAATCTAGCCCTGGACATCCTAAAGTTTTGGAGTTGCTGCTCCTCCATGAAACCCTCCACATCATGGCACCACCATGACTCTTCTCTCACACCCATACCTCTCTCTTCACAGCAATAGCTGCTATCAGAGCTAAAGCTATTGCTTTTGCGTTCTTTCGTCTTCTCATCCTCATTGCATGATCAATTGTCATCTAACCGCTGCAGCAAATAATTTGGGAGATGAACACTTGTACCTCTAAGTTGTTAATTTTTTTCCCCAAAGGCCTGTCTCGCAAATGTGACCTTTTTTGTCGTTCCAACTCACATGTGCGTGAAGTTATTGGAGGCGTTTCAGAGCAGAGAGCTGCTCCAAATGATGTCAGGTATGGATCACTTCAAACATGAATGTGAACAGTCGAGGCAGAAAGGTCGGATCAGGGGAAAAAAATCTGAATGTGAACACAGCCAAAGAAGCTCCGTAGCACTAAAAGAGTACCAAATACAATAAATATGATTTTGTTTCCATTAAGAACCTTTGTTTATAATTATTTTACTGAATCAATCAACATTATTCCAACACGACATATGAGTATATAAGACGGACAGTGTCGTCACAGTGATTGTTAATGTGCCATTAGGGGTCAAGTGAGGTTTTGCAGGACTAGTTTTCACAAATGTTTTATTTATTACAGTATTTCACTGTCATTTAACCAGGAAAACTCTTGAGATATATTCTCTATCATGAGAGAGAGTAACTGACACAAAATCATGCAAAAAAAAAACAAGAACAAATGTACAACATTTACATATTACACAGTAAGTTTTTACCTGAGAGGCGTGGAAGAGAGCTTAACTTTTCAAAACAGTTACATTCTACTTTGAAACATGTTTTGAATGTGGTATGAAGGCGCTGTGTAAAGTTTTCCACATGGAGATTGTCTCGTAGACCCAGTGTGCAGTGACTCTGGGGACAGTGAAAAAATGCTCCATTCCACTCTGAGAAATATTTGTATTTGCACTTTGATACGTCCACATCAGTGTAACTCTGTTGCTGTAAGATTCCCACCTCCCTCCACAGCGGCTCTAATGCCAGAACAGGTGGTATCATTTGTTTTTTTGCAGCCTGGCATTATGTAAATAGCCCCATTGATTATAGCTCCTCAGCTGTCAATTTGATTAAAGGCAAAGTGGTGCACCTCGTGATAGGTGTCGCTGTGTCAACTTAATGGAGTGTCGCTAAATAAACAGTCACCTGGCCAATCAGACGGAGCTCTCTGAGGGGTTGACACCATCATAGCAGGTTATGATACCGTGCTAAAAGAGAGCAGGAGGTTTGTATCAGACAGGAAGTGCCCTGACATTTTTGAGATAAGATTAAAGAGGGTGAAATTTTTAATGATCCCTTTGGGGGAAATTAGGTTGTTGTAACAGCAAACAGGGGAAGTTGCACTGCAATAAATCTGACTACGAGGAAGTAAAAAGTAATTGTTCCATGCTTAAAGCCCCACAAAAATGTGTTGGAACAAATGAAGTGTAATGGCAGCAGTGCAACATTAAGACTTAGGAATATCCACCGTACAAAGAAAGCACCAAGATATTTAAATACATTTTTAGCTTCAAAGACAAATGTCTTGCTAATAATGGAAATTTTGAAATAATATGAGGTGATCACTACAAAGCAATATCAAACACTCGCAATGAACTGCATTAATTAGAAGCCATGTTTAAGCAGCTGTGGACAGGCTTTGGTTTTCAGTATTGCCTGCCTGTTGAGTGCTGTAACCAAGCAGTGAGATGGAAAACAGCAAGCCTGAATGCGGACTTTGCACCCATTCCCCACCCTCCCCCCGTCTCCCACCATCAGTCTGCCACCAGGAACCCATCTCAGTGGAATACAAATTCACCCATGAATGGAAAGACAAATGTTTAGCCTAGGAGAGAGATGGAAAGAGAAGAGTGGGGGCCTCGCTGTAAAAGGCGCAGAGATAATTTAATAAGACAGCACTTCTGAATCGGCTCACACCATCCCCCCGTCTACCTTGCGCACACACAGATGGACATTTGGAGCAGTCACAGGCGGTGGCTTTTCAACACACACCGGGGACGCCTCACGGGATAATATGTCTTTAAGCTTTTGTCAGGTGCCCAATTGCCATGAGTGCTGCAGGTTTGATGAATGGTGCTGCCAAACAGCCCAGACCCACCTAGCACCAAAGTCCCGTTGTGGTGATGATGATTAGAGCCGCTGACCTGAGAGACAGGATGGGAACGAAGACATGCATGGCTGAAATTGAAGGAAAGTGTTCTCACTGCACCTGTGACTGGTAATATGTCACATCTACAGTATGAGAATACATCAGCTCCGGGCTGTGCTGCAGTTATCTGCACAGCAGTGATAGGGCCTGTGGGAGAAGATATTAAGCCCTCCTAAAGCCCAACTTACTATAGGAGGACATCAGTCCAGTCTGCCGCCGAGCTCCGGGGAAGGCAAACTCATCCATCGTCTGTCGTGCCCACCTATGATTTGTTTTATTTTTTTGTTCGGTGTTAGCTTTGATAAGCTCTGGCCGCTCAAGACTCTGTGAAGAATAAGAGAGTTTAGATAATGGAAGGATGGATATTTATGGAAATCATAATGTTTCACTTATCTGATGCATTTAATTACATTTTTTTAGGGCTTGCAAAAGGTGTACCAGTAGCTTATTAAAAGTAGATGTTCGAAAACAGAGACAAAAAGAAGAAATGAAGCAAGTAATCAACAGGAATTAAGGAATGTAAAATATATACATGTGTATATGATTCGTTTTTAAGTTTGGAAGACACAAAAGGTCATGATTCAGTGCTGGAGCCATCGACTGAATATAAAGATGGACGACATGACAGCCAAAAATGAAGCTGAAATATCTCGATTGTCACCTAGTGGCTGGCTGCAGTTTAAGGTCATAAAACCCACCCTCTCCATGTTAGCGGTTGGGACATGGGCCAAACTAAAAACTCAAAGTACACATTAGATCAATTTTGACTGCTTCTGTCATGAAAGGTCGTTTTTATCACGCTGCTGTATGTCAAGGTGTTCGTTTCCCTGATTAGTTTGATTTTGATTAGTTATTTAATGCATTCTACAACATGATTGGCAACTGTGTGAGCCAATCAGTGGGCTCGCATTCAGTGGCACTGATCGCAGTCGGTCGGACGGATGTATGGGCAGGAAACGTGATACTACTCCACTCCACAACTCCTCCAATTTTGCACATCAGAGTGTGTTTACAGGTGTTTGGGAGAACTACTGAACACAACCCAGTCACCAGAATAAAAACTGGCATTACATGTTCATGCAAACCATAGATACCTTATATTTTGATGTAATCATGTAGCGGAAGATATTTTACATTTCAGAAAGTTAGGTTTAGGCACAAAAACCACTTGGCTATGGTTGAGAAAAGATTGCCGGTTTGTGGCACAATCCCTGTTGAAAAAGCTGCGGTGTCTCAATATAAAGCAACAGCTTTTCGTGGCACTATCCCCAGTGGAAACGCAGTGGTATCTCTGTAAATAACAACCGCTTTTGGTGGCACTGTGTCCGGTTGAAACAGAGTGACAAGTTGCTAAAAAACACCCACGGAAACACAGTGATGACTTGGTACAAAACAACTGTTTTTGTTGTTTGTTGGTCTTGAACAGTTGTCTGCAGCTATGTGTGACGCCATCCATCATCCTGTCCACCTCCCGATGACAAATGGTAAATGGACTCACACTTGTAAAGCGCCTTTCTGGTATTAAGACCACTCAAAGCGCTTTAGACTACATGCCACATTTACCCATGCACACACACACACATTCATAATGCAAGAGGCCGAGGCTACCACACAAGGTGCCACCTGCTTATCAATTGAACATTCACACGCTCTCACACAATGATGGCACAGCCAATGGGAGCAGTCTGGAGTTCGGTATCTTGCTCAAGGACACTTTGACATCGATCTTCCGATTAGTTGACGACCTGTTAAACCACAGCCACCAAAGTGAGCTCACATACTACGTCACTTCAGAAACCTTGATCTGAAACATATGAAATGTACAAATGTAACGGACTCATGGTTTGTCGAAACGTGAAATGCCAACGTTTTCTTTGGCGACTGGGCTGAATAAATGTGGAAAAAAAGGTTATATGAAGCCTTTTCGAGGCTCCAGAGGGAGCTTTGTGAAATTTGATTAATTATCTCAAATGCAAACGTCCTCGTCTTTGCTAGAGGCTCAAGGCTACATCAGTCAAAAACAACACATGCCCAACATGAGAGAAAGTGGTCAGGAAACATAAAACACTTTGAAAAAGTGACATGAAACAGAGAAAGCCAGCAAATTGTCACATTGGAGCTGTAGTCAAAACACTCACAGTATTTTTACTCCATAAATAAGTTCTGGTTAACTCAATTGTCATTCATTAATTTCCTGAAAAAACAAAGATTTGATTAATATGCTGTTTCTGTAAATTAAAAAGTGATGTATTACAACTACATCAAATTATGCAGTCAGTAATTCTGTCAGGTTGTCACCCTTATAATTGTTATGTAACAGCAGAAAGCAGGATCAGTTCAGGGCCTAAATTGTGTTCTTTTCCAGTGTCAGCCTCGACGGTGTGACAGGCCAAATTTACTGTACGTGTGTGAATCAAATTACTGGAAATGTGTCCCAGGATTAAAGCCCATATTGAGCGGTTCACTGATTCATGATTTACGTCCGCAGCCAACGCTCAGTGCCAATTTTTAACTTTCATGTAGGAGACTTGTGTTTGCTGCCATTGACATGTGCAGGGAAACTATTGATAAAAAAAATCACACCTACAGGCTTGTTTGTTTCCATTTCCATCAGTACACAAACACACACATTACCACCCCGCAGCCTACTTCGCCACCCACCCACTGGAGTGCAGATTTGCTTAAATTTGTGGCGGGTGCTGCCCATTTAGCTGACTGATGGGCGCTAGGAGGAGCACTGGGTAGGCAGAAGCTGATTTATCTGCTTGTTTTTCAGCTCTGTCGCCCAGGCTCTGTCAGTCAGCCATCCTAAAGGTCTCCTATCAAAGGCAGGAGAAAGCCAGAGCGAGATGGCGGGACGACACTCACCTCACTGCGTCTCCTCGGCCAGTGTGTGTGATTTACAGAGGCAGTGCTGACTCAGATTGGCTAAGATCGGCGTGTGGACGGAGACAAAGATACTGTAGCGGCTGATAAGTGTGCAATGATGAGGCAGCATCCTTCAGAGCCTTGAAATGATTCTTCTGCTCAGGTAGTCTGAGGAGATGAACTGCGGTGAATTGGCTATTGTCTTTAAACCAGCTAATTAACTCATTACGATTGTGAGTAATGATTTCTGCAGACTGTGCCATGCAGCATTATCATAACACAGGACTGTTTAACAAAGGGTTGTTAATATTTTTTTAGCACATTAGGAGAGCAAGCATGAAAGGATCATTTGTTCTACTTTGGCTGGAATCACCAGTCTTATCCTATCACCCTGGTAGCTTTAATGTGGAAATGAGAGCAAAGAGTAGAGCAGCCCACTCTATGATTGCGTCTAGCCTTTTTATTCCTCCCCGGCCCTGTGTGGATCTAAAGTGAGCACATTTAACAGGCTTGGAGCGTCTGTTTATGGGGCATTTATCATGACTACAGAACAATTCGCGCTGTCAGTGCGTCAGTTTGGGCGAGCCGTGGATATAAATCAAAACTCCTCCGGCCTGCCACAGTTAGCCCACCACACACTCGCCCATTCATTTAGACTGGTGGGATGAGAAAGAGAAGAAAAGAAAGGGAACTCGAGTAAAGAGTAGGTAGATACGGCTACAGAAAATGCATGGATTATCTTTGTGGAGATTAGATTGTGGAGAGATCTTTAGACATTCTTGTACCAGTGATAAATGTACAGAGAAAGCATTTAGCCTAGTTGTGTATGCCAGAAATAACTTAAAGCACTATATACTCCGTATAACTTCTCATCTACTTAATTTGTCTACTTTAATTTTATTTGCAGTGTTTTTAAGTGTGGCTTAAAGAGACACTTTACCCCAAAGCCAAAAATATGTATTTTATCTCTTAGCTGTGGTGCCATTGATGTATTTAGATAGTTTTAGTGTGAGTTGCAGAGTGTTAGAGATACTGGTCGTAGAGATGGGTCTTCTCTTCAGTATACTGGAACTAGATGGCACTCGGCTTGTGGTGCTTAAGCACCAAAAAAGAAAAAAACAACAGCAGTGTCTTTTTCTAGAAATCATGACCCTGTTCCTCAAGATAATCCACAGACCTTGTTGTGAGCAGTTTCATCGAGGAGCAGTTTTCTTTCTGCTTTGCCAACCATATCACTGCGCAGTAGGGCGGGGTGATATATCGACTATGTACGATATATCGATATATTTTCACATATTTTCAACTTTAGACAACGCCGTTTATATTGATATAGGGTCAAGTTGCGCATCTCTCCTCTCTCACGCTCTCCGCATAGCTCCACCCTACTCACTCACTCACAAGTTCAGTTCCAGCAACATTTTATAGAGACCTAATCTGACATGCACCTCCCCAGAAATGTAACTACGTGTCACAGTGACGCAGACCTCCTGTCTGCTTCTGTAAGCTGAAACCATTTCCCTCAGTGGAAACAAAGCTTTTATTTACTTTAATT
>JAPZEB010000008.1:24901856-24913773 GCA_029783705.1 Chaetodon striatus | reverse complement strand
CCCACACTTTGGATTTCCTGCCCGACATGTTATTAACTAGCCTGTGGAATAACCGCAGGTACCAGCCCTGGAGATTAGGGGCCGTTCACATGCTGCGTCTTTAACCACCTGGAAAATGAACGGTTGGGTGCTGGGTGCTACTGTTGTGCCTTTTTAGTGCCAGCTTTCAAGAGAGCAGCGGCAGGTTGCGTCTGAGCAACCTTAACAAGCATCATATAGCCTGTTTACCTGAAATCCTGCGTGCAGAGCTGATCTTCTTCCAGGAGCTGTTTATAAGTGCGTGGGCCTATCATCCGTGGGACAGATGTAAAGCTCTGGGTAGCCCTGCACTAACATGATCAGAGTTTCACATTTGTTTCTTTCTTTCTTTTTTATTGTGACTAAGCGACCAATGAAATCTTGCCGACAAATGTTTTGTACCTACACATATTGTTTCAGTAAGTTTATTTTTTCCTGAAGTCCAGTTTTTATATTTATTTTAGGTAACAAAAATGCTTTCACACCTAGTTTTAGGTTAGCTGTGTTTCTGCATCAAAGCCACATACCAAATTGTCCATGGTTTTATATTGGGGGGGGCTGGTGAGAGCTTTGAGACTCAACCACACAAGATTTGTGTTGACCAGACACCTACAACAATACATTAAAAGCTGTGTGATCTTCAAACAAAATAACCACCTGACCACCCCAATGCACCGTAGTCGTAACGAATATATTCATCAGCATTTTTTCCCAGACGGGCAACCACTCACCCTTTAAACCAAACACTCTAATCTCTATGCATGTACCCAAGGACAAGTTCTCCACGCCTATGAAGTTTGACAGGTCCTCTAACATCAGCTGAGGAATTATGCAGATCTCCTTAGCTGTCCTGATGGATACTGTGAATGGCTCTGCAGGGAGCGTTAAGAACACATAGAGTGTTGGTGGATTAGCATGCCATGCATAAATGAAATGCTAATGTTTGCAAGCTAATGAGTCCCACTGAAATATTTCAGATGAGTCACATGTGGTCTGAAACTGATGGTCTTTAAGTCATTTAAATGTAACCCAATATGTCTTATGTTGCATTTTGTCTTATTACAGAGCATTTAATTATTTATATAAATGATGTATTCGTGTGACTGTCTGCTTCCTCAGTTAGTTACGGGTCACCTCTCATGCATGAGTTTCCATTTGTTCCTTGGAGCCCAGCAGCGGTATTGTTTGTTTAAAGGTATGCTTCGATGTAACCTAGCTGATTTTTTTGCTGTGCATTTTAAACATCAGTTGGAATTATTCACCCTTTTTTTTTTTGAGAGTGCTTGGGAAAAACACATGAATAATGCAACAGCACTCAGTGGCTGTGGTGGGCCTTAATGAGATTTTTTGGAAAGATTGCGCTTACTGAGTCATCTTGGGGCGAGAGGAGAGTCAAGGAAGGGAAGAGTGAAGGTGAGCAAGAGAGAGGGGTTTCAGGTAGGCGCTCTAAGTCTCTTAGTTCTAATTCAAGTCGTGGCAGGGGCTAAATGTAATTATGGTGGCACAGAAGCAGGGGACTGGGGGCTGACGCATGGGCCGCCTGGTATTATCCTCACTTATCCAGAGTGTCCTCTCAAAAACTGAACACTATAGTAGTGCCATACTAATGCTACTGTGGAGATGCACAAAAAACTATCAGGCCGATTTACATGCCCGCAGAGGGAAGCCTTAATAAGGAGTGACAGTCACAGAACTATAGAGTCGCTGGTTGTGGAAGTGTTTGAAATCCTTTTTCAAAGTTTTCTTTTACTGCTTATTGTTGCTCACTATGTACTTGTGTGAGTGAGTGCCAGATCATATGACAGTATTAAAGGTTTATGCTGAGGCCTCCTGCCTTTACTCCTGGGAAATTACCTTTGTTGAAAACATGGGACCATACAGTAGTTGGAGAATTATTAATAAAAGGTGTGTCCCAAGCCTGTGCTGTTGTGTTTGTAGTGACATAACCAGGTTGCAGTTTGATTGACATGCAAAGGTTTAAACTTAATGATGTTGGATGTTCTGTACACTAATTAGTATGTAGTATATACTGTAATTAGTGTGTAGTTTGGATTTGGAAACTAGCATCTTTATTTTCCACTCGTCCATCCATCCATCCATTTTCATCACTTATCCGAGGCCAGGTCACGGGGGCAGCAAGCCAAGCAAAGCACCCCAGACATCCCTCTCCCCAGCAACACTTTCCAGCTCCTCCTGGAGGACCTCAAGGCATTCCCAGGCCAGATGAGATATGTAATCCCTCCAGTGTGTTCTGGGTCTGCCCCGGGGCCCCCTACCAGTAGGACGTGCCCAAAACACCTCCAGTGGGAGGCACCCAGGAGGATCCTGATCAGATGCCCAAACCACCTCAACTGACCCCTTTCAACACAGAGGAGCAGTGGCTCTACTCCGAGCTCCCTCCAGATGTCCGAGCTTCTTACTCTATCTCTAAGACTGAGCCCAGACACCCCACGGCGGCTTGTAGCTGTGACCTCGTTCTTTCAGTCATGACCATAGGTGAGGGCTGGGACGTAGATGGACCAGTAAATCAAAAGCTTTGCCTTCCGGCTCAGCTCCCTCTTCACCATGACGGTCTGGTGCATCAAATCACCAATCCATCTCACACTCCATTCTAACCTCGCTCGTGACCAAGACCCCGAGATTGAGGCAGAGTTACTGCCTAGTGCAAGGGAGTTCAAGTATCTTGAAACTCTGCTGATTGTATAGATCTTCTGTGCTGTCGAGGGGAAGATGTGTGGGAAGCATCCATGTTTTCACAGACATTATTGTAAACTGTAAGTGCAACATGACTGGTTCGCAGAGGCGTTAAACCACAAACTTGTTAGTGTGATTGTGTTGACCACAGATAACAGCACCAGGCTACCCCATGACTGAATTTGCCACATAACGTTAGCTACAGTTGTATGGGTAGTCAACTCCTCTAATGCTAATGGTAAATTAACGTTGTGTTAGCTAACATTAGCGGCTACTTCATCAGTATTGAATCACGTACCACTTAAAAACATGACTAAGCGTGACATGAATAGAACTTTAATACCTTTAATCATCCGTGAATATGATTTCTGCCTGATTTTCATCAACGGTGATTGTTTAAAGGGATAGTTCACCCCAAATCAAAAGTACTTGTTCTCTTACCTTTAGTGCTATTTATCAGTCTTGATTGTTTTGGTGCGAGTTACCAAGCGTTGGAGATATCGGCCATAGAGATGTCTGCCTTCTCTCCAATATAATGAAGCTCATTTACATATTAAATCAACAAATGCAATTATTGGATTGGACTCGTATCTCCATATTAGTTTTACTGAAGGGGCTGAAGATAAAAACAAGACTCTGCTCATTAGATGAGACACTTATCCCTTAGCACAGCATATTACCACAATCTCTAACTACAGCTGGGTATAAATAATATGTAATGTGATACAAAGTGCCAATAATTCTTTGCAAATTACAGTAATTAACAGGGCATTTACTGCAAATACTAACAGTGCATATTTACAGTTTGACTTTAATCTTAAATCTGAGCTGGCAGTGCAGCCCTGCATGTTCACAGACCACCACCCCACCACTACCTGCTGCTGGACTGTTGAACACCATCAGCCCATCTAGCTATTCCATAGGTTTGGAGGGGGAGACCTTTTCACCTGCAGACACCGCAGTGATGTAACAAGCAGTAACGAGTGCTGCAGGAATGTTCGGCGCTGATAAAGTGACTCTCAGCTGCCTGCCAGAAATTCAGTTTTCCCTCTCTCCTCACATCACATCAAGAGGCAGCTTGCCAACACTAGGTGGAGGCCCATATTGTTGCTAATTAAGCCCTGTTGCATTTATGCAGTAGCTTCAGCAAGAAAGTAAACTGGCTGTAGCAGGGGAAGCAGTCATTATATTCCAAAGCAAACGGTTGGGAGGGCTTGAATTTTTATTTGGCCCATGCTGGGACTACACACCAAACTATACCGCTCCAGGGCTGAAGAGGAGAAGTGCAACATTTGTTTTTGAGACAGTGCCCATACTTTCTTGCAAAAGCCAGTGAGGACATCTGCTGTGGCAATTATCAAGTCCAAGATGTCAAGCGTGTATCACTGTGGAAAATTTTTGCTTATTTATATATTTATTTGGTCGCCAAAGTTATTTTGGGACTACAAACTACAATTATATATTAATTTAATTTGAAATTATCCACATCCAACAAGATCAAACTTGCCTCAACTTGAGCTATAAAATCTGAATGCATTCAGGTGCATTTTATATTGACATATTGCCAGTTTTATTTAAGTAAACATCTGAACACTGTACTGTTACTACATACTATACTCTACCACATTATGCTCTACATCATAGCTGCAGGTTTGTGTGTGGTTGTGCAGGATTTAATCCAGTTTGACTAATCTGATGTATGTATTCCAGCTTCCACAATGCGTTTCACTGAAATTAGAGACTGCAGACGGCACTGACACCTGCCAGCTGTACAGAAAGTTAATCACTCTAAAGCAAAAGCCTTCATACATGCAAGTTGTTGGGGTGAGAGATGCTTTAAAGAATCAAACATTAGTCTGTACTTTTCCTCGTAGTATTTCTATGGGACAAATATGTTTATTCTTTTTGTCAATGTGATGGATTTTTTCCATAAAATGTATATTACTGGAAACAGATTTCAGCAGTATGGCACATAACTGTAGTGTCCCATTGACAAGGGTTTTCAATGGTTAAATGTTAATCAGTGAACCGGCAAGAATATTTGTCCGATTGTATATGCCATCATAGGTTTATTGTGCTACTCTTCAGTTTACTGCACTGCGCACCACTCGGGTTGGGTTGACGCTAGCTAGCAGTGATAGCTGCAGAAACATTGTGCCAACCCTCCAGTCTGCCCCCAGTGCGCCTCGTTGAGTAAGTGGCTCAATTTTGAGCTACAAACCCCCTGTAGCATTTTAAACCATTTTATATCTGTTAGCATGGTTAGCATTAGCATGGCTGGTGGTGCAAATAAATGAAAAACCTTAAGAGGTTTTGTAGCTCAAAATGGAGCTGCCTACTCACTGGGGTTACCCATCTGGTGGGCGACCACCATGTTTCCCCAGCAATGCCCGCTGGCTACTTGGTCAGAACAGCGTTACCAGTGGTAGTCGCCGAAGGACCAGTGCTGCTAACTAGCTCTCACCTGACCCAGGTGGTGCGCAGTGCAGAGCAGCCAAAGCTAGCTAACCACTGGAGACCAGATGGTGGGCAGTGGGCACCATGTTTCCGCATGTTAACATGGCAGGCCGGCTGTTTGTCAGCAAAGCCAACAGATAATGAAATAAAAGGCAATACATTGCAAAACATTAAAATTTCACCTCCTCTGAATGGATAGCACTTTGAAATGCAGCGCTGAGGCTCAGTGAGTCAATGGAGTCCAGGACTGAAAAGAAAGCATCTCTTGTTGTTACGTCAATTGCGATTTTTTCTTAAATATGAACCGGTTAGTTACAGGTTAATGGGTGTTGGGCCACTGAAAATAAAATAAACCAAAGCTGACATTCCTTGCCATGCCAGTGTGCTTTAATTTAATTTGGTGAAATCAAGTCATTTGTCACATAAATTAATATAAAATACAATTTCAGTGAAACGTAATCCGTCAGATCCTTCAGTCTGTGCATTAAAAGCTTCTGTTGTAGTAAGTAAATGCTTGAGCAGTCTTTGGCAGTGTCTTCATTTCAGATCCTCGTTGCCTGAGGGTAGAAGCTCTTTCTGAGCCTCTTGGTGCTGACCTGGTTTAAGTCGCACATTCTCTTTGACCTCAACAGGGATAAAAAGCCTTTATCCAGCTGGTTGGGCTCTTTAAAGATTCCTCTAGTCTTACTCTTGCAGCGCCTGGTGTAAACATCCTATCAGCAGGGTGGAGCAGCATCTGTAACGAACCACTCTTTGCGGTCCTGCTTGGTGCTGTTTCCATACCAGGCAGAGATGTTCCTCATCAGGATGCTCACAGTGGTGCAGGAATGGACAGTCCTCTGTATTTAAGGAGATACCGGAGATTTCCTCAAGTATCCGAGATGATTCAGTCTCTGCCTCGCTTTTTTCACCACTGAGTCAAGAGGTAGCACCCAGGTCAGGCCCTTGGTGATGAGGACACCGAGCTACTTGAAGCTGTCCAACCTTTTAACATGCTTCTGACATGTTCAGAGCTGGCAGGCGGCAGAAGGTGCGAAACATTGTCCATTTGACAGCAAAATGGCAGAGCGCTAATGGGTTGTGAGTGATACTCACCCGTGTGTCTCACCTTCCAGTAATAGCTAATCCCAAATGGGTTCATTTTATGCTTTTCAGTGCAATTTTCCATATAAAAATAGGCGATTTTAAAATCTAATTAAATTTTTCTAGATTTTTAATTTTTGTTTTATTTTTATTTTTTTCATATTTATTAACCATTTGGTAGAAAAATCCAAAACAATACATTACAAATTCTGCATCCTTTTATTTGCATTCATGCCGCCAACTCATTAAAAGGACTGTGTGTGCTCAAGTGGTGTTTAACTAGAGCTGCATATATTGCTTTTCTCATGTTGGCTAGAACCAAACAGCCAAATATGGTAGCTTATTACAGCTGCACCTGCAAGTGTGAAACAAAATCACTATCTCAAACCAACAAACCAACAGCTTATGTGTAGGTAGGGACATAAACACAAGCTTTCACACGACAGATTACAGACTCAGCAGTGATCATTTTAAATCAAGCTCATTATTAAAATGGTTGTAAACCTACCAAAATAAAGCAGCACTGGTGTGGTATGTTTCCCTCTACAGAGGAGATCTAATCTGGAGTCATTTACATGCAGATATGCAGCACTGCACTCTATTGATGCCCGAGTCTTTGCTTTTCTTCATGTTTAGGTGTAATTAAAAAAAGCCTATTTCACCTATCACTCTGGGCTAATAGCGCTGGGATCGTGGGCCATCTCAGGCATCCACACACAAATGTTGGTTGGCATACTATCAATGCTTCAGATTTTCATTGACTTAACTGGCCTTGGCGGGTTTTCCCATTACAGCAATATTACACAGATGCTCTTTCCTCAAATCTTCCCCAACTTTGTTAGGTTTCTTTTTTTTTTGACGTATTCATTTATTCATCTATTCACACATTAATTTAACTGGCGTTGTAGAAAATGTTAGCTGTGCCAGCCATTCATTTATCATTTTAGTAAAACTGCAGTCTTGGCTCTGCCTGATTAGTTCCTGTTGAAATAAATAAATCCCATTTAAATGAATAATTGTTCAAAAAAGATTAATTAATTTGTTTCACAGAAACCTTTACTGCTTTACTGTGGTACAAAATCAAGTTGGTAGTCTGGTAGGTTATAAACATTTGGCCCGTTGTTGACTGGTCAGTGTCAGGTAAAAGCTGTAAGAAGTCGAAACATGTTTTTCCTTGTGAGATCACATTGTAAGCCTGTGGGTTCATGTGTATGTGCACCTGCATGAAATTTCATGCCATGAAGCATCTCATGCGGCAGGGGACTCATGAATACCACATCTTGGCACTGTTTCATTGGAAATGAATAGAGGAGAGTCAGCATCAGCTACTATGAGTCAAGCTTATTATTGTTCCTTTTGCTCTCCTGGTCCTGAATGGTTTGTTGTGCAGCCTCATCCAGTAATGTATCCTCTGTTTGACAGTATTTCTGAGAAACAGGCACGCCAGGATTCAGGTTGTTATGAGGCCGAAGCCATGGGAAATATGTAGACAATACTGTAAATATGTTTGTGTACATCTGAATATTTATGAGTTTGCTTTCTTGTTTTTCTGTCATGATTGTAGTGGAGAAAGATGGGAAAAGTGACATAGCCGGCACAGTGAGGGCACTCAAGGCTCCTCAGGGAGGCCAGCTCAGGGACAGAAGTGAGAACATGGCAGCAGGATTAATTTTAACCATGTGAGCCTGTGAATCACCTTGCCTTGGCTTATACATTAACTCACACCAGGGCTTTTCCTGCCTCGTATTGAGCCAAAGGTGTTACCTCAACCGTGACCCACCGGACCCTCATTTATCACTTTTGTAGGAAAATAAATTTAAACATGTGCGAGGTCCTGAGCACATTTGCACAGGCCGTCTGACGGGGTGTGAATACAGGAAGCACCAGCTGTGATTCAAATAATCTTATAGCTCTGTAACTGGCGAAGCAGTCAACAGGTGTTCTCTGGTTACAAGGTCAACAATGAATAGTGTAACTGTATAACTACCTCATACAGATCTTTTTTGCTGTATGATGTTTGCAGCATGGCTCCAGAGATGGCATTGTTGGTTGGTGCCTTGTCTTCCTGGTAAGCCACACTTGTTTTAGTTGTATATTCCAGTGTTGACGATTGGTGTGACCCTTCTGTTTTACTGGCTTATGCCCCTCTTGTTCTGTGGCACCTTAACTATTGGAACTGTTGTCCTACTGGCATACAATAAAGCTATCAGCTACACCTGTCAGTGGGACACAGGTGAAATGCTGTTTTTATGTGCCATGTGCTCGTAGAACAGCAGTGACATGTCAGCATGACACGCCATTAAGAACTGGCACATGCAACCAGACCAATTGTTGGATGACATCAGCCATTCTCTAATATCTGTTTGACTGTCAGACCTGACAAATTTACCACATCTTGTTAGCAATGTGAACTGTGCTTTTAATGGCCAGCACTAATTAGCTCATGAATCATCTTGCTGTATTCTGTCTTTTTACCTAACGCCCCCCTGGAGTAGTTCCACTGTTGCAATTATTGGCAGTGTTGCCTTTAACACTGCTCTCTTAAAATAGTCACTGCCAACATGGTCATGTTTTTGTACAAGCAGCATAGTATTTATGGCAGGGGAGCCCTGTTGAATTTTTTTTTATGCAGAAAAATTCATGTCGTAGTCTCGTAGGAGCGACTCTGTGAAAGTGTAAGGAAACAGGGGACATGGCACACAGATCGGTTTGAGAGGTGGAAGGCTGAGGGGTTTAAGATGAGAAGTGAACATGTTAACTGGCACAGTGTGTGCAACTCCTAAGTGACATTCTGACATAAGCAGCCTTGCCTTCAGGGACCTTGCTGAGCAGTAAACATATTAGTCTTGTAAGACAACTTAAAGTAGCTTTTGTTAATATACCAGCCACTGTAGTGATAAAGTCCATGACATTTAGGAGGCTCAGTGAAGATGGATTATTACTCAGAATAGGAAAACTACATCTCTTTACTCCAGCAAAAGTGGTAATAAAAATCAGGGCTGAGGAAAGAAACATATATGTGTACGTACCAAAATTATCTGAATAAAAAAGCACCTTTATCCCAAGGATAGGATCCTAAATGAGGCTTCCTTGCATTAGGGGATGCGACAGAGCCCATTAAACATGCTGTACAGTCCTGCAATGGTTTCAATGTGTGCCAAGTTTTGTCAGTTTTTAAGTATACTGAGGGCAAAAATCAAGGGCATCGCAATGATCCCTGCAAAGTTTGTGAACATCAAAGGACCTGTATCCCAAAAGTGGCGTATGTTTGGCGGTGCAAACATGTATTCGATATTTAAAGAATTGTTTTCTGAAGATCCGGGGAAAAAAATCTGACCCACTTTCCCAAGTAATACTCTGGCCTCGCCCAGCTGCTCTTGGTATGAGCAATGCAAGCATGACAAGCTGTGTCCTGGGAGCAGATGAATGACTGCGTCACCATTGATGATACAGGAAGACAAACATTGTGTGTCCGGATACTGTATTACTCAGTGACATTATACGCACAATTTAATATGACATATATGTATAATATGCAATCAACTTTACCACAGGTAATGCTGGACTTTATTTTAATCACTACAGTAACTTAAATCTGTGATGGAAGATTCTGAATTTAAAGTTTACGTCCTTTGGCTCTGTGACGTTCATCAGCAAACTGCTTTGGTTGCCATCACCTGACTTAAACATTGAAAATGTGATCATGTGATGACAAGTCGGATGTGAAAGCGCTCTTTGATTGTCCTCTGGCTGTCCAGTGTCTCCCGGCCCATGACTTTGGTCTGGTGTTCACAGGTGGCTGATGTCTGTTTCTGGTGTTCATTCAGTCTCTTGTCCAGGTTCCTTGCCAATTCACCACAACTGCTGAATGTGGGTGTACAAGGTCAGGTGTGTTCAAAAACTCCAAAGAAAAAGCTTGTAAATAACCACACAAATATGTGTGCTAAAGGTCAAGAATGAACCTCCATGCTCAACCAACTTGAATGTCTGTTTTGAGACACTGAATGCGGACAAAGGCAGAAAGCACTTGCAGAAATTCACTGCCACTGCTGATCTGATAATGGACCAAACTGCCGGGTGGTGCTGGGGTTGACTTTGCCCCCCCACACTCAGCTCTTCACATGGATCTTTATCGTGATTTTCCACTGGGGCATTAGGCAACATAATGGTGACCTTGCATCTCAATTAAAATGGTACAAACCAACATTTTAAGCATTTCTCCCAAGTAGCCGTGACAAAAGCCAAAGTTGTTGATGTTTTTCCTCTGCACTGTAAAATCTGACAAGTTGATCTCACTTAAAATAGTCTCTGAAACTGACTGCATGACAAAATGCATGGTGCAAGTCTCAGGTTGTTTACTTTATATCTTATTGTTAAGTTGTGGCAACTTAAAAATGTCACATAAAGTGTCCAGCTTAAGTAACCAAGTTAGTCTGACGTCACTAAACAGTTGTTTACTCAGTAGTAAACTGCCTTTAAGAATATTAAGTAAGCACAACAAAGAATAATTAGTTTCGCAGGATTATTTTAACGAAATTAGTCTTAGCATCTTAAGATAAGGCCAGTGTTTGTTGAAACAAATGAAATCATGCAATCAAAACAAAACCACTTTTAAGCCTTTAACAAAAAATAATCTTATAAAAAAAGATTAAAAATATTCAGACTAAATCTTTTTATCTTTACTTAAGATTTCAACAGGGCTCCATGGCACTTTTTTTTTTTTTAACACAAATACCAGTATTTATTCAAGCTTTAGCCAACTTAGCAGCAAAATAAAAAAATTCCATCAAACTATTCATATTGTGTTCATGCTTTAAACTATAATAAACAAAACATCACTGTAGGTGTGAAGACTGTGCTGTAGATCTGTATTCTGCTGGTGGCAAACTACTCCAACACATTTGTAAATCCTTAAACATGTTAACAGAACAGAACTTGCTCATATCCTTATTCTACAACATGTAAAATTCCTTTTGTCATGACACAAAATACATACAACTGTTTAGAAAGAACAAGTTTAGTTCACTTTTTATTTTTAAGTCAATTAAAACAAATTTAACACAATTAAGTAAATACAACTACATTTTGATAAAGAGTAAACATAACTTAAGACCGATAGTTATATTACTTACATTGTCATGGCAGTCAGTTTCCTATCATTTTGCTTAGGTTAGCGCAACACATTCGATTTTACAGTGTGTCTTCATTACTGTAGTTTCATGCTGCTCAGCTACTAACAACAGACACTGTTGTGTGTGATGTTGCTGGGTCGTCCTTTCTGTGTTGTGGTTGCCCTGTCCGCTCCAATGTAAACAGAGGTTTGGATGTGTAGCAATAGGAAGTGTTCGGTGCCCACTGATTGATTTGCAGCACTTAATAATGCAAACAGACCAACATTCATCAAAGTCAGTGTGGACAAAGGCATAAGGCAAAAGCATACAGCATATTGTCAACCCAGCGCAGAGTAGATTTACATTGTCACTAGATGATTCATTGAAAAGGTTTTTGAATCTAATGGGTAATACGCTCACCAGTCACTTTATTAGGTACACCTTGCTAGTACCAGGTTGGACCCTTTTTGCCTTAACTCTTGGTGTCATAGATTCAACAAGGTGCTGAAACATTCCTCAGAGATTTGGGTCCATATTGACATGATGACATCACA
>JAPZEB010000008.1:24878488-24890455 GCA_029783705.1 Chaetodon striatus | reverse complement strand
AACAAACACACCCAGGGTACCTTGCGTGTAATATCTCAACGTGGAAAGTCCATGACTAAACGTAGATGTGTGATGAGGTCAGAGTGAGAATGTGTTGGCAAACCACTGAAGTAACGGCGTCCTGAGTAGAGAATGACGTCACGCTGCCTCCGTGTGCGTTGTAATTCGAGCTTCTCTGTGGTTTGTTGCGGTGAGCTGATCCGGCCATGCGTGTGTGTTAGTGCATGTATGTATCCCAAGAGCTAATCGCTGCCACTTTGAATTGCACTCATACGGAAGCTTAGGACCCCCCCCCTTGTTAACACTGTTAGCTCTGTTAGCACTGTTACCATTGTTTATGGAGTTAGCGTATCCAGGCAACTCATGCACTCTGAATATGGCATAGCATTCCTTAAAAATAGTCCTGATAATGCCATATCAGTGACCCTGGATTACATACTGTAATGTTTTGTGTGAATACCTAGCATCTGTAGGCAGTGTGAATCCAGCACAGCAATTGTGGACCCCGCCACCAACAATGAAAACGGGTATAGAGCAGTAATTACAGAATTGTTTTGGTTTATTGTTGAAAGACAGGAGTTTGATTTCATGAAATTTTGAAAGATTATAACTTTGTCTCCACAGTGTAAAAGATCTGTTGGGTTTTCTATGACCAATTACTGAAATCTGGATGAAAGGTTTCCTGTTCGATACGAGCCTAACGTTATGTCTGCAGGGCTCAGTTGAAGGTGTAGTGGGATCCTACGCTTCTCTGTTTTATATCCAAAAGCTCTGGGTGTTTTTGAAGTGACCAGTTTGTTTCATCTCAAAGAAAACTTACTGCAAGTCACAGAAATCTGTTCTATCTCTGATCTGGGAGTGTCCTGTAATGTATGAGCCTGATCACTGCTGTGTGGCTTAGTCTGAAACTCTTATTAACCCAGAGACATTTATTACACCCTTGGCTGTCTCTTGATGACCTGCTTGATGGCCTGTAGAGCTATTTAACTTCACTTATCTATCATAGAGATAATTGATAGCCCCCAGCATTCATTAGTTTTTTTTCCACATTACATTCTCAAACTATATCAGCCACTTAATATAAATACCTTACAATGTTATTATACGATTGTCTGTTTGATTGCCTTTTACCAATTAACATAACACAAAAGTAAGTGAGCAGCTTTAGTTCTCCAGTCTTTGTCTTGGCAAAATCTGGTGTAGAGGAAGTAATGTGCTTTAATTTTTCAGCAGCCACAGCGAGTTGTTCGAGATAAACACAAATGGGCATCATTTCATGGAATTGCAGTACAAACACACCACTACAGTGAGCACTTGGCACCAAAGTTGTTGAAAAAAAAAAACGATTTTGCAGCTTACCGCTTCTTACAAATCAAATCAGATTTGCTCAGCTGAGTGGCCAAGTCGTCTGTTTTCCAAATCAATGCTTTTGTACTTTTTTTGATCAATAAAAATAGCACTCATAACAGCTTGTAAAAAATACTGCCAACTGTAGAAAGTGGGCCACATTTAGAGAATATATGAATAAAGGAAAGTACAGTAAAATGAAAGATTGTCATTATTACGCCGGCAGTGCTAATGAAGGAACACTGATAGGAAATGCTGAGACTGAGGAGGACAGAGATGGGGTTATAGGTTCAGGGATAAAAATGACTGAGGAGTGGAAAGAGGGAGGTAACTTGTGATAGAGTTGAGAAGTGACAGAGTGAGAAATGGAGATGGAGTGTGGCCGGTGGACAGGTATGGAGGATGCGAAGAGTTCCAGCGGCTGACTGAGTGATCCAGGAGTGGAGGAAGAGAGGAAGGATAGATGGAGCTCAGACTGATGGAGTGAGTGGGTAGCTGCATTATTTGGGTGATTGATAGCAGGCAAGTTACAGGGGTGATGCAGTTCAGGCTGGTTTAATTCAGAAGCTAGGAACTTGGACTGCTTAGCATAGGCTAATTCTCTTTGACCCTCTTCAAGTTGTTTAAGAGATGTCACATTATTTCTCCATTAATCACTGTGATTCACATCAGCTCAATTGAGCTGACTCTATTGATTTGAGAGCTGTTATTCCACGCTGTTGATGACGATCACGGCAAGTTGCTGCATTAGCTTGAGCAACTCCCAAAAATATAGGTCTCAATGCTACTTTTCCCCTTTTTTTAGTGCATGCCAATTCACACATACAAGGTTTGAGCCAGAGCGCACCACTGCCACGATGTTCCTGTTAAAGCATAAAATGTCACTGTCACTACAACCCCCAACTTTGCTCCATAATCTCGATGGCAGATTCAACACAGTTAGCAAGCTGTAACAACAAGCTGTCACATGCCGAAGTCATCGAATACCCGTGCTTGGGTGGCTACATCGTGCAGACACCAACGAAAAAAGCTGTCCTTTCATGTCAGCATGGTAAGCAGCCAGCTGCCGTTATTGTGTAGGGCAGGCAGGAGGAGAGGACAAGTCAAGTCAATTTCATTTATATAACACATTTAATACGACAAGCATTAAGTGCTAAAGATACATCATACATGACAAACGTGAAGATAATAATAATAATTCTAATTCCTAAAACAAATAAAGATACACTTAAAAACCTAACTGAAAGCTTGAGAGTGGGTGGGTGGTGGATGTGTCCAACTTTCACCCGGGAGGCCGGTGTTCACTTCCTGTATGAATGTGAAGCCAAACCCACGTTGTACTTCTCTGGGCAGGCCCAGATCACTCACCATGCAGTGCCCACATTTTGAGTCTGATAGTCTGTTGGAATATAGCCCTGGACATCCAAGTTTTAGAGGAACTGGTTCTCTGTGAACATCCTCCACATCGCAGCCCCACCATTTCTGACTCCTCTCCTGCACCCACACCTCTCTCCTCTGAACCACCAGCAGTAGCTGCGAATAAAGCCATGGCTCTGGCTTCTGCATTCATCATCATCCTCAAAATATGACAAATTGTCATCCAGCCTTCACAGCAAATCATTAATGAGATGAACACTTTCACCTCTGTGTTCATTTTTTCTCCATCTAGACAGAAGAAGGGGATCTGGAGAGTGAATAGGAACTGAGCATTCAGCTCTGTAACGTGAACGTAGCCTTAGATGGTGTCTGATATCTTCAGCTTTAATTATCAGACGTGTTGTACCAGCAGTTTGTCTTTACTACGTGTGGAATGATCATGAACTCTTAAGCACAGATCAGACCAAAGATTCGCAAATAAACGAGTTGAATCAGGCAGTTGCTTGCAATGCGTCGTTCTAAAATCCTGCTGGTTCACACCAATGCAACCAGATGAGACGGTGTGTCATCTCTAGTCAGCAACTCTCTGTCCTTCCGTTCTGATTTGCAGCTTTTCAGACTTATTTTGTGGCTGAATATAATTTGTAGCTTCTTAAAATCTGAATGACGATAGTGATAGTGAGATGCTGGCTACAGCTGCATTTGTAGTAGTGATGGGATGTCGAACAGCATAAAACGAGCATCAGATGGACTGTATTCATAATATATACGCCACAATAATATAAATAACCAGTGCCAATAAATGAGCCACTGAGAATGTGTGTGGGCGGGGCATAGGCACATGCAGCAGGCAGCAGCAGTGACCCACTGTCCGACACCGGCACACCATGAGGAAGGAAACAGAGGGCTCGGCTTGGGCGAAAAAAACTGCCACAGCAAGACAATATGATATCTGGGGTCATTTTGACTTGACCAGTGGATTTCACTACACGCTGATTGGCTGTTGAAACACATGACATGCTTTACGTTCTAAAACCAACCTCTGGTGATTTGACCAGTTGAGCTGCAGGAGACACCATCAGCTGGCTTGAGTCGAGCCCAGACCGGCCAGTTCACACCACAGCAACTTTTCTCTACAACGTTCTTTCTCTACAACAGTTGCGTCCCATCAAGAATCTTTGGTCTGAACTGGGCTTTAACAAAGCATGACGTAGTGAAGGCACATGATGTGTTACAATTGCATGCTGGCACCAGAAAATCAATGCTAATGGAAAGTCAATTCCTTTGTTGAGTATAAAAAGCGAGAAAGTTCACATAGGGGGCAGATAGGGTGGTGGATTGGTCAAACAAACACAGGACTTTAACCCAGAAGACTGCTGCTGGTGTCGTGTGTGAAAGCAAAACATCACGTTCAGTGTACTTGTGTCCTGTAAGTAAAAAGATGGTTATTTTAAGTGAAACCACAATCTTTTCCTAAACCTAAGCAACTTTTCACCCTCTACACCAAACCAAGTCATTTTTGTGCTCTAACTTAATAAAACTAGAGCCATTTTATCACGTCACACATTTCTGTGAGATCAGATTGAGTGCACCACTACAAAGCAGTCATCACTTAATATAATGCCACGTTTGAATGTCATGGTTAGAATAATAAGAGGAAGTCATTTTAAGTGTCACAGTGATGTATTTATTATCACTAAATGTGAGCGTTGATAAATTGGTCTTTTTCTAGATTGAGATACATTTCAAAGTTGACTTAAAGCAAAAATATTAATAAAATATTTGTCAGTGGTTCAGTAAAGCCCAAAGCTCTGATAAAAGGAGAATTCTTTCTTACCCTGTTCTTCATCCATATGTTTCTATAATTTCTGAAGATGTCTTTAGTGCAGTGGAATAAGATATACGTCCCCCTCGGTGCAGAACTGACAGCTCATTACCAGTGTGTCGTGCATGTCATGCCACTATTCTCTCCCTGAAAATTTGGCTTCATTTGTGTGGTTGAGTGTGATCCTTCCCAAGGAATCAATTATTTGGAAATTATATATGAGGATCATGGAGTGTGTTATCACACATATTCCATGACAACTTACCACATGTAGAAAGAAAGGTTGTTTCTGTTCATATTTAGAAACTGCAGCACAAAATGTTGCTACTGCTAATGAGCATGTTAAAGTGGACCTGTTATTCCATATTTTGTGTCTTATATATAGCATGACAACCAGCCAGTCAGAAATGAGCATTTTCCATCGCCATGGTAAAACTGAACTCTTCTGTTTAGCACTTCAAACACAATTACTTTGTTACATAAACTCTCTGTGCTGTACATTTCCTTCCAAGACAATTTGCCAAATAGTTACAGACTTTCTAAGTGCCCTAGGGTTCATTTGTCTCGGACATAATTGCCACACAAAATTACTGTACCCCACAGTGTGTCTGCGTGTCGTATTATCTCCTCAAGAAACAAAAAAGCAGCAACAGGAATACCGTGCAGCAGCAGATTGTGTGTGGGTGTTCAGGCAGGGGCTTTTGTTGTGCTCCTCTTTTTATTTTTTACATAAAATGACATTCCCTTTAGCAGCACCCCTTTGGTTCATGCCTGGGAAATCCTCTTCTAGTCACTGCTGCGTGTGCGT
Source organism: Chaetodon striatus (assembly GCA_029783705.1). Lineage (NCBI taxonomy): Eukaryota > Metazoa > Chordata > Actinopteri > Chaetodontiformes > Chaetodontidae > Chaetodon > Chaetodon striatus. Next base: position 24,885,098 of record JAPZEB010000008.1, on the reverse strand, counting down.
CATCAGGAGCAATTTTTACAGCTTTCAACCTCCCACATGATGGCAAGCTCGAAACACAAAGACGAGGCGGAATGGGAAACAGAGGTGCTTCCCCTGCTATCCTTAAGACAGCTTGTTGTCAGACAAATCGTACTTCGAACAGCAATTTGTTACTGTAAACACTTTGATCTTTAGCTGCGTCAAGTTTGTTGTGGTGCATTTAAGGTCAAAATTACCTCCAGATGCATAAAGGCTCATTGAAGACCCTTTATTTTTACCTACTTTTTGATTTCTTTCTGATTTGTTTTAGCCTCTGCTATCTCGTGTTGTACCGTATCAGTGCATGGACTGAGATTCTTACATGGTAACAAGATATGTCTCTTTTCAAAGTTCGATCCAATAAAAGCTCATCATGTCAGTGGAAGTTATTGCCTCATTAAACAAAGATCAATGTGGATGCAAAACAACAGCAGCATTATCTCTTCTCGCCCGTCTTCACTTGGCTTCAAGGTAAGGACCCGCACAGGATTCCACCACTGTGCCTGAAGGTATCTACACATATTAGAGTTTTAATGTTGAAGGTAAAGTGTATTCATTTGCATAATTAGGGCTGGAACATATTAAGAGAAGAGGCAGGGAGGCAGAGCAGAGTAATGAGGCAGGGAAATGGGAGTAAGTGTGCAGCACGGCATATGACAGCAGCCATGTTTAGACCACACTACAGTAAATCTCTCAGGGGAGGCTTACTAATGACTTGTGACTAATGATTTTTCTGGAGATGAGTCAAAACAGTCGCCACCGCCTCCTCCCGCTCCCTCACTCCGAATCTGTCCTCCTCAAACAACCACCTCCACCACCTGTTGATGTTGTCGATCCAGCGTGGAGCGTGGAATTGACACTGCAGGCTATTGTGCGTCGGCCTTGTTTGGTTTTCCACTCTTTGAGATTATGTCAGAGGAGGTAAACGTAAATAGTTGACAGTGCAGCGCGGCCCCTGCACTATCGAGTGCCAGACCATCCCAGTGTGCAAATATTTGATGGTGATACAGGCTTTGTCCTCCATTGAAACCATTCTCAGGCAATGTAATTCTCATGTGAAGAATTTCAGTTTGTTGTTGTGCTTCCCTTTGTTTGTTTCCAGAGTGCAGTCCTCACAGCATTGTAGATATTGTCCTTAAATGGCCGCAGCACTCTGCCCATTACTGTCTGATTCCACATGTAATGTTTGTTTGAGTTGAGCCCAGTTTATCCAATTATTTTGCACATTAACGGAAACAATCAAACAAGTTTTACTTAGTTAGGTACTGTAAACTGTTTTCTTTATTTTAATTAGCTTCAAGCCAATTATGTGTTGTAGGGCTCCCTGTGGACTGCTTGTCAGGCCAATTGTAATATTTATCAAACCAAATGAGCCTCCATACACGCCAGGAATATCTGCAGTCTATTTCTTCTCCATTGAGCAAAACAGCACTCAACTAATTATAATGATGCATCCCAGAAATTGCCATTCAAGAAATAAAAGTAATCAAACTTTAATCAGATGTGATGTGCACGGAGTTGTAATCACAGATTTCACTGGAAACCCCATTACTGTATGTCAAAGAGCTCGATCTTCAAAAGTGCTTTACAAAATGAGAGAAAAGAAAATATTCAAAGTGCTTGAAGGCTTCTGTGGAAAGATGTTTCTCCCAGTGGAGTTAGAGAAGATACCAGATTTACATAATGAAGGATAGGTTATCCCATGGTGGGTCGTCATTAGCCTTAGATGAAAATGTACATATATCTTTTATAAAGTTGGTACATGTTAAAGCAATGATGAGACATTTTGGGAAATATGCTAATTAACTTTCTTGTATGAACAGTAAGATGAGAAGCTCAGCACAACTCTTATGGTCCGTAAAACCATAAATTGTTAAAGCTTTTCTACAAATGAAACGATCAAAGTATAACATGTTAATTAGTGAGTTTCAAAATAAAGCTAGGCAGGTTATGCTGTCTTTGGCCAGAGCCTGGCCCGACTCAATCTTAATGCTAACCTAAAAAGCTTCTAGCTGTAGCCTTATATCTAGCAGACATATGAGAATAGTATGGACGGCTGGGGGTGTAAGAGTCCATGTCAGTGGGGGTCCTGGGCCTTATTGTTGAGACCAGCTGCAGATGGCAGAAAGTTTTTTGTGTGGTGTGAGGTCTTGGACCGCAGTCTCCTACCAGAGGGGTTTATATAGTTTGTGCCAGAGTGGGAGGGGCCAGCCACAATCTTTCCTGCCCAGCTCAGGGACCTGGAGGCATACAGGTCGTTGAGGGACTGCAAAATGCAACCAGTGAATGATTGATATGCTGCAGTCGGCCCTTCGTCGTCCTTCGCTGTGGCAGCAGTGTATCACATGGAGGTGGAGGAGGTGAGGATGGACGCAGTCTTGGAAGTGTAGACGTGCACTACCATTGTCTTTGGCAAGTTGAACTTTTTGAGCTGATGCAGGAAGTACATCTTGTATTGTGTTTTTTTGATGAGAGAGATGATGTTGAATTTTTACTTGATGTACTAGGTGATGATGGAGCCCAGGAAGCACAAGGACTCCACATTGTCGACTGGGTAGTGGCACAGCCTGATGGGGGCAGGTGGGGCTGCATTCTTCCTAAAATCCATAACTGTCTGTTTTAGGGCATTCAGCTCTAAGTTGTTCTGTCTGGAGGTCACCAGATGGTCAATATCCCACCTGTAGGCGGAGTCATTCCCACCAGAGATGAGCCCAATAAGGATGGTGTCATCTGCGAACTTCAAGAGATTAACAGACTGGTTGCTAGTGGTGGAGCTGTTGGTTAAGAACAAATAAGAGCAGAGGGGAAAGGATGCAGCTTTAAGGTGCTGATGGTGTGAGAATTAGAGACTTGTTTCCCCAACTTCATGTGCAGCTTCCTGTCAGACAGGAAATCTGTGATCCCCCTGCAGGTGCAGGAGCCGTAGTGAAGGCAGAACTGAAGTCCACAAACAGGATCCTCGCGTACGTTCCTGAGTAGTTAAGGTGCTTGAGGATGAAATGGAGGGCCATCTTGTTTGTGTCTACATGTCTGTTGGCTATGTAGGCGTCCTGTGGGTGGTCTAGGGGTGGTCAGTGATGGTTTTGAGGTTGGACAGAGCAAGGCACTGAAATGAATTCTTAACAGAGGTCAGGACGAGGGGTCTGTAAGTGTTAAGTCCTGCGGTCATTGTATTTTGGGGATGGGGATGATAGTGGAGGTTTGAAGAGTGAGTGAGAATAGAGTGCCTCTATTGACAATACACAGGTGAGTGACTTTATGAACTGTGACAGTGGCTCGAGTCAATAAAAGCACAACTTTGTAATTACATTTTTGTTTGTGGCCCGTGTCACAGTCACCTTGATTACGCATTAGTCAGAGTAAATAGTTTTAAATCGGATAACAAGACCTTATTTTTGGAACTCACCTTGGATAGAGGTTGCTTTTTCTTTACATAGGTCAAATTAGGTAATCAGAGAGGACAATAATATATGAAATTATCTTACAGTATAAAGATAAGGTCCGTCTTGCTATGTAGTCACTGACTGTGAGAGAAGCTGCTCTGGTTTTTGTTCAAATCAGTCCATTGGATTATCAGATCAGATTTATTGCAGCAGCTGTTTTTTCCTGCTTCAACACCCAGGCTATCGACTTCTGCCAGGGGTAGATAGCCCTAATTATTTTCCATCCATATGTGATTAACAGAGATTTGCCTTTAAATGCTCAGTATGCGGGCCTGTTGAACACTCATCTCCTGTCCATCTCGGCTCAGATATGGACCAGTAGCTTCAATATCACTCCATGAGCTCGTGGCTGACTGTGTCTCAAGCCTCCATGAAAATTAAATAACATAAAGTATCTAACTTACAGTGCTTTTGTTGGAACTTTTCAGCAGCAACTTTGCAAAATGTTATCATATCCTTTTTAAGATTCAGCAGAAATTTGGGAATGCATTGTTAGAAAGGTCAAGAAGCAGGGATTAACTGTTGTATCTATTTATCATGTAAGCTTCCTCTGTTCGAAGGAGAGCTACTGTTTGGTCAATGTCTTTCTTTATGTATTGCAGTTGTGTAATTACTGTCCCTCAAGCAGGCGAGTGTATCTATTAGCTGCGTTCTTGATATTTGCTGTTGTTGAATTTACAGTTTTTGACATTAATCCCAAACTGAAGGCAGCAATCAACAGTTTTTTGGGTTCTTTTTTTTTTTTGGGCCTAATTGAGGCCGGGTGCCCGTAAATTATATTTGGAAAATAGAAAAATGAGATTATTACAGTTTAATGCTGTTTGGTTACAGGTGACTGTGTGGGAAGGGAAGCAGATAAGAAGGATTGCCAAAACCCATAGCTCACATTCTGCTGATGTGTAAGTATGTTTACTGGAGGGATATGCAGAGAGGGAATAAGAATTCAAAACGCAATAGCACTCCTGGAACAATAAATCCACAAAATTAAAGCTGCACAAGGATAGATTTTTATGCAAAAATATGCACAGTCTATTGGCTTCAGTTTCTAAGCGTAGCTGCATGGAAGATGTTCTTCCTACTATATGAGATCCTGTGGTTTTGCCATTTTTTATGCCTTTGCACTGGCGACTGCCCGTGGCCTGAGCCATTATGTTTTTTGGTTTTCTGTTGATTCATACATCTGTTCGTGTATCCATCTGTCCTATTCTTGTGAACACGATATCTCAGATTTGGCACAAACGTCGCCTTGGCCTCAAGGATGAACTAGTCTAAGACCACTGAGCCTTCAAGTCCGTCCCATTCTCATGAATAACAGCTTGGTGGAATTTCTTCAAATTTGGCACAAATGTCCACTTGACCTCAAGGATCAACTTTGTTAGATTTTGGTAGTCACTTTGGTAGTCAAGTCACTTGAAGTACTGGAGTCTGTCTTTACGAAGAGCATAGATACATTTTATTTTCAGTTCAGTTTTACATAGTAAGGTTTTAGCAAAAATGCAAATATCTGGGAACTATTTAACACATTACTGGATAAAGAAGACTTGGATAATACTGTACGGTATTTTGATGTAGTGGAGTTGTCCATTTTTACACAAAAGTAGGAAGATCTGAGTTCACAGGAAACTATCTACAATGCAGGTGAACCATAAATTTCCTATAGAAACCAACAACCATAGAAAGCAATGCTCTTGAGTAAACACAACATAATTTTATTATCAACCTCTTTGGGTTGTCATCTAAATGAGCATTGTGTTTTAAATCTAATTTATCTCCTTTTTGATCGAATAAATATTGATTTTATCTTGTTGGAACGCAGGAAGCAGCAGTATTACAGGACTGTGGTTTCCTTTACATTCAACCAGTACTCTTATAGTGTTTAATCACAAGCTGATATCTGTTTCTCCACCTTTAATACTTGTTATGGATGTGTGAATGAACATCCACTTACATAGAGTAAGGCTTTAACATGATCTTGTGTGTGATATCATATGTTTGTGTGATGGGCTGTTGTTTGGTGTTACCAAGATTTTAGGAGCTGCACAGTGTGTTAAAAATAGACTGAACTGGACTGGTGTGCTGTCGTCTCATTTGGGATTGTAACTGACGGTATTCATGGGCGGAAGCAGGAAACTACGCAGAACAACACAGGCTCAGGTACAACAGGTTGAAGATCACTTTCAGGAAAACAGCCAAAAACTATTTTGGCTCCACAAACACTTCCGCAACCAATTTAAGGCAAACACCGAACTCAAGCGGAAATATTATGCAAGCATCTGCACAGGAAACACACCACCTAAAAAAAAGAATCCTCCTTGAGGAGTACATAGGTTACCTCAACCCAACCAGGCATGATAGAGAAGATTACCAATTTCTGCTCAAGGGTTGATACATCAGGTACAAAAATGTACATTAAGAAAAGGCAGCATCACTTACTTAATTTTACTGATCAAAGCTGAATTTCTGCTGTCTTAAACAAAAGTGCGTTACATTGATTTTGGTCCTTGTTTATAATAAATAGCCTAGATCAATAACATTTCTCCACAGTCTCACAACATATATTTCCTCTTTAAAATCATCTTTGATGAATGAACAAAACTGAATTCACATGAACAAATGTACTCGTCGTTTCTGATTCAGAGTGACACAGTAAAAAAACAACCACGTCGGTCAACTGTGCACGCAGCTTTTTACAACCCATACGTATGTTTTTTGAGAGGCAACGCCCTCTAGTGGCTGTAGTAATTTTTACAGGAGCAGAGGAAGGTGATGTGATGTAGCACAAAAAGCGACAATGTCTGCATTATGTTGTACAAATATCAAAGCCCCTGTAGGGTGAGGGAGGGTGGTGGATGGGTCAAACAAGCACAGGACTTTCACCCAGGATTCCCGTGTTTATGTCCCAAGGTCAATGCTAGCCATATGCTAGCATGTGTAGCATTCTACGCTCTGTGTGCGTGTTTGTCATGTAACATCGAACCGAGGGCCGATCCCAGGGTGAGGGACCGTGTAAGCTTTCCCCATTTCGGTGTGGGTTTTCTTGAGGTAGCTTCCTCCCACAGTCCAAAGACATGCACGTCATGTTAACTGGTTACTCTAAATTGTCCGTAGGTGTGAATGTGAGCATGAATGGTTGTCTGTCTCTATGTGTC
>JAPZEB010000008.1:24867722-24878388 GCA_029783705.1 Chaetodon striatus | reverse complement strand
CTGTCTCTATGTGTCAGCCCTGTGATAGTCTGGTGACCTGTCCAGGGTGAACCCTGCCTCTCGCCCAATGTCAGCTGAGATAGGCTAAGGATAAGCAGCTACGGAAAATGTATGAACTTATTTAAGTGCTTTTAAAAGACTTATGTGGCATTATACAAACAATGTTTATTTGAAGTAGAATGCACAGGCACTTTGTGACAAAACATGACTGAAGCTAGACACACACAGTACAAGTATGCATTAATTTAGCATTGTTGGATTGTGCGACACAGGTGCATTTGTAACCTGTAGCTATCTTTCATTGCCTCCATGTGAAGCTACTGTGGAGTCCTCTGAGAGGATTCCCAAAGCTGTTCACTTAGAATTTAAGTTTTACTTTGTGCTGGGATGTGCCGTGGAGGTCACACAAAAGAGCTGTGGGTTGTTTCTACATTCTGCTCTCTGCAAGAACTTTTACACAAAGTGAGAGGCGACGAGCAGTCACAGCAGAAAGTTATAGAACAAAGGGTAACACAGTGTCTACGCTGATGTGAAGCGATCTTGTGAAAAGGAAGACATGAGTGACTAACAGCAGAATTTACTGTGAGACAAATGCTATTATTCAGATACACAAGTGCAGCTCAGAGTCCTCAGCATTCAAGTTCAAATCCAAGTTATTTAATTTACTGTAGCTGCTGACGAGTCCGGGTCAGTTTAATCAGCTCATGCAAATTACATTCAAGTGAATAATTGCAGTATCCACAGATTCAGTTTCAACTCACATATATGGGTTTTGTGCCAGTACAGCGACACACTGACCACAGAGGTTATAATAGAGATATAACGGGGGTTTCTCAGCTCTGAACGGAATATTCAAACTGCAGGTGTAGTTTGGTAAAGAGCTGGATTGAAGAATTATATGACTGCACAGCGGGGAGGCCCAAGCCAAGACTGCCATCCCAGTATGGGGCCATTAAAGTGTAATGGCACCCAGCCACCACACTAGTGCTCCCCCACACTATTGATTTGTTCTATTTTGGGAAGTTGCTGTATAGCAAAGACACAAGGTCTACATTGTTCTTTTTTCCCTGATCAGCCACACTCGCAGCTCAGTGAAAACAAAATGCTCGAGGTAACGTCCAGGTGGCTCCATTTGCCAAAGTGTGATCTGTGTGCCTGCAACATGCTGTATAATATCATCCTCTTCTTTTCTCTACGGTCCTCCCCTCTTCTAATAGGGAAACATTTCATCTATATATGTGCAGATACAATCCAATCCTCACGACATTTAGAGGCAGATGGAAATACAGACTTATTGGCTGCGTTATCACACACAGCTGCTCATTAAACAGCATGATACACACAGTATGTATATATGTATGGCTGCATGTATACAGCATTAAGACATGATTAAGAGGTTAATTTGCTGTTTGAACAAACATTAGAGTGGTGAATGGACACACATTCATAATGCCCCTCTAGTCCTCCAACCACTCAAAGCACTTTAACCCATTCACACACACACACACACATTTATACACTGGTGGCCGAGGCTGCCATACAAGGTGCCACCTGCTCATCAGTTAAACATTCACACACGCTAACACACACATGGCACAGTCCTTAGATACTTTGACATGCAGACCAGAGGAGCCAGAGATCAAACCGCAGATCTTTTGATTAGCGGACGACGCGCTCTGCCTACCTTCAGCCACAGAAGTGTCACAGAATGGGCAACATGCTTGATCTTTGAATGTTGCCGAACATGATATTCTTATTGGTGCTTGTCGCTGCAACAGCTTCACTAGAATATACTGAGCTTACAGACTGTGGTGTGAAAAGCAAGAGACCTGAAGGGGCAATTGAGAAGACCTACTTAATGAGAGCTAGTTTGGGGTTCTGGTTGATGCATGCTGGACCCAGTTTCCACAGTGGTAGCATATTTTAACTTATGTAAGCTCCATGTTGGCTCTCTTGGAAATTTTCGAAATGTCTGTTGTCTCTTTTAAACCAGGCTACCGGTATGATTCTATGGATGTCAGTCAGTTGGTTCGTAGGTCCACTCACTTCGGTCCACACTGAATTCCCAGATAGATGCTAATGCTAATGCTAATGACTTTGCTGCTCCAGAGTTTTCTCTTCGTGCCACCATGAGGTTAACAGTTTTGGTTTTAGGTGAAATGTTGCCACATTTATTAGATTAATTGCCATTAAATTTGGTACAGACATTCATGTCCCCCCAGCGTGAATTGTAACAACTTTGGTGATCATTTAACTTTTCTTTTAGTGCCATAATAATGTCAATTTTTTTCCAACACTTTGACCAAATGTCAGCAAAACTAATGACAATCCATTAGCCTCAGCTGTGTTTGTGTTTAGTGCAGATTCACAGATTTTAGCATGCTAACATGTGAAACCTAGATTATGAACAAGGTGTTAAAATCAGCGTGTTAGCATTTAGCTCAAAGCGCCATCACACCTAAGTACAGTCTCTCAGAGGTGCTTGCATGCCAGTTTTACGAACTGGTTTACCTTGTTAGTTAAGGAAAAATACACCTTAGTAAACTGGGTAAAGCAATTAAACGAGTCCTGATTTAATAAGTGGCTTCCTCACCCTCAAAATCGTCTGAGATCAGACGCTGGGCACATTTTACAGTGGCCCTTTGTTGTGACTGTCCCAAAGTACACCTGTCAATCAGCATCTTGATATGCCACACCTGTCAGGTGGATGGATTGAGGTGGATTGGCAAATTTGTGATCAAAATTTGAGAATATTAAGCCTTTTGTGTGCATAGGAAAAAGCCTCAGATCTTTTATTGCAACTCGTAAAAAATGGGAACAAAAATCAAATGTTTTGTATTTATATTTTTGTTCACTGTGATTTAAACTTAAGAGTAAAAGTACTAGAGGAAACTATGGGGCAGTTTAAAGTCGGAGAATACGGATGTCTGTGTGTCGTTGTCTGGTAAAAAGAGCAACTAATTCTTATAATAATAATGATAATAATAGGCAAATTATAATAACAATAGTGTTTAAAAGCACACCAAAAATAAACCCATCATCTTCGTTGTCCTATTAACATGTGTTATAGCATCTGTATAAAATTATACAATCTTATACACATGTAAATGTATTTTTTTTATCATTTTCCTTCAGTCTTCCTTTAGCGGGCACTTTCTCCCCCTTCTGCTCTCTCCATTCTCTGTGTCTTTTGTACAGAAAACCCATTCAGCCACCTACGCAAACAAACACATACACACACATACACCTGGTCATGCATCCTACAAATGGAAAATCTCAAACCAAACTTTTCCTTTTTCTTTTTCTCTTTTGTTTTGGTTTGTTTGAGTTTCGTTCCCTCGCTTGTTTTGTGCTGTGTCATAGGTTTTATTTGTTTGTTTTCATATTGGTTCTTCCAGTGCACTGTTTGCTTTAGTTTTGCTTTCTTGTATTGTGCTATAAACAAATTTAAAAATAAGGTGTTAGACATTCAGACAGTTCTTTGAGGCTTGGTCAGTGTGTGGAGCCTGTATTTGTATTCATTCATTATATTCCGATTCTCACGTATACAAGAGCCTCTTCAGATCTATTGTGATTCCCTTTTAGAGCACCACAGAGTGCACTTTTATTCCCACTTGTCGCAGTCTGACACGTAACAATAAGTTGTATTGTTAAATGCCTCAGTAAGTGTGTGTAAGCATCTTAATCCCTGTATCCTCACAGTGTTCTGCCTGCTTTTAAAGGCCTGGTTGAGTGTGGCTGGAAGTGAAGGATAAGGATGCTAAACAATGATAACCTTGGGCACTACCATCCAAACAGGGAGCCAGCAGAGTACACTCCTGTTATTGAAGAGGAAAATAAAGAGAGGGAATGAAAGGTGAAAAAAAGGAGGAGAGGAGTGTTATTTGAGTAAACAGAAGTCACGTAGCCACCAGTGGGGAATGAAAGCGATGTTGAATGTTTGGATGAGTAATGCTGCTGCTCCCGTGGTCATGATGCTCACAGAGCAGCGATGAGTGTGTACACTCGGGCTGGAAGCAGCTCAGCTCAGTTAGCCGTCCTGCGAGGAGATGAGCCAATATTAGTCTACCGAGCTTATAAACTGTTGCTGCGACATAACCCCCAATCTTTCTGCCACAGGCTGCTGCTCGCCGCTGATTGAAATTATAGCACCCGAGCAGGTTTGCTTGTTTAGGGTGAAGCTTCTTAAATATGTCCTGCTAACAGTGAAATAATGAAAGGCAATCAGTGTTGGATCACAAAGGGAGGCACAGATGGACAGCGATTACTCAGACCTTTTAGAAAGATGCTGCAATGGGAGAAGTTTCATCCGAAAATTTATGGTCGGTTTATATTGCCTTCATCAATTTATGAGACTGCATGTGTTGCTACAGAGCAGTCCAAAAATAGAATAACTCCACAGTTCAAGATGTTCAGGGCTCCTGGTCCAAACTGGTAAATGTGGAAATGTTTCCTTTCCTTTTTGTCAAAGCAGATGGAATCTTTAAACGTTTGTTGAAGCAAGAGACAACATATCAAGTGAGTGGTTGTTATGGGGATAATTATAAAAGGGGCAGATGGCCTCGGGGGATATAAGAGGCCGGCAGGTTATTTTTAGACTTACTGCAGCACACCTCAACCTTTTAAAGCACATCCTCCGGCTCCATCGGAGCATTCATCAATGACCATGCCTGGATAGCGGCCGCTGGTCGGGATGAGCTGTTAAACCCTGATGACCTGGTCATCTGGGCCGGAGCACAGCTCTTTGTTAATGTTCATCCTGGAGGAAGAGACACTGCCGCTGGACGGTGGTTAGCCTGGATATCTGCTTTAATCATGCTGCTGTTCCATCAGAGGAAATTGTTTTATTTCTAATATATATTTTGATTTTAGAAACAAGTCCTGTTTCTATTTTGATGCAAGCAGGAGGAGAAGGAGACAGCATGTTTGGTAATGATGCTGATTTTTTGCACATGAATTAATCATCCCACTGTCTCAACATGTGAGACTCTAACAGGGCAGCACAATGAATTGAAACATCATTGAAATCGCAATATGGCCAAGTGCAACATCCAAATTGCATGAGGCACCGTCCTTAAAGGTAAAATGTGTCACAACTTACCATTATAAATGAACCACTGTGGTGCTAGAGAGACGCTCTGGCCAACACAGAGCTTGTTTGTTTGATACAGACGTCAGCAAAAATCACATCATTATCATGTCTATATTTTTGTCTGTGAAAATTAAATGCGAAAAATACTATGACCACCAAAATAGCTGCTCATATTATAATGGAAATATCTGTCTAAATAATGGCAGTATGATTTTTTTTGCATATCATGCAGCCCTGGAGTCTCATTTACAGACATTGTATATGCAGAAAATGAGGCCTGAAAGAGGTGTACGCCACTTCCCACGCAAAAGTTGTGATATATAAAAACAGATTTGATGGAAGAAATTTTGACCTATGCTTACAAAAATTTTGGAGACGTGAAATTGGCGACGCATTTTCCTGACAAAACCGAGTCCAAGACAGTTATAACTGAGCCCAGCCCGACCCTTACAGCCTTTCTGATTTTTAAGTCCGAACCCAAACCGAACCCGAGCAAAATTTCTGATTTGTTATCCAAACCCGGCCCGACATTGTGGCTTCCAGCGGGTCCCGTCAGGCTCAGGTCGGGTATCCACACTCTAACACAGATGGTAAGGTGGAAGCCTGATTGTAGAAACTCTCAAATGTTTTTGGTTTTGTCCGTATGTACATTTTTAGCATGAATCCTACGCATCGTTTTATAAATGACACCCCTGGACTTTATCTTTGCACAGTAAGACTGGTAACCAGATTCACATCACTCACACACGATTGTCCTTTGTACTCCAGAGTTGGCCAGCCATCTCTGTCCACACGTTGATTGAGTCATTAGTATATTTTTAATAATAAAGACATTCTGGGCAAACTACCATCATGTAATATCATCTCAGATAAAGTGATGTATATCAGCTGTCTGTCAGTGCAGACAAAGATGGGAGAAAGCCTCCATGTTTTTGGCTTCAGCCACTTTGTCTTTAAAACATATCTAAATTGAAGAATTGTCAGTACTTTGCCAACTTTTAGGCCTTTTTTTATTTTTATCATTTATCTCCTGTCTGGTTTTATAATGTTTTGTCTTCAATATTTAAGGCTGCCGTCTGGCCAAAGAGGATTCCAACCTCAGTGGGACTCACCTTGTTAAATAAAAGTCCAGTAAAAAGAAAATAACAGACCTATACTGCAGATTGATCATCGGCCCTCCTGAATATTTTGTCTTTGGAGCTGCGAGAATACACTGAGCTCATTGTTCTGATATTAAATCATTACTGCAGGTGAAAATGTATTAAATTAAAACAACTGGTAGAATGTTCTTTTTCATTTTAATTCATCTGTAGTAATTAAATAGGTCTCTCCTCTTCTCCTCTTTTCTTTTTGCAGGGTCAGAATTTCCTTTTTTTCCCAATATGTAGGCGTGTATACATTTTGTGTCGTTCTTTTTATGAATTTTATTTTCTTGCTTTAGCTCTTAGACATTATCATTCAGTTTTTTCTTATGGGGGAATTGGGCTGAGCTGCAATTTATTCACCTCATCGTATTATTTATTTTATCATTTTGCTATTTCTAATTTTGTTTTTTCGGGGGGAATAACTGTCTCTGTGGCCATAACTTCCTAATTTTTTTGTATCTACCAAATGTATTGAACCATTGGTCACAAAGAAATGTAAAGTGTATTTATTTGAATTGTATATATTTCATTACATAAGAGTTTCATTCATCTTGTAAGAGTAAATTATGCAGCAGTATTTTTGGCAAACTTCCATCTATACAAAAAAAGCACGCCTTTACACGACCTTGCTTCTTTAAACTTTTGCTTTTTCTCCACCACACACACACACACACACACACACACACTCAGTATCCACTTGAGGACTGCACTAAATAATACAATATTGGTGATGTAATGAGTTTTGCAGACACAGAGTAACCCCCCTCTTTGTGTAATGAGCATTTCCTACATACACTTGTGAAATGTCATTCTCCATGAGGTGTGATGAACGTGACATTTCTATCTGTTTATATGTGATTCGTCCGCTTTCTCCTCGCGCTGCACAATATTTGTGAGTGAATCTTAATGAGCTGAATCGACACCCGGTGTGAAGCACGGCATAATCTTGTAAACACTGACAAATCTCCGAGTGACGGCCGTCATCTTTATCTTCACGGGTGACAGCAGCGATACGGAGAGGGGTGGAGAGGCTTGTTTAATCCCAGAGCCGTAGTTTGATCTGTGGCTCATACTCATACAGGAGGGAGGTGTCGTCTCTTTCTCTCTCGCACTCTGTTTCTCTCCTGGTTGCTGTGGCGACGCCTGCCGCAGCGCTTCGCCTCTGCAGACTCCAGCAGCAGCAGCAGCATCTGGGCAGAGCTGTGCGTGTGGACGTGAAAGCCAAACCCAGCTTCACATGTTACGTAACATGTTGTAAGTGCTGCAGCTTACTGTGGGCAGGAAATTAACAAACAGATCAATTCCTTTCATTACGCACAAATTATTAATGAACCTGTCACATCACAACGAATCAATGTGTTGAAATGAGCTGACTGAAGTCCCAGGTCTCGCACGCTGGCTCTGTGAAGCACCTGTTTCTCCAGCAGCACTTGTTGGAGCAGGATTCTGTCACAGTGATATTTCTCCTCCTTCCTGCTGACATTTAGCTTCTCTGTGTTTTGTGGTCTGTTTTATTAGAACAGTTCTTCTAATGTGCCAAACCGCTCACTTACCTCTTTATTTTCTCCTCTTCTCTCCAGCGTCCCCCCTCTTCCTCCTCCCTCCAGCTAAAATCATCATCAGGCTGTGAAGAAACTCCTCCTTTCGTTTCATATTCTCACCTTTTTGTAGTTGAAAACAGTGTTACTTTAATTAATGAGAAGCAACATCTACCTTGTAAGAGGCTCCACACTTTCTTTGTCTTCTGTGAACATCAAAGACACAGCCCACCAACATCAAACCTAAAACAGCTCAGATCAGATCTTTATTTTCCCTCGAGGGGAAATGTGATTTCAGTAGAGGGCAAAGACACAAACGCAACATGTGAGAGGAAACGGGACATTAATCAGACACAGAATGTTTCCTTTTACACAAAATGACAACAGCTGAGTTCATTTTTTTTACAGTCAGTTGTCATTTCAGCCTGACGAATAAACCGTGGCTTGAACTTTCATTTGTTTCACCCTGTTAGGACACTTATGCAACTTTCAATTAATATGGCAGCTTTTGTAATCTAAAAAAAAAAGTTCCTCCCTAGAAACAGTTAACACCCCAGCTGCACGGTATTTAAAGGAACACTGTTTTAAGCTGTAAAAAGGCTCTAACAATGAAATGAAAAGGGGAGTTTTGTCCCAGTGTGATGATGATATTAGCTGGAGGGAGGAGGAAAAGGGGAGGCGCTGGAATGCAGTCGCAGATCAAAACTGTTATACTGTGCAGGCGTCAAAACTTAAAGGATCAGCTCATCCCAAAATCAAAAGTAAATATTTTTTGTCTTACCTGTAGTGCCATTTATCAGTCTAGGTTGTTTTGGTGTGAGCTGTCGAGTATCAGCCGTAGAAATGTCCTCCTTCTCTCCAGTATAATAGAAATAGATGGCACTCAGCTTGTGGTGCTCATAGAGCCAAATAAGAGAAAACAACAGCAGTGTCTCTTTCCAAAAATCCTCACTGGGATACTCAAGATAACACACACACCTTAGTGTGAGCACTCGGAACTGTAGAAACTCTTTTCTTCCAACTAAACCAAACCCACCAAACGTATCACACTGCGATTCAAGGCTCTTGGTAACATTAGCCACACAGACTCACTCCCTGCCACTACAGGCCACCTCGCCAGGAGAAGAGCAGGACTGGCCAATCATAACGTAGCATCAGGCCGGCTCAGACCAGGGTCCGACAACAACACAGCTGTGCTCCCATCGTTTCAGATTTCCTTCATTTTCAGGCTGGTTTTGTGGATTTGGAGCTAAATGTTGTGCCTGGGGCACGTCATGTATTAATGATACTCGTTACCTGGAGAGGTTGGAAAAAGATATACGTTTCTTTCCTGTTCCAAAACCGGTAAGGGTGTTTTTTTAGGAAACACTTCTGTGGGTCATATTAAACTACTGATGTGGTCCTATGAGTTGATGGACTTGTTGAAAGAATATATAAATTTCTGTCTTTAGTTACTGAAAAACAAACATGTAATTAACTTTCAGAGGGACTGATGATCCCTCAAAAGATCATATTATGCAGCCATGTAGAAATCATGGAAACAATAACGATCATTAAAATCAACACTTTTTAATCTTTTAAAAATGGATCTTCAGTTCATCATTATCAGAGTAAACTTAATGAATCGAGATATAATTTAGTTTTCATATTGCTCAGCCCTACTACTGTCTGTTTAGAGTCATGTGTGTGAGTTCATTTGAGTTGATGGGTTTGCGTGTGTGTGCATGTGTGTTCCCACTGAGCTGGGGACAGGGCCACAGGTGAGATCCCTCTAAATTACACACAAGTGGTCATTAATTATAGATGACACTTTGGTCACAAAAACGATTTCATCCTCAAATGAGGTCCGAGGGCGGCCGCTACAGAGGTCCACCATGCATGTGTGCGTGTGTGTGTGAGTGTGTGCATGTGTAATTTAGAACGCCATCACCTGTGGCCCTGTTCCCAGCTCAGCAGGAAACACGCACACACGTACATGCCTACACACACATTAGCATTAGGTGTGTTGATGTGTGCGTGTGTTGGTGACTCCGGCGGCTCCATCCAGCACATCGCAGGGCTTTGATGAACATACTCATTATGCTAAAGAGTGCTCCATGCCTGGGCTTCCCTGTGCCTTCAGGAAAGGTTAACTCAGGATGGTTACACAGCACAGCGAGAGCCTGTGGGCGCACGGGGGCAGAGCGGCTCTGGAGGAGCGCCGTGACGGTGTTAGATGTCTCGGGACCAAAAATAGATCTGGGTATGCAGAGCAAATATCATGGGAACATCAAGGCGCCATGATTGATGCCACAGAATAAACAAACATTGCAAGTGAAGCCACAGCAGCTTTGGCGCCACAGCTGAAACGGCCCATATCAGATGTTTTCACTCACAGAGCTCATGTTGTCTTTAAACCAGGATTATCTTAACATCATTTAAATGTGGCACAGGAGACGGTCAGGATTTAAATGTTCCTGATATGAAAAAATATTAACAAGTGACTGATGGGAGCTACAATATTATTTCACTGAGAAACCTGTGGGTTAGTAACTTTAAAACTTTGTAAAAAAAATAGTTAATGTATTTTTGCTCCTCCACCATATTTAACAACCTTTAAATTTCAAAACTTTTTGTTTTTACAGATTATTCCATGTTCACTTGTTTTAGCTTTGTAGGCATTTTTGATATCATTAGCAGGAATTTAAAGGTTTTGTTAAAGGACATATTGACACTTTGCTAAGCCCCGCCCCTTTGTGATGGACTGACAAGCTGTCGCAGTAAGCATAGAGCCCACACTGTAACTAACTGCACTCCCTGAAGAAATATGATCAGATTTTTGGAGAAATGAAACAGTGATTCCAGAGAGAAGCAGACAGAGGGGTCTACAGTCTGTGTTTGAAGGATATATC
>JAPZEB010000008.1:24789306-24804330 GCA_029783705.1 Chaetodon striatus | reverse complement strand
CAATCGGCTAATTGAGATGCTGTAAGTTTGCTCACATGTAACTCTGATGTGGGGAAGCTCACAGGAGGCCTTTGAGGGTTGAAAATGAAGGTGGAGAAATCAACTATGGCAGAAAACATATAAAATAAGTGGATGAAGGGCATTCCAGATACATCAACATTTAAAAACACCATTTTAAACATGGGTAAACATTTAAATATTGGAGGCTTTCAGCAACCCGCAAGAAACTCTTTCTTTCAAAAGGGGTTCTTTGGATGAAAAGGGTTCCCAGTGGCGCCCTTCATCTCACAAAGAACCCTTAATGAACCCTTTCTTCTGGGGAGAACCTCAGCCTTTCATGGAGAAAACTCTTGGAGCCCTTTTTTTAAGAGTGTAGGTTTGCAGGTCTCCGAACTAAGTCCTTGTTAATCTATGTTGATCACTGTGTACATATTGTTTTGGAAATTGTAAGGACACTAATCTGAAACATGAGAACTTAAAAGGACATGACATCACTGTGGACATGAGTTCAGTGCTTTTTATCATGTTATTATACTCCTTTCATGGCTCCCTCTGTTGGTGTTATCACAAAACTATCAACTATCACCACAAAGACACTCATGTGAGCTCATCTGTCCAGTTTCAGACTTAAAAACAAGTCTGCAAATCCAACAGGAAGTACATACGAGTGTGGTGACCCTGAAGTTGGCGGCTGTTGAATCGATACTTAATACACTCCAGTCTTATTGCAGCAGGGAGAGGCTGTCAAGAACGACAGTCACACAGACACCTCAAATGACTCGTCCAAACAGAAATAGTCTTTAGTTGGTATGATGTCTTTGAGCGTGAAACATAATGTTGAAGGATTATCTGCAGAGGAGATTTGTGGTAATCTGCCTGCGCAGTCGAGTCGCACTGCAAATCAAATGAAAGTTGTCGTTTCTTCACAGCTGCCACTGTAATTCATTATGTCCTAATTAACTGCACAAGAACAAATTCAAGCAATAAGAATCAATATCAATTAATTTGCTAATTTTGAGCAAAGAGGGAAGGAGACAGATGGCTGGGAAGAATATAAATCTGTCCTGAGATGTAATTAGAATTGACTAACACTTTTGGGATGCCACAAACATGTTTAGCTGCATCTTGCTCATGATGTTTACTTTGACCCAATTGATTTTTCACACAGTATAGCGAAGGTCTCAGAATAAACTGTGTGAGAACACTGTAGAGGCAGTGTCTATGAATAACTCTTATCTGCTATCTTGATGAAGCCACTAGTTACAGATTTGCATCATATTTGGCTTGGTTATCTCACTTCCACAAAGCGCGTTAACATTAATATCCTATCTGCGTCGTGATAAACAGAGCTGGGAAATTTGTAGATTTGTGTGTTTTAGATAGTTTTAATAAGGCTGTTGATGCTGTTGATAAAAACCTGGGAAAATAATGTGCACATTGCTGCTCATTGTTCAAGGAATTCAATCAGCTCATCTGCAGTCAGCACACAGCGGTGACACAGTGTGCTGCTGCTGACCTGCAGCTGATCCTGTAGCTTCCTGCACAGACCTCAAACTTCAAGGCCACGCCAGTGAATTTGAATTTACTGCATTTAAATGTACTTCACATTTGTGTTTGCCATTTTCCACAGCGTGCCGCAGCACTTTAGGTTTTTATTCTGGCAGCCCTGACTGTCACATTCATTTCACCTTAATATGAACTTGCAAAGACTTAAACTTACTAAATACTGTCGATCATGCACTGATTATTTGGTCAATTTCAGAAAAAGTCCATCAGGCTTAAGCATCATTGTTGCTGTAGTTGAACTGCACAGCCATTCTGAACCCACAAGAGCATTTTGATCACATTTATGTTCACAGTGTTCTGAAATAAATATAAATGGATGGCCTAAGTAGGAGGGAAGGCAAAAATTAAAACACTGGGACATATTTTAAAAATGGTTTTCGGTATGGTATACTGTCAATGATTTGTAGAGAGTACGGCCTCTATGGGATTGCATCACAGCTGGATGTGGTCAGCTGCGGTCTGTTGTACTTGTGACCACACCCAGCTGTGATGTAGCCTGGTATTATACTGCCGCAAAACGTCACTGCTGCACAGGGTGTGGAAAATCAACACTAGCTGGCAGGACAGCTGTTTATAAATGGCTTCCTGATCTAGTAACATTTGAGATGCTTTCTTTAGATTCAATTTAGTTCAGGGCATATGGGATGAGAAAGATTATGTATGGACTAGTAGTCATGAGATAAGGGTCTGGTTTTTCCTCTGCTTCCATTTGTTCTTTCTGCAGTGAACTAGCATCAGATCTCTTCATCAGATTTTGCTTTGAATTAGGCAGCTACTTTCATACTAGCACTGGCTCGGAGATATAATCTGTAGTTGTTCTTTTCCAGCAGATACCAACAAGGCTCAAGTGGATACCCATTGCTTTTATTTTATCAAAGAGAGGATCTATCACTACTTAAAGTCCCACTGCCCTTAAAAATGTGCTTTTCTTCTGCTTATGCCCCTAAAATGTCTGACCTTGACTATACTGAGCTGCATCAGCTGCAAAGTTTGACTCATTCCTGGGGCACTCTATACGAAAGCCAATCACTGTCTAATAGCCTGTGGAAAACACACATCTATGGTGGAACAGACTTTGACACAACTCAGGCAAAGAAACCTGAAACCTTTAGTGCAGATCGGACTTGTCAGTACAGAGAGCAGAGTTGGCATTTGCATAGTCAAAGTTTTGACAGCAAACATGGTAGAGTGCGCAATTTTTGGACACAAACTAGACTAATGTGGACAAACTGTAACACTGAAGCAGATATTAAATGTTTTACAACCACTAATGCTGTGTCAGCCACTGCCAGTTACAGTACATGCAAGATACATCTGCTGGTTGCTGATTTGACTAAGGCTCAAACATGTATGGCTGAATCTCTCTGATGTTTCCAGTAAAGCTAACACTAGCCATCCTTATGTGCACTGTTTTTCATCGGGTGCTGCAAACACAGCATTTAAATATCATTAACTGATGAGTCATGATGGTGAACATGCTGCTTTTTTAATTGTTTACACATTAGCATATATTTGGTGTCATGTTTCTGGTCACCTTGTGAATTTCACTCCAATATTTAACCTCCTTTTTGCTTTGTTTTTGGTCTCCATCAACTCAAATCTGGTCCTTTAGCTGCTAAGTGATCTACTGTGTCAACCAGCTGGTTGCTAACTTTATCATAGCATATGGAGAGTTTTTCAGAGCTTGTTTCCTAAAGACTGATGCCTAAAAAAAAGAGATTAATGACAGAGTTTGCTGGTTTGGAAAACCAAAACAATGGACTAACAGGAACTAAAAAGGACTGTAGATCAGAGTGCAACTGAAGACCTAGCTAAGCTTCATCACTAGAAGTGATCCCTTTCACATTACACAAAGTTATTAAACTCATTCTCAATATAAAAAATAATGATAGTGCAGCTTTAACTAATTAGGCACTTTGGCACAAAGTAAACTGCTACATTTTAGGAAATAAATAAATATCAGGTATTAAACTTTGCCTTTCACACCTTGATAACGCACTGCTCATTACAGCACTGGTACAGTATGTTTCTTTTAATTCCGCTAATAAACTCTCAGGTCAACAAGAACACACGCTGTACATGCAAATGTAAGTGCCCTGGTTGCTAGTGCAAATAAGATTGCTAGAGCCTAGTTTATTTTTAAAGTGCATAACTAAACACATGCTCCAGTGGGTGGAGAGCCATACGGAAAAACACAAAATCAATATTTGAGAGTGTAACAAACACGGAACTTGCTCAGGACATATCTAAAATAAATAAATAAATGAATGATAACATACAGTAAACCAAAAATATTATGTCTCCATTTGGAAGGCAGTTGTCGAAGTGATACACATGCCAACTGATGGTGGGCGTTTGTTGGCTATGGTTTTAGTGTTTAATACTCACAGTTATGGGCTGTGGTAGAGGAGCGATAATCAATATGACACTCTTTTTGCAGCCCTGCATATTCAAGAGCAGTCGGCTTCATTCATACTTTAATCTCCTGCAAAGCACAAAAAATCATTTGTATTGCATTTGAAAATTAAATCCAATACAGTGCATGAATCCTATTGTTAGCCTCACAGGTTGATTTTCAAAAGTCTGTTTGTGTATGAGTCAGCGCTTTGTGGGCTAAAGATAAAGTTTAATTAAGCTAAAAGCTTCATTGGCTCCCCCATGACTCCTCTCCAATCCATCCCCCAAACTCTTCTACCTCACCGGAAACTTCTGACTAATTGGACGCCCCGCCCGCCATAATCTTTGAGTCCAAATAAGATTAATGAGCGGACACATTTCTGTGGCATGCACCTATTCAATACCCCTTTTGGCAGCGCTCGCAGACTCTTAAGGAGATTTCTTGCTTGGTCATGTTTGTAAACAAAAGCTGATCTGGGGCTTTTTGAGTAGCGGGCACGGCGATCGTGACGCCACCGCTGCTTCACAAGCGCCCAGCACTTTGGCGAAAATTTTCTGCATCACTAATTTCTGTTGTCTGTCTGCTCTCTTCTCAGGCTATGGGCATGCAGCGCCGGGGACCGACGCAGGGAAGGCCTTTTGCATGTTTTATGCCGTCCTGGGAATCCCTTTGACTCTTGTCATGTTCCAAAGTCTGGGCGAGAGGATGAACACTTTTGTCAAGTACCTCCTGAAGCGTATCAAGAAGTGCTGCGGCATGAGCATCACCGACGTGTCCATGGAGAACATGGTGACTGTAGGTTTCTTCTCGTGCATCGGCACGCTGTGCATCGGGGCTGCTGCCTTCTCCCATTACGAGGACTGGAGCTTCTTTCAGTCTTATTATTACTGCTTCATCACATTAACAACTATAGGCTTTGGGGACTTTGTGGCCCTTCAAAAGAACCGGGCCCTCCAGAAGAAGCCCCTGTATGTGGCCTTTAGCTTCATGTATATCCTGGTGGGCCTGACGGTCATTGGGGCCTTCCTCAACCTGGTGGTGCTCCGCTTCCTGACTATGAACAGCGAGGACGAGCGGCGGGACGCTGAGGAACGCGCCTCACTAGCTGGCAACCGGAACAGCATGATCATCCACATCCAGGACGAATCGCTGCAGCGGGGCCGGCGGCGGCGTGAGCCATACCGGCCGGAAGTAACTGATTTACAGTCAGTCTGCTCCTGTATGCACTACCACTCGCATGACTTCGGCAGCTCTGGGGGAGGGATGGGAGGCCTGGGCTGTGCCTTCTCCCATCAGAACTCATTCAGCTCGCAGCTGAATCCCAATCAGTACTTTCACTCGGTCTCCTACAGGATCGAGGAGATCTCTCCCAGCACCTTGAAAAACAGCTTCTTTCCTTCACCCATCAGCTCGGTGTCTCCGGGCCTTCACAGCTTCACAGACAATCACCAGCTCATGAGGAGAAGGAAATCCATCTAAACCCTGACACACACAGGACTAATGAGTTTCCATGTTTTATACACAAGGTCAAACATTTCCAATGCTGCTCCTTACCAAATCTTATTTCAGCACTTTTTTTTTCCCTTTTTGGTTGAGTGTAATATACGAAGTATTCTTGGGAACAGATGAAGAACACTGTGCAAAACAGCGTGGACACAATGGGATGCAAAGCATGAAGCATGGATGTCTATTTTTTCAAGGGATTGCTCCATTGACAAACACTACACAGATGACGAGACCTTCCTTATTTCAGATTTACATTACAGAATTGATATATATTAACTTTGGTTACATGCCAAATGATGCACACTTGGGGAAATGCTATTTTTCAAAAGGGAGTATGCTTGTTTCACCTTAACTTGAAGAAACTTTTACCGTTATGTACTATTCCATTGCCTCACTGCAGACAGAGATTTTAAAATGACTTAAAGCATCAGGTATTGTTTTCTATAAGCAATCATATATTTCAATGGTTTCACCACACATCAAGCCAAAATATTGTTGCCAATATTAGCATGTGCATTAGATGTCATTTACTGAGTGTGCCATGGTTTTGTGACATTCTTTAGTCTGTTTATAGAGCAGCCGTACGAAGGTGTTTGTTTGTCTCGGATTCAAAGGATCATGCTGCTGTTATTAATATTTCACCCTCATCTAGAATCAGATTTGGCCACAAAAGCTTTAATTTCACCTCCGGCCTTTTTCGTAATGAGATGTAAAATTGATCTAAAGGAAAACCCACCCTCCTTTCCACTTTTAAAGAGATTTGCCAACTATGGTTGCTGTAATATTGGTTATTTGTGTACTTTTCTCCCATTGACATTCATATTGAATTTAAGCCTTATTAAAGTGCACCCCTTTCCATACTGATTACTTATCACTAATATTACAGGTTTTATTATTGATTACACCAATCATATGGGGATAACTTCATTACAAAAGAGCAGTTTCTTAATTTACAGTTGGTCCCTGAATTGATCAAAATGCAGTCATTCAGCGATTTAGGATCCCATAAAGTTGGAGGACAGATTTAAAAAACAGAATAATGCAGAAGAGGCTGAGATATTCTGACTTTTAGACCCTGCACGCTGAGAAATAAGGGTTCCTAAATGGTTCTTCCTGAGGGGCTGAGGTTCTACCCAGAACCATTTACTTCTGAAGGACCATTTTTTGAAGAAATGGTTCTTCAAGGATTCTTTGTAAGACAAAGGGTCCTCTGAGGACCCTTTTTATCTAAAGGGGACTTTCTGTAAGAAAGAGTTCTTCAAGTATTGTTTAAAGCAGGGGTCGACAACCTTTACATTTTAAAGAGCCATTTTTTACCAAAAAATAATAATGAAAAATCTGTGTGGAGCTGCCAAACATAGTTGAGGCTTTTAATGAAGGTAAAACAGCCTATTAAGTCTAAATTAGCCTACACTAATAGTCTTAGTTTTAACACAAGGTGGCCACTCTGCAGGGCACTATTTATGATTGTTTGGTACTTTAACTTTGCAGAACTGGCAGCAAAAGCAAAAAAATCTGTCCAAACACTGCGGAATTCTCTATTTTATTGCAAGACTTTTACTTTTTGGGATTTGGCATCCATAGTCAACCAGCGACAGACTCAAGAGCAGCCACTGCTATTGAGGTTCAGCAACATTTTTAGCTGTTGAAATGTTAAACATTTTTTAAATTGGTATAGAGGCTTCACACGTTTACAAGTAGAGAATGTAAGAATTCCTTTAGGCCTACAACATTGATATATAAAAATAAAAATGTTGAAAAACATAACCATTATTCATTTCCATTTAATTTTCTTTTATCAAAGCCACATACAGCCACTGGCGCACATGGCTGCAGAGCCACAGGTTGTCTACCCCTGGTTTAAAGCATGGTTGTTACACGATCCTAACCCTTATATATTTGTAGATGTATCTGGAATCCCCTTAATCAATTTATTGTGCTTGTGTTCTAGCGTAGGTGATATCTTTACCATTGTTTGATGCCATACAATACCACATGGTCTGCCAATTTTTATTTTTCACTATCTGGTACTTGGCATTTGTATTCGGTTCTAATGTAGAACCAAATTGCAGTGCCAAACCCTGTTGCAGCATTAAAATAGTAAAGAACCCCCAGTGGTGATGATTTCACAATATCTCCATCCCCTGTTATAGGCTGTGCTGGACCACATGAGCCCCAGTTCTTCAGGGGCCTCCTGAAGCCCAAAGCTGCTGGATGTGGTTTGCTTGGCCCCAGACTAACCTGTAAAACTAAAACCATGTTGAGTAGGAAAGAGATTTGTGGGTAATGTAGTCCATTACTATTTTTAGAGCCCCCCTTGTTTGGTTCTAGCTGAAACCCCTGCAATATAAGAGGGTTTTCAGCAGAACCCTCTGTGTGGGTTCTTGCTAGTACGGTCAGATGGTGGAAGGCTCATGGAAAGAACCCCCAGAGAGAGCTCTAGAAGAGTTGAGAACCTCTCATAGGTGGTTCTGGGTGGAACCTTTCACTAATCGTGCTTGATATAACCTTTTATTTTGGGCTCTAGGTAGAACCCTCTGAAGAGGTCCCTGGTGAAACCTTTATAAAAGGTTCTACCAGAAACCAAAAAGGGTCCTCCTACTAGGACATGCTAAAGAACTCTATAGGGCTCTAGGTAGCACCTTTATTTCTAAGAGTGAAGTAAGGATCAAGCTCTGAAAACACTGGATCCTACAATTCCCATGATGCAACTCAATGGCATCATTCTGCCTCTGAAATGCCAACTTTCTACAAACCCTGTAAATCAGGCTTTCAAATAAAAGATGTAAATTTCAAGCCCAAGCTGAGATAAGCCCGATGACATCACTATGACTTCATCACGGTTACTTTTCAAACTTTGAAAAACTCCCTTTAGAGACACACACACTCCACAATAGGCTGAGTGATACAGCTCATGACGAGTAAACTGAAAGGTGTGCGTAACTGGTGAGAGCTCCTTTAAGGCGCTACAAGTATGGTTTACTGACATTTCCTTTAACCTGCCGCTACCAAAGTGCAATTAAATGACTCCAGCTGAATTTATAAGCAGTTTTAATCAAAGGACGTGCATGATTATGCTCCAAAGTCCTGCATAGTATATGCTGCATGCCTGTAGCAGCTGACCCTGGGTCTGCTGATGAACCCTGCTCAGATCTAACCACACAGCACTGAGAGCAGAACTGTTTACAGTGATGGAAAAGCATGCAGATCTAAACTGACAACTTTGGAGGTTTGGATGCACTTTGGAGCCATTAAGGAAACACGACCCGATAAATGCATCAACACAGAAACGAGCAGAAATAGTGAGTTTGAGTTAATGTGAGGGGACAGCCGAAGATCACAGATAAGAAAAACTTAATAACATCAGTATGATCCTTTTATTTTCTGTAAAATATCAGTAGAAGGAAATGGATAGGGATGATTTTTTATGTTTGAAAGATAAGTGCATGAACTTTGTATGATGAATGGGGAAATAATTTCATAATAACTTTAAACGTATCTTAATGGCAAATAGTCTTAAGAATGATTTACAATACGAGCTGTTTCTTTTGCCAAAGTCCAGCAGTTGTTGAAGGGATATACTTTTCATTTCTATTTTTCATTCAAACAAACTGTACAATAATGTTTGCTCTCAGGTTTGAATGAATCACCTTTTTTCTTTGGTTTGCTCTTTTAACAAACACAATCCCGGAAGTGCAAGCGCATCGGCCAAATAATACAATGTACATATCAAATCCTCATTTACAAATAGTAGGAATTTTTAGAGAAATGCGACTGAGATGCATCATCTCACTGAGGCCTGTGCCGCGTCTGATGTGATGTGAACACCAGGAGTCAGTTTGCATTATAAGCATCATTTGAGACAGGGCTGAAAAATATTTGGACGATTGTGGATATTTAAGTTGATTACAGGCCTGTTTTAAATCCCAATGCTAGCTGTCAAAGACAAAATATTCACTATCACTGAGCTCCTAAATTAAGCAGGATTAAAACGCTACTTGTAATTTCTAAAGGCCTTTTAAGCTGTAAATGTATATTTGAGTATATGGTTTGTAAAGACTGGAGCAAAGAGGGGCTTTTTTAAGTTATGCAGGGCTGGGAGCTATTTTATTCCCTCAGCAAGTCCTATCCTTCAAAATCAATCAATGTTTCTGGAAACCAACAATTCTTACACCAAATTTCTGGACCTTGACTTTCAGGAAGCGTTACCGTCAGTATTCTTTGCAGCCTTGTGTTTAACAGGCTTCTATTAATTTCCTGGGTAGCTGAGCATGCCTCACAAGGTGAATGCCACTCTGTTTGGGCAAATGGTAAAATGCCATGGATCCCATTCAGTCGTGTCAAACCTAAGCAGGCGTGGAGTCCGAGATAAGCCCTAAAAGCATTGTTTCATTATTGGAACTATACCAGCTTATCTAAATATCCTGTACAATATGTTTATAACAACCTTTGGAATAAAAAGGCCTTTTCATGGCTGAGATGCATATGTATTTTTACACATTAGCATACGTGCCTTGAAGAAACAGCGGTCAGTGTTTCTGTTGAAGTGGGCACATTTAAATACGGTGGATCTGTTTGTGCTTTAGCAAACCTTTTGGAAGATTACGGAGGTCTGAAGAGCAGATGTGGTTAATGTATAGACAGATCTAAGACCTGACAAACGAGTTCATATGAGGAGATGAAAACTGACATCTGACCTTACACCTAACGTCTATAACCACGTCCACACCCAGCACCAAAGCAGACTGAATTACTCCCTTACTTTTACAAAACATAATCATCCTCTAACAGCTTAAAAGATCGTTCCAGTGTATCGCAACTTGGGCCTTGTTTTTATAGTTTTGGCCTCACTCCAATCAGTAATTGCTGTAATTTGGGAATGCTATAACGTTGCTAAAAAGAAGTCAGATGGTGAAAGGAACTTAAGCAGGCAGATGATTAAAGAGCTTTAAAGGTAATGCTTGCAATATTCCCTCAACAAATCCCATCAAAACTCCTAAACAAACAAATATAGTCTGTTAAACCAAAGCTCAATTGTTGTCCAAACCTATTAAAGACACATGAATGCCATACTGTAAAAACTTGCTAGAGCACCATGGGTATTAATCCACCTGTCTAAAAATAGTCCCCAACAAATGCACTGTTTTCCTGTTTGAGTAACATTTGCTATAATTACAGTCCCCAGCTGTTTTAGGACTTTACTGAGCTTAACTACTTGTTTTTAAAGCTGCATTAATTGCTTTTTGGCCACTTGGGGGCAGCAGAACAACCTGAAAACCCTGACATATTATCACCATAGACTGGACATAGGACCGTGAAGTTACCCAATGGTTTGTGAACATCCATTTTGAAGCCTTGAGTTTCGCATATTGGCTGTCGCTATGTTGGATTTTTTGGAGCAAGAAGAAGTCATATTTGGATGAGTACTAGCAGCTAGTTTGGTTACTTTGGTTCATTCATAGCCATGGTTAACTTTGATAATTGTGATGCTAAATTTTTGCTAATGAAAAAGAAGCTTTAGTACAATAAAATGCTAAATACAACTTTGTTAGGCAACCAAAACCTTACAATTAACAATGAAATAGCTACGGCTAGTCAATACTTCATGAATGTAGGGTTACACAATGGTTACGTTACCTACCCAATGTTGTCAACGGATAGCAGCCACCTGTCACTCAAAGTGGTTACGCCCTTAATTTGAAGGCTCAATAACATTTAAATGTGTGAGTTATATAAAAATTCAACCCCAGAATAAATTAAAGACCAAAACGAATTTTTCACCAGACTGTCAACATGTTTATTTGCTGCTGTACAGTCTGGCATTTTAACATGGGGGTCTGTGGGAATTGACTTGCTTTTAGAGTCATCCTCAAGTGGCCACTAGAGGAACTGCAGTTTTTGACACTTCCGATTTGGCTTCATTTTTCAGCCCTCGAGGTTGCCGCTTGATTATTACTTTATAAAGTTTACATTCACATTGTATTTGAAGCCATGTGTCTGGAGACCTGACGAATGTAAACTAAGCATGCCCAATTTATTAGTCTCTTTTTAGCTCTATTTTGGTCTCTACCAATTCCTGAGAAAAAATATATGGCATGATAACTTGCTAGTTGCTTTGCTATGTTCACCAGCTGGTTGCCAACTTTGTCTGCTTGGTGTTTGCCACTGAACAGGTAACATACAGTGAGTTTATCTGAGCTTTTTTTCAAAGAGAAAAGGTACCTGCTGTGTCTGAAACAACATATTCTCATAGAACGGTCTGTAGGATATTCTACAAATTTGCACCCCACGAATGATGTTATGTCCTTAACGTACAGTATTGTTATTAATGTCAAGGTATAGAGGTTAGGTTTAGGCAATAAGCCTTACTGTGGTTAGGTTTAGGAACATGGTAAGGACGTGCCTTAAAATGACTCAAAGTTCACACAGATCCAAACACGTGACTCCAGGGGTAAATCCAAGGCAAAAGTCCGGTTTTTGTAATCCATCCACTACCCCAACCTGCCTCCTTACAAGCACCAGGGACTGCTTACTTGGGATATGTCAGATTTGGGTACACTGCTTTTCGTAGAGAGACGTTTGATAAATTTGTGAGAACAGCCTGTCTGGAAACAATTCTGCCCAGAAACCAGAATATTTATCCATAATAGACTGAAAAAGACCTGAGTGTGGCAGCATAGTTGAGTGATAATTCTCTGTGGGTCTATCACTACTAGAGATCCCTAAAAGATCACATGCAGTCATTTACTTTGTTGTTCATATAGAAATATTGATTAGTGCAGCTTTAAAGATTCACATCTTCAGTAGGAACAAATGGACAAACAGGGTAAGACCCAATTATGACCAAAAATGTTGTAAACATCTATCAACATTTACAGTCCAACTTTTTTATCCAACTTTGAGGGATTATTATTGACATTTTGGGTGATCGCACTTTTGGTTTTACCTCCATAAAATCCCTTCAGGTAATCTGGCTAAACTATTGGCTTGTTAGCACAAAACAGGTGTGGCATTTCTTCTGTCTCTGGACTTCTGTAGTGACGTTGCCTTGTTCCCAAGTTTCAGCTATTACTTTGGTGAATGCAGTGTTGTTGGAATTGTTAAGAATGAAGTGTTAAGATAAGACCCGAATTGTAATAAAGTGGAATTATTCTTTAAACTTTTCCAATACCAATAGGGTTGAGCGAATAGCTACCTATAATAAGAGTCACTGACGGTGATCAGTGTCGTCTACCTTCTGTCAGTTCACAGTCAAACTTTTCCAAGCAACATTTTGGGGAATGTATTAGCCATAATGGATCTTTTTTTTCAGAGAGGAAGCAGCAAACAAATGAACTCATTTGCTTTTCATGAGCTGCAAGTCAGATCGTTTTTCCAACCCCTCCCACACATATTACTCAGATTTGTCTGCCATCATGCCACATGTCATATTGATGGTCCTCGACTGAATGTTACTCTATAACACAGATGGCACAGAGAAACAGCCACACACGCCATCGCTCTCAAGAGACAAACAGCGCAACATTTTGTTTTCTTGAGCATTTCCCTGCCACGCGGCGTCAAACAACACTTAAGGTGAATTTATCCCTGATGGTTATTGGTTCGTTTGTTCGGCATTTCGTACGTAGCTGTGCTTGGCTTCCAGGCGCCGTTTACTGCATGTGGCAGTATGTGCAGGCCATTTCTCTGTCAACAGTGCCATGTTTTCTGACAGGGACAAAGAGACACAAATTGCACTACTATCTGTGTAATACAATATAATAGAACGGCTGTGTTCCATAACTTCTATTTGTGAAATATCCTTTGCAATAGTTTCTTCTGTAGGTCTGATGAACAAATAATACCATGTACCATATTCCTAGCAGGAGATTATATCCCATCTCGTTGGCATCCATGTGGTTTGGCGGTTATGTTGAACCGACTGACGTCTTCTGTCACAATTTTGAAACTGATGTCTGTACAGTACACTCCAGTATGGGTCCCCTCTCTTTTCGCCACACAGAAAAGAGATTGTTAAGAATTGTTCAGAGTGAAATGAACATTTTACATAACATTTTACATTTGTATGTTTTCTTTTTCTTTCTTTCTTTTTTTTTTTTTGGTGCGCGTGTGTGCATGATTTGGTGTGAATGACTCACTGGGTTACACGGCCTGAGTGAAGCCATAACACACTTGAATAAAAATGATGAGCCTCCTTCTGAAACCCTCTGTCTTCTTCTCACTGTCTCACATCTCCAGCTGCTCCACTGAAAGTTTAATTCACAAATCAGTGTTTTTTTTTTGTTTTTGTTTTTTGTTATTGTTAAAAACTGTTAAATTCAGGCCTGGAGTCATAGCATTACATATTCATTAAAACAACAGTTTCAATGATTTTTAAATGTGCCATAGGCCAGTTTCTTCCAGTTTAAATTGATTTAAGATCAACTTTGAACTTCATTCAAAGCATCTCCTGGGTGTATTTCATTTACAAAGCTAAAAGTAATATTTTTCTCAACACTCAACACTTTTTATGAATCAAGGTTTAGACAAGTGTGGCCTTCTTACATGTCCTCCAAGACTTGGTGCTGATACATACAAAAAGGCACTGCGAGCTAAACTAAAAGTCTCAAATATTCAGACTTTCAGGCAAGGATAGACTCAGAGCAGAAAAATCTTAGCTGCAAGAGATAAAGGAGATAATCGTTTTAAAACCTGATGACTGTGCCTTTGTGCTGCTAATTTAACTTTCACCTTTCAGTCTTAATGATTAAGGAATCTTTTGTCATTTTGGGAAATTTGTGTATTTGCTTTCTTGCCAAGAGCTGGATGAGATACTCTCAGGTCTGTACAGTAAAATACCATGCTATACTCCTAGCAGTCAGTTAGCATAGCTTAGCATAAAGATTGGAACTTATTTGGCGCCTGCGCCAAGCAAGCAACTCCACTGGAATGGAGGTGCCACCTTAGTGTCCGGTATCTAATAATTTTCAAAATGGTTTCTGTATTCAGAATGAGTTTAAACTGGAAATGGGTGGGACCTCACCAGAAGTTATTTTAAAGGGATAGTTCGGATTTTTTGAAGTGGTGTAGTACGAAGTACGTAATCATAGACAGTATGTTACAAACAGTAGATGACAATAGGCTTGTCCCCAGTTTTGAGAAGCAACAAAATGTATTTTAGCCACCTAAAAAAAATTCAACATCTGTTTAAGTGTACAATATATTGAAAGTATTTTCACTGCTTCACCTCAATGTCAGACAGTGTTTTCCAATGAGAAAATGAAGCCATTATATTGTTCGCTTTAAAGCCAGAGTTCATTGAGAAAAACAGGGATTTAACATCACTGAAAACAGGAGTTGCTGCTCTATGGCTGCTTCAATCTGTTTGTTTGTTTTAATGTATGATTTTAGCATTTAAAAGGCTTAGTTCAGATCCACCAAAGTCACACAATCAAGCAAACACAAATTAACTTGCTTATCGAAGCAGTGCTAAACCACAAGCTCCCATGTTGTGTTAGCTAAAATTAGTGTTTTCCTAATGGAGTCTGGTGGCTATGCCGAGTGCAGAGATTGGG
>JAPZEB010000008.1:24657395-24669683 GCA_029783705.1 Chaetodon striatus | reverse complement strand
ACTGGAAGGTGTGGCTGGTCCAAATGAGTGGGTGGTTCCTTCACCATATGGTCTCTAGGCTCCACACACACACACACACACACACACACACACACACACACACACACACAAAAAACCAATGTCAGCTCTTAGGAAGCTGGGATTTGGCCTCAACCATTCAAACTATCAGCCATCCTCACAGATATTTTGATGTTCAGGTTCTTTATGTGTTCCACATTTACTGTCGAGATTTCCAGATATGAAACTGATAGATTTCTGTAAAACTGTTGAGTGTGTTGGCTTCATTGCATATAAATATTCTATTCTAATGATTTTGTACTGATGAAGAATATCCATCCTATAGAAAGCCTTTACTAGAAATAGCTAATGTAACTATAAATGCAATGCCAGTGACTACCTCAGATCCCACCAGCCTACACTGCTATCTACCTAATATGCGCTTATCATGCAGCTGCAAAGGGCAGGCTGTGGCTTAAAAATAAAGGAAATTGGTTGCAATATGACACAATTAATATAGCTTATTAGTGCTGGGTGCCTTGACTTCTAGGCAAGACTCCTGCCAAGCTGCAGACCACTGTTCAAGACAAACAAACAAAAAAGTCGTTTTTATAACGAGTCATCGTTGCATTTCCAGCTGATTTTAGCCACCAAATGCAAGTGTTTTTGACAACCTGTGGCAGTGTTTCCACCACACACTGTTCATAATAATGAATGTAGCTAGTTATGTCGCCCATTGCACTTGTAGACTGCTGTTTTGAAGCCTAAAGTTTGGCATTTCAATCATCGCCATCTAGCTTTTTTAGGAGCCATGTTTTACCACATTTGGACGAGAAGCTGGTGCTGTGGAGGAGTGAGGGGTGGATCTGACTCCCAGACTGCAGTGACACATCACGGACAGCCTCTCACTCAAACAGCACCCCCCCTTAAATATGTGTAACTTTAGGCATTTCTAAAACGTAAACAGGTGAGCTATTAAAAATCTGTGGGAATCTATTCTGTTCTGGATCTAGCCTCAAGTGGTCATTCAATGAACTGCAGTTTTTGGCAATTCCGCATTGGCTTCATTTTTCAGCCTCAGATGTTGCTTCTCTGTTTCTCTCTGGTGACTGAGATGACTATAGTGCATGACTCACATCATTTTCATACTCAGTAAAACCATTCAGGGACCTGCCGTGCACTGTACGGAAGCATCTGCGTTTCATCACATTGCTTCAGGTTTTTCTGTCTGCGATCACCCCCCCCTCTCTCAACATTACATCACCAGCGATCACGTCTCTGCCAAATGAAATTAAAAGCAGAGTGCAGCTAATAGGTTACAACCACATCAATCACTGTTATCATCTGTGGTCTTACTTTTATAGACCAGGAATAATCATCTCAGATTGATAAAAGACTGTGTTAAAATTAGTGTCCTTGCTGTGTAACCTCTCTGAAATTTCTGCCAGTTTCCCCCCCCACCCCGCCGCAGACTGTATGGTCATCTGGGCTCTGGCAACCGTCAGAGAAAAAAGAAAAAAAAAATCGATAGCGCTTCTCTCTTAATCAAGAGTGCTTGGAGCTTATGGCAGAACGCCATGAGAGAAAAGCAGCAATTGACTTTGGGTTTTTAAGGAGGAAGGTGAAGCTGGGAACAGAGGAGGGAAACAGTCATCCTGCATGGTTTCACTGGGTGCATCAGAGGCACAAAACACCCAAAGAGACCAAGAGAGAAAACTCATTTCCTATTGGTAACTGTTAAACACACAGTTACCAACGCCAACAGCTTATGGGCCATGGACATTTTTATTCACTTGTAGTTACATAATCCTCCCCTCCCCCTTATCTGACAAGTGATTAGTCTGTGAGGAGTTGTTTAACCAGGACAGATGGCATTTTAATTGCAGTACCTGACTGCCAGGAACAAACAACACAGTGCTGGTTAGTGGTTGTCTCGCCATTGTTCCTTCGCTCATATGCTGTTTCTCCAAGAACAAAATCTACATGAGATGTTTCACTCCCTCAGAACTTTAATAGGGTGAAGCAAAAATAAAATGTTGTTGTATAAAGTGCTGTTTCCCTCCAGCTCCGTATTTACTCCTGTTTGTGTGTGTGCATGTTTAATGCTCTGTAACAGTCCAGTTATTCACAGCCATGCTCTCTTGCCTGTTATTCACTTATTCTAGAGCTGTTTTACACATTTACCTTTAAATGTTGATGAATAATGCCTGTTTAACGTGATCCTTGATGACTGAAAATACATTTTTACAATAAGCAAAATTACACCAGATCTACTCTTTAAGCATGACCACATTACCCTGCCAGAGGGCCCCTGGTAAAAAGTAGTTGTTGGGCCCCTGCTCCTTCCACTGTGCATTTTTTTAATGCTGGAATATTGTCAGACACCAGATTCGATGTTTGGTAATTTGGTTTAACACATTAATTTATGAATATCCAACAAACAAACACAAAACTGAGATTGGAAACTATCTTAAAACACTACAGAGCATACAAACAAAACAGAGCTTACATTAAATAAATCTGTGTTACTCAATATTTTATATTAATAATGGTAAAAATTACCGTGTAATGATAATGGTGTTGGTTGTGTGCCACACCAACACTAAATTATCAGCTGACTCTGCAGTTCCCCTCAGCTTTACAGTGTTTTAGCGTCTTTCAGCTGGTTGTTTCGTCTTTACGTCCCACAGCTTTACTGTTTTGGTTCAGTGTCTCATCTAGCAGCAACTACTTTTAGTGAAGAAGCTCAGCTAAACCCACTGTCCACCTGCCCAGCACCAAAATACAAACTAAGCAACTAGCTGGTGAACATAGCTAGCTCTTTAGCTGCTAAACAGCCTGATATTTCCCACAAGAGTTGATGGAGACCAAAATAAAGATAAAATAGAAATAAAGATAATACTGTGTCAATACAAAATGTTTGATACACTTTTGCCAAAATAAATGTTACAGGGTGAAAACACGTCTGTTGTGTTCACAGCTGGCCCAAAGTGGCCCCAAAAATCAATTAATGTGGATTTAAGGACCTGAAGGGTCACTTTGGCATTGTGCTTAAGTGGTGCATATTACCCTCAAAAAATTAATTTAAAATTAGCCCAAACCAGTTGACACACCAGAAAATGTTGAGCATCAAACACTACATTTTTACATTCTGGTGATTTTCTTATTGCTTTTTTCATTTCTACCTCAATTTAAGGTGGAAATGTCTTAAATTACATCAAAATTGAAGACCTCTGTTACTTTCATCTTTTTATGATGAAAATGAACATGTTTTACATATTGAGGGGGGCGTGTCCCCTGAATCCCCCCTAAAATCTATACCTATGTGAAACACAAACACCGGGGCAGCCCCCCACTTTATGGCCATTTGGTTTTAAAGTTTACTGGCATTGATTCAAGTCACTTTGGGAAGATTTTTGGAGCTAATAACTAGTGTAACCTGCAACATCGGTCTTTTTAGGTGGAGTTCCCATGGACAACAACCTATTATCACAGTGTTGGTAAAACAATTTTATGTCAGCTGCAGTTAGAATATGAAGCTGGGAACTCAGAAAGAAGCTTGTTGGCTAATTTTCACTGATCAACCATCGAGATTTGGATAAAAAGCAAAAAGAAGTAATAGCAGTAAAAGTTATTTTAGCACAGTTTCTAGAGGACAATGTTGTCACTGTACGCTTCTGCAAACCACGAATATGTTGCATTCATAAGTCTCATACATATATAAATGTTTCTAGAGTTATGGAGTATATGAGCTGACTTTGTAATCAAGAGGTGGGGGAGCAGTGGGATGGTGGATGGTATAGCACCTTGGCGACATGCCTTCCAAGTTAGAGACCACTGCAAACCACTGTGCAAGACCAAAGAACAACACCGGTTGTTTTACAGTGTTTCCTGCGGCTCTTTAGCCACCGAACATTGGTGTTTTCTAGCAACCTCTCACTCCTCACACAAAAGCAGTTGTTTTGTTTTTACAAGAGTTCCCTGTGTTTCTAGCCCGGATAGTGCCATGGAAAGCTGTTGTTTTTTACAGAGACATTGTTGCGTTTCCAGTCGAGATACTACCGCAAAAAGGTGGTTGTTTTATAAAGAGACGTTACTGCATATCCAGCTGAAACAGTACGATTGAAAGTGATTGTTTTTTTTCCCCAAGACATCACTGCATTTCCAGCCTGGGAAAAGCCACGAAAAGTGGTTGATTTTTACCAAGACATCGTTATGTTTCCGGCCAGGAAGTACCTTGAATTTCTGTTTTTATTTACTGAGACATCGTTGTGTTTCCAGTCCCGACATTACAAAGAAAAAGTGGTTGTTTTGAACCGAGACATCTCTATATTTCCAGCAGAGATGGTGCCATAAAAGACCAATTCTTTTTTTACTGAGATATCACTGCGTTTCAAGCCGGGACAGTACGACATGAACGAGTGGTTGTTTTTTACCCAAACATGGCTGCATTTCCAGCCTGGTCGCTGTGCCAAGACTTAACCTCACATTTACCTCAGCCCTGTTGAAATGTATATTAACATAAAGTATCAATGTATCAGGAACATAATAATGTACAAATGTACTTGATCAGTGTTTTGCAGAAGCATACACAGCCAGTGTTTTTTTTAATTATAGACTGAGGCTCTGATTTTATTGATTTCTTCTCTGAGCAGTGTTGTTGGTGACTGTGTGGGACTGCAGAGTCAGAAAAGTTTATTCCTGCTTCTACTAATCTACCATGGCCTCCAAGTCACGTGACACCCGCATTCGTTGCATTAATGTTTTGCCAATAACACTCATCCTCTCTCAGCATGGTCATCTCTGACTGCACGTTTTAGTTGGCTTTCAGGGGGCAGGCTGTGACGTCAGCTCGCGCACTGGACGCAGACACACTGTAGTGCAGCAGCAGGACGCACACACTCTCTCACACACACACACACACACTGACCGGGTGCTGACTATTAATATTCCCCTTATGAAACTACCCACAGTGTGTTAGTATTGTGTGCAGGACGCGGGGCGGACCCGGAGGATAAACACAAAGCCAGATTCCGCGACAGACGCTGCCGCACTTTCCCAAATTGAAATCCCCGTCAGGAGAGAGAGACGGAGGGAGGGAATAGGGAGAGATACAGAGAGAGAGAGAGGAGGGGGGACTGCAGAACATACAGGCTCTGGATGAATAACCATGGCAACAGCAGCAGCAGCAGGAGAAGCGGTGATATAAACATTGCAAACCGCGCATCCCTCCGCAAACAGCGGCTCACTCAGTGAAGGCTGGACCCCAGCCCTCTGCGGATATTACGCTTCATCACTGCTAAGGTGAGCCTGCTTTCTTCTTCATGTGACACCCTGCTCCTGCTTTAGTGCGGTGCTTATTGTCTGCATGTGTGTGTGGAGCATGAGAGGAGCTCGTTGTTTGAGGTGACAGCAGAGGAAGCTGCCACAGTGGGCTGCTGATGCTGCCAGGCTCAGTGAGGATGGATTTCATAGGAAACAGAGAGTCTAATGGGGGATTTAGATTAATGTATACATCATACCTCTATATGGCAGCTGAGGGTCTTTGTCTGACTGTTGTATGTGTGGTCATCGGGCATGTGTCCTTGTGTTTAGACCTAACAACACTCCGCACTTAAGTTAACAGAGCAAAAAGGACAATTTAAATCAAATTGGCCTTTCAAAATAAAAGCATTCCTGAAAAAACACCACGCTGCCAATGATCCAAATGAATGCAGCATAATTGAATTTATTGACAAACTATGCTGGCAACTGTGCATCTTAATGGCAAGCGAGGATGTTTGTCAGAGCTCCTGCACAGTACAGCGTGTGCTGTTTATTATCAGTGTTTCACAGATGCTGTAGTCTGAAATAGTCCCACACGCTGTCTGAAACGAACAAAGCAAAGCTCCCACTTCAACATGAAACAATGCAGAGTTGTCACAGCAGGC
The DNA here is from genome assembly GCA_029783705.1 of Chaetodon striatus. NCBI lineage: Eukaryota > Metazoa > Chordata > Actinopteri > Chaetodontiformes > Chaetodontidae > Chaetodon > Chaetodon striatus. The sequence continues at coordinate 24,663,756 of JAPZEB010000008.1, read as the reverse complement.
TGCGAAAAGATAAGAGCACAAGCAAACAGCGAGGCAAGGTTAAACAGATCACAGTTAATAAGGCTGCTGGTACTGTAACGTAGCACGACCTCAGGCCCTCATGTGACCGCTGTAAACATCTCTGAAACAGGAAAACCACAAGACCACATAACTTAACTCAAGTGACGTCCATTTTCATACTCTTAGACTTTGGAGAGCACATGCACACTCTCATGAAAACAAATTAATAGTGGGTAACAGTTGTGAATACAAATCTGTGTGTGCTCGTGCTCCAGCAGCTCTCCGAACACTACGAGGACTTCTGAGCTGGTGAATGTAGGATTTTCCGGCTGGTTACTTTATCGGCCTTTTTTCCTTTTTTGCAGAAAAGCCCTTTGATCATAAGAGAATCTCATTTGGAGATAGCGAGGATGCCGCTCACATCCTCTCAAAGTCAGACTCTGACTCATTTAACTTGATAACTCCACTTTTTTTTTGTCTTTGCAGGGATTTGGATTCGTAATTTTGACAACAAAGAGCCTAATACAGCATCATGGAGGGTTTTAGCTAATGCTAGATTATTCTCTCACATGATTGCTGGCTCAGTGCTTCTCTGTAAAGGACACTCTGCCTCCACATATCCAGTGTGCAGATGTGTTTCCCTTAAAATCAGACATCAGTCGTTAATATGCTTGATTCAAAACCTGGACAGAAACTCACAACATTTTGCATTGTTTCCTTTCTTTGCTCGAAGGTGGTTGCTGTCGCCCATTGGCCCTCTGTCACTTTATTTGGTGATAGTCCTTGTCCTGTTATTGTGTTCTGCAGAGGGAGTTGGATGGTAATGAATGGAATAATACCTCAGATTAATTTCCGGCCCTTTGAGCTGTGCACACACACAGCAGCTCCCAGTCGTGGCACACAATGACTTTGTGTTACAGTGACAGCTACGCCTCCGTAGCCTGCAAAATCTGCTCATTCCACATGCAGTCACTATGAACATGTTGCCTCTTCGTCCTCCTCGAGCAGAGATGGGAGATGTCAGTCAGCATTCCCAACTGAGCTGACACCATCAGGAGCAGCTGGGAGGGGGGGAGGCAGCTTAAGGGCGGCCAGGAGTTTTAGTTTTTCCTGAAGGTTGAGGAAATACTGCAAACTGTGGCCCTCCAAGAAAGCTAGTGTGTGAGTGTGTGTGGCCTGCATTAAATAGTAATCAGACAGCAGATGGCTGTTTTGTAATGATTAGTGTTTAATGATTCACTGCAAGTAGAGAAATCTGAAAGAGATAGTTGGTAAAAACGCTCAAGCAGCAAATTGTAAGCATTAGCTAGGCTACAGGTTGTGCAGATCTGTGTGGGAGAGCAGCATAGTGCAGCTTTCAGAGTGCAACATGCATTTGAAAGGGAGTTTGTATAACAATAGAAAGGTGAACTGACCTCGAAAAATCCAAACTGCACTGGTATTGTGAGAAAACGACTCTTAATGATCCATTGATTGATCGTTGGTGTGTTAGCAGCCACATGTTTAGTATGTTTTCTCTGACTGCTCAGCACTCTTTCATGCCAACTGCAGCCTGAGAAATTGAAGCACACGGCTCAGAAACAAGCTCACAGCTACTATGAAAAGAGTTAAAACTGTAATCCTCAAGATTTCTGGTGGATTTGGCGACACTCGTAGCAACTCGTGATATCTTAAAGTTTAATACGACAAGTTCCAGAATCTCAGGGGCAGCAAACACTTGTTGAGCAGCTGCTTTGTCAGAAGTCCGTTGAAGAGCAGCTGATGTTTGTGTTTACAGTGCAGCCAAACAAACACATCATAGGTAAGTATAGGCATGGACTTTGAATCCAGGGAGGGAATGGCGGACTCCGCCTCCAACAATTAGAAGTGTCAGGGGCCTGTGACTGACATGAGGGGATATCAGTATAGATCCTCTTTAGCTTTTTCTTGGCTGCTTACCATTATCTGTCTGCTGCTAGGCTGCTAGCACAGACTTGATGTTTAGACTGGAGGTGTTCTTGGATGGAAATGGTGACACAGACATGCTATGGGGATTTCAAAATAAAGGGGAATCTTAAAGATTACACTTTGCATCAATGATACTAGATATATCAAGATCAGTGTACTTTTACACCACTACTAACAATTAACACTACTGTAAAGAAATACATTACAGAACATAAATACATTTAAAGGTTACTGCTAAAAAACAAAGCAGGGCAACATTATCAGTCTTGATGTCTCGATGTGACAATGATGAATGAAAATTTTCAAGGACTTTAATTTCCCCAAGAAGGGAACAGAAAAAAAGTCTCCAAAATATTTTAATCATTTGGAATCTCAGCTTTTTAATTATATTTTCTGCAAGACTGAATTACATGGAGTCGTTATTTCAGGGGAAATTTAACAACTTATTACAACATCAACACAACTAAATGTTTTTCTCCAATTTTAATTTAATTTAAATGATGAAACAGTAACCCAGGAAACTCCTTAGAAAAAGATCAGGAAATTATCAGGAAATTATTGTTAATAATAGCTTTTATTAAGAGTACTTGAGAAAAAAAGAAACATCCTGTTTGTACCATGTGGACCGTTCTTATCATTACAAAACAAATACAAATAAAGGAGGAAAAACACTTGACAAAAATAAAACTAACCAAAAAAAAGAAAGGCAGAAAAAAAGAAGAACAAGCAGACAAGGACAAAAAACAATTAACGAGATGTTGGAGACAGATCGGATAAGGACAATTTATTCACAGTGCATTTAAAAAAACAAACAAATTTCCCTTAAGTGACAATGGTAGAGAAATTACATAATTCAATATTTACACCCTAAAAAAAATTATAAATCCTATAATTTCATAAAAGTCTTGTACAGGCACAGGCTGTAACCATTTCTGTTGGCCAAAATCATTTATAACAACTTCTTGTGTTGTTGTGTTGTTCTAAAGTGATGTTTGCAGGTAGTTGTCCCAGGTATCAGGAAGTGACAACATGTGATAGGAAGTGTTATCACTTGCCAACACTAAGGTCTAAGTCCTGTTCCAAAGCCCTGTTAAATCCTGCTGGGGAAACACTGGACTCTGGTTGAAATATGCTAAAAATAGACCTGCTGGTATCAGCCCAAAAAAGGTTTTTATCTGTAAGCTGCTGCTAGGATCAGGCTGCTGATATTCTATATGTTTATTTCTGTCAACAAAACTAATCAACAACCGATAAATAATTATCCCACAAGTATTGTCTCAGGGCGGCTTTTATAAAAACAGACATTTGGGATTTGTTTTGTTAAATATTACAGTGGGAAGCAGGAATGAAAGGGCTGCCATGATGTAACCCCCATGTTGCCCTTTAAAGACATCATCGTCTGCTGCAGCTGATGAGTTGTTTCATCATCTTCATCATTGTGATCATCATTGTCAATGTCATGAAAGGAAACACAGTGTATCCTACGTAGATGACTGACAGCTGTATGGCTCTGAAGCTGTCAGTGTGGGTGTTTTGGTCTGTGCCTCGCTCATTTGATTAACTTATTGATGTGTCTTTGTGTCGTAGCCATTGTTTTGGTGGGAAAGAAAGCATACTAAGTCTCTGGACTATGAGCCGCCATTTAATCAAGCACACAGTGTTCATTCCCCTCCTTAATGCCTACAGTACCTAACACATTACTGGGGAAGTGAGCAGCTCCTTTTTTGAACCTCTCAGACGGCAGATAACAGATAACTGGAATGCCAGCTTACAACTCGGTGAATTAGGGAAGCAGTGAAGCAGCTTAATCAACGCTGAAGATATCAGAAGCTGAACATACCCCAGTGTCTCGCATTCTCACATCAAATGGCCTATAATTGGCTCAGGACGTAATGATGACCGCCGTCATCTGTGGTCACCCTGACACACGCTGCGCTTCGCTCTTATGGAGCTGCAGTGTGTCAATGTGACACGACATGCAGAATCAGCAAGAAGAGGAAAAACAGTTGTGTCATTTCTTGTCTCCTCAGGCCAATTGTAGCAGCTAATGTACTACATTAGAGGAGGTTACTGTGTTTCTCAGGACTGCTGCACTGTGCTGCTTGCTTTACATGAGCACAGTCACCTTCTTATTCTCCTCTAGACTGCTCCTTTTGGAAGGCAGAGGTTCAGGTTTTACTGAAGATTTACTGGCCCTTCTTTCTCTACACTTGGCAAGATTCTTATAATAAATCTTATCAGCATAAGTGAGGTGGAGGAGAGGCTTTCACTGCCAACAGAGAGGACACCTTAGACGCACCCTATTTGCACAAATGAAAGTCTGGAGTTAGGGAACGCTGAAACACATTTCTCTGCTTATCGGACCTGACAAATCAAATCTGACTGTTGGCTTAATGAGGACATTTTTTTACATTTAAGGAAGCAAATCCCAGACCGAAAACTTACCAACACCCTTAGCCAAAGTAAGTTAACCTCATCCTGAACTTCAGACAACTGTATTTGGACTAAAAAATTAGACGTGGTTGCTTAATTGAACAACTGACCCTTCGCTGAACAGTGGTGTGCACGGGGTTATAGCAAGAGTGCTATTTAGCATTTACAGTAGGGGTGCTCAAAATTTTTTTCAAGGCTGCACAGTAAAGGTGCAGTTGCAAGCTGTCCACTGAAATCTCTAACTTTAGGTAACAGCACTAGCAGAGAGTAAAAGTATTGGAATGGATGGTGGATTATTGAAATATGATGCATGGATTTATTGTCACGTTTCTGGAGGTGCGACTGGCCCACAGGCAGCACTTTGAGCAACAATGATTTAAAGAGGCCAGAAGGAAGGCTGATTTTCTTTTCTTTTCTCCTTTCCAAAACCAAATACATGAGAGCAAAAGTGTAAGGAATGGGTTAAACTGTGTGCTTAACTGCTCAAAGGTAAGCTGCAATCATTAGCATGTCTGCGTAACTAGCTTACAGCCTACAGTAGTAGCTGATCATTACCTCCAAGGTAAAGGAGCTCATCGTCAGCTAACTAGATTTTATTTTGGAGAGACAAGAATGAGGTAAAGAAAAAATGTAATACAGAATATGAGTGCACAGATTAAAGGATCATTTGTGCTGATTAAGGTTTAACAGAAGTCTTTGGCGCTTGGACACCAGAGGGAGATATTTTGTGATCGAGGGACATCTGAGTGGCAGCAGGATAAATCCCCCCATGGAGTCCAGACACTGGAGGTGGTGGCTGATGACTCTGAGGCTGATGACTGCTGAGGTGTATGAGGATGCTGTCTCTGTAAAGACTAGGTGGAGATGCGGAGGTGGAGGGTGCGTACAACGGCAGCAAGAGAGAACCACGGCAGAGAAAGAATCGTGTTTAACATGAGGAGCAGTAAAATGATAGGCTGACAGGGAAGGTGTGTCGCTGTGCTGTTGGTTGTGAAGCAGCTGATGAGTCAATTGACGGACCCAGACAATGACACCCAGAGACAGAGAGTGAATGGCAGGGTGAGAAAGAAAACGTCCACCCTGAGCATGAAAAGTATTGCCTTCCTGACTGTAGTTTCACTGGAGGTTCATTAGTTTGTGAGGCCATATTAAAAAAAAACCCATTTGCAGTAGCACACCCACTGTGTGCAGTAAACTGTGTGGAAGCCGTCTTGGATGTTATCAGATATTAAGGTAGTGTCGCAGCTCTGTCCTGCTCTTTATTTGATTTGACCAAGATTAAACTGCAGCAAGGTTAGCAATATAGCATTAGGTTTACCAAACATGATGTTTAATCTTCTATTAAAAGACTGTCCTCTTCTAACATGACAAGTGAAGTTGTAAGTGAAGTAGTCAAATAGACTATAAAGTTTTACATCTCCTGCCACAAACGCTTGATTGGGTCTAGGCAGATAACTGGAGAGAGGACTGCTCTATGTGTCTGATCGGTCTTGATGCTCTGAGGCTGTAGAAAGTCTTCTTTACAAACAGATGAAGGGTTTGTTTTGTAGGCTACATGAAAAACAAAATGCTGTACAATGTTTCAGCCAGACTGACAAGTGAAAGGGGAGAAAGAGACAAAAAACCTTTTTACACAGAGATTGCGCTATAGGGCCGCTACTATGTCCCTTCTTTATGCCTCCTTTGCATTTTAACACAGAACCAAACCACAGCTGCATTGTGCTGCTCAAGTGTGTGATTTTAAACAGCATCCTGGAGCAAAAGAGGCTTGACGTTTAACAGCACTGACCTCTTGTGTGACTTACATCATAGGCGTCACTCAGAAAAGGAGTGGGGTTGAGCTGAATACCTAGATTAAATTAATATCTGGTACAGATAATGTACTTTATACGAATACAAGTATTATACGAGGAAAATGTGTCAATATTTGTACCCCTGATGGGGGACATTGTCAACTGGGTACCTGTGTTCAATCTCTTAC
>JAPZEB010000008.1:24608060-24624676 GCA_029783705.1 Chaetodon striatus | reverse complement strand
AAAGATAATGCATATAACAGGCTGAAGTTGACACAGTGTCCCAGAACATCAACAACCAACACACCCAGGGTACCTTGAACGTCGTATCTGAACGTGGAGAGTCCATGACCAAATCTCGATATGTGACGAGGTCGGAGTGAGAATGTGTTGTTGCCATCGATGTGTGAGTGTGTTAAAAACTGAGCAGCACCTGGTATGATAGCCTCGGCCACCAGCGTGTGAATGTGACTCCAAGTGTAAAAAGCGCTTTGAGTAGTCGGGAAACTAGAAAGCGCGGCACAAGTGCTGACATTTACCTGCTCCACCCATGTTAGTCAATGAGAAAAGTCTTTTTGGGCCACAAGGTACCATGTGATGGATGTAATTACACTGTTTGGCCACTACAAAAATTGGCTTCAAAACCGGCCGCGCTTCCTGTGGGTCTGATACACACCCATTCCTTACCCTTTAGTATTCTGGTAAGATTAAAAGATGACATCATGTGACAGGCCTAGTCACAGTGGCTAAGCTATGATTGGACAATTGTTGTTTTATCAAATAGTCAGTTGTGAATAATGTGTCTTTCTTTTTGATTTAAATTGTAGATCTGACCACACGGGGAAGACGTAGAGTCCTAGACTGAAAAATATAGTTGCAGTCTTCAATATCAAGAAGAGAAGAACTCAGTTCTGGCACAGCTTTTACCTCCTTCCTATTTGTTTTGGCAGTCACAATTAATAGCTTATCCTTTAGCTGCTTGAATGGATAGTTTTCCAAACACTTATCTGATGAATTCAGCGGTCAATATCATAAACCCAGTATTTAGCCATGCATTACATAGATTACTGCAGCACTTGATTGATTGGAACAGTAACAGCTCTTGTCTCAGCTTATCTGTCTTCCTTCACACACACACACACACACACACACACTCATGCTTTGTCCCTGCATGTGTCCTCTCTGTTCTCTCTGCAGCTTTGCACGTACAGGGAAGGGCTCCTGGCTGGGGAAGGGCTCGCCAGAGAGCCCGAGCGACCCATCTGCCATGTCTGTAGAGAACCTTGTGTTCGGAGCTGGCTACTGCAAGCCTGTCATCTCTGAGGTATGTTAACCTTTAGCAGTTCAGCTGCGTTCAAATACAAAGTCACAGACAGTAAAAGCCCATTTTGTCTCACAAAGCTGCAAACAGCTCAGAATGAGCCAGCCTCCGTTCAGATGGTTGTTGCCTTTTTTTTTTCATTTTGGTGAGCAAGCAGCTAAATGCCAAGCGATGACGTAAATGCGATCTCGGTTTAGGGACAGAGGCCGATGGATTTAGTTGTGATTTGTTTTGGCGCGTCACCCAGAAGCAACAGGATTCAGCCCAAGAGCTGAGCCCAGAGTCTTTCTGATCTGGATTACTGATCCTGGACCTGTTTGTCCATCAGAGTATGTCAATGGTTGGGGCTCCGTGGAGTCTTCAGGCTCACCAGAGGCCAACACAGAGATTATTACTGCACAGCACTGTAGCTTTTCATAATATCTGATTAACCGACCTGCCCAGGCATGCAGGCTCCAGGCTCAGCATCAGGAAGTGACAGGAGCCCTCTCTGGAAATGATGGTGTTGTCTTGTCACCTCCCTCTCATGTCTCTGTGACGGTTTAAAGTACAGTCCAGCTGCACAACTGCATGATGACAGAAGGAATAATCAAGTTACTGTTATTATAGATATTAATCATGATTATAAATGTTTTACTGTCTAGAAGTTTAATTATTTTATGACCCTTTAATCACCTACACGTGCAGTTAAGACTTTGTAACACGACAGAACATGAAAACAAAGATATGGAGTATTCAGTGATGATTTGATGAAACCTTTCACACCAGCTACCTCTGACATGTTTAATGTCCATAGCTAATGCACTCAGATTTTCTCACATGTTCTGTTTATGTTCATTATCTATTCTAATCTTCCCGTTATTTCTCAAATAGGACATTATTTTGCAAGATTAATATCCACATTGTCATGTGATGGTATGACGAGAATTATGACAGCGACATCTGTGAAAATCTATTTATTGCACAAGCAAAAGTCGTCATTTATTGGTCAGCTTGTTTTTATAGGCATCTGAAATTCGCAGAAATCGACACAGCTGCAGGAAAAAAGCACTGCAAATCTGAAAGTTTTGGATGCAGTGTGGATAAGCTAACAGAAATAGATGGCCTCAAATATTTAAAGTGACATATGAAATCTTGAGTTAAAGGAAGAGTACGACATACGTTCTGGCAACTCCCCATAGCATGTTCACGGACAAGGACATGTATTCAAGTTTATTTACAGTACGTTCACTCACATTTAGTCAAGTTATGTCATTTCACTCTGATGAAACAGCCACATGTCAGTCATGTTAGCTTACTAACTTATCATTTGCATTCAATGAGTGGCCCACCTGTACAAAGCTAACATTATAAGGCAAGGTGAGTTGTGAGGAAGCTGTTATCTGTGGTCAGAACAATCATACTGAAATCACAGCGTGTTGAATGTTGTTGTCGTGTGTTACTCTTACTGTACGCATTAGCTTGGTGGCTGATCCTGTCTTCTTCTTGGAGACATGTTTAGATGCAGACACATTTCATTTGTAGTGTATATGACACTCCCCTACAAACCATGCCCCCACTCGTACGAGATAAATCCACCAGTATGATGGTTACAGTCGTCCAATGCGACCTAAACCCTGCCACAATGCTGCACTGTAGTAAATAAATGAGACAAAATGTAGCAATAATCCATTTTAAAATTCACAACATGAAGATGTGATTCACTTCATAACCCTATCTTTGAATGTAATACTTCATGGCTGATCGTGGACGCGTAGGTATGGTGGCGAGTCATGTGGCCAGAGGCCGGGTCATGAAGCTGCTCCAGCTGCAGTTATACCTGCTCCTCTACTACTACTTCTTCTGTTTAATGACAGGTGGCAGCTAGTGTTTAAGGTGCATTAGCGCTCCCTTCTAGTGGCACATGGATGGTTTAATTATAGCATGCATTTATTTATTTAACATATATTTATGGGGCGTCCAGAACCTCACCTGGCAGAGTGGGCGCCACATGCACAGAGGCTGTGTCCTTGCTGCAGCAGCCATCAGTTCAATCCCAACCTGCGGCCCTTTGCTGCAACCTATCGAATAAAGGCAAAAAGCCATAAAAATAATAATTCAGAAAACATGTTGCTACTGAGGGAAATTGTGTGGAGATAATGCAGCCTCACTGCACTATTTTCATAAAATTTTATTGACACTATTAACTGAAAATCTCTTTCCTCTTGTCAGTTATCCCAACCTGTGCACAGTTATATAACACTTGGTTTCATTTCCTCTGTCCCTCTATAACGTGCATCTCTCAAGTCATGTGTCACAGTCACAGTCTACACTGTAAATCTTAATGAGCGCCCCAGTTGCCCCCCCACCCTCCTTCCCCCAACACTCCTCCTGGTTTTTACTCCCACCCCTGGCTGGGCACTTTAATAAGCTCTGCGTTTAGCCAGGCGGGGGGGTTTCGTTTGATCACAGTAATGAGTTCTGCTCACAAGCGCCACGTACCACATAGCTGCAGGTGAAATCTGCAGCACAACGACGCCTCCTCCTTCACCTTTATTTATTTAGAGCTTTTTACCTGCGGCTACGCTACGTTTTCAGCACTTTCCCCCTTAACTCCGCAGCATTTCCTCTCAGTGTTATGTTGTTATTTCTTGAAAAAGAAAATCACATGTAGATTTCCACTAATAGCAGAAAATAGATTCCCTCTGAGGTATACAGGATTTTAAAAGGAAAATGATGCTGTTAAAGGTGAGACACCTGAGAATTGTTGGTGTTCTGGTAGAAATAAATCACGCCTGTGAAGATAACAATCATGACAATATGCTGTCTCTCTCTAACAATCATATCTTGTAAAAGTTGCAGCGACAGCAGCAAACACAGGCAGATATTCTCCCGTCAGGTGACAGAAAACTGAGGCACGTGAGTCCAGACGCTGTCAGCACAGAGAGAAACTATGGTTTTAGGATAATGACTGGTTCATACTGAAAAATAGCAATTTTTCCCTGCCCTTCGCTCGCAGACTGATCCAGGCAGGCCTCTATAAAGGTAAAAAGATTTATGAAAGTAAACATACAGATGTTCCCCGCTGGTCCGGGTAAACTGCACTGCTGCAATTACAGAGCGCACACAGGTGTGATGATAGGGCCGGAGACTTTACTTGCTAGGGGCAAATTATAGTACATCCCCAGATACTCAGGCATTACATGCCTTTCAAAGCTCAGAGTCCCACCGGAGCTGCCAAAACATCCCAGTGAAGAGGAGCTGTGGCTGGGTAGCAGACTGTTTCAGGTCAGGGACCAGCGGACGGGGGCAGCCACTGGCCACGGTGAAGGCTCCCTGGCTCCATGTTATGACAGCTGATGTGTTCAATAATAGTTGTTGAGGCAGAAGCCCATTAGCTCTTTAGGAAGATAAATGACAGACATGATTATAGTATCACGGCTGTGGTGATTTGTGGCTTGTGTTAAAGTCAACACATATTGTAAATTGCGGTGGTGACACACACTTAATGCTTTTACTGCATTGTTAGAGAGCCATCTACTGGAAACAGGGTCCATATTACAGCTTATATTAAACCAAGACTTTAAAGCAGGGAGACTGTAGCTGAGCTACAGGCATGACTTCCTCACCGAGCTGCTTCCTTCCTTTAGATTTGTACTTGGCACTGTTGAGTGATTTTAACACAACACAGTTGATTCTCTGTTTTCAATCCAAGTCATTTGTTTATGAACTATTTCTTGTTTCTTTTGCTCATCGAGCAAAATCAAGACAAACGCTGACACCCTGGATTCTGGGTCACCTTCCTACTTGTGAACCTTTAAAGGTCACGACAGGGATGTGTTACATCCTCTGAAGGCCATATAAACGTATTGATCTGATTTTACGGCTCGCAGCAAGCTGTGTCCAGGGGCCATTTGTCTCTAACATCGTTTTTTATCTTTTAAGTAATTATTATCGTAAGCGTTTCAGTTCAGAGACAAGCTCCTTCAACACAACATCAGTGACAAGCCCATACAACTGTTGTATACTGGAACTATGAAGGTCAAGTACGTGTACATGTCTGTCTCTAAGGCAGGCCGCTCTCTGAGAGGTGACTGCTGGCCTACATAGTGCCTGACATTTCCTCTGTGTCTCCTTCACCGCAGGGGAGCTTTTATGTGCCCAGTGAAAACTGCCTGCAGAGAGCTCACACGTGGCACCGAAGGCTCTGTCGCCTCCTGTTGGTCGCACACAGGGGCCTGCACACCTACCACTCTGCACTGATGAAGGAAATCCCACAGCTCCAGCAGACTCCACTAGAGTCAGGTAAAGCTCTGCACTTAGATTTTCATTGTTAAATAAAATAATTTCAAAAGATGTAAACATCTTCAAAGAGTGTGCTCAAATTCAAGGTCTATTGAAAATTAAAATGTCTGTCTTTGTTCTCCATGCCCACATAAATTAATCCAGTACATGGTTAGAAGCAGTGGTGCTCACCACACTGTTAACTCAAGTAAAATTTCATTATAAGAATGTGAAAATACTTGAAGGAACAAAAGTAGTACAGAAGTATTTATTATGTGTGTTGGCTCCTCTCAGAGTATTATTCTATAACGTGTAATATTGTATTGTTACTATTGACACATTAACGTGTAAGCTACATTTTAATGCTGGGTGAAAAGTATAGTGTTCGCATCTGGAAGGTGTTTGAGTAGAAGGAGAAGTAAAAAGTACCAGAAAATGGAAATACTCAAGTACAAGTACCTTCAAATTGTACTGTACTTGAGTAAATGTACTGACTAACTTTCCACCACTGGTTAATAGTACATAACTAGATTCTACGGCCTTTGACGGTTACTTACCTCCATCAAGGAGGTTATGGATTTGGCCGGGTTCGTGCATTTGTCTGTTTGTCAGCATGAACTTTTTACTTTTCGTGAAACTTGATAAAGGGTGTAGCACTGGCCAAAAAGAACCCATTACATTTTGAAGCTGATCTAAATCACGGGGCAGATAGACCAATTATTTTTCACTTGTGTTAACACTGCAAGACAGAGCATTTGGCCTTGGCAGAGGTCTGCACTCTGAGTACTCCTCTAATTTTATTTATTTTTTGTCCTTAAAGTCCCAGTGAAACACAAGTTAGAGCACCTTTAATTTATGTACTGTGACGTATTGCAGTACAGAAGCGGTAATTTTAGCAGTTTACAGTCACAAGAGGGATTTAAATCAAGTCTTTCACATTTGATTGGACTGCTAAAGGTAGGCAGGCTCTGAGTTTAGTGCGATATGGAGCAGCAGTGAAGTGGACAGTTGGCTCCACACACACCTCGCATGTTAAATCCAACCCAGTCTCCAGAATACATTTTGGCGTTGTAGGTTTCTTCAAACCACAGATTTGTTACTGCTTTGCAAAATTATGTAGCGGATAGGTTGAAACTTTACATTTGAACAACACTATGGTTAATGTGGTTAGGATTAGGCATAAAATACACTTATTAATGGTTAGTAAAAGATCACGTTTTGACCTAAATCTGTACTTATGGTGACAAACTTCCGGCTGGAAATGCAGCAATGTCTCAGTGGAAATCAACTGTATTTCTTGGCACTGTCCCTGTGGAAACACCCACATTGGTGCCTCCAAAGCTGCTGGACATGCAGCGATGATTTGCTTTAAACAACTGTTTTATTATTTGCTGGTCTCGAACAGACATCTGCAGTGGTCTGCAGCTTGGCAGGCACTTCGCCAAGGAGTCACGCCATCTACCGTCCACTCCCAATGACAAAGTCCCCTCACAGACTACAGCACTTTAGAAATGCTAATATGCCACATATGCAACGTACAGATGCAACGTGTCTGTGCTTTGCAGAAACGTACATTGCCAACGTTTTCCTCTGGTGACTGAGCTGTTAGATCAAGAGGAGGACGAGGGAGAGATGAATGAATTAGACCTCTACCACTTTGTTTTGGAAATGAAAACCAAGTTTTTGCCCACTGATGTCCAAACACACATCTCCTCCTAACTTCGTCTGTTAGCTAGTAGCTGCTACAGCCCACAAACAGTGAAGTGCAGTTTCATATGACCAGTGTAGCTTGGATGAACTTTTATAAAGGCCCCTGAGTGCAGGATGAGTCATCAAACATTTGAAACTGTTTTATTCGAAGGGAAAAGATGAAGATTTTGATGTAAAATTACTGATTTTTTTTTAACATATGCACACAGCAAGAGGCTCATGAACAATTAACCCAGGAGTTAACTGGAAACATGCATTTTTCATTTCACTGAGTATTTAATCACCCTTTTCTAGTTTAAGCCTTCACTCCTGAAGATTACTGGATTATTTAAGAGATTTGTGTCTTCATTTAAGATTTGAAATTGGTCTTAAGTTTGTTTCTTATTATAAATTCAAGGATTTTTAAATGCATGCCTTCCTGTCATCAAACCTGTAGTGACCCTGTCTTATCGCTCGCTGCACACAGTGTATTAAAATCTTTTGCACTAATCTCTGCAAATAACTTTTCTTTCCACAGACGTGCTGCCTGTAGAGGAAACTCTAAATCAGCTCACAATAGAGTTACAGGTATGTTCCAAAAAAAGCCAAAGTCAAAGTTTCTGTTGTCTTGTGATTAAAACTAAAGTTTTTCTGATTATGATTCTAACTTCATCGTTACACCCACATTATTATAATTGCTTTGGTAAGGTTAAACAACACAAGGTTAATTTGGATTGACTTTGGATTGGAAAATGAATGCTGCAAAAATAAAATAATTTTTAAAAATGATAATGCATGTATAATCTTTTGCAAAAAAACATCTATTTCCAAAGTGACGTTTTGGTGACTTTGGTGAGTTAAAGTCTTAAAATGATTGTTAACTAGTCATGAGGGGGATCACTGAGGCTTAAAATGATCAGGACTTCAAAGTCTGGATAAAGCAAAATCAGTGATTTCTCTCTAAACACATTAAACATGTTAAGAAATGTGAAACGACTGCAATGGCGGAGTAATACAGTTTAACTGTTTCTCACCATCTCTGTGTTTTGGTGGGCCTTACAGCCTGCTCAGTGACACACTGGAGCCATCGTAACCTCTCCCCTATTTTATAAAAACTATGTCACTACTAGTGTTAGAGCACAGAGCATCGGCGTCATCTCTTTCACCCCACGGCAAGTTCACTACGCTCTACAGGCTCTCTTAGCTCTTTCATTTCAATACATACATGAATAAACATCTTTGTTAAATGCAACAAAACAAAAGCAAAATAGCCGTCACTAGCCTGAATTTGCTAGCCACCTCAGCAACAGTGCAGGGGTGTGCTTTTTGCCAACGTTAGTTGCTTAAAAAGAGACTATTGCCACACAGCGGCTCTCCCATTATTAAGTTCTGAGGGTGTGTGTTGTGCAGCCATTGACTATGTGTGCTACCGAGTTAGCTGCTAACAAGAGTCTGTTACTTTGCAGGGGCTCAGTCTTCATATCCGCTCCTTCAGCAGACACACACCAGCGTCTCAAAGCAGAGAATGCCGCCTATTTTTTAACAATTTTGAAACTTATTTTTATTTTTGTTATCATTAGAATTTGACTGGGTGGTTGAGAACACATTTTTCTGTGGTGTGACAAACTCATTACACATATTTACTTTTGCTTTACACGGACTTAAAGTGTAATTTCAGGTCCCTGCACATGCTGTGAAATGTATGTGTGGATTGGTATTATGGTTGTTAATACCAGCCTTTCATACAGAGGACAGCAGGGGTTAATCGACTGACGAGTTTAACATGAGTTTCCACAATGATCCAAGGACATGCATGTCAGGCAGACACTACTTTGTCTGGAGGTATAAATATATTGGCAAGAAAATCATGGACCCTGGAACATCACGTATCTTTGGAAGACGGATGCATTCAGGTTGATATTACACATAGGAGCCTGTTTTTTATTTTTACTTGTTTTCCTGACCCGTCTTTGTCCCCATCAGCTGCAGGAAGGCCACGAGAGGGTAGCGGAGCAGATCAGCAGGGACGTGAGCCAGCTCTGCTCCCAGCTGGCTGCTCTTTGGAGCCGCTTCCTGGAGGCCGCTGTGCTCAACCCCCACATCCTCTCCTATCTGGCCCAGGAGCACCATACGCTCAGGGTGAGAGTGGCACTCCATCAAAGGCATGCTTATTAAGATGCTGAAACGTCAACCTTTACCATGTGTTCCCTGAGCCACAGTCTAGATAGTCTCTGTATTAGACTGCAGTGATGACAATTTGTGCTGATATGTTTAAATTCAACCTTTTATATCCTCAGCTCCCACACATAAATACAAAAATACTACAGAACAATGAAGATGGTTTCATAAGCAGTGACATTTTAGCTCTGTAAGCAGCTCTTTGAGGCATGTTGGGAGCAATTTTCTTAAAGGTTTTCGTAGCTATTGAATGAAATTCTCCGGCACCACAGTGAAATGATCTCTCTGGGCATCCATATAAGCCGGGGTGTAATTTACAGGGTGGACACAGGGGACATGACCCCTGCACTTTTTCAGAAGGCAATATTGGACCCCTCCATTTTTTACAGCAAAAAAATGTTATATTAAAAAAATTTGAAAATAACAATAACTTAAATAAACTTAAAAGAATTTAAAAAACTGTATAAATCCTCAAAAGTGGTACCAGTACATGTTATAGTGGAGCTTGTAGTGTCAGATACGATTTGAAATCTTGAGCTCCATAGAGTTTTTTTTAGATTTAGATTTATTTATTTATAAGGACAATGCACATTAATCAACATTCCTGTAAATGTGCCTGTGTTAGCCAGCTGGCTATTTTTCAACTGCAGTCCTTTGGCAAGATGTTTTTAAACCAATAAAAGGATAAAAATTCACAGGACAAAGACAGAGACAGCATTAACTACAGCTAATGAGGTGAGTTAATGAGGTTAATGTTTTTTCATACATCTCCACCAGAGTAAAAAGAGCTAAAAACATACATTTTTTGCAGACTTTGTTACATTACATACCAGTTAAAAATATATTTTTTTACTCCTCAATTTACATTTTTTGGTTCATTGCACCTCCTTTTTTGTTTTTGTGCAAAGTTTCTTAATCAAATCAGCATGCCACCACGTATTGGCTTAAGCTAAAGTGACTTTTTTTTAAAGGTGTTTGTGTTAAATTTTTAGTTATGACATAATATTATAAATACAAAGTATTTATAATATTAAAAACAATAGACTTTATTTATAAGGCACCTTTCAAGACACAGTAACAACGTGCTGTACAATAAAACTAAGCACATTTAAAACACAAGAAGAATAAAACAAATAATGTCACAAAATGTAATCTATGTAAAAGATAAAATAAAGAAGATAAATAAATCAAGATAATAAATGGGAAATGACATCAACAAGACAGCAATAAAATAGACAGAATGCTCAGATAAAGTCAGGATATGCTTTCCGATAGAAGAGATTTAAACAAAGACTGTGAGTCTGGGACAAGCAGAAGACATCTGCCCGAGGATCTCAAACTACATAAAGGTTCATAAGGGACTAATAGGTCTGAAATGTAATCTGGAGCCAGGCCATGAAGAGCCTTAAAAGTAATCAATAAGATTTTAAAGGCAATCCTAAAACAAGAGGCTTCGGGCTCTAGTTTAATTTAAAAAATACACAATTTGACATTCATACTGCTTTGAGGTTTAGGGCATTTAAAGTGATCACATTTAAACGTTCAGTGTGTAGGATTTAGTGGCATCTAGTGGTGAGGCTTCAGATTGCAACCAACTGAAACTTCTCCCAAGCATGTAGGAGAACCATAGAGCCAGTGTTTGGTTTGTCCATTCTGGGCAACTGTAGAAACAACATGGCGAACTTTGTGGAGGAGGACTAATGAAAATATTGTTATGGTTATTATATTTGATAAGGAAGAAACCTCCATGTTGGACCAGGACAAAAGGTAACATTTTGAGAGTGGGTGACCAAACTCCAGAAAAGTCAGAGTGATTTGTGATCTGTGACTGCCACAAAGGGAATTAGCAAAATGATAAGATGCCATTCCAGACCTCAGTAGCTTAAACCCAGCTGAGCGAGTTAATATGATCTCCAATGCAATTTCTGTCTAATCACTGGGCTGTTTAATATGAATATTTGCTTCACAGTGGAGTAGCTCTCAAGGCTCTCTCATGGCACAGTTTCGTCTCAGTTGTCTGAAAATAATGAACATGTTTGCTTTGGTATTAGATTACCCCGAGGGGATACTGTCATGCCTCAGCCCACCAGTGGAGTTAGGTTTTCAATTAACACTTATTCTGTAATTATTGTGGGGTGAAAATACACCAGAAATAGTGTTCCTGGTGATTTGCCCGTCACAGCAGCTGACTTTCAAGGGTGATGCATTTCTAATTGGAGCTGGAGAAGGAGAAAGCTTTCAGATCAAGCCTGTGCCACAGACCGGAAGAAGTGACTTGAGTCTCTCTTTGTGTGAAGACCTTGAATGTTTGATTGAATGTGACTGACTGTTAAAAATGCTCTGTCTTTTTTTGCTACCATCAGGTCAGGAGGTTCTCAGAGGCGTACTTCTTCACCGAACACCCCAAAGAGATATCTCTGACTTTTCAAGAGGAGCTGTAAGTATCAGCCTTATTAAGAACATAAGAGTTGATTCTATAAGTGTATTGATGATGTTATGTTGCTCATCCAGAATCAATAGACATGGCCAGATAGCTGGAGAAGTGCGGAGCTCAGACTACCTGACCAAGATGCCTCCTTTACCTGTTGAGTGCCTGGACATCGATGGAGACTGGAACAGCCTGCCCATCATCTTTGAGGACAGATATGTAGAGTCTCCTCAGACAGGTAGTACAAAAGGTGGCTGAGAATATTGTTTTATTTATGCCTAATCCCCTGCCTGATATCAGACAGAATCCTTTACTTGTTACAGTCCATTTCCACCTTCAGTCTGACATTGAGTCCACAGTGATTCGTAGCCATGCCAACTAAGTTTTGCCAAAGTTTTAAGGATCATTGGAGCAAAGTAAAACTAACTACGATGTCAGGCAATATTAAGAAGATGTGGATTTAGAAAAACCTCAATAGCATCTATAGCACTTGCCATTGTTGTAAATAATCCTCATCGCTTTCGATGCCCTGCTTGACAACAACTTGACAATGGCGTTAGACCTGCCTGTGGCACTAATTAGCAGAGGTGCGGACTAGAGTCACACTTTAGTCACAAATTTGATGACTTTAGACTCAACTTGACAAAATCATTAAAGACTTGTAATTCGACTTGGACTTAAACACAAATGACTCATGACCCCATTTAGACTTGAGCCTTTTGACTTAGAACTACTTGATACCTCCACCCAAGAAAGTACATTATTTAAAAGTGTGCCAGGAATCAACTCATTTCTGTTCATTTCCTGAATCTATTTATGTCGATGTAATTAATTCCCAGCAAGTCCACAGGTAAATCCCCAGATATCACTCGGTTTGAACCAGTCTGACAGCATCTAATCAAGTTGCAGGTGAAACCAGGAAAAACTAAACCTTACTGCGCACAAGTTGGAAAAAGGATACCAAAGATGTTTTGTTCATATATAGAAACTATGGGTGGTCAACAAAAAATAAATGGCAGTAGGCCTATGCAAAATGTGCAGGTCAAAAGACAACTTCAATCTTTGTTTGATATTTGAAGTTGCACAAAGAACAGTGGTGTTAACATCTTAAGCAAGCTAACGCTTAGCTAAGTGCTAAGTTCCCTTTTTTAACATACTTGTTTTAACAAATAAATGCAACTTTTACATAACATTTCTGATTACTCTTTAAAATGGCAATACATTTGGTCAAGAGCACATTATGACTTGTTTAGGACTCGAAACTCAAAGTTTGGGACTTAGGACTTGACTGGTGACTTGTTAGTTTTGACTCGGGACTTGACTTGGGACTTGAGTGCAAACACTTGAGACTTGCTTGTGACTTTCAAAACAACAACTTGGTCCCGCCTCTGCTAATTGGCTAATTGAGTCAGTCCTACCCAGGAACGAGACAAATCTGCTGAACGAAGCTGTCAACTCAAACTCAGTGGAGTGTGCAGATTTAAAGGTCTGGATCCAGGCAACATAATCACTGTTTTTGCTTTCCAAGACAAAAGGTTTACTTCAATGTCCTTGTCATTCCAGAGTGGGTATCACATGTGCCAACCACTGACGGGCAGACCGACTCAGGTCCCGCAACCACAAATGCCAATGGGATTTTTGAAGGCAGCCAGGGAGCCAGATCACCAGCAATACCCCAGGATCCCTCGGACAGTGATGACTGCATGGACCTGCCCACATATGTTTCACTCATGGCACAGCATAGTAAGACCAGTACCAACATCAGAATTACACAGAACCTCATTTCTACTGAGGACAGTGTTGAACCGCCTCTCGCAGAGGCAGAAAACTTGAAGGAACCAGAGGAAAAACAACATCCGGCTGATGAGAGCTGTGATCCAGGCCTGAGGTACATCACAGTTAAGCCTTGTGATGTCGATCCATGTAGAGGAGAAGCAGTCCGGGTTCTCCCTTCAAACCATAATCCCATCATTGACTCTAATAACAGCAGTGATGAGTCCCGGGCTCATCGTCTAACAGAAAGTACCGTCCAACTTTGCAATGCCACAAATGATAAAAATGCACAAGAGAGTGAAAACAATGAGGAGGAATCTGATATTGCCATGCCATTAAATCACTCCATGGATGATGAGAGCGAGGATGTTCCTCTCATCAGCCTGCCCACTGCCTACGCGCATCCTCCTTTCCCTGGTGATCTCAGAAAAGAGATGAGCCACCGCGGAGGCCTGGTTGGCTCTAAGATCATGAAGCGCTCATCCTCAGTTATTTCGGACTCAGGTATTGAGAGTGAGCCCAGCTCGGTGGCTTGGCCCCTGGAGGCTGCGCTGCGAGCCCGACCTCCCCTGGACTTCTCCAGCGAACGGGAGATCCCCCAGCAGATAGTGTGTCGCCACCCGGTCCATCGCAGCTCTCTGGAGGGCCTGCAGATGGAGAGCAATGGTAGCCTTCCAAGTGGAGGTATCCAGGCCTCGCTCACCTCTATAAGCTCCCTGCCCTACGAGGAGGACCAGCAGCAGAGGCAGCTCAGCAAACTGACCAAGTCGGTCTCTGCACCACAGATAAGCAGCCCTGAAGACACTGAGGAGGACCATGTGCAGCTCAACCAAGCAACAGATGCTAGGAGCTTAGTGCAACACCAGGATTCAGTAAAGATCAATTGCACTTCTTTGAACAGCAACACAGATTCAGGGCAATCTGAATCATCTTTATTAGATACGAGTTCAACGGCAAATCTTGGCCACGTCGTCACAGAGAATATTAGCTCTAAAAAATCAAACCCTCCACAGTACCTGTCAGAGACATACAAGACCAAGTCAGTGTTAAGTGATGTGTCTGAAGTGTTGCTTTTACAAGAGTCTGTAGAGAGCCGGCATGTGAAGGAAAGCACTGTTATTGGCAGCCAGGGGGAGAATATGAACCATCAAACACACATCAGTGGAGTAAGCGCCTCAGTGGAGGATGTGCATCTCGTTGAAACGGAAGCAGTGCCCTGCAGCTGTGGAAACAAACCATGTGTGCATAAAAGTGCAGCAGCTCAGGAGAGAATTAACACTGGAGATGACTGTCAAAGTTTCCATCACACCGAACTGCTTAGTGTCGAAGAGCAGGAGTGTCTAGATCCCTCCCGAACACCTCTAGAGCCTTCAGGGCTTCAACACAGCAATGACCTCCCCAGCAGCACCACCACACAGAGGCCGAGTGACCTTACAGGGCTGATTGCCAATGATATCACATCACCTGTTGACCTTGACGGCATATCAGCCAATGAGAAAGAGCCTTTAGACTGCCAGACCAAGCCCTCTAAGATCCCCAACTCAGGGCTGGCCTTTGTGAATAAGAAGATGGTGGAAGTGGTCAACATGTCAGTTTCCTGTGCCCCGACCTGCCTGCCATTTTCTTCTGTCCTGAGAGACTCTCCGTCCATCAGTGGAATGTCCGCTCGCCAGGCTACCTCACCTATTACCCATCAGCCACTGGGCTCCTTTGGTATCATCTCCTCGTCTTCGCTCAATCCCCTGAACATGGATGAAGAGACCAATGAACGAATGCTAAAGTAAGTTTATGTTTTATCTAATCTTAGTGTTGAAAAGGACAAACTGCACCGTAAATGTGTTTTAAACCCTGACTTTGTTACATAACATTTTTGGTACATGTTCTCCTGTAAAAAGGACCAATCATCAGGACGAACATTGAAGACATGCATGGAGTTTTTCTGTGCATGAACAGGCAGAATGCTGTCACGTTTTTGCCAGCTACAAGCAGTCATAGTCCTTTAACCGTGCTTTAACGTGTTGTCACATGCTACATTGTTAAAACAGAAAATTAAAAAACAGCTTCACCATTAGCCTTAGCACGTGCTACGTTCATGCCATGCCACTAGCAATCTAACACTATAACATTAGTTCCCTCAATGCAGTGAAGCACAACACAAACAAATTAACTATCAAGGATACACTACTAATAAAATATGAAGGTGCTTCGTAAAGAATGAATATAAACAACAAATGATTTGGCAGGTCTTACTGCTAAGTGCAGACTGAAGAACGCAGTGCAAAATTGCATTGACGTGCTGAGTGGTGGTGTTTCAGGATGTCAAACAGTAACCTAATGCTACACATCTAGAGCTGTTAAAGTTACTGGTAAACATCAGTTGAAATGAAAAGTCTTCAGGAGTCATACAACAGACGTCCCACAGCTCCACTTCCTGTGGAATCAACCAGTGGAAATATGGACAGCGCCCCTCTGCCATAGCTAACCACATTGTGGTCAAAGGGGAGTTTATAGTAAAAGCCTGGCATCAGGATTCAAGTACGCAGCTGCGACCTCATGTCTACTGTTATCAAGTGCAGTCCCCTTTTTTACTGCCATGATATCATTGTGTTAGCACGATAACAATTCCGTCAAATGACATTTGTATTGTGTCAGTAGGGACCTTGTCCACTCAGCTTTCAATCAAACTTGTACAGAGGCCCATCCAGTCAGAGGCTACCTGAGACTTTTCCTTCTTTAGAACAAATATTTTTTTGACTGATTTTTGACAGCAAAAATGAGCGGCTTTCTAATCTCAGATGGACATCAAGGCTGCAATCAAGCATATTCAAATGTGCCAGTAATATTAAGTGTGTGCTCAGGCAGCTGAGAATAATGCCTGTCTGACTCGGGTGTCAGTAAGTAATGTTTCAAAAACGTAGGCCCTCTTCCAAAGAAAACTTTGTAGGAGTGAGATTATAATCCACACTAACTACAGGAAACAAGGCCAAGACACAAGGTTTTATGGCTATGTGGAGACGGCTGTTGACATCTGGTGCAGTAGCTGGCAGTTACTCATGCTTGGAAAGCCTAGCATAACAAAATGAAGTGAGGGCAAATATGAAGCGAGGAAGTCAAGACGAGGTGAAATGCCTCCTGAGTGTGTTAAATCACATCAAAGAGTGCAGACAAATCCATCATGATTAGCTCAAAGTACAGGAGCTGGAATCG
>JAPZEB010000008.1:24540709-24551452 GCA_029783705.1 Chaetodon striatus | reverse complement strand
AATGATGATTTACAAATACACACTTACTGATCATCATTTGAAAAGCTCAAAATCTCAAACTTTGAGACGGCAAATCACTTACTTGAGACAACTAGGACTTGTACCCAGGTTCACTTAACAATGTCACTGTTAAGAAGCTGAAAAATAACTTCATTACAGCCTGAATTCTTTTAAAATCTGCGACATGTTAGTCTGGAAGTTTAAACTCATGTCCTCATGAGTCGGTGATTAAAACTGGACCTTCAGCTCTGTTAGAGAAAACTCTGTTTTCTGTTCTGCTCACTCAAAGCACAGCTAAACCAGAGCCTCCTACCTGCCTGTCAAACAGTAATCAACCTTCTGCTCGCTCTGCTGTAGTTCACCGGCTAACAAGCAGCACAAGCTGCTAACAGCCTCCGCTGCAACTAACGAACTCTACAAATCCATTCAGCAGCTCCACCATTCACAGGCAGACACACACGGCTGCTCATTTACTGTTGAATAACAGCTCAAAACTTGTGCCAAAGCCTGATCCTGCTCCGGTGTGAGCGTCGTATGGACTAACAAAAAATCCTGGCGCTGACTATTGAGTGGGGTTTATCAGTCACTCTGATGTCATACTGCTCATACAGCATTAGAAAACTGGCAAGCTTGGCCATTCACGACTTCTAAGTTTAAAATATTTTTCTATCAGCCTGATGGATAATCTGTGTTTGTCCAAAGCATGATCTTCTCCTAGCCTTAACCAAGTGTTTTTAGTGCCTTAACTTAACCATAGCTGGTAAGTTATTTGGAGGATTTGTTGGTGTTGAGCCTGCTACGTAACCTTTTCCGTTTTACCCATGCTCATGAGGCTCCAGCAACACCACTGGTTCTTCAACAGCATCTATACAGACTCAGGTGTAAGAGATTGTTTTGTACACATATGTTTTATTTAACCATTTTTATGATGAAACAAAAATGCAAAACACCCAGATTTTACGTGTGGGTAAAATGGTGCACAAACGTCCTCAGCAGAAACAGGGGAAGCGACAAATAAGAGGAGCAGAAATATATTATTTATTCCATAATCTCTGAGCACTGACTCCACATTATTTGACAGCTGAAAGTTTGTGAGCAGGCAGACAGATTGTCAGTCTGAGACGATTTGTCACGCAGGGTCTGGCGGGTCTCCATTCAGTTTCAGACACTCTGGCCAAATGTTTGCACCACTGACAGGATTGTCAGAGCTATTTGTCACAGCTCTGTTTAGTGATCAGATTGGTTGTACCCTCGATGGCCTCTTCTTCTTCTATCCACAATAACTGGCAACAGTTAAACCTTTGGCTCTTAATCAAATTATCCGCTCTCTGTATGGATGTTTGTTTCCTTCTTTCCAACTTCAACGACATATGAAGACAAACGTCCACATTCACATAGCATCTGCCAAACAAACTGACCAAATCAGAATGTTCTGGTTGCCGTGCACAGTAAGAGAAATTAGTACTCTGAAGAAATGATAGTTTGAAAGCTTGCATAAAGACTTAAACAGTAGGTTTGGACTTAACAGTGACTGAATGCTGAATGCTGTCTGAAAGCTCTCAGCTATGTGCTCACAATTAGATTAATGAGAGATGTACTGTTTGGGAGTATATGATTGTACACATTACGTGATGTGCTCAGCAGTTACTGTCTGTGAAATTACTCATCTTAAAAACATAGTGCAGCATTACACGGTGATAGAAACTATAATAGACAAATATTTAATCAGATTTCCGTGAAGAACTTATTTTCTGGTTTGTTTTGGGGATTTTCAGCCATGCTGGTGGCGAGGCTTTTGGAACGGCGATGTTGGTCACCTGGCTCCTCTGTTACTGTGTCGGTCCACCACAGCCCAGAGTTAAAGATCTCTACTAGATGGATTGCTCTCAGATTTGGTAGTGACATTATTTTTCCTCTCAATATGGAATTTCTTTCTCTGACTTTATGAATGTCAGTGATTGTTTAATACTGTGAGCATTAGGGCTGTATCGATAACGGATACTTTTACAGGGTTTAGCCACTTGGAGGAGCGAGCTGTAAAAAGAACACTGACATATTACGACCTCACAAAGCTGCTGGCTGTTCTCATGGACTG
Organism: Chaetodon striatus; assembly: GCA_029783705.1. Classification (NCBI taxonomy): domain Eukaryota; kingdom Metazoa; phylum Chordata; class Actinopteri; order Chaetodontiformes; family Chaetodontidae; genus Chaetodon; species Chaetodon striatus. The sequence continues at coordinate 24,549,357 of JAPZEB010000008.1, read as the reverse complement.
TTCTTATGATTTGTGTGAAACCAAGTTAGCTTGGAGTTTTATTGGGGCACTAATTTGTCAGATATCATGCAAACCATGTGCAACCAGCTAAACTCCATTGCTTTAAGGCTTGTCATCATCATGTTTGTCTTTCCTAAACCTAACCTACATGACTTTACTTGCCTGGACCTAATTATTATGTTGAAGTGCGTAACTTTACATCAAGTAAGTAATGTCATTTTGGGGGTGCATTTTTGTAAGGTGTCATTTGAGCCATTGTATTAAGATTCATTGAAGGCTGATATAGCTGATTTGCTGTTCCTTTTTACAGCCAGCGGACACAGTATTCATTTGGGTTTGCATTAATGCACACTTGATGAATATAGGTCCATATTTAATCTTCTTTTAGGTCAGAGCTTTTATGTTTTAAACAGCCACCTTCTGCTGCTGGGTGAGAGCCGTGGGCCTGAACCAAAACGCTGAAATGCTCCTAAGAGATGTGGTATACTGCAGTCGGGAGACAGTTCTCTGTGAGTTTGGCACAACAAGCAACCCCTTTGATATTAAACATTGCCATCTGACCCACTGTTAATGTAAAAAATATTGATTAGTGCATCTTTAATGCTTCCATAGGCTGTATATATTCTGTACATTAGAATTTGGATTCAATTCACATATTGTCCATTCTTCTCATTTTACACAATAATTATGGTGGAAACAGAGCGTATCTTACATACACAGAGTGCTGGTAAGGATTTCCAGGAAGTCAGTGACTAAAGCAATGTAATATTGATTTGATTTTCCTCATCACTCATGTAAAACTCAATAGGGATTTGTTGCCTCCAAGTTCTTCCCACTCCCACTGTGAGCCAGACACTAAGGTAAATGGATCGAGCTGCTCACTTGCTTGGGATCCTCTTTGATTTCATGCGCTAATCGTTTTTTTCCTTTCTCTTTTTTATCCCTCTTGGATCAGCAAGAGAACCTCTGTCTGTAATTCTCTACAAATTATACATTCATCTTTGAAGTATTCCCACCTTTGCAGCATTGGAGGTCTCCATCAAACTGAAAGATGCATGCCTGCTTCATTGTTATACAGCCATTTGCATCCGTGCCACTGCGGCAATATGACACGTTCTGTAAAATAACTGTGTTTGAAAGGCAGTCGGTGTTATATCAAACTAGCAGCGGCTGCCATCAAATGCACAGTGTGTTACTGGAAAACCAATGGCAACCAACTTCAGCACTATGCTGCTCCTTTTCTCCTCTCCTGCTCCCCCTCTCCATTTATTTCCCGCTCTTTATCTCTCTTCCTTTGACTCTCACTCAGAAAATGAACTGTATTAAATTAACTGTGTTGGCATCCACAGGGAAATCAATAGACAAAGAGGCCGGGATTGTATAACTTCACTGTTCCAAAGATTTTTTTTTTTTTTTTTGATTGAACAGGGGAAAGTTACATTGCTAGTATTGATTTTCTACCTCTCAATATTTCTTCTTTCATTATAGATCAAATTAAACAAACTGAACTAAAAGTAAAATCTGGGTATGTGTGTGTGATTTAACAAGGCGATGAGAGATAAAAAGAAAACACTGAAAAAAACAAAACATTTCACACAATTAGTTGGTGCTCAAATCCAGAGCAACGTGGAATACACTCCGTCTCACACACACAGGGTTGTTCTAGGTATCGGGGTCATGTGATTCGGGAGGTGCGAGCAAAGTCAGCAGAAACACGCAGCACTGTTGTAGCTCCATCACAAATGGATGAACTGCTGCATTTTACATGACACAGGAATCTGCCGTTGCACAGCATACAGTAAGAGAATCTCACTTTGAGATTTGATTTGTGGTTGCTATCTTATCTAAATGACCATAATGCTTACGTTTGGCCCATTTCCTGTGCTGCTTTTCATGTTCCAAGTTTAATGGCATTGAAATATAGTCTGTAACAGTGTAAGGTAAAGTATATAAGCAGCGGAGTGAGGAGGCTAAAAGCTTCAAAAGAAAACTGTGTGATCCTGTTACCTTTTGTGGCGTATCTCTTCTCTAAATCTACATTGTATAACTCTAGGAAAGAGAAATGTAATTAGAATGTAAAATAAGCCCTGTAATTAACTTTAGAGTTGAATAGCCTCAGAGATACAATACCTTAAATGTGTTTGCAGCACAAATCTACTTTGCTGCCGGGTCTCTGATGCACTTCACTATACAAACCTCTTTCCTAAAGAAAACCTTTACATGCAAAAAAAAAAAGTTGTGCCTGAAACATTTAGAAGAAACATAATTGCTGCTGGGGGCAAAGATTTTTCCTCCTCAGTCTTTTCCAGGAGCTCTATATGATATTCAAAGTGAATCCATGACTCAGAGGTTGTTTACACATTGATCTCAACGTGGAAGTTAACAGTGTTAACAGCATGAACAGTACTTGGCAACAGTGCTGACAGAGCTAACAGGAAGGAACTGAAGGGTGGGCGTTCTGCTTCCACACCGCTGCCGTCCCGATATCCAACATTGTCTCACTCTGAACTTGCTGAAATCAAGCACTTGTGCAGTAACTTCTGGCAACAATTAGCCAATCAGTGCCACGTACAGGACGAATGCTGTTGTCAAGCTGTTGTCACCTGTGTGCTGCAACCGACGAGGAGTAATAACAACAACGGGGACCACTATAGACAAGACAGATACCGCTAATGAGGTTTCTCTTAATTAACATCTCTTCTAAATATTGCCTGACATCATAGTTTGTTTCACTTTGCTCTGCTTCAAGCTAGAAACTGCAGCAAATCAACTATGCTAGCATGGTTACATAAGTATGTCCTTAAATTGTGTAACATTAAGGCGACATAATTTGTTTTTTATTTTTTTTAAACAGTTAACAGGATGATAATTATAAATGATATCAGGTAAAAACCTTAAAACCAAAGACATTAAAAAACAGATAAAAGTCGCAGTGACGCTAGAGGAAAAGTCAGGAAATCACCAAAATCATAAGGATTCATCCTGTGGGAACCATGAAGGTCATCAGTCATCCAGATCATGTAATCATAAGTGCTATATCAGAGGCAACTGGACCTGCTTGAGTTTCTTGAAGACATTAAATTTCTCATCCATCCAAGAGTTCTAATGGACTGGTGTAGAGTCACAGGCTTTAAACCCTGTGTGTGTGTGAACCCTTACAGAGTTGTTGAGGTCACATGTGAGTCATTGACCCATGCGGTCATCGTGTGTGTCATTAGATGGGACCAGGTGTGAATGGCCGTTAAGTCGTCTGGGGAGGGATCCCAGGACCGCATTGTAAGTGGGTGATAAGTGCTGTTGTAGGCCACTTCCTGTTTAATGATGGTCATTCCAGTTTGACATAGATGACTTCTTTCATGCCTCTTTCCAGAGGCAGGTAGTGGAACGTCTTCCAGAAACTCAAGCGAGTCCAGTTGCCTACGATACAGCAGATAACAGCATGAATTTCGATACAAAATCTTATGTCGGTCCACCTCGTAGATTGTGAATCCTGTTGGCACCAAGGATAGGTGTTTTCTGAATAACACGGCAGTCATTCCAATAGTTCTTCCCACTTCCCATAATACAAGTTCAGTTAAAGCAATGATGTCAGCCTGGTGGTGGCGCTAGAGGAAAGGTCAGGGGATCTTTCTCAGTAGGATTCATCCCTGGAGGAGCACGAACAACTCATCATGAATGTAACCTGGGCACCGAGATACTTCTTTTAAAACATGTTTGCTGTTGCCAACTAAGTGTACAGTACCAACATATTTCTTTGGGGCCACAGCTGCACCATGCTGTTGCAGAAATGCTCACGATTCCAAGATGACAAACATTTTATCCACGGGGGTTGAATAATTGATATGAAAACTGGCTGCAGAATCATCAGTCCATAATGATAATACTGATTTGAAATGTTGCTAGTTTGGCTCGCAGACTCTTGATTGTTATATTCTTTCATTTCCAATATTTTGTATTAAAGCACAAGTTATTATTGTACCCATTTCTGGTAATCTCTATGAAGACAAATTTTGCTTTTAATCGTCCATATATGTCATGTTTTATAAGTCATAATAAGACAAACTTCAGAGAGTGTGTTGAGCAATGCCCTGAGAAAGCTCTTCCTCACACCACCAGCATTAGCCGTTATTTCTCCTCATTAGTAAATAGACACTTACAGTTTCAGACTTGATGTTCGAGTGAAAAAACATTCATTAATAACTTAGCAACATTTACAATTGTAGTGTGTTAAAAGAATTTCTCAGAGGCTACTTTGCATCGCAGGCTGAATTCAGTGCTATCTTGCAGGCTTATTATGCAGGAGGACCACTGCAGGAAGACAAATGGAGGAGTTAATGATGTCACTCCTCCCAAGAAATAAATTTATGATGTCATTCTGTGATAAATTTCCTTTGGTGGGTCTGTTTCAGGTGATTTGTGATTGTTGTAAGTGCCAGGGAGGAGACAGAAATGCAGTGGGGCTTTCCAGCGGATTCTTGTGGATTCACATCATGGCCTCAGTTTTACCTCAAAATCGATCGGTTCAGTCTTCTACTGCACTGTACTTTCTTTGAAGCTCCTCATCATATCATTAATTTAGTATAGTACGCTGAATCGAGGAAAATTATGTGATGGCCAGGCAATACAATCCTCAAAAGGTGACAAGACATTTGCTTAATTAAGTCAGCCACAAGCTCCAGTGCTTCTCCATACGCGGGGTGCAGAAATGTCAGAGTGGCCATCAGTTCAGGAGCTCCTCAGCTTTACCAAACTGACTGTTGACCCACAGCGTGCGGGTTCAAAACTTCACTACGTGGGACCAGGATGTCTGCTGAATACGTGCCTGCCTACTTAGTGTCAGATGAAAATTAATAGACACAGATGTACTCCACAGCTTAGGATAATCACGTAGCCCTCGGGGCAGTGGGGAAAGAAAACCACTGTCTAAATATCTCATTAATTCAAATTCAGGGAGGTCACAGCGAGGTTTTGCCTTCGTGGCACTGACATTTTAATCAGAAGTCCGCCCAAGTCTCCATTAATAGAATAATGGAGATTATGATAGCAGGCATTGTGTGATAATACCTTTGCACATTTGGAGTGAGGCTTTCACTGTTTCCATTCTCCCTGGTATCCACCTGTGAGATATTCCAGCATTGATCGCTGCTCTGCTGCTGATACTGAGGAGATATTTTTCAATGTATTATACCTGTCCCAGCATGAGCTACACCTCCCTTAAGGCCCAGTCAAACCAAACCGACATCAAAGAATTAGTGGGACAAAAGTCAACTGTTGCGTTGCCTCATGTCACCTGTGTCTCAGCCAAAAAGTTGTATTTGAACTCACTGCAAAAACTATGGCCACGGGCAACCTGAGAGAGAGGAAACAACTCTCCATATCAGCATGTGGCAGAAGTTTGTGTTTGTCATTCATAAAGGGAAACCGGAAGACTGACAGGATGGACTCAAGATACTAGTTAGCCAGATAGCACATTACCAACATGATGTTGAGAGATCAAATACCTTTTGTCCTGTGCTAGCAAACCGTACCACAAACAGTTACAACCCATTTCTGCTAAAAAGAATCATACCTCATATAACACATTCATTTCTATATTACTTGCTCTGATTTCCGTCAACAACTCACTGTCATTACAGCCATCTGAATCAGCTAAAAACATCTGATAAGGGCCACAAAAACCAGGGCGACAAACAGGGGCATTTCCTGGGTTTGAGGACATTTGGGGCTGAGCCCAAGCAGCATTGCACATCAATCTATAAATGTTTAAGTTAAACTTTTGTCACTAGAGACATCCTACACATTGCTGGATTAGTTAAATTCTGCACAATTCAATTGTTCAGTCATTTTACAGAAACCATCAGCACCAAATTCATTAATAGCCTAATTAATTCTGATTTACCAGCACGGTAAGCAGAAAAGACGAAAGAATGTGGTGACTTCCTACCCTTTAAGCTGCCGTAGAGTCTGACTGTGTCTCCGCTCCTCGAATATTTATATTCCTGTAGTCGAAAAAAAGGTCCATTGATCTAAAGAATCAAAATGCCTTCTGATCCTAGATGGGAATTTTGTCCTGTGAAGTCCATCGCTAACTGTAAACTAACTTCATTTGTCAAACTGACCGCAGTGCTACCAACATAAACAGTAGCATTTCTCGACTTCCTTTGTTGTGGAATAAAGAGCCTTAAAACACAAAGGACTGGACATTTGAGGGTTTACTCATGAGAAAAACAAAAATTTGGTACATCATGACAATTAACAGTGTCTGACAAACACGCAGTATCAGTCGACACACTTGTAAGCTTTCCAACACAAATTAAAAGGTGTTTCCTGTCACTTAAGCTGCTGTTCCCCTGAATGATGAGCAGTTCTATGACCAGTTGCTTCTCCTCACTTACCCAACTTTGGTCAGAGTCCCGTTAGGTCATCTTGCAGAAGTCTTGTCAGGTCATCCACACTTTACCTTCACAGTGTTGTTGGGTATACTTGTTTTTGTTACCTGGCTGGCTACAAAATAAGAGTGTCCCCCAAGCTTTTTGTATATTTTTCATGGTGGGACAGCCCCTAGTGCAGCAAACGCTCCCAGTTTGAAACAACTTTGCAGTGCCTGTACTGCTCTCTTCACATCTCTATTTATTGACGATAAAGACTTACAACACCACCGTCTTTTTTGCCATAATCATCTGGGGCTAAAGAAAAAAACGTCAGGGCTAAAGCACCAAACGTTTAGGCCAGGTGACGCTAATGGCAACAGATGCTCACCAATGACCCAACACTGACCAGCGGCTGACCGTCGGCTTGATGTGTCAGGGTCCTTATATGTGAGTACAATTTACAATTTATATTTAATTTATAGCCCGAGGTAATGCTAAATGACAAACTTTTGCAGAAACAGGTACAATGATTCAGTAATTCAGCTCTCCAGGTACCAAAAGCAACATTTTTATTTTGATCTCTCACTGTGTGAGTGCCACTCGCTGTTAACAGCGTAAGAGCTGTTAATAAAACGTGTTGCAACAGTGTATGAGATGAATGTGAAAAGACTTTAGTGAGATTGAGGTATTAATTTGTGGCGTCTTCAATTCGTGAATAATTTCACAGTTTCAGAACTAATTAGCGAGGACTGCATAATGATGGTGGCAACCTTTACTAATAGGAACACACTAATAGGTGCGGAACTGTAACCTAAATAAGACCAGTAAGAAATGAAGCCATTCTCTGTGTTACGTCTATGATCTGAAAAATCAATACTTACATACAGAAATAAGTTTCCTCCGAAGCTGAAAAATCAATAAGAATCAGGTGAATTTCTGCTTCATAGAGGGTAAGATGTGATGGTTTTCTCAGTACACGCATTTACTCACGCCAGGGTGTGCGCTCATCTGCGTGCGTGCCGTGTGTGTTTTTAATTAACTACTTTAAACACACTCATGCTGACTTTGTGAATTGAACCTAAGGTGCATAAAGGAGAAAATGTGTCTCGCATACATCCAAATAGAGTCAGTGCCGATAAGGAGGAGATTAGAATAAAATTCATTCCTGTTATCGAGGATGGATTATCCCAGCAGGAGCCCTGGGGGCTGACGTTTTCTGTTTGACCCCCCTCCACACGCTGTGCTCAATCACCATTCAGCCCTTTACAATGAACCCAAAATGTTTACCTCATCCAGCTGACTGTCATTTTTTCCACTGAGGCTTGTTGTGTAATCCTCTAACGAGAGAAAATGTTTTCAAAATCACCTTTGTGTCATTTTATTGATTGTTGTGCAGTTATCTACAATATAAAGCAGCTATTAGTATAAACTTTTAAAGGCAATGACTTCAGTGCTTATCGTGGTGACTTCACTGTGTGTGTATGGCTTTGTATTTATTGCATTGTTGTAGTTATTTAACCTTTAAAATTATATTGACTTTAACTCTGCACTGAAATCTAGACTTATGTTGGCCTTTATATTATAAGAGTGTGTTTGGCAACCAAATCCAAACACAGTAAATACGAAGAAATAACTTTGCTGATGCATACAAACTCCTAAAAGTGTAGCAGTATAATACAATCCACTGGTATAGTTAAAGGAAACATCTCCACAACATCTCCCTGAGGAATTTAGATACAGTAAATACTCTTCCTACATTAGAGCTCTCTGTCTCTTTGGTCTGACTGCCAGCCGTCAGGACAGGTGAGGGTCATGCTGAGTGAGTTTGTTTGAACAGGATCTGCGACCCAGGAAAAAAAATGGGGCTAGTAAGTCTTTGATATAAACACTTTCTCATTACTTCTGTTTTTATATAAGTGTAGATATAATCACTGTTACACTGCATTATAGTGTGATTATAAGTGTATCTAAGTGGTCATCAGGTGCAGTAAAGTAATGAAATACCTGAGTGATAGGCAGGTGTAATACATTACAAGCTGGGCACAGGTCAGTATAAGTGGCCACTGTTTGCTTTAAGTAAAGGAAAAACTTATAGAGAATTTAAGCAAGAACTTAATTTCAATCAGGACCACTTTAAAAACTTTATTTCTCTTTGCAATTTGATAGCTGGCGGTATGGCTCTGTTCTGGGACCTCTCTGACCTTCCACGAGCCTATGTGGAAAGGCGAAGGCGGAGAGAGCACGCCTCTCTGCCCTCCACGCGCATGCGAGGAAAGC
>JAPZEB010000008.1:24495098-24505505 GCA_029783705.1 Chaetodon striatus | reverse complement strand
CGGACATTCCCAGTGAGGCGCCAACAAACAGAGGGAGGGGGGGGGGGCCACCGTGAAGTGTCACAGCAGCCCAATTATGTTTTTGTAATAAGCCAGTGTTGCCAGGCCAGTCGTGGAGCCCCCGCGGGACCTTCGACGCTCACTAATTCTACCGGAGTCGCCGATTCCAATCTAATTCCCCACGTCATTTTCATCTTCAAAATGTTGGAATGGGTAATGAGATGATTGATTGAAGAGAACTGCTGTTCTGACAGAATACTGACACGGACACAGCTGGCTGCCTGTCAGAGGAGATGGCTGAATGATATATGAGTATCCTCGCTCAAAACAAAGCAAAAAACCGCCCACATTTGCAAGGTGATACTGTAGCCCTCACTAGTATCTGTGTTCACTCATTATATGAGCATGTGAAGCATGTCCAAAGACCTTTTTGCCTCATGACTGTTGATCAAATCCACACATTTGTGCTTCTTTTTTTTGTATTTGCTCCTCTAAAACCTCTCTACAGTGAGGTTAAGGCATTAAAACCTGCCTCTGCGACTCAGCGAACATCCAAAAAATCCAAATTATTAATCATGTCATACATTATCAAAGTCCAGCTACTTACCAAACACCTCCAGTGATAAAACGCTGAAGATCTTAATTTCAGTTTGCCAGAGAATGAACCAGCTCAACATCAAATCACCATCTATTTCCTCCCTTATTTTAATGAATGCTGTGACTACGGCGCAGCAGAGTGATATTGAAATGCAAGAATACTCCCACAGTACAGTCTCATATCTCATTTTAAGTACAGACACAGTCATTAGAGGGAGAAAACACAATAGAGCTACACTCCATTAAAGGTTAGCACTGTAGATAGCTGCCGTTGGATGATAATAAAAGATAGAGTGTTATAATTAAAGTTTCAAATGCTCAAAATATTATGCCCCCTTGCAATGTAGCGTAATACAATAAAAGCACAGAGTATAGCTTCAAAAAACAAGATTCATAAATATATTTAGTGTGAAGCTTTCACTGGATTGGTCACGTTGTGTCTACCCCCTCTGTAAAATGTTTAAGAATGAGAAAATCTATTAGAAAAAAATCCAAAATCTATCAGCTACTGCTCCTATGATCTGATTGATGCAGAGGAAAAGTGGTATTGATTGATTGGAGTCTCTTTATCATGTCTATTGATTGGGTCTCACTGTGCTGTGGATTACAGCCATGTGTCCATACTCGTGCTTTCAGAGCAGAGAAAGAAAAAAATGCCACTTCAGGTAATGAAATATGAGGATCTATTGAATTGGAAAAATAAATGCTTTCAAAAATATTGCTCTACAAAGCTAAATTGACGGGCTTCTGAAATGATCATTATTTATGGGGGGGACAGGCCGGAGAAGGTGACATGGCTCATCTCGTTCAGCATTTTTCATGCAACAAGATACTGCACAGTGGCTAGACTGTCTCCACATAAAAGACTGGGCTAAGAGAAAAAGTGCATGCGGCAATATGCGTAAAGAAAGCAGGATCAATAACCAATCTAGGCAGCAGAGAGGGTCAGGTAGAGCACGGGGAGGTTATCACATACCATGCCTCAGCACGTATAATGGAGGGCTGCTCTATGTGTTGGGTGGCTTTAACATACTGTGTGGATTTTGGTGATGGTGTATAGTGGAAAGGGTTTTTTATGGCTCCAGACCAGGCAGTGCTTTATTACACCTGGAGCACTTTTCATATGAAACAACAAACACACAGCCTGACCCACTGCTTTCACACTGTGTCATTACTGGATGTGACGCAAGTGAGCACCAGCTACCAAATCAGTTTGATTGCATTCATTTCTATTGAAATGTACTTACTTGTCGCTAACAGTTGGAGCTAAACTCTTGTCAGAGATCCTGTGTCTGTTTTATTCCTATTGCATGTGTTGACAGTAATGGACAAGAAAGGGCTGATTCACGAGGTTGAATGTGTGTGTTGTTGTCTTGTATGTGTTGTTTTAATTTTTTATGGCCAAAAACAAAAAAGAAAGGGGCGAAATAGCATCATATCGAAAGTGTAACATGGCAGACTTTATAATATTGGCAAATGTCGTATCATAGCGTCCAAAAAATCGTTATAGCATACCGTGATGAAACTAGACTTACACCCCCACATGTTTAAATGGTGTAACAAAGTTCCGCAATGGACTCAGTATGGACAGGCAGCATCCAGTGTAACAACATGTGGTGCAATGGTCGCTCGCTCTCTTGGTGTTAGGAGATGGTGGTAGGCAAACCAATTACCAGAATAAATGTTGGCATTAGTGGTTTTTGCAATCCACAGATATGTTACATTTTTACATTATTATGAAGCAGATACATTCAAACTTTGAAACAAGTTTCAACAACACTGTTGCTAACATGTGGTTAAAGTAAGGCACAAAAGCCATTTGGTTATGGTGAGGAATAAGCCATGTTTGGGCTTAAAATACCCGGTTTTGGTGGCACAATCCCTGCTGGAAAAGCAGCAATGTCTTAATAAAAAACAACTACTTTTCATGGCACTAACGCAGCAGTGGGTCACTAAAAAGCACCCATGTTTGGTGGCTAAAAGACGGTGAGAATGCAGTGATGACTTGCTGGTTTTGTTGTTTGTTGGTGTTTCCAACCTCCATTGTAGATCTGCCCAGGTGTGCTGCATTAGTTAACGAGGTGCAGTGCACCTGGCATGGAGGAGGTGCTTAAGAGCTCCTGTGGCAGCAGCAGAGGAGATAGTGTGGGAACTGTTGGTCCTGCTGCCTCTCAGCCTGGATTATTGTTGCTTGTGTTGTTTATTAATAACTCCCATGGATTTGAGTGTTTTAAAGATGTCTTGTGTGTTATTTTGGGTCAGTGTTGGGGTTGTGTTCGCCTAAGGGTGGGGCATAACAGTTGGTCTCGAACAGTGGGCTGCAGCTTTGCAGGTGTCACGCCATCCCCTCCTCCTCCCTATGACAAAGTCAGCTCGTATACTACAAACTTTGATATGACACGCATAAAACATAGAAATGTAACTTCATAAGTGGTTTACAGAAATGTACAATGCCAACATTTCCCTCTGGTGACCAGACTGTCTTAGGAATTCTTGCCTTTGGGGACTCGTACTACATTTACTTCTATAAACAGACAAAATCAACAAGATTACGAAAATATTTGTAAAAAATAATTATACAATAGATTTTGTGATAACAAGATAATGTAGACAACCTGATGGATTTTTGTTAAGTAACTGAAGCAATGAACATTGTTGTTTGGCCGCATTATCCAGCGGTATGCAGCCGAATCAGGTGCCTCTCAGCTCGAGGACAGCAGGGGAAAAAGTGGCTGGATCTCACTGATTGATTTGTAGCCTTTAATTGTGCGTACACTGACCAACGTTTCAACACTGCTGTGTCTTCATCAGAGTCAAAATGGACAAGGAGAACGTATTGTCAACCTACAACAGCTGTAAGCCTCATCATCAGGTAGCTGATCCGTAAGGATTTCATCTCTCTGTTGAGAATTAAGAAATGGCTGACTGTATACCTATAGGCATATTCTGATATGTCTTGAAACATTCATTTTCTTGCTAAGAGTTAGATGAAAAGATGTATGACAGTTTTATTGATTTCTCCATTACAAACCTCATAAAACCCACTGGAGCACCAGCGATCTGCTTGAGCTAGGTCTAAGTACCTTATGATTGCACATACAAATCTAAATGTTTAAACTTTTGTCAATATGGACATGCTACACATCATCAGCTTGGTTACACTGTTCACAGTTCAGTTGTTCAGTTCATACCGTGCTGTTGCATATGCTTGTTTTTGTTACCTTGCTGGCTACAAAATAAAAATGTCCCCAAGCTCCTGTGTGTATTTTTCACTCCGGCACAGCCCCGAGATGTGCTCACAGTTTGGAAGGCCAGATTGAGCTCTGCTGAATATCTTTCAGCCATGGTAGAAGAAGCTCTCATTAGCTATTCATCACGTCCATCACTCAAGATTGTAGCCAATTAGAATCCCTTTCAAACAGTGTATAGCATGGGTGGTTGGGCTGCAGCGGAGCCCATTAAAAATCAATGCTTCAAGGTTTAAAGCACCTGTTTGTGGGAGGGACTTCAATCTCCCATTCATTCAAAGTGTTTTGAATGACAGTGAAAGCTTTTATAGTCATCAGAAAGCTTCAGTGTGTTATCAGTGTCACAGAAGTGAGTAATAGCAAATGGCACTTGGAAACATTTTGGCGAGGTGTGGGAACACTGGTGACTTTACAAACTAAGAATCACACAGCTCCCACAAGGTTAGACCTTAGAGCTCTGGGAGTTTAAACAGCTGTAATTGACAAGATGTTAAAAGAAGAGAGGGTGTTTGTGTAGCCTGTTATTCAAATATGATTTATGATAGACACAGGGGAAGAAAAACCCTCTTTTAAGCCATGTTTGAAGTGATGCCGTTTAGCTTGTGTTTCACCCACGTGCTAAACAAGTGCACTTTTTAGAAACTAGAAGATGAAAAAATGAAGCCTCATACATGCATTTTGGCCTTACAGTTCCTTTTTCATAAGCTTTTCCATCTGGGTATGCCAAATAGGTAACCCACACACACACACATCTTACCTTTGGCAGCAAAGATGATCCACTCAATTAACAAGGTGGGCACCAAAGATTAGCCAGGAAAATGTCTTTGCATAACATTATGATGTCACAGTGGGGCTGACCTTTGACATTTTGGATATAAAATGTCAGCACCTTATCATTTATTCTGTTAGACACATGTGTGTCTAACAGTTTTGTCACAATTAGCCAATTCTTGAATTATGGCTAAAAACATGTTTTGTAAGGTCACAGTGAGCTTGAACTTCGACCTTCAGTGACCAAATTCTTGCAAGTTCATTCTTGAGTCCCAGTGGATGCTTGTGCCAAATTTGAGAAAACTCCCACAAGGCCTTCTTGAGAGATTGGTTACGAGAATAAGGCAGGTGCAAGCTCACAGTGACCTTGACCTTTGACCATGAAATTCTCATCGGTACATCGATGAGTCTAGGTGAACATTTGTAACAAATCTGAAGAAATTTCCTCAAGTTTTTTTTTTTTTTTTGAGATATCCTGTTCATACAAATGAGACAGACAAGGTCACAGTGACTTTGACCTCTGACCTATGACCACCAAAATCAAATTCTTGAGTCTTAGTGGCACATGCTAAATTTTAAGGAATTCCCTCAATGTGTTCTTGAGATATCAGGTTCACGAGAATGGGACGAATGGACGGACGAATGGATAGACGTATGTAGGAATGGACGGACAACATGAAAACGTCTTCCTTTCAGCCACAGCTATCACCAGCGTGTAGGAATAAAGAAAAGCTCTTACTCTCTGTCAGACCATTGTGTCTCTGTATAGCTGAGAATACACTGTATGATTTGAGCCTGTCTAAGAAATGTTGTTGTTAAAGTCAGTAATTCATTGAAACGTCCAACAGCCAATAAGGAGCAGTCGACTGGGCTGTCATCAGTCCTCGCCTCTCCCTGTACACCACAGAGAAAATAACGCCCTATGAAGCTATGACTCCTGTGGCTCAAAAATCTGATCAAAAACAAGGCCCAAATCATGCAGTGTATGCCCGCTTGACTCAGTTATTCATACCCACAGTACTGTATGTTGTGACTTCATTCAACTCTGTCTTTGTTATTATATAATAATGCTGTTTGATTAAACTCAGTTCAAATGTTGTCAGTGAAATAGAGGCTTGCTTGATTTGTACAGTAGCTTATTCTTCTGGCTTTTTACTTTTTTTTTTTCATTGTACTTATAATAGGCTGTGTTCGATATATAATAATACAGCTATTGTAAATTGATGCACGCAGTTAGATTAAAACATGAACTTACAGTATTTCATCACAGCTCCAGTGATACCTTGGTGCTGCAGGTTTATGGTGCAGCTGCAGCTGAAGGAGACGGCTCACTCAACCACTTCCTGTTCACTAATTAACTCTGCTAACTAAACCTACTTGTTTATTAAGGCTAACTGCTGTGTAGTCAAGGGTCGGTGGTTTAAGTCCCCATATGGACTAAGTATGGAGTGTGGACTGATAGCTGGAGAGGTGCACTGAACCCCTAACAGCTTTGGGCCCCTGTCCAAGGCAGCGCCCTTCATAAAGCATGTATAGGTCCTGTTTGTGCACGTGTGTGTGTTTTAGGTGTGTGTGTATATGACAACTGAGTGAAAAAAAATTGAATTTGCCCTCTGGGATTAATAAAGTGTATCTCTGTCTTCTTCTTGTTATACTGTTACATAGTGGACGTCCACGATGCCAGCAGCTGTGATTGCTGGGAGATTTGAAATGCAACTGCCACGTCAGTATTGTACAATCAACGTAGACATGTCTGACAGCTGCTCTGACAGTAGTGCACCCAATTATACGGCTTTATACTGACAGTAAAAAAGAAACAAACAAGTACAACCTAAGTGGTCGTAAACTCTTCAAAGGCCGACCATATACCATAAAATATAAGCAAGAAAATATCCGAAAGATGTGATTCAAATAAGATGTGACCTAGATCTGATCGGTCTGCTTGAAAACATTCACACATTTGCAAATAAATGCAAAGCTTGAATGAGTCATGCAGAGCTGAATGCTGTGATGTTAGCTGATGACCCACATTAATGGAGTTTGTTACAGTATGGTCTGGATATTAGGAACTGGGTTTGCAAATCAGATATCACAGGCCCCGTCATGATACTGTACCACTTAGGCTGATCAGTGAGTAAGCCCAGACACTGTTTGTGCTCTTTATTCACCTGATTGTTGTTTATCTCAGCGTGCCATAAAAGCATTTACACAGCTCCTCATCATGTCTAAATGGTTTGATAAAATTTAAGGAGGAGTGTTTGTCAAGTATTGTTTATTCCCAAAGGAAGATAAATGCAGTGATTTTACATTTTGAGCATCCCGAGACTAGTAACAAGGACTAAATAATAAGAGTGCTGATTTGTACCGCATATATTCAGGAGGAAAGAATGAGACAGAACGAATGCCTGGAGGAGAGTCTTAGTCACAGGGTGTCACAGTTAGATGGTATGTGGCCACCATGATGGCCCAGCATTTAGGTGTTTCGTTCTTGATCCATTACTGTGGCTATTCAGGTTCCTGGATTTCTCAACTCCACCACCAGACAAGAATTTATAACATAGAATCAATCGGGAAAATTTTATGTTCAACGTAAAAAAAGATGTTGTGTCCACTGGCAATGTTTTTATCATTTTTGCTTTCTACAATATCTGCATGTTAGCTTTGGTATGGATAAGGTCAGGGACGGCTCTATACCTTTGGGAGTCACTCACATGGCCTTGAAACAAGCTTCCAGGAAGTGTGCTGGGCTTTGAGGCCATTTTTGTAGTCGTCATCAGTGACATTACAACATCAAGGCTCATCACGTGAGGCCGTATGGCCCAAAAAGACTTTTTGCCATAGACATAAATGCAGAATTATGGGATTTAGTGAAAGTTCAACGCTGTTAAACTCATTGTTCTGCTACCAGTGAGGCTAAAGACATCAACACTGCTCAATTAGCCAGACTTAAATACATAACCGATATTTGGCAAATATACCAACAGCTACTGGCCAAACAACCATCGCATTTTGAATCCCCAGAGGATAAATCTTCTTGGACCCCCTAACATGTCATTTTGTGACCACAAATATGCTCTACTTGTACATTTTATATGTAGCAGATGTGTTGAAATTTTTCAATTTTCAATTTTATGTTGTGTAAACACTTGTTAATGTGTGGTCAGATGAGGCAGAAAAAAAAAAACTTGGTTAGGTTATGAAAACATCACAAATAACCAATTTGAAAGGGTACAGAGGCAGCCATTTCTCAGCTGGACACAGTTGACACAGTTGGACATGTCCTGAACACTCGTTAAAAGAAAAAACTGGGTCTTATTGCTACAGATACAATTGGACACGTCCCAAATTGTCCTAAAAATACACCAGATTTTTTCACCGCACATACAGCTGGACATGTCTCTAATGGTCATTAAAGCCGTCCGACAAAACCCCGAAACCATCCGCTTTTGTCGTTACACGTAAGACTGGACATATCCTGAACTGTTGTTAAAAAACACCCACTTTTGCCACCACACATGGCTAAACATGTCCCAAACTGTCCTTAAACATACAGCTGGACATGTCCCAAACAGTTGTAAAACAAACCATTGCTTTTGTTGCTACACACGACTAGACATGTCCTGAACTGTTGTTAAAAAGTACCTGCTTTTGTTGCTCCACAGACTGCTGGACACGTCCCGAATTGTCCTAAAAAAAACACACTGGACATGTCATGTCCTAACATCTACTTTTGTTGGTCTCAAACAGTGGTCTGTAGCTCAGAACATCCAGTGATGTAAATAAGAGAAGAATTGCACCATTTATAGGACAATTATCAGAAAATATTTTTCAGAAAATTGTGATTCCACATTTTTGATGTGACGCCTGCTGGTATTCACTGACTGATCCACTAAATAATAGTTTAGCCCCTTGTTTTTATTTACCCAGAGCCCCAGAGTGATAGAAAACTCAGTGAACATGAACAGCTCAGGCGTGGTTTGGCTCCAGCTCGGCAGTAACCCCTCGCAGAGTCCAGCTGTATTTATGGTTCTGGTTTAACAAAAAGCTCAGCAGGCCGGCTCCTGACACAGAGGGGAATCTCTGCAGGAGCGACATGATGAACATGACCACAAATGCAATGTTTGTCTCAAATTTAGCAGCTTCAAACAGCTCGCTCCAGCAGAATCGTAGGGAGTGTCGGAGCTGCTCTTCATCACCTTATTGCTATTTATACCTTTGTGTAATAGGCTATGCAATATACATGAAAAGCTGATAATTACCTTTTATTAATAATCACAAATTACTACCTGTCACAGTCACCCACCTCAGATATATTTGAAGAACATTAGCACAGTCTGCCTGAAGGTTTTCTCTGGCTTGTGATATTATACTGTATTATTCACATCCCACAAAAAGACCAGAACCAACAATAATCGTGTCCTGCTAACAAATATTGTGTGTGTACCAAAAAGCCTAATAAATGCTACAAATATGAATCAGCTCTGAAAATAGCCCCCGACATGATTCACTCCTGTTGGAGTGTGTTTACTAGAAACTTAATTACCCACCTGTTTTAGGAAATTACAGGGCCTTTTTAATCATGCTAGCATGTAGCTTTGCAGATGGTCTGTGTGTCTTCTCTGTTATTTCTATTTAACAGATTTCAGTGCAATTTGTAACAAACATACACAGATCAAACAGGATGCACTGGGCCTTTTTTTTAAAGTGTCATTAAAGGTGTATGTTTCAGTTAAAGCAGGAAGCAGGATTTGGAGTTAGCGAGGTAACTTCAAGGTTAACTCTGGGTTTTCAGCACCGCAAAGCTGGTTCTTTTTTTCCCAGGATAAACCACGGTGGTAACCTATGCTGAGCAGCTACCTCAGACTATCCGATCACAGCCGGTCAGCACCCCGACCTCTGACCAATCAGATCACTGAAGACAAAAGTATCCATGGACGAAAGTCTCAGGTAAAATATGTTGCATATGTTGTCATAGGTCAGTAGAATCATTTCATCGTCCCAGGGCTCTATTTCCACTGGTTTTAAAACAGAGCTTCACATGATCACAAGCACATGATGTCAGCAGGATTTTAACTTATTCAAAGTTTATTTTAGTCCGCAGTGATAGTGTTGCTGTGTTACACTCTGATTCCATAGCTGCAGCTCAAAATAACATGAAACACCTGTGTGATGACAGCTGGGAAAACAGATAATATTTTATAACAAAAATAGTTCACACACTCTTAATTAGTTATTATAAATGCAACATTTGGATCAGACAGACCTCATCAGTCTATAGCTAGGCCACCCTTTACTTCAATACTTTACTTTAAAGTGTCTTATGTGACATATTCAGAGTAGTTTTATCATCATCCAACTAAACAGCAAAAAATGTTCTATAAAATACACTATAGCTCAGTGATACCTGCACGTAATTAAAGTCTCAGGTGACAGGGAATGTTTGGAAAGTATTTTCAATAGGTCTAAATTTCCATTATAAAATTACAGAATATTGTTTACGTCCCTCACCATTGACATTTTACTGTCTTGCAGTAGCAGAAACTTTTGGTACAACTTAGGGTTGCCCCCTAACAGTTGACCAAATGTTAATCGACCAGAAAGGTCGTTAGTCAGCAAGTTTTCACTGCCAACATAGTTACAGAAAAAAAAAACATACAAACGTGAAACTCTATGAGGAGCTGCACCTTGTCAAAATAAATCCAAACCTATATGACTGGACCATGTGGGAGTTTAATTTGAAAGGACAGACACAGGAAGTGTCCACGCTCAGCAGTCAGACAGGAGTCAGGTT
>JAPZEB010000008.1:24433821-24446957 GCA_029783705.1 Chaetodon striatus | reverse complement strand
GTTTTCACCATCTTTTGAACCACTTGCAGCATAACATGATGACGTCACTGCACATGGTGGTGGCAGATTTCTAACACAAGGCATTTGATCTGGTACGCTTGTAAATGCTGCCGTGAGGACACCAACCAACTCTAGGCAATTATACAACTTTGGAGCAACATGAGTCTCTGATTCAGAGGAGACAACCACAGGAGAGAGCTGCTAGTGTTTTAAAGCATTAGTGCGGATTCAGCAAAGTCATTCAAGGACACAAACAAACTGATGGAGGCAGCAGTAGACCAGCAGCTCTTGTATTCAGTGAGGTAAAATTACTGTTTTCGTTAATGGAGTCTGGCTCTGAAGAGAGTGTAGATACGTTTCCCTCATAGTTCAGTCACCTGTCAGAAACGTCGGTCTGTTTTTGAAGTCCTGAAAATCCGACAGGATAAATGAGACTTGGATTATCTGACACGAGTCGTATGAGAGTTTGTAAACAGATGTTTGTTGAACACAGAGCCCGATGACTTTAATTCATCAAGAATTCCCACTGCTGTTGGACTCACGGGAGGCAAAAAAACCCTTTCTCTTCCTGAATTCAAGGTAACATGGGTCAGTAACTAACGCACGAATGATGATACCACAGAGTGTCTGCCACATGAACAGTCTCTACATGTTTAAGTAGTTTATTCACACTGTGACTGAAATCTACTGACTTTCATCTTTTTGCAAGTAAAGTAATTACAGGCATTAAACGCCATCATCACGTTGGCACCACTCTGCCACCAGCAGACAGTCAGAGCTCTGTGAAGGGGCAGTTTTCTCTCCATCAGCCGGCCACATGGCAGCGGTTCACCGAGTGCAGCGCCGATTGTAGCTCGGCTACCAGGCACGCACACACAGAGCTCTATTCACAGCGACAGCCACATCAACACCGGTGAAAAAGCTCCTGCACACCAAATGTGGACATCTTTTTTTTTTTCTTCCTCTCTGACCACATTTTACCGGTGAAGGCCAACGTTTACATTCTGCCATTCTGCTCGCCAACTTCTGGGTTTACAGAGCAGAGAAGTGTAAATCAGACAAACTGAGCAGTCACAGTGAAAACTGACCGCAGGTCTGCTGCTCTTTGATCCAGAATACGCGGGGCTGTGAGTGGATGCGTAAGTGTTTATTTATTTGCACATGAAAGCACATTAGGAGACCTGACGTGCAGTTTGTAGATGCTTTTATTCAGAGTGTATGAATACAGACGTTCTCAGCAGGAGCACTGCAGTATTCAGGACAGCTTGGCCTCTTTACGTTTGTGCTCGTGCTCTAAATCATGCTTTTATCATATTTTATGCTCCTGTTAAGTCATGCTGCTCTGAGATGTTTATACATGAAGAGGCAACACGACTTTAAAGCAGCATTGAATCCATTTTCATGTTAGCAGCCCCCGAATAAGAGACACATTTATTATGACTGTTTAACTGTGAAATACACAAAGAGCAATACAGCCGATTATTTCTGTCACGTTTCTCCTTTTTGTTCATCTAATGACGAGCCAGTTCAGCTTTATTTTCCCGCAACATTTCATTCACATCCATTGTTTCTGCTTTCCCAAGTTGTCAAAGCACAAAGCCTCCCTTTATAGATTCCAGGCGTCACACTGAAGCCTTCGGCTTTCTTACACCGTTCAACACATCAGTCAGGTGACGCTGATCCTCGGATGTCACGGCTGAATGTGTCGCTCTGTCTGTCAGAATTAAATCTGACCAGCTCTGATCAATAGAAAGCATCACAGACACTGGGAGAGAGTCGCTCCTCTGATGTCGAGATTTCAGCAGACAGAATAGTTTTTAATTTTTCTATAAATACATCAGTACACCTTGGAGGGATAGTTCAGATTTTTTGAAGTAGGGTTGTGCGAGGTACTTATCCTTAGTCAGTATATTACAAACAGCAGATGTCAATCGGCACGCCCCCAGTTTGGAGAAGCAATTGTGTTGTGAGAGGGGTTGACGACAAACTAACTTAAAACAACTAGCTTAAAAGACTCAATATAAGTTTAAGTCTACGCTATACTGAGAGTATTTTCACTGATTTACCTTAATGTCAAGTGGGAAAATGAAGCTGCTATATCGCTCTCTTCAGAGCCAGACTCCATTGAGAAAAAGAGTAATTTAAGCTTGCTGAACACAGGAGCTGCTGGTCTACTGCTGCCTCCATCAGTTGGTTAGTCTGTGTTACTGTGTGACTTTGGCTGTTTAAAGGGTCAGTTCAGATTCACCAAAGTCACACAATAACACAAACCAACTAACCGATGGAGGCGGCTGTATACCAGCAGCTCCTGTGTTCAGCAAGCTTAAATTACTCTTTTTCGCAATGGAGTCTGGTGACTGAGGAGAGCATAGATGGGGAACTGAGGACGTCTGAACAGGCTGTCTGACAGAGGTAGAGTGGTGAAAATACTTTCATATTATTATACAGCCTACATCAGTCTCACTGACTGATGAACTAGCGCTGGTTATTTATGTTATTGTGGCGTATTGATTATGAATACAGTCCATCTGATGCTGGTTTTGTTTCATCACTGTAGCCAGTATCTCACTATCACTGTCCTCATTCAGATTTTAAGAAGCTACAAATTATATTTAGCCACAAAATAAACCTGAAAAGCTGCAAATCAGAACGGAAGAGCAGAGAGTTGTTAACTAGAGATGATACACCGTCTCATCTAGTTGCACTGGTGTGAATGGGCAGGTTTTTAGAACATTGCAGAGCGGTGCATTGTAAGTAATTGCCTGTTTCAGCTCGTCTCATCATGAATTTTTGGTCTGAATTGGTCAAAAGTCCATTATTTTATACAGTCTATGGTCCAGAGGTATTTTGGTCTGCGCCTGTTGAAACAAACAGAGGTTCCAGACTGCCAGGCCTCCAGTCACTGGCTTTATATTTGAAAATTCAGCTTCCTTCAAGTTAAAAAGACAAATGCTGCCAAGTGAAAGTAATTTAAGGTCGTATGAGATAAAAGGAAACTTAACCTGAAAACCCTCTACACCGCTTCATACATTCTACATTTATCACCATTGATTCCAAATCAAAGCTTCCCCTCGTCAGAAGTTCACAGCTGGCAGCATGAACACAAGCGTGAGCTGGAGGTGCCTGGAGTGGTTGGATCTCACTGGAGATATCGGCCTGTCATAGGTGTGAAAGTGCTTTGCCTTTCTAAATAGGTCAACTTTTGATTTGACATTCATTAGCAGAAGGCGTTCGCTGGTTTGCGTCTCCCAGAACTTCGCTGGCCAAGAAAAAACAAACACATCTGTCTAAAGCACAGACGCGGACCACGAGAGGCAAACACAACACATTTCAGATAAGTGCGTCTCTTTCATCAAGCATCTGATTGCAGACCTAGTTTTCCGCAGGTAAAGACCCTGCCTCTCTAGCGTATATCTGTCATCTCTGTAAATGCTTCGTCTTAAGCACTGATGTTGCTGTTCCTGGGCACCACGAAACAGATGGCGGTGTTAAATCTGAATGATGTAGTACACGTCCCTGGTGGACTTTGTTTTCTTACATCCCCATTACTCTTCCAGTCCTCTGTGATAAATTTGAAGGAATCTAGTAGGACATTACGAGGGGCTGCAGAGGTAATACAGTGCTGGTGTGATGTGCAGAGAGGCTGCTTTTCTTCAATTAGCCTATTTCTTGCATATTGAGCAGCTTAGCTTTCATGACTGTGAATTCATAAGTAAAAATACTGCCTTGATTCTTCCTCTGTAACTGTGTTTCTCATTCTTTCTTGTCACAAGGTTGAAGAAGTAAAAAGCTGACGTAAATGCCGCACACTGAATGCTCTGATTACACCCGCTCAGTGGTGATTTCCACACACAACAATACAATGAAAATGGATGAAAAAAAAAGCTGCACTTTCTTTTTTCCACCATTTAGTATGAAATGAAGCTCAAGTAATTTCAAATGGAAACCCTCCTAGTGGATACACTGGTGATTGCTCAATGTGGTGGCTGATTGCAAAGCTATCTCTTAGGCTGACCCCCTGCTGAAGAGTCACAAAGAGGGACAAAATGGCCTACGGCAAAGATTTGACTTTACAAATGAGTCTTCCTTTGGATTTTGAACGGACCATTTATGTTACTTTCCTCCTATTTTTTGGAAAGTACATGAAATCCTCTCTCAGGGAAAATACTGCTTCTCTGAGTCAAGTCGGTCGACAGTATTCCTTAAAATCCATCACTTGGAAACACGTTTGGATTGTGACATCTTCACTCTCTGGAATCTGTGAAAGACTTTGTTATGTCTTCCTGAAGGAACGTTACATTTACAATTTACAGTGTGCCACTTTTTGTCTTGAGACTGAGAGAGTTTGGTGTAAATCCCGCCCTTCTTCCCCTCAGATGGTTTAATTCCCGCCACAGCACCTGCCACTCATCTTGACAAGCTGTCTACCTTGAAAACAGCATCTAGGTACCCCAGCATCTGTGAGGCACCGCAGGCATTTCAGAGGCAGACAGCTAACACAGCCAATCTGTGCTAAGATTTAAAAAAAAAAAAACACACAACACTGGTATTCCCATTGTACTAAATGGGTGTTGTCTGCCTTAGGGCCCCGACACAACAAGCGGAACACAAAGAAGCAGCATTGACAAAGGCAGGCTGATTAAATACATGGCGGCATCTGCAGTTGAACACAACACAAAGACTTTAGCTGACGGCTCGCTGCCCACTGACATCAGGGCTCCAGGGTGCGACCATTTTGGTTACACGTGACCAAAAATTTGTCAAGTGCAACTAAACATTTTCATTTGTCTCACCGGTGCACCTGACAGTTATTATATTGATGCGCGTAATGCAGTTCATAAGCCTGAGTTCTGCTCGGACAGCTGCACAGTGTTCGTAACATGTGCTGAGATTAGCACAACAAGCTGATTGGTCACATTATGGGGGCTTTAACATCAAGGAGAGTATAGTTTGTTTGATTAGTGTGAACACTAGGGACCGTACCTGGGTACAATACGCCAATCCGTGTACGAGTCTACTTGAGGAGGTGATGTCGAGGTAAGTTCATGTGCACTCTGGTGGTACGCATCAGGTGGGAACACCAACTGTACCAAATCATGAAGTGTCCTGCTATTTAACGCAACTACATTTAGGAGTTTTTAACCAGTTATGATACAGTCCCAGTTTAACATTTTGTAGTCAAAGCTCCGGTGGCAGCTACGTACCTGATAGATGATGATTCTGGTGTACTCAGCTACGAAACACTATCAGTAATGTGAAACCTGAGCTGGGGGGGAGTGGAGAGGGAGTAATCCCACTACGGCGTGGAATGAATTAATTGTACCTTATATGTAAACACCACATGACGAAGACCTGCTAACTGGTTCACGATCAGCTACAACAGCAACAGAGAAAGAGTTGTGTAAGATGAGGTCAAAGTGTCAGCGATGCTCAAAGGTTGTAGGACGCGTGACTTAAAACATATCCAGCATGCTAGCGCACATTCAGCAGCATCAGCCAGATGTGCTGATTGACAAACCGGAGCCCAACTCCCTATCTCCGCTGCTGAGGAAGAATTAAAAGAAATTAAATTAAATTTGGTTGGAATGAAAATGTGGTTGACAATATTTTTCAGTGTCTATATGTTAAAATTTCACTTTGTGTCGACGATAACATTATGACATGTCGCAGACAAAATGGTAACATTAAACATGAGTATGACGCTGGCATGAGACATTTGGGAGACGTCAGATTTTAGTTACTTAACAACAAAACTTAACTTAAGCACAACAAAATTTTAACGTCAAATTAACATTGGCATTAGCCATTGTCCCTTAAATTATGTCACTTGACATCTCAACCTAAATTTAACCTGTTGCCTTTTGGGAAAGTGTTTTTTCAGTGTGTGTACAGCGTAATACAGAAGTGTTCCTTATTTTTATGATGAAAAAAGTTAACCAAAGATTCCGGTGAGTAAAATGCCCTCAGTCCCCAGAAAGAAGACTGTATTTTTCTTTGACACTGGCGCTTCTGTCTGTTCAAAATAAAGAAAAACAAACATATTCACACATTCTGTTTTTTTCCCAACCAATATAAAAAGTTAGTCTGGAGCCCTGGACATGCGTTCATGTTCTCGTGAGAGGACAGAAGAAGCCACTGCTTTGTATCGGTAGTCAGACACCCAGCATCTCCTGACATCAGCATTTAGCTAACTACTGTGCCTAAGCACAGCCGCACAGAGCTGCTGGTGTGGCCGCAGACTCTTAGCCGTCCTCAAAATAATATACAGTATTGCTCATGCAAGCTTGTAGCTCTAGCACACCTATTGTCCATTAAACCTGTCACCAACTTGCACCCTGTGAAACAGTATAGATAGATAATAAACTTCCTTTTCCTATTTCTGCATTTACAGCCCCTTACTCTGCTGCGGGACCCGGTGATTCACTGCTATGACCACCACATTTTACAGCACTGAGCTGGATGCTGGGATCTCTTTTTGTGGCATTCCTTTATGTTACAAGAATAAACAGGCTGCCACAGGCACACCTGGTGGATGTGCTTTAGCATTAGCTTCTGCTAGCCACCTCGGATCATCCCTATGTGTTGCACAGTGAGTGTGCTGAATGTGAATGCACAACGCTTCTACATCGACACAACCGTCAAGGCAGTCGCCATGGTTTGATATCTTGCTCTTTGGTGTTTGATGCAGAGAACCATCCAAATGAAATATTCATTGATCACTGCTTGCAGACATGGAGTCTTTTTTGTAGTATTTGGTAGTGTAAAAGTTACTAACCAGGCCTCGAGTTGTTCACTGAATAACACTAAGGCTGGAGGTTTGTGTGTGTTTTTGTGTGGGATCAGACTTGTTTTCAGTAGTTTTGAAGCTCTTTCAAGTAATCGATTCTGGACTTCTACACCATGAAACTTAGAAATCCACCTGCTCTCTTCTGTTCTCCTCCGTGCCCGTGCTCTTGTACTAAGATTTACAGTCGGTCCTCAGGGGTGCGTCTGCCCTTTAAAACACTGTCACACAGCTATCCTCGTGCCCTCGGGCCTCTGGGATCCTGCCTACGATGTAGCGTACCAAAGCAAGATGCAAGGGAAGGTGCGAGGTGTCAGCAGCCGGCAGTCTCTGAGGTGTCAAGTATGAAATAATGCTTTGATCGCACCCGAGCTGCGAGAGACGACCTCTCCGTGACCTCTCCAAGTGTCCAGCCAGGGCCGTGCCACAGCTGTCATCCTTCTCATTTCCCTACAGAGACGTCACCCTCTCCCTGCTAATAAAATTAAAGACGCTCCCCACACAAGCAGCTTCCTCCAGCCTCCTTGACCTTAGCGCTTGATTGGTACCTGAGCGCTGCAGCTTCCAGATAACTCTCCTAAGATGAAGCTCTCTGCTGCCTCTCCAAAAAAAGATGATGGCTCGGTGCTGTGTGTTGTATAAACACGGTAAGAGGACGCTGTGATCTAGGAGCTGGCGGACCGACTGCCATGGCTGTCATGCTGAGGTAGCGTTCCACGAGGTTCCCCCAGGCGTCAGCTCCCTTCTGAAACATGTTAATGTCGTGAAATGTCTTCAGGGCGTCTAAAAACAGCTTTTTAGCTTAAGTCTCATGTCTTAAGGTTGTGAGCGCTTTATTTGCCTTTCAAATTTAATTATGTCTAAATTACTCGATTCTGGCTGTTCTGTGTGACGGGACGTGTACAGTAGGGTGACACAGCTTGTCTCGTCTCGTTTGTCAGTGGTTACTGTGTTTTCTCTTTGTGGACGGGAATTTGCAGGACAACATTTTGTACCAGTTAAACCCAGCAGAGAACATTAGGGTTGTCACTGTCCAGCAGTGGTGTAAAACGCCTGTATGTGAATATTTCTCATGCCGTTACAGCATTTTCAGATTCTGCTGTTTTTCTTTGTACAAAAACTCATCAATCCATGGGTTTCCTTGGCTGTAATTCAGAAAAAAAATATTGTATTTTTACTTCAAATTGTTTATCTGACAGCTTTAATTAGTACTATTTAGAGTATGGGGTTTCAAGGGCAAAGCATATATCAAAATATAATGATAAAGATTTCATTAGCCAGCTACCAACTGTGCATAAACTGGTGCTGGAAGTTTTTGTGTAACAAAGATGGGACAGTGCACCACAGGGTTAAATGATCAGTGTGCAGGATTCAGGAGGATATATGGGCAGAAATAGAAGACAATATATTAAGTATATTTTCTTAGGTGTATAATCACCTGAGAACAACAACAATTTTCATGTTTTTGTTACCTTAGAATGAGCTGTTTGTATCTACATAGGGAGCATGTCCTCGTCTATGCTGCATGTATGTTCTCCTACATAAAGTAATGTAGGAGAGAACCAAATCCACGTATCTTGAAAGGCTGCGGTCATGTGACTAATACGCTGATGGGAGTAAACAAGGAAGCAGTCCCCAAGCGGTCTTGTAAGGAGGCATGGGTCACGTAAAGCAGGACTTCACCCACGTGTTTGGAACCAAGAGAATTCTGAGGGAACTTTGAGTCATTTTAAGGTACGTCCTCGCAATGTTTCCTTTCCTGTAACTTTACGTTAATTATGTAACAGTGCATTAAGGACATAATGTCATTTATGAGGTGGTAATTCATAGGATATCATATGAACTGTTCAATAAGAATACGCTGTGCACCGCCATGTTTCTACAGTGGTCCAGAATGGGCAAACCAAACAGCTGCTCTAGATAGGGACATTCATGTTCTCATGTCAGCCTGACGGAAGAACACTGATTTTTTTTTTATGTGTGAAACAGCTTTATTCTGGTCTGTTTGTTTGGAGAGGAAAAGTCCTCTGCAGATAAATCGTCTCCTGGTAAAAATCTCTGTAGCAATGAACACTGAAGATGGTAAGATGACATTTACTGAGGATAGCGGCCGATGTTTTTCTGTTGTATCCTATTTTGCGCAGGGCTCGAACAAGCAGGACTCCAACTAACGGCCACAAACTTAAATGAATGAACGGACACAAGTAGAAAACAATGAACGTTGGGCAGAGTGGGCTCACATAATGTCATGTTTGTGTCACGAGATGGCGAGTAGCAGCCGACATCCCACCGTCCAGGGGACAATAGAAAACTGTTTGGGACAAATGGAGATCTTACCCTGGATGCAGTCAGGACAAAAGGACGCAGTGAAGTCACTATCAACGAGTCAGAGGACACACCCCATTCTTCACCTGATAACGCTACATTGCCAACAACAAAATTGTGTTGTAATAAGCAAGAGGTAAGCTAATTAATCTTAGGTGTTAGCTGTTAGCAGCTGCTGACAGCGGCTGCATTAAGTGACATTACGATGCGTTCAAGTTCTCTTCAGTCAACATTAGTACTGGGCAAAGGTAATTTACTGTATAAGGTTCTCATGAGGTGTTCAAATGAAGTCTTTGGCAAGAATCTTGAATAAATACAGTTGTCTGAAGGAGAAATTCATTGATATTTTCACAGCAATATAAAACAGATATTAGTAAAGGAATTTTGATCAATTAAAAATAGCAATAAAATTTATGAAGCAGTTATTTCTTTTTTAAAAAAGGAGGAAATATTAAAGGTTGTTTCATAAATTTGTATGATTGAATTTTTGCTTAAAAAATATTCCAATTATGAACTGACTAATTTTAAATGATTCATAATATCTTTTTTAATTTGTCGATGTTTTCACAACAATATAAAATATGAAAATAATCAAAATAGTTTTTCATGTGAAAGAAGGTTAAAGGTTTTTCTGATAAATGTGTATGACTGGACTGTGCTCATTCAATGATTGACTTTTAAACACTACAGTTATTTTTATTCCAAGGACTTTTTTTTTGTTTTCCTCACACAAAGGGAGGAATAACAACAAAAACAAAATAAACAAACAAACAAACAAAAAAAACCCATCAATATCAGCTATCAACAAATTGTTATTTTAAACATCAGTGTCAACCCAAAATTTCATCGGTGCATCCCTAGCAAGCATCGATATCAACACCCCAGGATTAAAGAAAGTTAAAGTCTTGGGAAAAGAAATGTATTTGACACGTATTTTACACCAAATAAACTCCCCAAAATCAATTATTCCAAGTTTCATAAATCCTGTCCTTGGTAATTCTGAGTCTTGTGAAGAAAGTCAGTTCTGATTTTTTAAGTTACAGTTAGACATCCTAGACTGGTGGTTATATTATGGACAGTAAGATAACTCCACTAACCACCTTATAGCTAAATGTATTTCACGTGTTATGGAAATATATTTCAAGTTAATTAAGGGGGTAAATCCACTGATGCAGCATTACAATCTTTTTAAGAGCACAAGCCTTTTAAAACCATCCTCTTCCTCTCCCTGCCTGTTCACAAATGGCAGGCCTGTTTCTAGCATAAGCCACCGGGGTAATACCATGACAGAGAGACTGTAAATTGTTCTGCTTGTTATCCTCCAGCAACTGAAATCCTGCCACGCAGTCAGAGCTCAGACTGGTGACTGGGAGCTCCTTAGGCCTGAGAAACATTGTTAGGAGACTGCTTGTCCACATACACACACACACACAAACACACTCACCGGCACACACACATACACACACACTCCTGGAGGCCGAGCTGCAGCTGGGACCTGCTATGACTTTCCTCAGGCAGGGTGAAAATAATGCACCTTTGTCCATCACAAAGCTAAACAGGATTGTGACTGAGAGGAGGAATCAGTTGAAGCTCAAATGTAATAATTAAAGGTAATAAATGGGTGGCTTGTGGCTTTATGATAGCATTGAAACGTCTTTTATTCATAATTATGTGCATCGTTTTTTGTGCGCTGTCTGCAGGAGTAAACAAAGACAGTAGTAAGTAAACAGCACAATACGTCTTCTATTTGCAGACAAAATTAAATCAATCCAAGGCCGGCTAAATCACAGAAATGCTGCATAAAGCTTGTCTTCACATGCACAATGTCAGCCTGCAGTAACTTTTCAACTAAATCCAGGACACAGGACGCAGAAATAAGAGGAGAAGTAAGTGAATCAGCTGTCTCTGGAGGCACAGGCTTCCATGTCTGGGTCCTATTAGCTGCTTTGTTTCCCACCAGATAACAGACATGAAAATCTCTTTGAGTCGACCCAGCCTCCAGCCTTTACATGATGGACTCCATTTTTCTTCTGCGCCACCAGCCCCCCACCCCCTGCTCCCCACCACCTTCGCCAAAACACCCCCCACCCCCACCATTATTCACGAGGCTGCTTATAAAACAAATAGCTGCAGATTCCTGAGGCGGACCTGCGTTCCCCCTCTGCGAGCATCTCTACACTTCATGATACATCCCCTCGTTGTGTTGGAGAGGGAGAGGAGTGTGTGCGTGCACGTGTGTGGGTGTGTGATACGGCCTTCCAAAAAAAAGAAAAAAAAGAAAAAAAAAAGGAAAAGAGAGAGAGAGAGAGAGAGAGAGAGAGAGAGAGAGAGATAGCACAAAAGATGGATGAAGCCTGGGTGACATACATCCTGACACCTCCACAAAGGAAAACATCGACCACCCTGCTCACAAAAGCCAAAGGACAGAATAATGCTCTTTTTTTCCTCTCGGTCTGTTTTCGTCTTTTCCAGCTGCTGCCAATACAATCCAATTTTTGACACAGCAAATGTGGCAACAATCACTCTGTCTTTCATGTTGCACAGACAGGCATACATAAATGTAGCGCATTGTGTGCTGATAAAATACAGTGGGACAGCGACAAACCGGAGAGAAAGCCTTTGACCTTGTGTGGCTTGGAAAGTGTGATAGCTCCCTGGATATAAGAAAATCAATATTCTGCATTTAGCCGTGCAGGACCCTCTGTTAAATGGAGCAACGTACCACTAAGACTGTTTGTTTTGCATTGGCATGAGAAACACAGCCAGCAAAATGCACCTTTGGCTCGACGTCTTAAAGGATGATTAAAACAAAGATAACACGCTTAGCTTAATGAGCTGCAATTAATGTGATACGTCGCTGAGTCTGCAGAGGTTGCTTTATTTCGAGAACTTAAATCTAAAAATCAGAATACTCAAATTAGCTACGCATCAATGTCTTTTTTTCAAATCAGGCTGTTTTTTGAGAAGTTGAATTCAACGTCAAATTTCACTTTTTTGACTTTATCTTCGAAGACAACTTGAAGGTCAGTTAAAACATTTCACACTTCACAAAATACTTCATTAACACTAAGTGTTCTTCGGAGTTTCAAACAGGGCAGAAAATGGGCGTAAATGACTCCTAACAGCTCATGCACCATAATCCAGCTGTTCCGAAGACTTCAAAATCTCAATTTGACCTCATATACTCTAACATTTAATCTAGTCCAAATGGCCGCACTGCAGCGAAATCACTGCCCTCAGATGCTGCTGATAAACTTGTATTTCAGACCTGCAGAGACGAACAGCTCATCTTATTTATTCAGTCAACTCACTCCAGCTGTTTGCACTCCTGGTGTTGTTGTGTTTCTGCCCTGCTATGAAAGCTAAAGAGTACGATAACATGATAACCCAGTTTGAAATTCTGAGTTATTTGTTTATACAAGTACACTAAGTTGCCACTTTATTAGGTACGCCTAGCTAGAAACCAATGCAACCCAATGCAACAGTGCTGCAATACCGTCTCCCATCTTAAAGTTATAATGTTCAGTTTCATGCTGTTGAAACTGTTTTACAGAGTGCTGCTGTTAAACTTTCTTGCGTCACGTTAAGCCTACTTGTTGTTATAAATAGTAGGGTTATAAATCACAATGCAATATCATATCGACACGATTCAATTCAGGGGCCTGTGATCGATGAGATGACAATATTTTTGCTGCTTACCATTGTCTGCTTAGCGTTGGGCTGTTAGCACAGGGTTTCCCCTTAGTACTTGCTGATGATTGGATAACAATACATCAAGGGTGCTTTCACATCTGCCCTGTTTGGTTCGGTTCAATCAAACTCAACTTCATTTGCCCCCTCAGTGCAGTTTGTTTGGGCAGGTGTGAACACAGCAATTGCGCTCTGTTGTGCACCAAAACAACCGGGCCGAGACCGTCTTGAAGAGGTGGTCTCAGTCCGGTTACAAATGAACCTGGATCTGAAGCAACTGCAGTCACATGACACATTGTTTGGGTTAAACATGAGCATGTTCCAGTCCTGGAGGATT
>JAPZEB010000008.1:24402638-24421242 GCA_029783705.1 Chaetodon striatus | reverse complement strand
CGATCTACACTTATATATAGCTCCAGATTACGCATTAAACAAAGTTCTGCAACTTTTATTCGCCTCCTTGGATTTCACATTGGCAAATGCTAAAATAGCACAAAATAGATGACATGCAGCCTCGTCTCTGAAACGAGAATTACATCATGTTTAATTGTTCTCCAATGGGATTAGCAGCAGGTAAGACAGAGCTCTCAATGCACCTAATGAATTACATGAAATGAGATTTGGCTGTAATCATAGGAACCATTGAAGACTGATGGGGGCTGCCAAGACCGGATCACGGGATAATAACATTTCTGTGATTTTGTTTGGTAACAATTGGATTCAGAGTAATTTGATACAAACGGGAGCTTTAACAGAGGTAGATTACGTGAACTGAAAACCATCCAGACAACGGTATTGTACATCCATGCGTCATCATGACAAAATCACCAAGAGGTAACCCAGGTCTGGTGCTTTTAGTCTGAACAAGAGAGAGGAAGATAACGCCTCCAGCTGAACAAATGTTTTGGCCCGTGGCGATGCCGCGCAGCAAAGAACGATGGGAACATGCATATGAGCGAATGTTAAGCACTGATAAATGAAGGCAACAAATGCGAACAAGAAACATCTCTTTGTCATTTCACTGATGAATACAAGTGCCTATTTGTCAGCGGCCGATGAGAACACTTGTCCTGGGATGGTGATGTATTCAGATAACACGGAGTCAAACTCATTCAGCCTTTAATTTGCAGCGATGTGGTGAGATTTATCATCCGGCAGATGTTGGGGGTCTTTTTTTTCTCCACCCAGATACACAGGTGCAGGTGTCGGGGGATGCAGTTTACAACTGTGACAATGATGGGAAACAGCTGGTCCAGGAGTCATTCTCTACGACCTCCACGCATTTGAATTGCAACCTCTGAATAAACCTGTCAGATGTGGTTAGGTATGGGCTGCTGGGGCAATTTTCCAACGCGGGCCACCTCCTCTCTCCTTCTATCTGCTAAATATGCGATGTTGATGCTGGAGTCTCTGGGGAACTTGCCTTGACAGTGCGGCTGGAGACTCTCTTGGCAAATGCACAAAGACTCTGACTCTAAGCCTAATATATTCATCTCTGGCAGCTGTTGATATTACAGCCAGGTTCCCATAAGACTGTGCAGGTGAGCTACAAGACCAAATCACAATGCTGGCTACAATCACAAATTCATACTCTTTATGTTAACACCTCGGAGCAAGATGAAAAACTAAACATGGTGGAGTCCGACCACTTCTTCTTCCCCCTCCTTGCCATAGATCATTTTTGTCTTTTAGTGGGGACAGGGGATCTTTAGGGGGGGATAACAGGTCAACATTGTATAC
The DNA here is from genome assembly GCA_029783705.1 of Chaetodon striatus. Lineage (NCBI taxonomy): Eukaryota > Metazoa > Chordata > Actinopteri > Chaetodontiformes > Chaetodontidae > Chaetodon > Chaetodon striatus. The sequence goes on along the minus strand of JAPZEB010000008.1, from coordinate 24,419,895 downwards.
TACATAGGAATGGTGTACATCATCTAAAAGCTGGGAACCTGAAGATAAGTTTGAGATGCAGCTCAGCACTGTGTGTCAAGTTTATCTAGTCATAAATATATATACAAACATTATGTTTTGGTAAGGCAACTATTCAAACTTTGAAAGTTTAGAGTGTAAAGGGACTTAGAAAATTTTGATGAAAGTATATGATGGCCATTTTCATGCTCAAATATATCTCATAAGTTGTTGCAGCAATTTTTAAATCGATACCATTTGTTACACAGTTTTAGTGCTAAATTGAAGCATTTGTCACTGACACGAATTTACAAAAAAATGGTCAAAAATTCCTCCAGAAAACCACATGCTGTGATTTGGTATTAAGAACTTTAGACATTTGGAGATTTCTGTAAGAATTGCATTTTGCAACAATAATACGGCAAACACTTCTGTTCTGGAAACTGATGAAAGACCCCCATACTGTCAAAATACCTACAAAAGCCATCCATCCTCTGAATGCCAGAGGTCTCTGGTTTGGGGTTATTAAGTGTCATGAGGCTGTGACTGTCCTAGAGGTCACAAAAAAGTCAAATCTAGAATTACCGCTCTGTGGTGGTACACCTCTGTGAAGCAGTCACGTTGCACTTATAATGTACAACCATGTCTGTGAAAACATGCTTCACACACATCTCCCCCAGCAGCACAGAAGATCTATACAGTCAGCACAGTTTCAAGGTCACCAAGTCAGTATCAGACCAAATGTCTCCCCTCCTGTTCCTGAATTATGACAATAAATAATGGCCAGAAAAGTGTTTTTGCAGAACATTATGATGTCACAGTGAAGTTGAGCTTTGACCTTTTCCATGTTAAGTGTCATCACTTCATTTTATTCTATTAGACATTTCTGTTAAATTTTGTCCTATCTAGTGTATGAATTCTTGAGTTAAGGTCAAAAACATGATTTGTGAGGTCACAGTAACCTTGACCTTTGACCACCAGATTCAAATCAATTCATCGCTGAGTCTCACGTGATATTTGTACCCAAACTGAGGATATTCCCTAAAGGTGTTCGTGAGACATCACGTCAGAATTAGATGGATGCAAGGTCACACTGACCTTGACCTTTGACTTCTGACAGCCAAAATGTAATCAGATCATTGCTGAGTCCAAGTAGATGTTTGAACCTGATGTGAAGAAATTCCCTCAAGATGTTTGTGTTCACAAGAATGAGACAGACGAGGTCACAGTGACCTTTGACCACCAAAATCTGATCAGTTCATCTCTGAGTCCAAGTGGCCAGTTGTGCCAATTTTGGAGCCACTCCATCCCCCAACAACTTCTGCTCCAGCTTTTATAGTGAAAGCAAAACATGGCAAATATAGTATTAATTGATCTTATAATGTTTTCTATTCATCAAACCTTTAAAAGTATGCCAAATTAGCTATGAGCAGTTTCCCCATGCAGTGTACCCAGGGACGTACAGACAAGTATCACTGGAGAAAAAAGAAAAAATAAGATGATTCTCGGGTGAGTTCTGGAGGTGTAAGGGCCATCTTTATTTTATTAATTATGGACATCAAGTAATAACAGAATCCTCAGAAGGTGCAAGTCACACTGAAATAATAAAAATAATGTGCATCATTTCTGTGTTTTCAGATTTGATTAAGTTATTAGTCAGTATATGATGTGTGACAGCATTCAGGGTCTTAAAGTGATCTTAATTGCCTCCATTAGCTGTGTGTCACGACCACTGCTGCTGGTGAGTGGGCCAAATCAACAGGTCAAGTTTAGAATCAGCTTTGCTGGAATCTGACTTGAGTTTTTGCATCTTTCTCAAAGTACTTACACAGAAATAGACACAACAGTTAAAGATAAAAACAAGAAAGCTGGACATATAAAGGCATAGATAATTTTTAGAATGCACCTGAAAGCCTCCTCACACCTACATGCTTTGCTGTTGTAACTGTATGTCTTAATACTGTGGCTATAAAGACGCACTCATGATCCCTTGGTCTTTGAATGCTACAAAATAGTGAGAAATGTGTTTGGCACCACCAAAAAGCTGGTCGATTTGTTTGTTTAATCCAAAACTCAAAGATATCCACTTAAGGACAGAAAAGAGAGCATGAGAGAGAGACTGGAATAAACAAATGTGTGTCTGAGTTTTGATATACTCACATATTCGCCGTATGTGTCCTGAACGATTGGAGGAGCCGGCCGGTACCCGGCAGTTGGGGGGGCGCCTCTGGCTCTCTGAACCCACCTCCCTCTGGAGGATGGAGCGCGGCTGGGCGGGGCTCCTCTGGGTGCTGCTCCTCGAGGCACGGCCGCGTGCAGGGGAGGAACTCCTCCTCGACTCCTGACACAAGACACAAACATCCGCTCAGGTTTAGACCAAAGAATATAAACTTAAAAACATTTTATATCTTATGAGCTTATTGTGGTAAATTCTGAGAATTATTGGCGGAGAACTGGATATGTGTTCATATTTGGGATGGATCAGGTGATATACAGTGTATCCTCTTTCTACACAACATGTTCATATGATCTTAAACCATTAAAAGATACTGTTACGAGGATAGTATTATAAATCATCAATATGAGACGTCCACTGCAGCCCAGGTCTTTATGATGAGGTGCTGGAATTTATTATGTTTGGAGTCAAGCTGCCTCGTCTGCTTCCACTCCAGTTAGTGATTTCCTACGTCGGCCAGAATGACTTGGTACAACCGAAGCGATGAATTTGATACATTCAGCGGCAGGTTATATGTGTAGGTGGAGACAGAGGAACAGCGAGGGTGGAGGGCAAGCTCCTCCAGTCGAGAAAAAGTGAGTCACGTCCATTACTCAAAACACAGCATGTCTTGTGGCTGAATTGCTTTCCTGTCTATTAAGGAAAATGCAGGTGACAAAACTGGTGTTTCTGCCGGTTCAGTGATGGATGTTTTCTTGTCTGGAAATAAAGCCTTGCATTTGCACCCAGGGGAAGTGGCACAAAAACCCGCTTTTTACCCTGAATGTTTTAGATTTTTTGGTTTAATTTTTTCCCAACTCTTACGTTTAGGTAAACAAGAATGCCTCCCATGAAGCTCTGCTGCAGAACGGCTACAGTGAGATACGGATCTGTACAGTCGTCTCGATGCATTAACACAGAGCCCGGAGTCTAACCTGCACTGTAATCAAGATGGAAGCAAAGTCAAGCTGCTCTGCTGGAAATCAAAGGCGGTCTGACCTTGTGGTTTGGTAACGTGTTGTTTGAGCTTTTTACACCGACTGAGCTTTCTTTAAAAGCAGTTAACTGATCTGAAGCAGCAGCAGAAAACCACCAAGGTTGCTCTCTGGGTCATTTTCTTTCTATGCTTTCCATTTCTCCAGTATGATTGGTGAAACATCACAGATTTGGGGCAGGAGGAGAGGAAAAAAAAGTCTTAATTTTCTGACTAACGGGGACAGAGGAGGATGTTTACTTGATAGAAATTGGACAGCCCTCAAGCGGAGAAAAGAAACAGTCGAGCACTGAGAGCTGATTCTCCTTCAACAGCAGGGCTTCTCTTCCAGATCCAGCTCCAAAATCAAAGAGGAACATGCGACGGCTACAAAGTGTCCATCAGACGCAACTGTGTCAGTCAAAAAGCAAAAGCAAGCACATGTGAGTGTGAATATCTACATGCCACTTCCTGTTCAGGAGCCGCTGGGATTTCTGTCTTATCACACCCGAATTAGGCATGGTAAATTCTAATTACAGTTTAATTTAAAACACAGCCAATTATATTCTGACTCAGAGCAATACAAACGGCGTGTCTCTGTGACCTTGTTTATCTCAAAATCTGATGAAAGAAGCGTGTTTTCTTTTATAAACACAAAGAACAAACAACACGGCTCTTTGCGTTTTCTAAAGCTCGGCGTCGACACAGAGAGCCTAAAAGTTTTCTAATGGCCGTGAGTATTTTTATTTGTAGTCTTGTGAGGTCTCGGAGGAGCTGGAATTAGCGTGGGTTCACAGGGATAGTAGAGAGGAGAGATCATTAGCATATAAAGGCTTTTATGCTAATGGGGGCTTTGCTTTGCTAATGTTTATGGACACCAGACATTGCATCACTGCAGACTACCAGACACTATTTACTATCATTTTTGCTTTTCTATTAAAGGTGGCTGCTCACGTAATGGCCACTCTGACCTCTCTCAACACACATGAACACGGGTCTCAGATTAAAATATGGCACCATAACAAAGAACAACCTCTCATATATTGACCACATGTAAACAGCCTAAATCACAGAGTGTGTCTGAGCAGAGCAGAGACTCCCCTGGACTCAGGAGCTACACATTCGCCAAATTAATTTATGTCTCCCAAAAGCACTTTAATCAGGAGGCAACAACATCAAGTCCTGGTGATGAAATGCAACGTTTTTTTTTCTCACAGGCTCCACTGGTAAATGACCAATTTCGTAGGTCGCCAAAGTTGGTCAACAACATAACTGCTGAACATTTCCATTCTGTAATTACCTCTGTACACACGTTTCCATTGTTCTACTGTCTACCTACGCACGACGGATTCACAGGAAACTGTAAAGCATGTAATCTAGAGATACTACTTTTAATTGTGTCTAGCAGTTTATTGTTCACTCTCCTAACTCTGTATCGCAGCCTAATTAACCTCTTCCACTCCTCCTCCCCACACCATACATACTTTTTTTTTCATTTTTAGTGGGGTCAAGGGATCTTTATGAGGAGATATCAGATAGACGATACACGCCACACAGAGGAGGTATACATCATCTGAAAGATGGGAACCTGAGTTTATTTTGAGATGTGGCTCAGCACTGTGTGTCAAGTATGTAACAAACACTGTGTTTTGCTAAGGTGCCTCTTGAAACTGAAAGTTTAGTAAGGCTGACCTGAATGCTTTAAAGCTTTGAAACTTCAATCCCCGCCATGGTAACTGACGTCCAAATCAGTATTTAATTTTCATTTTTGTTCTATCATTTCTTAAGTAAACTCTACCAGTAAATTGGTGCAAGGAAAATATAAAAGAAAAGGACATGTCATCAGTGACAGCGTACGAGTCAATGTGGCAGGCACAGCAAATCACACTATAACCCATCATATCTCTGTTGTTTCAACTTTGACTGAAAAGTCCTTTTACGAGATTAAAAAAAACACACACACACACACATTATGTAATGCTGACTGACATTTTTTTTAATCTAAATGTCCGCATTTGTCTTCCTTGTTTTTGGTCTCTAAACAGATCATGGCTCTGTCTGTAGGCTGCATATAGCTTAACTCAAGCCCCTGTTGGGTCCAAGATAGCTAAGCTACAGGGGCAATTGCTCTGAGACAAGGGACGCTGAACTGCCCCTAAAATTTCATAGAAGAAATGGTCAAATACCCACTATTGAATTTACATTAAAATAAGAATTTGGCATGGCGTTAAATGTGCGCTAGGATGCGTTTAACAGCATGACTATGATGTTCAAACATCAGCTGTTTATCACCAGTTTTCAAACGCGACCAAAATTTCCCAAATTATTATAAATCTGGACCTTCAGCACTTCCTGGTCCTTCTTACTTTGTTTGTCAATGAACTAAGTTAGCATTTGCACTTTGTTTGGCTAATGTTAGCCAGCTATATCTCTGTTAAGTTGACTTACGATAATCTGGACTGTAAACATTAGTATGAAATAATTCTCGTGAAGGTGTAAAGGAAAAAGCCGAGGAGCTGTGGTGTTGGTGAGTGATAGCAAATGTTACAGCTGCCGTAGGTTAACCTTTGTCATGACTTCTGTGTGTGCTAGCTAATAATGCAGGCGAAAGTTAGATGACTAACATTAATACAAATGTAAATCACTGAGGCAAAGTGTGAGGCATTCTAGCATGCAGTCAAGTGCTAATTTGGCAGATTTGTACCTAACTGACAGACCAGACATTAAGTCCAGCCAGAATAATAATCAGAGCTACACCCACCTCATCAAGCCAGCTGCTCTCACCTGTGTATCATTCAGCTTCACACACTCTCCTTTGCCAGATTGTTCTTCACCTAATGCAAGACTTTCCATTATTTGTTTCCGCTCTGCTTCCTCGGTATCGACCCTGCCTGTCTCTGACTCGCCTGCTTTGTCCTATCCCCGGTGAACTACTCCGCTTTTCGTCTTTGACCACGAGCTGTGCTTCTGTCTGCCTGGTTCCTGTTCGCCTGTTTCCTGCAGCTTTCTGGAAAGAACGTCACCCGACTTTCCTAAGTGAGTTTATTGGCTTGGTAACCTGTGATCGTCTGAGCTGTGGTTTGCTTTGTTGTGCTGCTGTGCGCCTCACCTTGGAGTGTGCTTTGTTCTCCGTTCTCAACGATAACAGATCACATCTGGTTTGTTTATGTATCATGATGTAACATCAGCTATCTTGGACCAAACAGGTGCTAGAGACAGATCTGTGATCTGCTTGTAGACCAGTAACAAGGCAAACAAATTGTGCATTTCAGAAAAAATAATGTCTGGTAACATCACGTTTTGTGTTTCTTTAAATTTGGTGAAAGGATTCTTCAGTCAAAGTTGAAACAGCGAGGACATGATGGGTTACAGTCGCCGTGTCCGCCCCATTGACTCCAACAGAACTGGCACCAAATTCTGGCTCCAATGCAAAAGTCGTCCTTCAGCTCGATGCTAACACATACTGGGAATTACTATTAACATGCTAATGGAATTAGCACTGCAGTAACATTCTGTTAACAAAGGATCCATTTAACTTCGCATGCTTCACATACTCATGTTTACAAGCATGTATTTCCTGCGCTCTGTGGAAACAAACTAATAGCTGCTGACTAACTTCACACTGCTAGCTCAATATTGTTACAATGATTCCTGTCCCACCCACTCCCATTGACACTTTTTTTGTCTCATCCCAGTCACGTGACTGGTGAAATTTCCTTCCATCCTTTGAGAGTCCTACAGGAATCCCATGACCAACAGGATTCCCTAAAAATGTCCGGCACTACAGTGCACAGAGGAGGAAGCCTTGGCTTGGGCGTCTGCTCGCTACAGCGGATCTCCTGAAATATTGGCCGTTTTCCCTGGAGGATTACTGTCGTCAGACTGATAGCCAGTGAGCTCTGAGACTGATCTGTGCCCAACTTGTCAACAAAGACATAACACCATGAAGATAGAGTGCAGCGTAAAGCATTTATAGTGTGGGTAACAGAGAGGACAACTTCACTTGTGGCTTACTTTATTCAATGAAGTGAACATGGAGAGGTCGTTTAGATGGAATAGTGGAGGGTAATAGAGAAGGAGGAAAATATATGAATGGATAGAAGCCAAGAGGTGTGGCTGAGAAGTGATCATGAAAGAAAAGGGAAGAGAGAGAGCCAGATACTCGCTCTGACTGAACTTCCTCTGAGCTTTATTGACAGCTCCGTCCACAGAAAGCCGGACTCGCCAGCATGAGATGTTTTGGCTCTCATGTCCTTGTTGGTTTTCTTTGGTGCTCAGAAAACAGCCTGGCGAGTTCAGTAAATAAGCAGCCATGTGCACAGTGCAACTTTAAATGAAAGCAGCAGTGCTTTGGTTCGTAGCTTTATGCCAATCATCTATGGTTTCTGCCTCTTCTTTGTAGTTCCTGCTGAGGTCTGCACACAGTCAGCAGAGTTGGAAATATCAGGGCTCATTTTTCTGTCTTCTGAGGAAGCTATTTGCTGCCATTCAGTCTTATGACAAATAATTTCCAGAGAGAGAGAAAGAGAGAGAGAGAGAGAGAGATAACTCATCACATTATACAGGAAGTCTTTGTTTGGCTTGTTCTAAGTTTCCTTTCACTTTGTCCTGTTGGAATAATCTGATGTCAGTATGTACAGGTAGGCTACAAATGATACGCTGTGCTTCCTCTGAGTGACCAAGCAAGTCTTCAATGAAGAAACAGCATTTAGGGTCAGACTGTTCAAATGGTTGGAAGAAACTATCTCTATCTGTTGATAAATGAAGGGCACAAACTGCTGTCTCCATTGTCAAAGTCAGACACTTTCTAAACATGCAACCTCCTGTCTGAGAGGTTTGCTGTGGTGTAACGTCTCTACTTTCAGCTTTTCTTCTGCAAAGAAAGAGCCATTATTTCCATCAACAAAAGAAGTCAGGAAAAGTAAACAGGGGCCAGATTCATGGTGCTTTTACACCTATTTTCCAGCCGCAGATTTGCCGCATTGTCATTTCACTGAGTGTTTGCAAGGTGTGTGTCTCTCCTTACTGCATATGCATTTCAGGGAGGATTGTGGAAATAATTGGAGGAGAAATGTCTCCAAAGGTTGATGATGTATTCGTCTGGATTTACCAACATCACACAATTTAACAGGTAGTTTTGTGGAAAATTCTCCTCTGAAAACCAGGCATACAAATAGCACAGATAAGATTTAGAGAAGCCACAAAGAAGATAGTGACGGGAAAAGAAACATGATGATACCTTTATTTTACAGAAATAATCCATCTGTTTTTGCCTCTGATGAAGTTTATTTGTCTCCTGTTGCATTCATAATAGAAACAGTCACAAAGACTGTAATAATAAAATTATATAAACAATTAATATTATGTGAATCCAATAGCGTTTACCCACTGTCACAGTAAACATGGAGTCCAGGCTGGTGTAAAGATTTTTAAATTGGCTTGATATTGAGCCAAACTCTGGAGCGGACCAGTGCACTGATATACCAGATCTTACCAGGTGTCCCACTTGACTCAGCAGCTGCTCCCGAGTGAATGACGGGTGAGTAGCGTACTCTCTCTCTGGCTACGTTTGTACTTTTTAAACAGAAAACACATGTTTTATATGGTGATATTTACTGGAAATGACTTACAATACAGCCAACAGCGAGTAGGTTGTTATTAGCGTTGGTCATTTACCAAAACTTTCAGCTCCCTGCAATCTTCCTCCAGCTGCCAACTTATTTCGTTTTTTACTATTTTGAAATAAGACAGTATTATATAAAATCTTCCTCATTTGAACTTCATGGATCAGCCATTACTTATCCACTGCCGTGCTTTCAAAGCAAGCGACAAGACAAAATACAATCCCACCAAAGTTCAGCTCCAAACGCTGTACAGTGTCACTAACAGCCAGCTAGGTCACCTCTATTTCTGTTTCCAATCAAAAATGCAGTTTTTGTTTTCTTGAGAGACTAACTCTGCCATGTCTCCTCTCATTATGCAAAGAACATATGAATTTTCTTGTGAACTTACACACTGTGAGCCGTTTGTCTCACCTCCCTCCTCTACTGAAATTCAATTTCCTTCATGTTGCCTCCCAGCTCACAGCCTGTCAGACGCTAGTGGCTCTATTAGTCCATATAAGTTGGATTAAGCGCTGTGACGCTGTTGCTAAATTTACGCTACTTTATAATTTGCCAGATGTGTCATAATAAAAAATGCTGGTTCAGCTAGTTTGCAAAAAATCAAACTGCTTTAAGCTCCTACACTGGACTGGACTGACAAAACCTGAAATCGATCAACTGCGATCGATCCATTATCATTTCTTTTCACTTAGTGAATTCAGACATTAACCACTAAACGGGCATACGAGCTCAGTTCCTGGATCAGTCCTGACGCAGACTATGTAATGAGTGGAGACACAGTGACACAGTTTTCTTGGCCTATCCTGAATTTTAAAAGTCTAACTTGTAGATATCGATCTTGGCCGATTCCATCTTTCTCTCTCTCTCAGAACCATAACTGACAGTGTACACAAACATATCGTGATTTTTTTTCTTTAAAATCACTGGAAAATTGTCTTGAAATAGAAAAAAGTCCATAAATGGTATCAAAGACAAGTGTCCCTTTTGAAATCCACAAAAACATGGGTGAAAATAAATGTTCAGAACTATTAGAAAACCTAGTTTAAAAAAGAACAGCTCATTTGGCTGCTCAAAAAGTTTCTCAGGATTGTGAGGGCTTGATCAGATCTCCTTTAAGCTTAAGGAATGTTAACACTTTTTTCTCCTTCCAATCGCAAGCATAAAAATCAAATATCATCTATCAAATCTATCAAATAAACCCTGCTTTGTAAGAAAACTTACCAGACTAACTAGCAAACCAGGTTAGACCAACCAACTCTGTATTTTTGTTTAAATATATCCCTTGTAATATGGCGCTAATTGTTTTAGCATTTTCCACTACTTTTCTATGTGACACTTGAAACTTATTATCTAACAACTTCCCAGTATTCTGCTCGTTATCTTAAGGTGTTAGACCTCCCACACGAAGAGGCCAAGTGTTAATAACAGTTAATATCAGCTTTGCTATGCTACACTTTTGAGCTACTTATCAACTTCATGATTAATGATTTTGAGAATGGGTTGCAGGGGCTCTGACAATAGTCTGTTACTGTCTGTGCCGCTGTTTGAGACATGGACTGTGCATGCATGTTAATGTCATCAGCACTGGATTGACTTTATTGGTCGATTCCAGTCACCGGCCGATTGATCCATGCATCTTTAGTCAAGATAATATAGATAAGAGATGAATTAAATACTATAATAAATGTCACAACAGCTAATTAATAGACAACTGTATCCAACAATCGTTGGGGCACACAGAAAGAAACTGGTCTCTGTTCAGAAATGAGACCAAAAAATGTGACATCCGTATCTTGTTTTAAGAAACGAGACAAAAAGACTTAACATCTCTGTATTAGTGGAGCAGACAGAGGCAGTCGTAAATGTGCTGTAACTCTAAATGACGCCATTAACTCTGCAAAAGCAACAGGATACTGAACGAATCCATAAAAAAAACTCTTTCCAGAAGCTCCTTAACTGTAAATAATACCCATTCCCTAGCTGAACTAAAGTGCACATGTACACAGCTTGCCCACACACAAACACACATACACACATACACACACACACACTCGGAGGCAGGTTACCTGGGAGGCCCTGGAACAGGTGTCCCTCTTCCACGGGCGGCTGACTTGCCCCTCACCGATGGCACCTTGGCATCCTCCGAGCCACCGTTCAGGTATGTGAGCTCCTGCAGCTGGGCCTGTCTGATCTCATCATTGTAATCCTGCACACAGAGAGGCAGTGTGTTCACACACACACAAACACAGACAGCAATAGACTCGCTTTCAATTACACTGTATTAAATTTCGTCCTTTATCTCCAGGGCTACAGCCCCGGGAATATCTAATTAATGTACTTTACAGTACTGCCGTGACCGCTGTTCCTGAGGCAGCAAAACATTTCAGATCTCCCGTTGATAAATCCTGAGCACCCCGTTTGCCTTTATCTTCACACACAGTTGTTTTTTGCCACTAAATTAAAACACATAATTAACATGGAAATAGGTCTTTAATCATAAAGCGGCTGATATGATTGTCATGTGTCTGCTCTATCGACAAATATGTTTCATGGCAACAGCAGGGAGAGGCAACATGGAGGAGGGATGGGGGAGGGGTCTGCTGATAATTAATGATGAGATGTAAATCATCATAGCTCTGAGCATTGGAGAGATCATCCATAATGAATGGAGGAAGAGTAAATAAGCTCCATGCTGCATGCTGCTGCCAAGGAGAGGTTGGCCCGCGCAGAGATCCCCTCCTGCGCTCTTTTATTCCTGTTATACCCACGACTTCCCACTCAGGATCACACACACCGAATCAGACGCTCTCCACACACACACACACACACACACACTCCTGCCCTGACAGAATTACAGTGCAACTAACAGACAAAGAGTGCAAGGGAAAGTTGTCTCTACTGTTTCTCGCTTCACTGTGGACAGGCTGAAAATGAGTCAGCCCGGGCACAAAGAGTGCCTGGAAAGAGATCCAGGAGGAGAAAGTGTGTGTATGTGTAGAAAGAAGGGAACGTACTGGTATGAGAAACTTCTTGATCTCCTCCAGAGCGTGACCCATCCTGGCGTAGGCCTCAGCCGGCGGGGCGAACACCTCGATGAGGACGTGCAGGTCTTCGTTCAGGTGGTGATATTTGGCCTCGCCGATCTGCCGTAGCTCTTCTTCCTGATGGGACAAAAAAACACTTTGGTATCATATATCTGTCTAGGGAACGGGCGCGAGTTAGCTGTCACAGTCAGCAACATTTATCTTATTTTTTCTGTATTTCAGCAGGATTTACTGCAGGGAGTTTTTCCATAACTGTTGCATAATGAGGTCTGATGCCTCGGTGCGGGAGAGTTACAAAAAGACAGACAGAAAATATTTATGTGGCTTCTTGTAAATGTATATGTCTGCGAACAGGCAATCCCTACAATCTTTTCCACCGCTGCTGTCACATTTAACCGATTGCTTTTGTCCTCACACAGCTGCTTGTCCTCATAACAAATGTACAGATGAAGTACGTGCTCGCATGCACTTGATCATAATATCTCCTCAGCTTCATGCATTTTATCTCATCTATGCAATCACTGCAGCTCTGTTAGAATGAATTCGGCAGCTTTGGGAGGAAAGAATATACTTGACAGGATGAAATACAATTTTCTTAAAAAAAGGTTCACTTGTGCTTTATGCAAAAAAGAAAATAGAAAAGAAAATATTCAAAAAATCCTTAATGCGGACAGAGAGGTTTGGACCAGTGGTTCTCAATCAGGGGCCCTTGAGGGGTCACAGACAGAATCTGGAATAGTTTATTTGAGTCTCACTCAAATATTGAGCCCAATGTGAGGCAGAGTCATCTATTCTGATCACATATTTCACTTCCTCCACAGTTATCTCCTCAACTGTATTGAGTTCTCTTTGCAATCATATCTAACAACCATCATCTTTTTAGACAAAGGTAGAGTTACAACAATTAATCAACGAGTTGTTTGCCAACTCATCTGCAAATCTGTCAGTTGTTCGAGCAATTTTTTAGGAAAAAAAGGCAAATTTCTCTGATTTCAGCTTTTCAGTTCTGAATGTTTTCTGGTTTCTTTCCTCCTCTATGACAGTAAACTGAATACCTTTGGGTTGTGGACCAAACAAGACATTCAAGAACGTCATCCAGGGCTTTGGGATACACTGATCGATATTTTTCACCATTTTCTGACATTTTATAAACCCTACACCTAATCAAGAAAGTAATCTACAAATAAGTCGTCATGAAAAATAATAGTTAGTTGCAGCTGTAGATGGAGGTCCCTGAAGCTAGATCTTATCATATGAGGTCCGTGACCTACAGTGCATCAATTTAGGAGTCCTTCACACAAAAAAGGTTGAGAATCACCGGTTTAAACCGGTGATTCTCAACCTTTCTCCTTATGTACTTTTGTAAAGTTACGCAGGTATAGGCGAGTAAACATTAAGGAAAAAAACCCAGTGATGACGTACCTTAAAATAGCTCAAAGTACACTTGGTTTCACACGGTTCAGAACACCATCTTGCATGTGAGACTCATCCACCGCCCCAACTTGCTTACCTATGCAGACTACTTCCTTCTTTACTCCTGTCAGTACATTTCTCAACTGATTGCAGGCTTTTTGCAGGTAATTACATGGGTTATACACAAAGTACTGGGTCATGATCACATCTGTTATAGATGATTGTGGTGCATAACTTTTCATAGGTATATGCGATGCATGAGAACAGCCTGATCATATCTAACAACCATGATCTTTTCAAACGGAGGTCCCTGAAGCAAAATTCTATCAAATCAATCTCAGGGTCCTTGGCACAAAAAGGTTGAGAACCACAGGTTTAGACCTTTAACAAATGACAAATGAGAAAACTGTACCTCACGGCTGGACCAGTTGGGAACCAGCAGTTTAAACAACAAATAGAATTGCTATTGTGTTAAAGATCCACTGTGTATAATTTTGGGGCATCTATCGGCAGAAATAATGTTTAATATTCGAAACACGGTTTCATAGTTTATCGTCACCCAAAAATAAAAATTGCTGTGTTTTCGTTACCTTTGAGTATTTATATCTACATCCTGAGCGGGTCCTCTCCATCAGAGTTCACCAGGTTGTTTCTACAGTAGCCCAGAATGAACAAATTAAGCACTGGCTTTAGAGAGGGCCATTTATGTATTGCATCTTCACATCTGCCACTGTAGCTCTCCTACACGTTTGGCACATGGGAGAACTTTCAGCTCTGAAACCTCACCACCAGACGCCCCTAAAACCTACACACTAAACCTTTAAAATAACATGAGAATTTGTGATAATTCAGTGATGTGATCATTCACTATGGCTGTAGATAATTAAAACTCCTGGACTGAAAATAAAAGCCCTGTTGGTCTACAGGCAAGGAGGTGCCTTTGACCTTGGATTCTGGATTGTTTCCTCCTGGACAAAGGAGAAGACGAGCCACCATTGAATCTCAATATCCCTCATTCCTGAGGAGAAAAACATCTCTTCCTTCGCTCCCTCATTGTGATGATGCCAGTGTGGTAGGACTGTGTCACAAGTTCACATTCCTTTTGCTTTTTTGAAACTCACCCAGAACAATTACTGATCCCAGAGCTAAGAACAGAGACTAAAACTGAACTGACTCCAAGCTTAAGTAAAAACTGCAGGAACATGAACCTATCAGAAAGGAGACTCTGTCACATTATGTGGCACGCCATTTAAAACTAGTTAACGACACAAAAAATTGTTTATATAGAAATTAAACTGGTCTAAGTTTTGTGACTTTTCATGTGGCTTATACAGTATGTTCTAAATACCAAAAATATTGTGTATGAATATATGATACTTGAACTTTTAACACTGTGTACAACCTCAGAAAATATAGGGTCCTCAAGTACCGTCATTATGACTGATGTTAAAATACTGTAGCGTAGGACTACCACATTCGGTTACAGACAGTTCACACAGGTGGCACGTTTATTCTTCATTTGAAGATTATTTATTGAGGTAACTCGAGTCATATCTCCTCAGTGTTTGCTGCTAGGAGTTGCTGTTTAAGTAGCTGCTAGCACTTGCTCTCAATTCACTGTCGTCCATTTCAGTTTTAACAGGGCTACTCAAAATATTCTCCTCCTGATCTGCAGTTTTTCTTCCTGTCGTTCCCATTTTAAGTCACAATTGTTTTATTGGTTTAGTGTTTTTAAACCATTAATTTGACCTTCTTATACCATCTTGCCATCACAGTTCAGTTCGTAACTAATCGTAGATGTATGGGTGCACTGTGTTCACGAATGTGGCCACTTAGGGTGCCTCTGTGTGTCCGTGTGTGACACCGTTCTATAGTTGGTAGTAGGGCTGTCAACTGAGGTCAGAAATAAAATTTGAATATTGGATTTAAAAAAATGGCCGAATATCGATTATATTCAAGTATTTTTTTAATATATATATATATTTTTTTTTCATAGAAAAATAACTGCATGTATTATTAAAATGGGTCAGTACCAGATAATATCCACAAGAGGGCGCTCACCGCCAAATTAGTGGCAAGAAAAACGAGATAAAGTGGCAAAGTGCACTGATCTTTATTTTCTGTCCTCTGACAACATTCAAGTCATTTTGCGCAAAGTAAACTGCAGTGCAAAAATACAAATGGACTATACACTATAGCCTCTAAGTCTTATAGATAACTGAACAAGATGTAGACTTGATGACTTGTGTTACTGGCTTCAGTAGATACAGTAGAAAACATTAACATTAATGACCAATGTCAAGTAAAAAACAAACAAGCTTAGCAGCCCATCAGAGAGCCTGTCACATCCTATGTTTACATACTGCTGTAGTGCAAAAAACCAACGTCATCTTTTACAACTGAAATTTAAAAGCAACAGCAACAAAAAAGCGTACAGGCCACAAATGAACTCAAAACATGTCTGGCAGACTACAGATTGTTTGCCAAAAAGACGAGGCGCTTTACTTGATCAGCAGTGAGCGCTGAGCGCTTTTTGTTAGCAATATTGCCTGCCGAGGAAAACACACGCTCTGATCTCACAGAAGTACCGGGAACAGTAGGGTATTTTTTTGCAACCTGTGCGACATAGGGATACCTTACACTGCCTGTTGTTTTCCACCATAGGAGTGGATCTGCGTCGGCCGGTATCCTATTGGTATCCCCAATCCTATTGCTAATAGTTGCCCGGGATGGGATTTGATAACGTGGGTTGACTTTGTGGATAAAATCTTTAAAGCCATCTCCATCAACTATACTTACAGGCCGCATGTCTAGCATGAATGCAGTTAACATTGTGGTGATGGCTTCTTGTTTTGCAGCGGGCAGAGCTGCAGACAGGCTGTAAAAGGCTGTTAGCTTTGGTTGTTTGGACACCGGTCCCTCTGTCTCATCCCTGCTTTCATTACATTCCTTGGCATGCAAAGACTGTAAAGGCTGCCTCAAACTCGTAGTACTATTACGATATGTCATCTCGTAATCTGCAAACTGCTTTGGCTTCGCTCAGAACTTTCCCTCCCACCGACCAGAATCCAAAAAATCGCCACACATCACTTTTCAGATTATCCGGTTTAGAAATAACTCTGTCCAGCGTGGAGTCATTGGCTTTCCCGGAGTTCCCGGGTTCTTTTTTGGGCTCGCCTGGTTGTTTGTCGGCCATGTTAACGTATTCTCCTCCTCACTGTTTACTGTGTTGTGTGGGTGGTTTGTTATGACACGTGACCGCAAGCACTCAACTACATAGGCCAGCAAAGGACACACACATCGGGAGAGAGTCAGCAGCGTGCCCCGTGCTCTAAGCGTCAGCCACGCCCACTAATCGAATATTAAATTTCATAACCGAATGTCCATTTTTTTTCCACATTCCACGGTTATTCGACCTTCAAATATTATTTTAGCAGCCCTAGTTGGTAGTGATAAAGGGCTGAGCAGGCTGATGTCAAAACAAAAATATTACAGGAAAGTGGTACCACTTGCGGGAGCTTGTTTTCCACCTTACTACGTGTGCCAGGGTTTGAGAACCAGTGGTTTACCACAATGAAGCCACCCTCTGGCTCTATGTGCTAGGTTTTTTTGACTGGGAGCAGTGACCACCTGGAGGCACCACTGGTGACCAGGCATTTCTACATATTGGTGCGATACTGTCAGTCTTAAAAATCTGTCATGAAGGGTCTTTGCGTACATTTTCAAGCACATAAATGATCCCATAGAGACATTTGTTCTGATTTTCTGACAGGGATAAAGGTTGGAAATATTTGTGTCAGGGCTCTAACCTACACTTTTTCGCCACCGTAATTATGACTATAATATTGTTACCTAAATTAGTGTTGTTGTAAGCTATTATAATCATTATCATCCCTCCTCAGTTGCTCTTCCTGAGGTTTCTACCTTTTTTTTTTCCCGTCGTTAAAGGTTTTTTTGGGGGACGAGTTTTTCCTTATCCACTGTGAGGGTC
>JAPZEB010000008.1:24383965-24402538 GCA_029783705.1 Chaetodon striatus | reverse complement strand
ACTACATGTCACATTCACCCATTCACACACACATTCACACACTGGTGGCCGAGGCTACCGTACATGGTGCCACCTGCTACTCAGTAACCATTCCCATGCACTCACACACTGATGGAACAGCCACTTGGAGCAGTTTGGGGTTCAGTATCTTGCCCAAGGACACCTCTACATGTGGACTGGAGGAGCTGAGAGTCGAACCACCAATCATCTGATTTGCGGACGATCCATTCTACCTCTGACACCTTAAGGCAATTCAATGAATGGCATTCAACTGTACACAGTTACTGACATTTTCAGGCAATTTGAGCTTGCCTTCCCAGAAATATGGACAGTAGTTTCGCCTCCTCAAGATCAAGAACCAAAATATCCCCATAGTGGTTTGGTGTAGTCTGGTCGTCACTTTTATTTTATTATGCCCATCAAGATAAGAAATTACTGTCAAACGTCTGAGAAACAGTTGCTATTTTATTTCACTCTGCTTAGAGTATTAAAAACTGACTTGTGTTGCTTGATTTGAAGGCCTGTCCAGGCTACAATAAATAAATGGGCCTATCAAAACATATCTGTTGTGTTTTACTGTTCCACTACTTACTTTTCATCAGAATGACAATGGGTACACTCTCAGATCAAATCTGACAGTTTTATTTTCCCACACTGAGCCACAGCGACACTAAAACAATATAACTGTGTGCATTAATGACAAGCAGATATTTAAAAGCAACACAAACGTTACTTTCCCTGTAACTGATTACTTCTATGTGCAGTAATAAGCATAGTAATTCCATAACTTTTGAGAGAAGCAACTGTAAAGAATTGATAATTTTCAGTAACTTGCACAACACTGGCCACCACAGAGGGCATCAATGTGTAGAAAGTTACATATTCTAGCTTTAACACGTGAGGGTCTACGCTAAGAGAGCATGTATTGTTGTTTAGTTACATACTTAAACCCCTGAGAGCAGAGCAGATGTTACTCGCTCCCCTCCACCTCTGCCTGAAGAAGCACAGTTCATTTAAACTGCAGCATGGACCACGTAAACAGCGAGGGGTTGCACAGGCCACTCAGGCCCGACAGAAGCAGGCCAGTATAATGTTATTGATGCTGAGAAATAGGACAGCAAAAACCCCAAATGTCTCCCACCACATTACACAAAGGAAACAACAGGTTTGGCGTCCCAGTTTCTCCTTTTCAACAAAAAAAGGAAAAAAAGTCTTCTCCGGGGCCTCTCCAATGGCGGCAACTTCCTCTTCCCCTTCTCCCTCTCCAGCACCGTGCAAGCCAGTGTCTCTGATGTCACCTAATTATAAATAACCTTCTTTTAAGAGTGCCTGTGGTATGTTAATGATATGTTAATTTCCCCCATAAATCTGTGCTTTACGAGCAGAGGGCCCCTTTGCGCATAGCACCAGCGCTGACGGAGCTGCTGGTGTCGAGCAGGGAGCGAAAGCAGGGTGTTAGAAAGAGACGACTGCTTGCAGATCTGTCTCTTCTTTTTGCTTTCATGTGTTCCTTGGTATATTTGTAGGAAAGAAAAGAGATATGAAAAACAGTCATTACCGTGTGCTTTAACTGTCCTCTGCCAAAAAAACGGACGATCCAGTCTGATGTCAGCACGTGTCATCTGAGGACTTCCTTTTATTTATTTGTTCTTTTGGTCCATCTTTCCATCTCTTCCAGTCTATTCAACATGTTCAAAGTGTCAATGTTACAGCAAGTGAATATCTCATTTGGTATGAAGCCAATCTGTTAGTGTGGCCACATCATTTGCATATGATATCATAGATATAATAGCAGTTTTCATACGAGCCGGCCCCTCCCCCAGCGCTGATAAGAAGCATCGGTGATCCAGCAGAGTCCCATAGCAGCTAAGCAGCCCATGGCGGGAGATTACAGCTGTCTGTATCTCATATCTACCGGCAGCATCTTCCTCCTGTTTACATTTTTTTTCCTCTGTAAATCTGCTTATGAAAAGCCGTTCACCCTGGAAACAGAGGGCCACAACGCTCTGGACGCAGTGGCTCCTGCAGACGGAGCTTAGAGGTATAGAATAATTTCAAGCCCTGAGCATTTACATTCAAATGAAATTAAGGGCAGACACTAGATGACGTGCAGAGCTCTATCAGCTTTGCTCATCTACACTTCTGACATACAGTACATATTCTTGAAGAAATCTATCCAGCAGCTTACAGCAGTCATCATCAGTAACAAGAGAAGCCAGTCTGTATCTGCCCTTTACTGGCCTCCCTTCACTGGTTACTGAGCAGCAACCTCCGGGGCTGAGGAAAGAAGCCAAAAACTGCAGTTCCTCTAATGGTTTCTCTTGATGCTGGCTTCAGGAGTGAGTCAATCCTGACAGACCCTCATATTAAAATAGAGTGCTTCAGGGATGATGCTTTTCTGTAGGCCGACGCGGAAGTTAGCGTCGCACTGGTTCCCTCGTCAGAAAGTTTATGGGATTTATTTCATAGGATTTTGGATTATTGCAGAAAATAAGCTCTGTGGCAAACAGAAGTTTCTGGTACTCAGTTTTAATTTTGTAACATAATCTTCCAAAATGAACACCACTTTTATAATTTTTGACGCCTAAAGCAATCACCAGAAGTCAAAAGCTAACATAAGGCTAACAATGAACTACACAATGGTTGCATGGTTTATTTATTTAATTAAGATATTTTGGGGGCTTTTTGCCTTAGACAGGACAGATATAACGTGAAGGGGAAAAAGAAAGGGGGGTGACATGCATTAGGGGGCTTTGGGTTGAAATCGCACCAGTGGCAGCTGTGGCACGAGCATGGCCTTCTGTTCATGGAGCGTCATGTGTCAGGTGAGCTGGTGGGCACCCTGATGGTTGCATGATTTAACATCCCTACCACAAAGAGGCTGTAAAGCCGTGCTCAACGTATGACATCCTGTAGTCTAACATAGCCACTTGTTAGCAACCGCGTTTTTTAAGACACATAAAAGCTTCACAATAGACAAGTAGGGTATCTATCAATGTCTTTTATGCCATAGAACAAAATGTGAAAGCCTCTTAAGCTTATTGTTGACCACAGACCTTATTTCAGGCTTCTAACCAAAAACCCATTAAAAAAATGCACTGACTTTGAGACGGGGGAACAGGAAGTGCAAAAATGCTAACCCAATTGCGGGCTTTAGGACTCTTTCCTGGGGCACTCTACAGCAGAAATAAAAGTGTTTAAATCCTGGTACAAAAAAATGTTTTTGGTCTTTATAGCTTCTTTCCCCATTCATGACAACTGCACAGGGGGTACATTTTTATATAACTCACCTGTATAAATGTTATTAAGCCTAAAAGTTATGGATAATTATGGGCATGGCCGCTTTTAGCAACAGGTGGGTGCCATCCATTGAAAAGTTGCTACCACTGGGACACCATGTTACCATGCTATAACCCCAGATTCACAGGGTATTGACATAGCTGCTGTTGTCACTATTTCAGTGAGTGTCAGTTCTTAAAGTTGACTGTAACATTTTGGTTGCCCAAAAAATTTTGTTCAGTGTTTGCTTGTGAGATATGACCCTGAAAGGAGTCTGATGTTCAGTGTTTCCAGTAAGTGCTTTTTTGTTTGTTTGTTTTGTTTTTTTCTTTAGATAATTTTTTTGGCATTTTTGCCTTTATTAAATAGGAAGTTGTAGCGTGAATGGGAAAAGAGAAGGGATGACACACAGCAATGGGCCGGGTTGGAATCAAACCAGCGGCTGCTGCGGCAAGGACATTGCACATGGAGCATCCAATCTAGGTGAGTTAATGGGCACCCCAAGTACTTTTAGCTTTAATGGTTTTGGCAGAGTAGAGTACTTTTGCAAGAAAAGGAAGTGAGGCGTGTGCTCTGTGGTGAATAAGGACTGGTGTGATGGTGTGTATGTGAGATGCTGTCCTGTTCCTGCTGTGGATCACTGCTGTATGTTGTTCAGACACAGCTGCAGACTGGCGTGATAAAATTAATAAAAAAAAGAGGACTCCCCCACCAGCAGTGAAAGGGACTGAGACATTTACAATGACGTAAGAATAACACAATGAGAGAAAAATACAATACATTTAAAAGCATGGAGTCATATAATGTGCCAGTGTCAACAGACAGCTGTAGTGAGCCTGTTAGCTGGTAAGTACAATAAAAAGTGTAATTTGTTGTAAAGCACTGTCCCCCTGAACTTCATCTCCCACAGGTCATCTGCTTGTTAATGTGATGTAAATGATATCACCTCTACATCTTCAAATCATAATGGACTTACTAATTATTTGTAGGCACGAACACAGGTTAGGTTCATTTTTTATACTGTGGGACAGTGCTTACACGTACAGAGCAGTCCTCGCAGACAATGGAGGTACTTCTCTGCAGCAGCTCGCAATTAAAGCCGACACAGGACTTAGCAAAAGTGAAACAAAGTGATTGTTTTGTCTATCAGGAAAATTAAAGCGGGAGTACAAGTCCCAGGGAGGAAAATGGATGAGTTAATCACGGCGCTAACGAGAAGGGGCCGCGGGAACACGGATGCCTTTACATCATCGGCTCTGACAGCGACAGGACAACCGAGGTGCCATAACCAGGCGGGGAGACTCTGACTCCGACAGCTCGGTGCCTTTCAACCTCTCTGCACTCACATTCTTGTCAACACAAGATCAAGGTCCCGCAGCAGCAAATATTTGAGCAATTATCCCAGCCCTTTGCCGTGTCTCCGCCATACGTAAGAGCTTAAAAGGAAATGTACTGAACACTGTACAGTTTCATCCTCCAACACGTCCATTACACTGTAGTTTACTGAGCAGCGACACCACAATCATGTCTTACACAGGGTGAAAACTGTACATTATTTCCTTTCCTGCCATTCAGGTGCAACCGAGGAGTACAGTACAGTACAGTATAGGGCTGAACAATCACATTCAAATTAACATCTGGATGTAACAGAACACAATTTTCAAATCGTAAAAGCTGTTATTGTTTTTAATGCTATGTGATCTAACCAACCAGGAACACCTGGCCCGGTGAGCCTCACATACACATACACTGCCCTACGCTCCACGTGACATCTGCCAATGAGACTAGATGAAGAAAACAACGTGTAAAACACCACACGCAAGGTTTGATGCTCACAGGACCACCGTGTGGAAATGGCCAGAGCAGAGGCTGGTTTTAAATGCAATCCACATGTTTAAGTATTAGATAGTTATAGGAGTAGCGTTATGTGTGCATAGCAAGTGTGTGATCAAGTGAGTGAAAGAGTGATGGCGGATGGCCTCAGAGCAGAGAGGTGCTGGCAGTGAGAGCAGAGAACAAATTAGTGGTACAATAATCAAGTGATAGCAAGTGGTAGCAGGTGTAGGTTTAAATTTGTCCACAAATAAATACTGTAGCTCCTCAAGACCAAATAAAGTTCTTCTGTCTTCTTCTGCCTCAATCCCACCTGCTAGTTCATTGCTGTCGCTTTGTACTGCGCTCATGATAAGAGGATGACATCGTCACAAAAGCGTAGCGCCCCCCCCTTCTGTTCTGTTAGCTCTGTCAGCACCTTGGTGCTAATGGTGCTAATGGAGTTAGCACCATTAGCTGCTAGCCACCATCTCAGCCACCTCCATGTTGAGAAACGTGTGCAGGAAATTCACATGCTCTGGAGTTTGCACAGAACTCCTTTAACTGTTCTGCAGTGATTTTTTAAATTGAGTCATGATGTTCATATCACATGTTTAAAAGGCCTGAAATTAGAAGTTATAATATTCTACTCTCACTGAAGGTTTTTACAACAGCTAGATAAAGATGTTATTCCTATTCCTACCTATCAGTTCATCTCATTTCATCATGAAAGAGCAGCGTATATGATGATTGTATCTAATGTTGTGTTGGTCATACAGTAAAATGATGTAATGCTTGTGTATGGTGTCAAACAGGGGATAAGGAACCTTAAGAAGAACTGCATACCAAATTGTAATCGAAACATTGGTCTTAAAAATAGCAATAAGATTATTTTCTCATATCGCTCAGCCCTAGTTTATATCTTTTCATTATAAATAGAAACATGTCCTTAAGGCAACAGTGCCTCACTTGGCGCCTCTGTAATGGTAAGAAAGCTTTATTTTAACTTGAAAAAGCTTACCCCTCTTTCTGCTCTGCAGCGGCACAGCTCCATGACCTACACAAGGAATTTCAAATGCTGAAAGCTATGATGACACATGCTGCGCAGCTGAAAACAGAAACTCAGCAACCAGCTGAAGATGAAGTGGTAGTTTTGTAGCGAAGGTGTATCCCTCTTCCTCCCCCCTAAAAAAAAAAAAGAGGAAGCAGCGCTGAGCGGAGCGGAGCGTCCCCGACAGAAAGCTGTCAGTCATAAATCCCGCAGTGGGTTTGTAGAGACAGGTAAGGGCTGCCGAGGTCAGCACATCTCCATGACAGATCTTTTCTTCAGGTACTGGAGAGGAGTCGACCATCAAAGACTATTGATCGCAGTAATCAAAAAGAATGTGCTGTATGATGGCGAGAATCACCGCCACCAACAAATCACCCCTGACAAACAGAGGGAGAGGAAAGATGCAGACAAGCCAAGTGATGTGGATTTATTCTCTGTTAACCAGGCCAGTGTGCAATCAATCCTGCTGCTGAACAGACGTTTCTATCCTCTCTTTATGTACTGACATGATCATGGATGATAGAAATCGTTAAACTGGATTGTGTTTGAAATTCCAGCCTTTTTTAACCGCAGAGTTTCCAGTTATGTTCACATCATGATGAAGCATGTCCTTATCCTGCGACAGAGCTCAAAACAAAACCATAAATGTAGACAGTGTTATCTGCGTACAGTCTGCACTTGATGTGACTGTGTGTATTTTGTTTACTATGAGCGAGCGGGCTTTGAAAGATGTCAGACGTGTTTGGTGGTCCCTGAGATCATTCACATCTCCATAAACTTTTGAAATTTGTTTTCAAGATAAAGCTGTTTTTCAACACTGTACGGGACCCGCGAGCTGTCAATCAAATGTAGTCTGAGTTCCTGCGGCGATCAGCGCACATCTGATTTAAAATGAGACAAACACAGAGCGAAGGCTAAAGTGAAGAGGAATATCTAAATAAGGACATTTGCTCTATGTGATCACGTCTTTAGGAGCATGTAAGTTCAAGCTCAAAGGTTTTCAAACAGTACAGAAGCACAGAAGTCCAAATGATGTTTGTTAGAGATGCATCAATATGGATTCTTTTTCAATCGATAACAATAACTGATAAATGATACAATAACTGATCATTTCTCATTCTGTATTTTAAAAATAAGTGTATAACCTGTTGTTTATGTAGTGAGAAAATACAGATGATTTAATATTCCATAGTCCTGAACTAACCAAATCAAACTGAGATCACTGTTAACACAACAAAAACAAAGACCAGCTCTGGCTCTTCCACATCTGCCAACATTAAGCTGCGAAAAAGAGAGAGAATTTCTGTGGTATTGTCAAATGGCCTACCCTCAACGCCCCTGCCCACACAACCCTACACTACAGATGAACACAATATAAACCCAGGCGCCATCTCAGCGTCCCACGATAGACTAGACTACTAACTACTAAGTACAATAGCAATGCGCTATTCAATCACCTCACACATTAACGCTCAACTCAGACAAACAAGCGGCTGTGTCTCACACACACGTAGCCAGAGAGGTTACGATACAAATAATCACTAAGTGTAGCATCACATGGCGAGCGGTTGTTATTAATAAGTTAAACAACAGAGTCGAGCCTTAAAAGCTCGGTGTTGGATGTTAGCCGCTGCTGCTAATTAGCTCATGCTAACACTCTGGAGACGGTCCTTCAGCCCTGCGTCTAGCTGGTGTCGGGCGGTCTGAGATCTGACCCTCGGCGCAATCCTGTTGTTCTCTGGAGCTGTGACAGACGTCAACACTGCGACATGTTTTGCCCTTTAGACAGTGTCCTGCAGTCGTTCTTCTTCCTCTCTGTGTTTATTGACGGCTCACAAACCAAGTTTAAAGGTACACGTACAGCCACCCACTGTGTCGGGGTGAGTAGATGCTGCCCTTGTTAAGTCAGTGAAAGCAGTTTGGCTTCATATCGTCAGCACTATATATCGGCTATAATTTTAAATATCAGAATAATGCATATAATAAAAATGTCCCATTATCGACTGATAATTTATCGGCCCGATATATATCGTGCATCCCTAAAGTTTGTATCTTATAAGTTGAAGGAAATTACATAGAGCAATTCTGATGATTTAATAATAATAATTCAATTTAATAATTTTAACAAATGTAATTGTTTTTGCATCTTAAATTTCTATGGCAGTAAACTGAATATGTTTGGGTTTCATATTCTTGGTTTGACAAAATGAGACACCTTAAGACGTCACCTTGGGCTCCAGTAATTGGTGACAGGCATTTTTCACTATTTGCTGACATGTTATCACCCAAACAATATGTTTCGAGAAAATAAGGGGTAGATTTAATCTAATATATGTCTATAGTATCTTTTCATGATTTAACTTCATAAATGAAGAAGCTACCGTCTACAGTGTGTCATGTCAAAAAGTTGGTTTCATCTGGAAAGTTTACTTTTTGGAACAAAAGCACAAAGTCCCCCACAAGTTGTAGCATTAGTTTGTCAGAAATCCTAATTTCAGCTGGGTTTCCATCGAACCTCTTCCATTAAAATTTCTCTTTCTTAAGTTTAAAGGTAGGTCCAGCCCACCCTCACTTCAAACCGTGTGAAAGAGTTACTGCAGCCGACCAAGATAAAATGATGTGGAGGTAAAAGAGTGAAAGGAGCAAAGAGAGCATGAAAAAATGAAATAAGAGTGGAGTGTTACCTTTTCTTTGTCTCTCATGGATCCTTTTCCCAGAATTGACATCTTTGTGAGAGTGTCCTCCTGTAGTCTCTTTAACGAGTTCCCGCGTGGCCCGAGGAGTTTGCCGACAAAGTTAAACTGCAACAGAGAGCGAGAGCGTGGATCAATCAGAATCTGTGTGTTTGAGATAAAGAGCAAAGACATTTCTTATGCTCGACCAGCGACTGAAGCTAATGAAAACTTATAAGCAGTTTTTCCGTCCGTGTCTTGATAGGATCAGAATGGAAGTATTTCTTATCCCAGGTTCACCCTGTCACCTTTTCAGGGCTTATGGTTTTATGTTTCATGAAGATGCTCTGCGATTAGAGTCTGAAAATGTTGCCATTAAACTAGTATTATATCACAAGTATGTACAGAAGCAAGTCACAGGTTCGTCAACCAAAACATGATAATGCTATTTACTGTATTTATATTTACTTTTATCAATCTTGCAAAAAGTCCCACATTTTGATTTTTTTTTTTTTTTTTTTGTAATTTCCATGGGGGACACATATTTTGTTTTTGGTGTTATTTATGTCCCTTTTGTGCCAGGGAAACAAAGAAATCTTCATTATAAAAAACACTCTCTTTACACGCTCATTTTCATTCACAGTTGTCTTCGCTCCTCTGCAGCTTCTACGTCTAGGGGCTCCACCCTAAATTAATCCAACCATCTTTTGCCACGGTCTCCCTCGACCAATCGTATCCTTATTGTCAAGTTTTGAAACTGTTTCTCTCTCTGTTGCTTCTCTCAGTTGTCTTTGTAGGACGAACAGATGCGACCCTCCTCCACCCTATTCACCTCCAGCCCTCAGCTCATCTGCTGCTCAGTCCTGCTCCTCATCCTTCAGCCGTCCCTCTCCTCACCTCCACCACCCATGTCTAGACTCCTAAATTAACCATGGCATCTTCTCCTCCTAAATATACACGTCACGAGGGGGTCTTATCGGCAAAGAACTTTTAAGCGTTCATCATGTCTTGCATTTTGTAATAAAGTATTGTTCACTGTAAAATAAGTCTGTTGTAATTAAACCGTATTTATTTAAAGTTTCAGTTTACGCATGTAGTCATTATTTTTCAATAAGAGGGGAGCAGACAGGCGGAGAGGGAAAAGCAGCTGCAATCCTGTGAAACTGTCAAAGTTGTATTTTTTCTACATAAGGCGCAAATCAATGGATGATATTTTGGTTCCCTGAAATATGTAACTGTTTTCAGTTATCGGAGGGTTTTCACATGGAAGAGCATTTGAGCCCTACATTACGTATAGCTCTGTCGTATGCTAACTAACTTAAGCTAGGCTATGAACTTTCGACTACTGATTTAGCTAACTGTAGCTAACAGTCTGTGGTCAGCATCAAAGACTGAGCTTGCCCCTCTGTTATGTGTCAACAAATCAACCTGTCATAAAGGACATGTGATACTGTTTCTATGGTTACCACGTACAGAGCTGTTGTCACTGGGGAGCCTCTGTATTGGATGTTAGCAGCTGCGGTCATTGTTAGCTCGTGCTAACCAGGCAGTTAGTGAACTGACCACTTGCCAGAGGGAGAGCAGCTCTGAGACCGTCCTTCAGCGCTGCGTCCATCCTGTGCAACAGAAACACCGAATCTTGGAGTGTGCTGTTTCTGTGCTTCTGTTTCACAGTGACATCTAACCAGCAGTTCAACCAACTAACTAGCCTCAGAGTACAGCCCAGAAGCCTGAAAGAGTCTTAAACTGGTCTATAAGTTATTTCATCAGTGCTTATATCAGAGGTCAAGGAAAATCATGCATTAAATTTCAATATATTTCATTAAATCTATCCTTCTGATGGTAAATGTGACAATTTATGATGATTTTTATGTAACCAGAGCTTTACTTTATCGGTTCAAAACATTTCCAGAGTCTGTTGAACTGCCTGTCCCTGCCTGTCTGAATATAAATTTTCAATCTGCGACATTATCATAATGTGCATGTTTGAGCTCAACATTGAACTTAACCACCTCTGGCGTTTTCGCCCTCTATCAAAGGCTTCCTGGCTTGGATTACTTCACAAGGTCACCGCTTTTTAGGCATAAAAACCCAAATGTTATGCATTACTGTGTCGAGGTATGTTGTGCGCAGACACCCATCAAAGTCATACAACCTTTAACACGGACTAAACACAATTCTACCAGCAGCTGGAAAGATGGTCGGGGAGACAAAAGGAGAGCGATGCCTTTCTCCCCCTCTCTATGTTTTCCTTTACCAGTGAGTTATACAGCTGTCTCCCTCAACTATCTAGGTCATCAATTAGCTAGCAGGAGGTAAAAAAAACAAAAAAAAACAGTCAGTTTGGTTCTACACCTCACCTATATCTCTCCTGCCTTTTGTTCAGAAAGCGAGTGCTTATTAGGAGGCTCCTGCCAATTCCTGGGTGAGGGATTTGAGAGGCAAGCTTTAGTGATTCGCTCTAATGCAGTAAGTGAGTGTTGGGTTTTTATCCTGGCCGGGCTGAACTCCAGCAGCTCTCAGCTACTGGATGTTCCTTCAACTTTTATAATTACCCCAAGTCCTGTGGCTGGATGGAATCATACGGGGCCCTATTCAGCCATCGCCTCAGAGTAAATACCATACCCCACTGTGCTAATTCCAACCCTGTGCTCACAAATGGGCAAAGTGGCCCCCTGCAAAGTTATGACCTTGTACTGATGAATATGTAAGACATGTCTACCTTCACATCAGAGTGTGCGGACTTTGATGGTCCATTTAGGTCACCTGAAACATCGCAACACCTCGGCTGAAATTTGCACACTAATTAACTCCAT
Organism: Chaetodon striatus; assembly: GCA_029783705.1. Lineage (NCBI taxonomy): Eukaryota > Metazoa > Chordata > Actinopteri > Chaetodontiformes > Chaetodontidae > Chaetodon > Chaetodon striatus. The sequence goes on along the minus strand of JAPZEB010000008.1, from coordinate 24,390,908 downwards.
ATATGTATCCAGAAGGACGTGAATTCTTGGGTCAGGAAAATTCAATTTAAAGTTACCTAAGCAAACAAAATAGGTCCTGCCTCCGATGTGTTCAAATTTACAAAAGGATCATCAAAAGAGACAGCGCAACCGGGGCGAACAGAGGTTGTCAGGAAATGTTTTAAATGTGCTGAGTTTAACCGATGTCCTGCGCATCCATCATTTCCACCTGGATAGAGCCTTGATCACTGAGCTGTGCCGTCTCTTGAACAATGATTTGCAGAGCCAGATCACACAGCCGACGTCTCGCTGTGTTACTACAGCTTTTGTGCACCCGCTCCATCCTTCTGACAGGTTGTGTATCGCACAAGGTGTCCGGGATGTTTGTATGGATATCTCAGTCCTCGGTCGACCAACAGTGTTGTACGTGCTGATGGATAAAAATGCTCGAACAAGGAGAAAAGCTGGTTTTCCGATCAAGAACAAAGCACCAGCGTGTTTCTTTCAGTATCTCGGTGTAGGGGCCGTATCAGCTGTGCAAACACAGGCATAAAGGAGCAAAGTCACAGGAATGGAACAAGAAACTGATGCAAACATGAATTTACTCTGCAGCTTGTGGGGATGTAATTAGATGCTGGCTTGTAGCTGAGCTGAGGAGACCAATGTTGCCTATAGTGGGCAGTTTGAAACACAAAGACCCAAAGACTTTCTTGAATGAGACAAACGTGACAATGTTCTTGATCTAAAGTACAATACAGGACATCGCATTGTTACACTGTGCTAACCAACCCATCTGCCAGAACACCTAAAGAAACTGCTTGGAAAAATGACTTTCAGTTGAAGATGGCTGTTAATTTCAGATTCTGTAAACAACGTGTGTCAAACAAATTAATGTCCTGTGGGCAAGTGTCTAATTTAATCACTCTGTCATTCCAAACAGAGATGAATTAAAGACACAACATGTAAAGGATCTGACATTTACTAGCAGATTGTTTTCTCTTTTCCTTTTCTATTCGTTTATGTTCTTAAATTGTCTTTTTAAAATTCTAAGAACAGGTCTGCTATATAAAACCTGGGTTTTATGATCTCTCCTGACACATCTGTTTTACTTCTGTTATCTGTTCTTAAATAATGAAATGCAATTTTAGATGAACACATCGACTACGTTTAAGTTATTTATTGTCATATGCTCAACAATTACAGAGATGCTGTCATCTGCAATGAAATACTTATAGAAAAGGAAATCATGCAAGTGAAAATGAGAGTCTAAGACATGAGGGTCACGTTTGCTAACTTTCCCTTTATTTACTTATTCATTTATTTTGTATCAGTCTGTGTCACTTTTCTAAATTCGAAAGCCTTTGCAGGTCTGTGAACGCAGCACAGGTGGAAATTTTTTTTTCCTTCAGCGACTGTTCGTTGAGTTTTGAGTCTTGGATGGATAATTGATCAGTCGATCTGATCGCAGCTGATTGGATCCATGGATGAGAGGAGCAGCTGTTTGTGACTGAGAGCAACTTTAGACTTGGTGCACTTTTACAGCGCCTAAAGTTCTGCTGCTCCGTCTGCAGAGCAAATAATAACTGAAAGGTATGTATATGTATATGGCGCACCTAATGACCGGTCCAGTGCCTAAACATGGCGGCACATCTATTTAATCCCGGCAGCACGCTACGAATAAATGAACGTGTTGGAAACACTGATGTGTGGAGAGCAATGATTTGCCCAAATACCGCACCACATACAAAACAGATTCCAACCATGAACAACTAGAGTCATGACTCTCAAAACTGGAAATATTGTATTATCAAATATGACTTTATGGTAAACAAACATGGCGGATCACATGCAGGAAGAACTTGCTGATGCACTACTTTTTACAGGAAAGGAAAACGAAGAAAAAAATATGGATTCAGTCAAGAGGAAGGTGTGAACATGGATTGTACATGTTACAGCGTGAGCTGGAGGTGAGTAAATTCTATGTTGAATGTCATTTGTTATTTTATTAAAATCTCCGGTACAGGATCCTCGGGGTTACCCTCTCACAGCAGGATATCAGATTTTAATTATTTACCATTTAAAACTTATAATTTAAATGGACCTGCAAATGGTAAATGGACCTGTACTTGTATTGTGCCTTTCTAGTCTTCCCACCACTCAAAGCGCTTTTTACACCACAAGTCACATTGATCCATTCACAAACACACTCATGGCCGAGGCTACCATACAAGGTGCCACCTGCTTCTCATTTTTTAACACACTCAGACACCAATGGAACAGCCATCAGGAGCAGTCTGTGGTTCAGTATCTTGCTCAAGGACGCTTCAACATGCAGACTGGAGGAGCCGGAGATCGAACCGCTGCTCTACCTCTGAGCCACAGCCACCTATGATTTTAAATCTGTGCAACCATGATGGACCTCTGAGCAGACCCTGGGATGTGAAACACTCTTCACAGTACTCATAGCACAGGGAAGTCTGCCAGATGATCTCAAAAACCATGAAAAAAAAATTAGGGCTTTGCTGTTAATTGTCGGGCGGCACGGTGGTGTGGTGGTTACACAGCAAGAGGGTTTCTGGTTCAATCCCGGGTGCAGGAGCCATTCTGCGCGGAGTTTGCACGTTGTCCCTGTGTCAGCGTGGGTTTTCTCTGGGTGCTCTGGTTTCCTCCCATAGTGCAAAGACATGCGGGTTAATTGGTGACTCTTAAAACTGCCCATAGGTGTGAATGTGAGTGTGAATGGTTGTCTGTCCCTGTGATAGTCTGGTGACCTGTCCAGGATGTACCCTGCCTCTCGCCCTGTGTCAGCTGTGATAGGCTCCAGCACCCCCACGACCCTCAAGAGGATAAGCAGTTAGAAAATGGATGGATGGATGGATGTTAATTGTCGTGATGGAGGAATCAGGCCAAAAACCGGCCTAAGTCTCGTGTAGTCACTCTCGTGTAGTGTGTGCCCAGCATTGGGGATTAGGACTGTAAAGTCCCCTACGTGAGTATAGCCAGGGTTCTTTGCAACATCTCTGTCTCCCTCGTTTCCTGTTAAACGCACAAAAAACACTTCCACAAAAGGAACTGGTCAAGTTTGAACCCTGAAGATATGAATACATACTGCTAAAATGTGAAGGTCTGGATTACTGACTGAGCAAAGTGGGCCGCTGCTGCAGGCCCTCGGGTCCTAGAAGGGCCCCTACAAGCCCCAACTGGGCAATTTGTGGCAATTTGATTTATTGTGATTTCGTCTGAGAGTACGGTAAAAAGCACCGCTAAAGCAAATCTTCAACTAGCTAACATGGTACCTTAATCAGGTTACCACTGTATTACACGATCTCTCAACTCTGCCTGATGGAAATTATTCATATACATTTATGTGCGACTATTTTGTCTGACATTTTGATGGGAAATGTAATTGCTGCTTGGATTATGTTTTTTTTGCAGCAGCTCATTTTTCCCCGGGCTGTGGAGCAGGCTAATCCAGACATGGGTACCATTTCTTACATCTTGTTCTCATCCACTTTCTTGAGCCACTTCAGACGGTATTACAGACAATAGAGTGACATGATGTAATGATATTTATTGGGAGCTATTTTAAGTTCCTGACTATTTAAAAAGAGATCATGCAGATTTGCTTCGTATTTGTTCGACTAATGCCAGTAAATGTCACAGAGAAGTCTTAATCTGGACATTTAAACACATCACAAGCCAGTCGATGCGTTTGCAGAGACACACACACACACATATATATGCACACACACCTCCTCCTCATGTGGACAATCCTCCAAATATACGAGTCTTACTGAACACATAGCTGTAATCCCTGCTGTTTATCAGAAATCAAAATCCGTCTGACTCCTACTGTGATTGATGCTTTGGGGTTTTGCTAATGCTTTAGTTATCACGAGGGATTATGGGACTTACAAAAACCTGCCTGGGCTCCTGTACTGGTTCATGTCATTAAACTGTGTGAGAGGATTGTGCTGCTGCTGCTGCTGTCTATAATCACCAGAATAAAAACTGATGTGTTTAATCACAGGTTGTCTCCTGCTGCTCTGCTGTTGTGTTGCTGCACCCAAAATAAATACAAATAAAATACAAAAAAAAGAAGAAGAAATTAGTGAAAATACGCAAAAACAGAATTTACTTTGTTGCACCAACTGAAACAAAAAAAGTAATGTGGATGATTAGAGCGACAGCAGACACAGGGAGAGCAAGGATGTATGATTAATCACACTTAACTTGAAGGGGGTGCAGGTTGGTGGTGGTTGGGGGGGGGGGGATCTAAGATCTTTTCATCATTTGCTGAATGTAATACTGCGAGCCTGGCGAAAGGTGTGTTCACAGAGAGCCGGCGCACAGTGATTGTGCTGAGGACAGCAGGACAGGAACGACAGCAGAAGGATAAATCACCGCTCCCAGCGCAGAGAAAAGCCACAGTCTGAACTGGAAATAAACCAGTGGGACTCCTTACGCCTCGCTAATGGCCTGCGGTGCTTTCTGCCAAAAAGATGCTCTCTGAGAGAGGGCCCACAGATCCGGCAAATGTACAGATGAGCGCTGATAATGCATCCTTGTTCAAAAGGTGGGGTATTTTTAGCTCCTGAGTAGGTGTGACATTGTGTGTCATGCTGGTTAAATCATGATTTAAAACTCTATTTCTGTAGCCAAGGTTTCAATTCAGTCTAGTCTTTTTCTAAAAGAAAAAAAAATATTAAAAAATGGCTGAGCATCTACAAGACATCACTGCAGAGCTTCCACTGCAGTGCTGAGTGTCCATTACACAACAGAACGGCACCATACAACACTGTGATATCATCGCTCTTGCCAATATCATAGAAAGTGGCAAAATTCATCAGTGTTGGGTATTAAAAATCACGGCTGAGGAGCAGCTCCATTTCATCACAGAGGCTCAGCAGCCTGGAACTCTCCGCGTGGCGTCCTTGCCCGCTTCATTTTGATAAAAAGCTATGTTTGCGGAGGATGGATTTAACCTCTCTGCACGTGCTGCTAAATGGCTATTTGGAAAATGTCTGTGCCACTTCAATGCCAGAAGCCAAAAGGTGATGCTCGCAGCTCAGGAGCAAAACCCATTCAAGTCACAACGATCACTCTTGCCATTGCTACCTGTCAGATAGAACAAATTGAATTTGTCTTCCTTCGGTGGCTTGTTGGAGCTCTAAACAGCGTATTAGTGGCTCTACTTATCAAAGCTGTCAAAGCAAATCTGTTTAGCTGTGAACCTGGGAGACTTAGATCAGCCCCCAGATGACACTTCATACATATACACAGCCCTCAGGGCTCACCAAAAATGAATGTCAGCTCTTCATCAGAATGCGTGTCAATACCTGGTGAGAAGAATGACTCTCAGAGTTAATGCAAAATCATCCAGTGAGCTTTGATTGGGTGATTAGTGGCTGGTTTTAAAGTTAAATTTAAGACAGTTTGATTCATATAACTCTTCTCATTTTAATTCCTTTTAAAGACTGTGACTGAGCTCTGGAGCAGGTCCTGTAACTACACGCTGAGGCTAGCCTCTACAAAGCTTTAGCTAGCATGATGCTAACACTATGTGCAGTATAACCTATACATGGATATGCACATGAATGTGAACATGTTATATTTTGATCGATTGGAATTCAGTTTATTTGGTGACTGTGGTTACTTTCACAAACTATCCACATACAATCCACGATGGAGAGAACAGCTGAAACCTTAAAAATACAGTGTCTCTCTACATTCACAGTGTAATCAATCCTAATGTCGCCCATACACTGGAAGACTTTGAAAAGACTTTTAATTAAATGTGACACCCTCTCACATCTGAAGACAATGTGAGATTTTCGTCACACACGATAACATTTTGCAAAGGCTGAGGATCTCACAGGGTCACTATGTGCAAGACTTCAACTAGATTTTTTGAGATTATTTCCCATCTTGCTCCCTGATCCTGATTGTTTCCTGCCTCCTCACAAGTTTAATGCTCATTTGAGAGAATTGTCACTGAGTGTTAATTGAGGATGTGCCTGTCAGATCTGTCATGGTTGCTTTTCAAAGGTATGATAAAATGTTAAATTAAATGCTAGGTGTGGACCACTTTTTGCACCCTGCATGATAACTGTCAGTTTACCGTGCACGTCGTTAAAATTTCAGTGATATTGAGCGGAAAAGCATGTTGTGGGGAAACTAAGCCTAAATGCACCTCTGGAGCTTTATTGGCTCAGTGTGTGACTCCTGTGCTGTGCTTCCTCCCTGCTGTCCTCTCTGTCCACATACTGCAGGTTACCGCTGTCCTTCCCCCCGGAGCGCTGAGGTGAAAACTTGAGTGATGTTCCCGTCTAAGAGCGGCCCCTCTCACTTTTACACCAGCCTCCCCATCGTGCTCCCAGCGGGACATCCCTGTCATGCACCGAGCGCGAGGCTCCAATAAACGCTGCTGCTGGTGAAGGCTCCTCGCGGTGGGCGAGGCTGAAGTGCTCTCAAATGTGGCAACAGTGTTATCGCTCAGAGCCGCTTCATGTGGAGGTCATCGTGAAGCTGCCTGTCTGTGACTCTGTACACGTGACTTATGTGCTGCACTGCCGTCGTACTCTCAACCATACACGCTATTAATTTTTACAAAAAATGTAAAAAATCCAGAACTTGAAAAAGACCCAGCAGTGCATGTACCTACCAAATATCATAGAAAATCCAGCGCACTCAAGAAAAATGAAACCCACTGTGAGATAATTCCTTTGAATCATATATTCATAAATATTCATTGACAAATTAATATACCGAGACATCAAAGCGTCATTGACCAAGGTCAGTGTAATAGCGAGGTGTGTGTATGAGGGAGGGGAGTGCGAATTACACTTGTAACGTCTCGAAAGCTTAAACAATCCTTCAGACAGGAAGTAACATCCCGAATATAGTTCTACCCCAGTTCTGTCAGCCGACGCTCTGCCTGCACGCCGTCCTCCAGATATGTTAC
>JAPZEB010000008.1:24357591-24371924 GCA_029783705.1 Chaetodon striatus | reverse complement strand
AGGTCAGGCTGGCAGCAGGAATTCGTCTCGCCCCCTAATCTGGAGATTACATTCTCGGCGGCCGGGCGAGGCCCTCCCTCCTTCCCTTTCCCTTTCTGCCTCTCTCCCTGCAACCCTGCCAGTCTGGCTCTCTACTGCGAGGTAACGAGCCAAGACCCGCTTACAGTGTAGAGATAATGTCCACGGATTAAGACAGAGAACCCCTCGAGTGGTGCCTCTTTCATTTCAGTATCCGGCCTGTGAAGCATCATAAATACATCCAGCCAGTCAGGGACTCCATTCTGTGGATCTCTGTGGAAGTCAAACTCTGTCCTCTTATGGAAGCGTATGGTAGCAGATGATCTTAATCCGCCAAACTCGCTGGTAATGGCGAGAGCATTAGACAAATACAAAAGAACATTTCCACTGCAAAAATCATGGGATCTTTAGGAATGCTCTTGTCACCCTCGGGGTGAGTCACAAATTTAAAATGGTTGCATAAGAACATTAAAGTTCCCTGAAGATCCCCTTGGGTGGAAGGGTTGTTCAAAGTGCACAAGCTTGTTTGGGGCCTTTAAGGCTCCAACCCGCCTTAAAGATGCCAGAATAGCTACAGGCTTCTACCTCGTGTGACAGCATCCCATACACTTTAGGCCTGTGTTGTTTGCTTATCATAAGGATAGTTGCAGGGTGCATTTATCTTGGCACCTGTTCATTTAAAGACTTGCTCGCAAGGAGATTATCAAAGTGTTCTCAACCTGCCAGAGGATTTTGCTTTACAAATTTGTCCTCATCCATGAAATCATGAGCAGCTGCATTAAACAGCGAAGTGGAAGAGATGGAGGTTTTTATAGGATAAGGCATCGACAGGAAGTGTCTTGCGAGTATCCAGAGTTGTACCTGTTGTCTGTTGTATCACTTAAGGTCACATGTGGTTTAAAATAAATTTAATTAGCAAAATATTTTTTAAAATAGATATAGATAAGATATATGCAGTACAGAGACGCAAATTTCAAAAGACATTAACACAAAAACTAGAAAAGGTCTGTGGCTTTTGCTCAAGAGGCAGAAAACCTACAACTACCAGAACTCGCTGTACTGCACCGGACCAATAAAATTCACACTGGTAGGTGACGTAATACAAGTTGCTGATTCGTGAAACAAAATGGCGTCTGGCTGGTAACGAACAACCACGCGTTACAGTTGAAAAACTGTAAATTAAAATATGTTTCTGAAAACATTTGAGGAGAGAAATAGATGTTGCAGTAACAGAATCTTGGTGCAAGGTGCACACTTCCTGTTCACAAATTCTTACATTACAGCTAAACAGTGCACTAAAACATCTTTCTGAAGACATTATAGGCAAGAAATCGGAAATACTGTAGCAGAATCTTGGTTTATATTCGATCAGCGCTGCCTAGTTTTACAGTTTGATTGGATTTTGGTTTGACTTTGAGAGTGAGAGATCTCTTTATCTTCACGAGCAGGTACAGTCTGTAGTTCGATCAGCGGCCCAAAAGCCCACGAATGACCAGAGAGATCTGGGCTGGGTGTTATTACAAATGATGTGTTTTATCCAGTGACTCCTCGTCTTTTTATCATCCTGAAACAAAAGAATGAGCAAGTCCTGTTGCTCCTCCGTGTGTATGCCCATATGGCCACAACGGGAGGGACTTCGCCTCCCTACAAGTTTTCGGGACTCCCCTGGCTGCATTACAACAGAAAGTGAAGACAAGAGGAAGTTATGTCATTGCACTCTCTCATCAAACTGGTCTGTTAATTGTATTATCATTTATTTTTTCACTGAGCAGTTTATGAGGCAGATGCAGTAAGTTCAGAAGAATCCAGGAGACATAAAACGACTACATGTGTTTGTACGGGCCTCACTTTTAACCATGATGCGACTGAACCCTAAGGACCCACCTCGTGCTCCTCAGAAGATAAAGGTGTCAGCGGTATAGTGCAAATATTGGACACAAACCCAGTAATCTTGGAGTTACTATGTCGTGAATCAACTCTTATCTTATCAATGATAAAGCAGACTTTTTGCTGACACTTTGCTGAGCTGTTAAGAAACAATAAAATGTCCATTAATGCATATTTGCCAAAGAAAACAAATACTACTGATCATAAAAAAACCTTTGAACTTGTCATTAAGCAGTGACCTTGCCATCACATTAACTCATGACAGAAGTGCTAAGTGCATTAATGAATATTATAATAAGAGACATTGTGTAACCTGCTGACTCTGCTATGTACAGTGGATGTTGGCTCCAAAGCAAATTCATAGAACACTCAAAAGTGTAGCCGAAAAAACTGCTGAATATGCAATAAGTTTGATCCTCAAACATCTTATATAGGTTAATAATATTCTCCCATACATAATTCAAAATATTTCTCATCATAAAATATTCTGTTTTCACACAATAGATTAAAAACATCAAACTCTTGTTTTTACTATGAGGGTCTGACATGCATCAGAGACGTTAAAGATAAACCACACATGCTGTAAGATTGATTTCCATTGAGATGATCTTTTAATGACGAGGGTGGAGTGTAACTGAAAACATACAGCAGCTGCCCCTAAAAGACAGCTGATGAATTTTGCATCTCTATCAAATCACAGAAATCCATGTGCTTGTTTATTTTCTTGGCTGCTCTTAAGCATCTGCCAGGGTTGTAAATATTGTAAATATCATATCGGAGAAGACGTCACTGATAGTTACTGAGGACGGACTTGAACTAGGCTGAGGTCTTTGAAGTGACGAGGAGACGGCCTTGCAACTGCTACGACAGGAAGTGAAAACAGTAACTACAAGAAAGCAAGGTCCTCAAATAATAAAAACAATCAGCGTTGCAAATCTTTTATGGTGAGAAATGCATTCAAGGCTTCTGGTAGACGTCAAGGATACACACGGTGTGTTTTGTTGAGGAAGAATGTAAACAGACAAGAAAGGACACCATCAATGACAGTTTCTAAGCAGCATTTTAAAAAACAAAATATACTTTTTTTAAACTACACAGCTGTGTGAATCATGACAATGACAAGTCTTCCAACTCGTACTACCCCACTGGTCATATGTTCATATCTCTAAATACTGACCTGCAGGAGCGTTTTGTAAATTAGCCCACCTGCCGAAGGACGACAGAATAGAAGACATACTGTGTTACAGTCCTAAAACTGAAAGTACCACTAAAATGCCTCTTGCTATGGCCGTCGCCGGCACAGAGGCATAATAACTCTACACTGACTTTTGGTATCACACTCACACCGGACACGAACGCCACTGTCCTGGATGAAAGTCCCTTATTTGCTGACCCGTCCAACTACGTCCCTCCCACCCTAATCTGACTTTATCACTCTTTATACTATGTTGCCTGCCTTCCTCCTTTGCTCCAGTAATAATTACTGCGGCCATGAGAGGTCCCTACCCAAGAAAAAACATATGCACATGGGTGGTAATTTCTAGTTTCCCTCGGAGGTCAGATTTTGGATCTGGACTGTCTCTGGCCCCTGTGCATATCCTGGAGCATTTGTTGTGTCATCAGAATTCAACAACTCTGCAAAAGGCCATTACGCACAAGAACATCTTTAAGCACACTTCTGAAAGGTCGCAAAAGAGAAATGAGAATTAAGCGCATTTCCATCAACTGGTTTGGAGTGAATGAACCAGACGCCGCTAAGTGTAGGTTGGTCAGAAGTTGGCGGTAAAGGCTACGCGTTATGCATGGCTGTAACCCACCGGTACTCAGAGTAGAAAAAGTAGAGGTTGCAAACTGGTAACAAAACAAGATACCTTGGCTATCTAGTCAGTCTACAAGAAAAAAAGTGGAGAGAGGTCTTGAGGAATTTGTTTTGCCTGTGCAAGTTTGACTTGTTCTTTTACGTCAGCTCGTACTGCCCATGTTTCACGCTGTCTGGAGACCAAGGTGTTGCCGTACATACTTAGCACATTAACTCTTTATTTCCACATCAGCAAAAACCAGGAAGCAAGCAAACTTTTGTGTGGCTGAATATGTTTTACGGAATTTTGCTGTTTCCGTGCAGCTTTTCTAAAGCAATACTTGAAAATGTGCATAAAAATACTTTCACGGAAACAACAACTTGTCAGGACAGTACACCAGGACGTGAAGTAAGGTCAACAGTAAACTCTAAACGAGTGATAACAACTATGGTGGAAAGTCTAGAGGAGGAACTGGTCATTTTTGTTGCTGATGCTGCTTTTTCTGCCGTGGTTTCACATTTAAGATCCCAGCAAATGATCTTCCTAATAAAAAAATCATTATACGTACAGTGGTGTTGTCACGCTGCACTAGTGAATGCAACTGCTGTATGAAGTCTAACAGCTTCTTAACTAGTGCCCTTCACCGGCCAAGTGTAGACTTTGATCTAGGACTGAACAATATGGACAACATCAAACATCACAACACTGTTTATCAAATACCTTGATATCAATATTGTGGCAATATTTTGGGGTGGACTGTCATCGGTAATGTGGATATAATGACTAAGTGGCTAAAGGCAAATAAGAAAACAGCTAGAACAGTCTGGTAAGTTCAGAAAATAAGATGTAAACCAGCCTTGAAAGACAACACTCATATTATGATATCCAAAATCTAAGACAATATCTACTCTCATATCACGCTGTCGATAAATCGAGATATTACTCAGCTGTCATTTGAATACATTTCTTGGGATCAGCAAAACAAAATGTGAATGAATGTGTTTGAATCCACTGCTGTTACATGAATATTAGGAGTTGGTGCTGCAGCGAAACAGCCGATTAAAAGAGCTCCATTCATGTGGAAAACATGCCGGAAATTTAAAATTTATGTTCTGTTCAGCTTCAGTGGACATTAAAGCAACATGCTTCATGTATAATATGATTTATTTGCTAAGTCTGTTTCCGCTGCACTTTGCTGCATTTTTTTCTTTTATCCCCACCCTCTTCTACCTCAGCTAAAATGACAATGAGATGATGAAGAGGTGGACGGAAACACACTTACTGACCATTGTTTCCATGGGAAATACATCACATTAGGGATGATTCTGCCCTGATCTGGTGGGCAAGTATGTGAACCAGTATGTTTATGTTGGGGCTGCTTGTTAATACTTGAACATGTTGGTAAAAAGGAAGTACATCACATTCCTAATGCAGGGTCAAACACTGCTGCTGTAATGGTGGGTGAAACTCTGAGATAAATAAGGCTGACAACTGAGAAATGCATTTGTAAAAAAATAATAAACATTAAGAGAATAAGTAACACGCTGAATGAGAGTGTTATGTAATTCTAGGTTTTTTTTTAATGTATCTGTGGTTAAGAAAAAGCCTCCATTATACCAGACGTGGACCGCATGACCCGCTGAGATGTGATACTTAATGAAAGACCTGTATGATCCCTATACATTGGCCACCACTAAGAAACCCATTAACTGATCTCTGCTCAGATTACAGCTTAGATGAATCACTGTCTTTGTTTAGCAATGCACAGTGCCAGTGCAGCCTGTAATGCTTTCTCTTCATTAGGCTGTCTGCAGACAAGTGTGTACAACAAAACACCCAGCCCCACAGGATGTATGTCCTGGATGAACAGGGAGGAAAGAAAAGGATGGAAAGATAAATAATTTTTGTATTAATTAACAGTAAATCATCTATCTGGTCACACCTCAGCCTCCACAATAGAGCGTCTTTTTATGGCCGTCGACATGAAAGGACTGCAGCAAGGCTACTTTATCCCTGAATTAACATAAGCCGATGTTTATTGGTTCGACATCCTTTTGCCTAATGAAGTTTCCCATAAAACTGTCATTAGGCTGTGAAAGGGTGGAGGGGGGTGGGGAGGATTGAGGATGAAAATGAAAACTGTGCAGCTTAATGTACATCATTATCTGGGACTCATCTCTGGCTGCATTATCAAAATACACTGAATCATCATAACTGATAATGACCAGACCACCTTCATTTTTTATTTCAATTACTCAACGCATGTCAATTAAAAGTGCAGACAAATGCTTGAAAGCGCGTAAGTGCCTCTTCAAAGCATCGGCCGCTGGTTTGGATGTACACACGCTGCGTCTCCGATTCTGGTAAACAGAGAAATTCATTTCCACACTAAGTCAGCGAGCATTAGGGGAGCATTAAAGGCTGCGCGGCAGTTATGATATTATCACACGCATATTATTTTCCAACATTTTCCAACACTGTGTTGAGCAAACGCGCTGCCTCTCAGCATCGCTCGTCCTCTGATCGCAACAAGCTCAGTCAACCTCTGTTCCCGGCTGAGCCAAATCAATTAGATTGCAGTTTGTCATCTTTTTCATGGTAGTGAGCATCAAACAGTTCAAGAACAAAAAGATCAATATTGCAAATGAAATAAAGCACTTGATGTTCTCCAGCCGAGACACACTCACTTCTAAACACAGATAGAGACAGTGTTTGGCATTGACGGCGCGGGGCTGGCAAAGACTCTCTGGATCAGCTCTACAAATACATCCGCTGTTGTTTTATTACCAGAGATTATCTGACAGTTTTGTATTGGGGATTAATAGGAGATGTGGCTGAGTACATCATCACACAGTAGATGTGCTCGCCTGAATCCATCCATCTATTCAGTTCTCTCTGTTACAGGTTGTATTGTATTTCCTAACAAAACATGAATGTGGATCTCTGTCAGCTCCTTAAAGAGGCACATACTGTATGAGTCATAGCTGATGAACTCACATCACTGTTCACTGTTAAAAAAACACGGCTCAGTTTCAGTGGGAAGAGCAAAAGTTCGGGGGTTTTTTTTAGGCTGGGAAGTATAGCTGAAGTGTAATGTAAAGGGGCACTACAACTTACTCATCACGAGCGGCACCACTCAGTCTGTGAAAACAGTTGTAAAATATCTGACGTGGCTCTTTGGTCTGAGCAAAAAACATATTTGGGGTTATCTCAGCGTGGCTTTGAGATTCTAACTCGTTTGTTCAACATTTACCAGGTAGAAAAGTCTAATTAGAGACATGATTGATTGCATTCAAGCTGAAACCCCCAAGGCTGAAAAACTGAAGCAACGCAGAAGTGCTAAAACTGCAGTTCCTCTAATGGCCACTAGAGGCTGGCTACAAGAGTGAGTAACTTTCCATAGACCTCCATGTTAAAATGCCCAACTTTTCAGAGGAAATAAACATGTTTACAGTCTGGTACAAACAATGGTTTTGGTCTCTAGGGCTAATTTCCCTGTTCATGACAGCTGTACAAGGGGTGGGTTAAATAACTATCCTGTTTAAATTAGGGACGCACCGATTGTTAAATTCTGGGCCAACGCTGTTGTTACTTATTATCTCTTTTGTACCAGGGAATCAAGGAAATCTTCATTATAAGAAATTGAAAAATAACTGAAGAGTTTTATAGTTATTCACTCCTTTATTACACTACATTTGAATAAACAACAAATTAAATCATAAAAAAATTCTTAAACAATATATATTTTTTAAACTTAACTGCTTCAAAAGCCTTTTTACTATATATGATATATATCATAATTCCCTCTTTAATATCTATTTCATATTGCTGTGAAGATAAACACATTTTTGCTTCAAACAACTGTGTTTATTCCAAATTTTGTCAAAAACTATTTGTGAGTTAGCGTAACCTCTGTCAGCTGTTGGTTCCCGTCACCGGCTGCTAACTGCTAACGTTAACTAGCTCTCCTGCTGTTGTCAACACGGATTTGTTGTTTACAATGTAGTGTTATCAGGGAAAAAACAGGTTGTGTTCGCATCAATAGTGACTTTACTGTGTCCTTTTGTCCCAACGGTGTCCCAGGGAACATCTCTATTTGTTCCATACATGTTTTCTATCGTGCCTGGGACAAGAGGACGCTGTTAGTTCGAGCCCTGCTTTTAAGCCTGCGCAAAAATTGATGCGAGACAATTGAAAAACATTGGCCACTGCCATCGGTGAATGTCATCCTATTTGCTGATAGGCCGATGGAAGTCAACAAGGCGAATACTGGCTGATACTGATGTTTGGCCGATGAATCAGTGCATTCCTAGTTTACATGTTATTAAGACTTAAAGTTACGCATAATTAAGGGCGTCACTACAGTTTTGAGTCAGATCTACCTCTCGCTCCACCACAGGTCCATCTCTTTCAAATACGGTCACCTCTGGCTCCAAAAAAACAAGATGGGGATGGCCGAAATGCCCAAAGTGAGGCTTCAAAACTCTACAAACCAATGGGTGACGTCATGATAGCTACATCCTTATACATTCAGCTAGAAGAAGTATAAGATCAAGTAACTGAAGCCCTTTGAACTCAAAAGCTGTAACACTACTGCTACTATTTGGTAGCATGTAAAATAAACATCAAGTATGTAAATTACAACTATCAAATGTTCATTTTGTTATTTACATTTTTGCCTCATTCACACACACACACACACTGATGGCAGCGTGCTACCACGCAAGGATGGCCTAACCATTGGGAGTTTGAGGTTCAGCGTTTTGCTTACACATCACGTTAACAACAGGAGCTGAGGATCGAATCACTAGCCCTTCAATCACTGGATGGTCTCTACTTCCTGAGCCACAGTCACCCCTATATGTACATTAGTATTTATAGTTATCATTTAATACATGTACAGTTTAAAAACAGCTTTATACTTTACAGTAGGTCTGTATCCCCACCCTCACTGTATTATTACCTTATTAACATAAATATTAGCCAAAGCAGTAATTTAGATTCCACAAAGGAACATTAATCCATAATAAAGGTTAACTCCATGAGGCTTTCTGCGCTGAAGGTGTTACAGTCATGATCTCTCAGCCTCTGCTGCAGCAGCAGAAATAACTGCTGTGTGTAAGCTTTATGTGATGTACCAGATTCCTCACAAATGCAGGACAACACGCCGGCTCCAACTGGCATGGCATTGTGCCAAGAATGTAAACTGATCATACGCTCATTCAGCGAGTCAAAAGCTGTTTGAAATTATTGTCACCTGGTGGGAAACCAATGGGGACTGATATTTTACGTAGATACAGCTATATTTATATATATAAAGTTCAATAAGGCTGAGTGATGATTACACAAAATTGGTTTGGAGCGCTGCATCAGAATAAGCTGTTACCAAGTAACTGTAGTACAACATGGTGCCACTGTATATCCCAGCTTATCTCTCTGTTTGACTGTATTAAAGAATTGCATTAAATACTGTGGCTTAAACACAGGAGGAGGGTGGTCAGTGGTCAATGTTTGCAATTTTCCTGAAGCATTAGGGGTGGGGGAAAAACAATACAGCATAGTATCGCAATATTTTGCTTAGCAATATGGTGTCAGCACATGGATGCCCAGTATCTATATTTTATTACACAAATTATTAACATTGCAGATACCAATCTAAGTTTTCGTAGCTTACTAAGGCTGCGCTCCAACAGTCGATCCAAAATATATAAATTCATCATTACATTCATATCATAAACATGACACAACAGACTAGTTGACTAATGGCCCAAAATCACGACTATTGGTCGACTGGGAAAATTCTTAGACCATTCTTAGAAAGTTTGACCTGATAATATGTGTACCAAAATTAATGGCAACCTATCAAGTTGTTTATAGGATATTTATTTCACTAAAAGACAAAAGCCTCATGGGTGTGCTACACAAAAAGCAGGGTATCACCAACGTTATTAGGATTCATCCTCTGGGGACCACAAATGTCCTCACAAAGTTTAATTGCAATCCATTTCATAGTTGGTAAAATATTTCAGTCTGTACCAAAATGGCCGACCAACCAACCAACCAATAGACGTTGGCATTCCTAGAGGCAACATGGGTTTTAAAACGCCTGATTAGTGTTATATGAATTGTAAATATCCTCAACACCTCCTTAAAACCTAAAAGGGAAACTAAATTCACCTTTTATCCTAACGTAATTAACATAACTTCCTCTGAAAATCTTTTACTGTAAAAAAAAAACGGAGAATAAATCCACTGGAAAGAAGCCCAGTCAAATAATACATCCTGCTGTACTTTATAGTCAGGACGTAGTGAAAATCAATGGGTAAAAAATACGTTTGCATTTCAAAGTGTATACATTTGAATTGTAAAATTACACTTTGATGCACCGAATCCTGTTTTAATAAAACATGAATGAATCTGTAGATGCTTAGAAACTATACGCTCGTTTTGAAAATTCTTTTCATTTGAATTTATTCGACAGGAGTTCAAATCAATGTCAGAATAAAAGAACTGGAAGAATGGCCACTAAGTCTCAATGACACTTGCTATGACCACTACTCTTAACTTCACTTTGCCTGCTGACATCCTTAGTGCACCTTGCAACATTAACACAAGAGTCCCATTATAGATAAGAGCATCCTTTATGTAATGGGTTGTGAAGAGTTCATAATTGCTCCAAACAAAATACTACTTAGCCTCGCTTATGTATTTGACTTAGACCTACTGGTGTGCAGAGAATAGCTGCTGTGGAGTTAAGTAAAGTGTAAGAAAAGTAAAGGAGACATAAGATATAAAAGAAAATGTCTTGATTAAGCAGGAGTCAGACATTTTGAAGCCTAGCCAGATGCCTAAAAAGATTCCAGTCTTTCTGCTCAGGGAGCGGACCATGACGAGTTATACAGTTATGAGGGAGGTCCTAATGAGTCTCAGAGGGCTCTGAAGAGGGAAGAGTGACTCCATACTGCCTTAACAGAGTTGCTTAGGCCAGCTGCACAGATGATATGCGTCCTGTGAGGGCAGAAATCCCTTCATTCCCTCCTTAGCTCTTATTTTATTTCCCTTCCTTCCTCCTTCACTTTGCACTTACACGATCCTTCCACGGTCACATGAATATTTCAAGGCTTCAAAACCTTTGCGCTTCTTATTTTTGGTTGCTTGCATTTTTTTATTTTATTTTTTTTGGTGATCTGGGGAACTGAAGCTCACTGTTGCACTCAAGTCAGTCAGGATGAAGGCGTTGGCTGAAAATGTAAAATGTCATAACTGGTATGTGGAAGATGTCATGATCTGAGCTCCCAGATACACAGCGGGACAAATCTTAGGCTCACCGTTTAGAGATGCTCAATGAAAGAAAATGTTTTGACCGTGAACTCAACTCCGCAGGGGAGGTAAAACCAACGGCTCTATTTTGTGTTTGGTGAATAGACTCCATTGCTTTTCCTGTTGCCCTGTGACAGGTTGTCCCTACTGAGACTGCAACAAGACTCTTAGTAGAGACGGAGCAAAAGGAAACCATTAAGCTTGTAAATGCGAATACATCTCTGCTCCATTCTTTTCTTTATGCTTCCATGGCAACAATAGCCGTGGCCAGAAGCAATATGTTTTTGGGTTTTCTGTCCGTCCCATTCTTGTGAAATTCTTGTGTCATCTTAAGAGCGACTTGAGGGAATTTCCTTAACTTTGGCACAAACTTCTACTTGAACCTGGATGATAAAGAGAGTAGATTTTGGTAGTCAAAGGTCAAGGTCACCATGACCTTGCATCCGTCGAATTATCTCAAATGCAATATCTGAAGAATGCCTTGAGGGATTTTTTTTTCAAATTTGGCACAAATGTCCACTTTGAATCAAAGATGAACTGATAAAAATTTGATGGTCAGAGGTTAAAGGTCAAGGTCACTGTGACCTTGTCTGTCCCATTCTTGTGAATGCGATATCTCAAGAATGCCTTGAGGGAATTTCCTTAAATTTGTCACAAACTTCAGCTTGGACACCAACGATAACGAGATTAGGTTTTGGTTGTCAAAGGTCAAGGTCACCATGACCTTGCATCCATCAAATTATCTTGAATCCAACATCTCAAGAACGTCAACTCTGAGTCAAGAATGAACTGATGAGAATTTGGTGATCAGAGGTCAAAGGTCCAGGTCAAGATCCCTGTGACCTCACCTGCCCCATTATTATACAAGCAATATCTCAAAAAGGCCTGAAAGGAATTTTCTTTAAATTTGGCACAAACATCCACTCGGACGAAAGAATGAACTGATTAGAATTTGGTGGTTAAAGGTCACTGTGACCTCACAAAACATGTTTTGGCTATAACTCCAGAATTCATCTGCTGATTATGACAAAATTTCCCACAAATGTCTAAAAAGATAAAATGATGAAGTGATGACATTTTATATCTAGAGGGTCAAGGGTCAACTTCACTGTGACATCATAATGTTCTGCAAAAACACCTCTGGTCATTATTCAACATCAGAACTCAGGAACAGAAGGGGAGACATTTGGTCTGGTGACACTAATCTTAGGTGTCCACCTGTGCTGATTGTATGGATCTTCTGTGCTTCCTGGGAGAAAGATATGTGTGAAGCATTCATGTTTTCACAGACATGGATGTAAACTGTAACTTGACGGGTTTGCAGAGGCGTATAACAGTGAGGCGATAACTGTAATTTTGCATTAGAATAATAAATAATTAATTATTTGCCTAATTATTCAAGTTTGACACATAAAAGACATCAAAACATTTCTCTTTTTTCCCATCTAAATGACCCACTGTGTCATTCTCATATGAATCCCCAGATTTATAGGCAATGTATATGCAGAAATTCTCTAATGAGTTCGGGAACTAATTAAATAGTTATGTGATATTTTCCACATTTCTTTTGCCGAACCTCCATTACATGACTGTCAAAAGTTTAATTACAAAAGGAGATTAAAATGATTTCACACTGATCAAATATTAATACAGCTAGTGCGATCATTTCTCTTGGCACTCATATTTCTTCATAATAAGTTGACTTGGATGGGATATTTTTTCTCCCCACATCATTTGTCTGCGGGAGACTTGACCTCAATGAAAAACCAGCCGCGAGTTACACAAGATGAAGCTTTTGTCTGAAGTCTGAGTACAGTTACTTGTGTGTATGATCACCTCTCAACTGGTGGCCTTCTGATTTCCCTTACAGGATGAAGATTACATTCCTCCTTATATGTACTCCTCACAGCCTCCAACACAGTCCGGACCACAGTGAAAAGTACTTCAGCGCCTACTCAGTGTCCCATGGCAGCATATAGAGTTACAGTAAGTGATATCCTTGAATGGACAAGAAACTGATACACGCTGCTCTCTTCTTTCCAGACACACACACTGAAAGCATTGTTCACTTTTACTTTTCCGTGCACCTTTCACTTAGAAACTCAGGCTACCAGAAAAGGCACACAGGTGCTAAATTTAGCAGAAAGAGCCACTGTGGTGGGCTATCACCGAGACAGGAAACCAAAGAGATTACATTCAAGGTGGGGGAACATGGGTTTAATCTGCAGAAGCAAATTAGGAAACATTGGCCCATGAATCATTTATTCCAGAGTGGAATTACATTCACACTAATTACTTACTGTAGTCCACTAGCTTAATTTATTTTACTTTAGCTTGTTTTACTTGCAAATATGGAGAATTAACTTCAGGCTCTCTTTGGGCTTTTCTTCAAACCAGAGAGACTGCATGTTGTACGTATAACAAACAAGATATAATGTGTTAATGCTATCATTGTAGACACAGGTAGGCAGAAGCTAGGGGTGGGCATTTTAAGTGACTTCCATATTTGAAGACTTGCATTAAATTATTGTAGAGTACTCAACTATTTGCAAAACAAAAAGTCTAACTTAAGAATAGGTATGTAAATTGGCCAACAAAAGAAAACAAGTGTAATTTGCCAGGCTTTAATTAACCTATTAACCATATATTCAAAGTTAGCATAAGAGTAATCAGCAAACTTTCTGTTGCTGCCGTTGCACAACTTAGATGCAGCGCTGGAGGATCATCACCGGGGTCCAGAGTCGCTTGCCATTCAGTCAATTCAACATCTGCCTGGTTAGCACGAGCTAACACAGCAGCAGCAGCAGCTAACATCCAACAACTCTGAGCTGTTTAACTGTCCCAACAAAACAAAACACTTGAAACAACTTGTGTCTGATGTTAAACCTGTTAGCTAACGTTATCTGTGAAACGCCAACAATCCTGTCACTGTGTGTGTACGGGAGGACTCTTACCAACCCTTCCCTGGAACAAATCTCAACCATTAGTCTCATTATAGACAAAAAGAGAGCGACAGCGGAGCACGGAGTCACTGATCAAAGGAATACACTGCATGCAGCTTTATGATAAAATAAGATTTTACATTTTTTAAATGGTAAAAAATATACAAAAGTCATGTTCACATGTGGGAGATTGGCTGGTGTTTAGTCTACTGACATCCAAACTAAGTACTGGAGTACTGAGGACAATACCTAGCACAAACAGAGGGAAACAAGCTAACTGTTTCCCTGTTTTCAGTCTTTACGCTAAGCTAAGCGTTAGCTGGCTTTAGTTTTATATTTAGCAGACACAGACAGGCAGAAACAAGAG
>JAPZEB010000008.1:24321981-24334704 GCA_029783705.1 Chaetodon striatus | reverse complement strand
GTTTCTAGAGAACAGTACTATTAAATCAGCGTATTAAAAACTACCGGCTTGACTAACGAGGTTAAAGCTTCACATATCCATGGGAAAAATCGCATATTAAAAGACTGATCTTGGATTTTATGAATCGATACCGGGTCATTCAAATGACAATCACATTGAATCGGGGAATCGATTATTCTAACCTGGCCCCATCCGTGATTGTAACTTTGTCACAGAGTGGCGAGGCGGCATGAAATTCCCGCCTTGAAAAGGCAGTGTAAAAAGAGCTTAAGATTCAGATCCACCCCTCGCTCCTCCACAACTCTACCCTCATCAGAAATACGGTCACTCCTGGATCCAAAAATCCAAAATCCCTTACTAGTGGGAACTGGGGCTCATTGTAACTACCACTGGTGCACAGTGCACTGCTAACTGAAGCAGCTGATCGGCTCCAGCACATTAAACAGCAGGTAAATGTCACTTTTTAGATGCTGGTGTGGTCCTTACTCTTCAGCATCAATAACATCATGTGACATGATGCTGCATCGCAAGTTTGTTTACTTTGTCTCTGGTTCTCTGGTGTAACACCGGCACACTGTCAGCCCACCAGCTGCTGTCAGTCACACACAGACGTGTCCCTCCAGCCAGCCGACAGGAGAAAAATATATATCTGATATTTCCCTAAAGACTTTTTTTCTTACTTTTAATAACAGACAAACTATTATTAACAGATTTGAAAAACATATTTTTGACTGAATGTGATTTTAATGCACCAAAGAGGATTAGTTTATGGTTACTATTGAAAAAATTATGGCATTTGTTAATGTTTTGCTTCTTTCTATTACATCCAAATTACACTTAACATCTAATTATGGTGACACAAAAATGCAATCTGGTTCTGTTGTGTTGATTCTTCCACATGTTGTAGTTTGTGAATTCTCTATTCTCTTAGTTTCTCCGTATGCTCTGCTATTACAAGACTCCTTTGGAAAAGAGTGCTGTTTATCTCGGCACAAGTCTCCTATTAAAATACTGAAAGGCGTAAAAATGATACAAAACTGACTTTCCATAACAACACAACAAGTCTAAAATAATAGATCAGTCCTCGGGTATTAAAGCAGAGTTTTTACGGAGGCGATGCAGATGACAGAGGAGCGCTCAAGACAGAAAACAGAGCAGGGTCTGTTCTTTCCTTCTCTCCTCACTCCTCGTTGGGCTGTAGCATCTGCTGCTCAGTGCAGTCGACTACAGCGAAACTGCAAGTGTCTGTGACTGGATGGGTGGCATTTCTCGCCCATACACAAGTTCTGAGATCAGTACCCCAAGGGCATAAATATATTTAACCTCGCAACTAAATTTAACGTCTTTGGCTGCACGATGGCTATATTGGGCGGGAAGGAAAAGTCAGGCTTTCTGTGAGCCCCTACCCTGCGCCAGCAGCCTTCCTGAAACACTATTTTTAGGCTTTTATTGTGAGATTTCGATATCTAACGCCAAGCATCAGAGTGAATACATAGTGGGCACATTAATTCTGTCGACATCAGAGGGGGCGAGGGATGGAGAGCCTTCTAAACTGTACAAATTCACACAACAACAACAAAAAAAATTGAGGTTATGATCTTCAACCTTGGCTATTTTTTTCCATGTCACAGTGATGTTTGAGGGGAGCTTTGAATCATAATATTGTACCTAACACAGTATTTACCGAGAGTGTAGGTGACTTACACCATCTGTTTATAAAGCAACAGGCTCAGGCAGACACTCTGCCAGCAAAAAGGCACAAGGTCCCCGGGCTTATCTCGGTAGAGGTGTGCTGCTGCTCCTCGGCAGCAGCGAGGTGGAACGATAAACATAATTAAATTGAGTTGGATTACACAAAATGGATCGGATCAGTTGGGAAGGCGGAGAAGCTAATCCAGTGCAATCCACTCTATAGAGGTGCCAAACCACACAAAACGACATAAATAAAGAGGAGGGAAAGGGAAGCGGTGGCTGTCGCGGGGAGATCAAGGCAGGGGCACAGAAAGGACCCCTTCAAGTAGAAACCAGCTGCAAAGTCAAATATTAACTCTAATGGTGCAGTTTAGTGCAGAAAATAAGACACTGGGCTGAAAATACTTTTTATTCTCTGCAGAATCTGAAACCAAAATAAAACACTTTAATCATAAAAGGATGTTACTGTGTGTGTGTGTGGAGAGCTGAGTGTGTTTGGAGAGCTTCCATCGTGTCAAAAATTAATAAGCAATGGTTTTACAGCACTCCTATTTTTTGAGGAAGTGGGAAATCACACGTCTTTCATCGCAGCAATAATTACAGTGATTCAGTCACAGATCAGGTGTGCCCCTCCTTCCTGCTTTTCACCTGTGTTTTAGTTACAGAAGATGACATTGAGGTTTATGGGATAAAAGGGAGGGTCAACAGCAGCTGGGGAGTTTCTGTATTTTCTTTTAAGACATCTGAACTTTTTTTATTTATCACCAACGCATCTACGACAGCACTCCCATAACTGCTTTTTTTTTTTTCTTTTCGATTTCAACTCCCATTCAATTCCGCTCCTCCATTTTTTGTCCCCCCTCCTCAGATTGCATTTTCCCTTTTGTAACTGACTTTGGTACAATCCCCTTACAAATAACCTTTCCCTGGGGAAAGAGACTCTTACGTTCTCTACAGCCCTGCCAACCCACTCCTACCCTCTCCGTCTTTTCCATCCCCATCTCCCTTTGTCTCTCGGCCTCAGGCACAGTAAACACATTGATACAGTCCGAGGGTTTCTTCTGCTTTTCAAACTAATCCAGTGTAATCCTAGTCTGTCTGCGTCCTGTCTTGGGCAGCACCGCCGAGCAAATTATCATCCAATAAAATGAGGATTAATGGATCTGTAAGTGATGCGGGGAAGGCTAAGGCAGAGGCTATATCGCTGAGGTGACGATACGAGCTGCTCTCAATATCCGTGCTGCCCTGCTACCAAATTAAATGTGTCATAAGCACCCAATTTAAAAAAATGTCAAGTAGTAAAAGTTGGCATTTAACATCAATTTGTATTCTACTTTACACAAATTGTAATTTTAATAGTCTTGTATGGCTGGTTAGGTTTAGATGAGAGTGTGGACGCCCCAGCCTGACAGCACCCAGAGGGTTGTGCCGGGTTTGAATAAATATTTACTAATGATTATCAGGTTCTGGTCGGGTTTGACCACCATGTTGTCAGCCCAAATACTGCAGTTTGGTCAGTGGACTTTCACGTCTACATATGACACACTAGATATCCTGGATGTGTTCACGTTCCGGGATGCTGTGTAAATTTATGCTTGTTACATGCGTTGTGTCTTCTCAAAACACACCCTTGTTTTCACAGGAAATATACAGTTTCTGCTTATTACATGAGAACTTACAGCACTGGTAAAACACCTTGTATTTAAGTTTACATCCTTGAGCAACAAAAGCATGTGGTTAGGTTTGGGGAAAAAAAACACATCATGGCATCACAGTTTGGCTCAAGATTCATACAGGAAGAGAACAGCTGGCTCCTGGGTGAAAGTCTGGTGTTTGTTGGACTCATCCAACACTCCTTCCACCCGCCCTATATGGAGTTTGCAGATTCTTATATTACGTTTTTAAGAGTGAAGCTGTGTATAGTACAACCTTAGGTTTAGTACAATGTTGAATTCATATGTACCCTCTTGTTTAAACATACTTAGTGTTTGTAGTAATGTTAAGATGTTCTGGTATCAAATATTTCCACTAGTCAGCGCTGTTCAGGCAGGTAAGAGAAAGGGTAATGGTTGACTGATCTGTGATCGGAGTTTGCTAAAGTCATGAGGAAAAGCCAGAGCATGTTGGACTGTCTTATTCCTTCCCACACACCCACTTTGCTTACATGTTGTTACTGGCAGCATTTTAAACAGACGCCATCTGATGATGCCATAAACGTGCGCCATCTGGCTGCATATCATACCACTGCGAAAGATGCCTTTTTGCGTCAGTGTCTGACGCCATAATCACTGACAAAGTGGCAGTATTTGACGAGTTGGGAATAAGAACGGGCTGGTTCAGCCTATAACAGACCAGCTGTCTGTGTTGGGCTACTTGTTGTTCAGTGCTGGGGTTTGTTACTAACACGACAACACACTGACGCATCACATAGGCTATTTCAACTGGTAAATATTCATGTACATCACCCTTAGCTCGATAACAATGGAGGACGTCAAGCTTGGTGTACTTGCATTCTAGCCTTTCCAGCTGGCAACAGCAGCTGCGAACAGAACTTTAGCATTGCTGAGAGCCAATAAAACAGAGGAGGCCAGCGCTGAGGCAATCCTCAGAAGATGCTATTCTCCTCCCCCAAGATAATACACCGCAACGGTTGGATTATTTGAATAGTTCAGTTAATTGCAGTTAAAGAAACGTCTGTGGAGATGAGGACTTCACATACAGCAAAAGTGAGATTCAAATTTTATCATTCATAGCTGACCTGCTGACGACATTGAAAAAGCAATCTACTTATACAAGCCTATATGAAACAATGTCTTTTAACAGTCATTTTTGAGCTGCCACCTGTGTGATCACGGTGTGCAGGCAAACTGTAACCATAGTAACAACAATGACGTAACAAGAATAAACTCTTCACATATTTCAGTACGTTAACTGCGTCCGGCTCGGGTTGGGTTCGGATATAAAAAACAGAATGTGTGTCGGGTTTGGGTCGGGCTCAGTTACCGTGCTCTCAGGCTCTAATTTGAACAGAATTATGTTGCCTGAGCTGTGATCTCCTTTAGTGTCATCATAACATTTAAAAACTCTGGCTTTTTTTGTTGAATTAATAAAAATACGATTTTACACATGAATAAATCTTAAAAGAAAGAAAAAAAAAAGCACAATTTTGTTGTATTGGCAGCTGAATCAAAATAATGTTAAACTCACCCAGCCATAGCAAAGACCTCGCAACACACATCTCTAAATGCTCTCCTTACCAGAGATGTGGAATATCAGCTTTCAGCATAGTCCTGCCTAAACAAGTGCAGTTTGCATTATTTAAGCTGCCCTGGCTGGCCGCTTTAATTTGGAGTCTCCTCTTGGATGGCAGACAGCTCAAGGCAGGCCCTCAGCGATGTATGGATGCAGGCGGCGGAGGAAAAATGCACATCTGTGTGGCATTTGAAAAATGAATGCAGCATTTATACCGGAGCAGCATGTTCGACATGGAAATCTGACAGTCTCAACATTAAATCAACAAGCTGAGCCCAGGGCGAGCTTTGTGCCAGGTGGAGACTATATCCCGTGCAATATGGTGAAGGGGTTGCATGGATGATGATGGAATCGCTTTGGAGATGCAAGAAAAGAGTGATGAAGCAACAGATGGAGAGGAGTCAATGTGATTGGTGACTCCTGGTTTTTTTGGTCTGACTTTTCCACAGAGCTTTGAGCAAAATGGGTCACAAGGCGGCGACATGTTGCTGAATACTAACACTACTGTTCATATTGTTCAGATCATCACAGTAAACTTAAGAACAGTACAATATCTGAAATCAATCTTAGTTTGTTTTTTGTTTTGATTGTTTTGCTGTACTTCTCAGTGCATCAGTATTTATTGATGTTTTGTTATACAGAGTGCCTTAAATAAATGTCAGACTAGTTAAAAGTGAGGTCATATCCTCTCCTACTCATTAATCATCTCATAATATGTATTTTTCTTTTTCTAAGTATTGGCTGTTCACACATCCAGCAAACACAAAGCACCATTAACATTCATCTGGAGTTGTGTCTTTGGCCCAGTCTCACAGAAATACGTGAAATGGACATGAAGTCTTAACAATGCTTTACGTGTTGGTGAACACAAAATGTGGTACAATTATTCGCTGGCAGCACGAACACAACGCCAATGTAAAGTAAAAATGAATAAGAAAGTCCATGTAGGCCGCGTGGGAGGGAAGGTGGGGGGTGGATCAAACAAATATGGACTTTCAACCAGGAGACTGCTGTTCTTTTCCTGTGTGAAACCAAAACTCAACGTAGTCATGGGACCTTTACGTAAGTGCATTTAGTACTAACACAGGCACTTGCTTGAAAGTGGTGAATTTACAGCTCACAGATACGACACACACTCTCGGGCTTTTGTTTGATATCTAGTGTCGGAATAAAATGTTGCTCATTTCTGATCCGTCGCCAGTGCTGTTAGCTTGTTTACTGTATTACATAAATGCAGCTGTCACAGTGATCGTCCCGCTGAGGCCCGTCAAAACTTGATAACTTTATGTGGAAAAAAAAGTCAGATATTCATATTAAACCAGAATCCTCAGTCCGGTACAGCCCTACTAGACACTAGAGATCAGTAATTCCCTGGTGGGTCGTGCGGAGTGGACTGCAACTGACTGGTGAAACACACTTTATTTTGAAGTACGGTGAATTTCCGGCACAGAGCTTTTATTTTGAAGTGCCGTTTTCTACTGTACAGCGAGTGACCAATGGACAGGTACTTAACAGAGACAGTGAACTAGCTCGACAACATGGCCAAACGCAAGTACAAATGTTAAACGTTGTGGACCTTGAACTGATGACTGAGGAGAAGTCTGGACCCCACGGCCAGGCCAGTTGGGAGCCACTTATACAGAGGTTAACTCTGGGGTTGATAATGTCATACACCACATAAAAGTACTAACGTTAAATATCTGTAGCGCTGCATGTGAGAGGAAGTCACTACTTTTAGCCTAGAAGCTAACGTTAGCCTTCATGCTGCTTCAGCAAGGGCTCCAGTGTGGGTGTATTCCATTTAGAAGCTTTATCATTCAGCCTTGAACTGCTTTGTGTTTTTGGAGACTTATTAAAATAAATCTGACACTGAATGTCTTCTGTGATTATTTAGC
Source organism: Chaetodon striatus (assembly GCA_029783705.1). Taxonomy (NCBI): domain Eukaryota; kingdom Metazoa; phylum Chordata; class Actinopteri; order Chaetodontiformes; family Chaetodontidae; genus Chaetodon; species Chaetodon striatus. The sequence continues at coordinate 24,327,865 of JAPZEB010000008.1, read as the reverse complement.
CACTTTTCCGATTAAATATGAGAGTTGAAAGATGTTTAACTTTTAACTAAAACACTGTGCTCGTTGCTGTCAGTGGGACAAACACTACAAAGACCAGCCGTCACAGAGGACAAATACAAGTGCAGACTGCTGGTTTCAGCTGGGAAAAACGCTTGGTGGGTACAGTCTCATTGTAACGCCAGTGATTGTCCATCTAATGAGAATTACATTTAAGAAGTAACGTTTAGAAGTACATTTAATAGCAAATATTTAAGTAGAAGTTTGAGATGAAGACTTTTTGAGTTGTATTTAGTCTTGAAGTGATTCACTGTCAAACAATATAATCAAATATTTATGCCTCAAATGTTGCTGTGGCCTCTTCTTTAGGATTATACTCTACATAATACTTCACTGTCTCACTGAAATGTACTGAAACAAATGTGTGTGACACAAAATGGCCATTTACTATTTTGGCCAGTGAAAAACATCTAGCGGTCCCCTTGGTCGGTGACTCAGAAAGGTAATTTCGGACACTGTTCACCAGCTAGTCGTAGCTGTGTCTACCTGCAGTTTGGTGCTCTGCAGGTAGTGTCAAATGTGTTTATCAGAGCTTTTTTGCCTTCTCTGGCTGGAAAAGAGAATCATGGGAGCAGTGAGAGTGAATCAAAGTGGCAGGCCAGAAAAATCAAAACACATCTGATCCATTGTTCATGTAAAGTGATTGATTAGCACAGCTTTAAGGATACACAGTACATGTCAGGCTTTTAATTGTTTATTGTATTTCTTTTTGTCTCTGGATGCTTTCCAGTTGTCAGACTGGGCCAATTAAGCTCATCCAGGTGAAGCTAGAAATGACTGCACATGGCTTCCTTCCAGCACTGTTATAATACATTTGATTACTTCTCATTGTGAACGACTGTGTCTGTTTGTTTACATGCAGAGGAACAGGGATGACTCACGTTAATATGCAGAGTTTGACATTTTAACTCTATTAAAGCCTATCAGGTGCTGTATCTGAGCGGGGAGAGACCTAAATCACAGCATCATCGTCTCATTATTGCTGCCGTAACGACCGAGAACACGCATCCAGCATTAGCAGTGAAATCAATGCGGGCACGTGACTCGCCGCGCCTGCAAACGAGGTGCCGTCAGGTTTTATGGCTGGGATCTGCCTGTGTTAGTCCTGGCCTACATTTCGCCCCTGGATTCCAGAGGGAGCTGCGGCGAGGCAGAGACAGAGCTCTGCAAACACCTCTTAGCCACAGCGCCGCTCAGCAGCCTACCGCTGCCTGTCTGAATGCAAAGCGGGCTGCCGGAGCTCCCCCGTATGCCCTCTTACAGTTCACTTGCAAGTTCACTACATCTGCGGGTCAAATCACCAGTCAGCTCTCGGCCTCTGACAGGTCCTGGGCTGCGGCTGCGCCTCCACCTCGCTGTGTGGCTCAGCGTGTCGGCCAGCCGCAGATCCACAGATCATTATCGCTATCAAGCACTGTTTCCCCAACAAAACGATATCACTGCCTTTGATCCTACGCCAAAGCTTATTTCTGCTCACTTCTGGGCATTCAAACCCAGGAACTGCTCTCACTCGGGGCAAAACTCAAGCACGGCTAAAAATACCCCTCTGTTCTGTTGATGAGATGGAAACGTATGAATTAACGATGGGGTATCATCTGTGAAATAAGGATACTCCCCCACCTGCTCAGTCCCTGGCAGATAATATTTTTCTTTGGGTGTTGTTTTTCTTTGTGAATAAGCTATCTGAAGCTGTTAATGCAATGCAAACATCACGCTGGGCTCCTGCTGCGGAATACCCAATTAAAAAGTACTAGATACGGCGCGTGTGTGCAGCACTGAGGTTACGACGTCCAAACTGGGCCAGAGGTCCTGAAACATTCAGAGTGGGCCGCACGCTGCTCTGCACCCACATACTGAACAAACAGAATACATCTAGTGCAGGAGGCGACTTTACATTTTAAACGCATTATTGTTTACACATCTTCTCGAGGAAATTCACCCATAGATAATATTCATTACACTGATAAGCAATTCTACTTTAATGAGAAGTCCTCACAGCTCACAATAATCATTATAATGACTTTTCATATTCTGTCTGCAGGATGGAGGAGTGAGACAGAGGTCATATACATTCAATCCAAAATTGTGATATTAATCAAATCATAAGGTAATTCTCCTGCTTTATGTAACACACACTTTAATCTAGAGCTGAAACACTCGATCAATTAGTGGAGAGAGACATTTTTATCAGAGGGAGCAAAATTCTACGCTAGAAATCAGCATCGATGGAAAGAAACATGCCTCAACACTGGCTCCAAAAATCTAAACTGCACATTGCAAAAGCCTTTTAACCCTTTATCACCTACCATAGGACAAGTCCACCACAGCATATCTTTACATATTCACATGCTGGAGCGCCATTTTTGGAGTAGTTTAATATGCTATCCATCAATACAACCCTCATATCCCAAATGTTTAATATTATGTGAGGACTTGTGCCCAGATTAATGAAATAAACTGCTAAGTGCAATAAACTACAAAAGAAATGAAAATCGTTTACATACATGCAACCAAGTCAGCTCACGCTCACAGCGTGATGACGCTTATTCCAGCGTAGGAGGTGCTGTGAGTATCTGTGGTCTGGATTATAATGTTTCAGTTGTTTGAGCTTTTTACTGGATTTCTACAAACCCATCAGTGCAAGGAAACAGCGCTGTGGGACACGATGAATACACGATATGTTGGTGTAACTCCCCCGGTTTTACATGCAAAAAGAATTATTGCTTATTTGGTTACAACTCTACCGGCATTTAAAAGTGGATATGCAAATAGGATCGCGAGACTATCAACTGTGTGAATGTTTTATGATATTTACGACACTTTGTTTCTGTGTATGTAATTTATTTTATTTCTTTGAAATATACATTTCAGATATCTTTGGGATTCATGTTTTTTTAAAGAAGCTTTCATTGTGTTAATGGTTTACCACCCTGGCCAGTTTGGTTGGTCATTAACCACACCTGTCATCACAGAGCCTATTAGCCTGTTGGTGTATGTACTGTACAGTGACCACATAGAGACAAATACTTGATAAGGATCCAGATGTTACCCTTTGAAATTAATCTATGATTTGGAGTCATTGGGCTCAGTTTTATAAAATTTCATGAGGAATATTTTTGCATTTTGGGGGCTGTTGGTACAATAAAACAAGCTACCTGAATTAGGGCTGGGCGGTATATCATTATTAAAACAGTATCATAATATGAGACAAGATATCGTCTGAGATTTTGGATATCGTAACATTGTGTGTTGTCTTTTCTGGTTTTATGGCTGTATCACAGAAAAATACCAGACTGTTGAAGCTATTCTAATATCTGCCTTTACCCACTTCGTCATTACATCCATATTACTGATGATTATTAATCAAAAATATCATTATGTAAATATTTTGTGAGAGCACCAAGAGTCAACCCTGCAATATTGTCGCAGAAATAAAATCGAGGTTTCTGGTCAAGGACGTCTTGATACTTGATTTTCTCCGTATGGCCCAGCCCTAGTTTGAAGACATCACCCTGAGCTCTCCTATAGACATAAATTGATCAATCATAAAAGTAGTTTGTCCAGAAAAAATTACATGTTAGCTCAGGGTATACTCGTGGTACAAGATTTTTTCTAGGTGTCACAATAGTCATGAAATATGACAAGATAAAATATGGTGTAGAATCTGTGACGCCTCAGCTGCCTCGCTGGAGTTACAGGTTAATGCTAGTGTCAGGGAGTGTCACTAAAATGGTGCATTTATGGGGGAGTGGAGAAAAAGCCAGCCTCCCCATCTACGAAAAGATTTGTCTTTGATTAGTTTGCTTATGTTGGCTTTTAAGATCTGAAGAAATTATTTTAATTATTACAACAGCAGTAACTTTACTGCCACAAAAGACGTGTGTGCGCCACATAAACAAAGTGAGCGTAGGACAGGTCGCATAAGCTGTTAATACACACTTTATTTTTTGACTCACTATAATATCTAACGATAGCTGGCGACTGTAGAGACTGTATTTCTTGTTGACTGGACTGGAGGTGTTTTTCTAGTCTGATCGCTGGTTATGTTATTGGCCACCGAAGCGTGACGTCGGGTTGTGTTTCTCCACGAGTTGAATCTGTTTCAACTTTTCCTGAGGGCAGCTGCATTCTGCAAAACAAACGCTCTTCTTCCACACACTACTCTCTGGTGTCCTGGTGTCACGACTTGCTAGCACAGCTTGCTTGTTTTTCACCATTTTACATTTAGCGAAGACAACAAAAATATTCTGGTTCACTGAGGGCAGCAGAGCAAGTAATGGGTCAGGCTGAATATTTATTTTACCCAACGTTAGACTGTGATTTCAAATAACAGTCACAGCCATGAAGTTCAGATTTTTTTCTGTCAAACCACTGCGTCCGAGGTCAAGAATGAATTTTACGCTCCAAAAAATAGCAGATAAATAATGATTGGGAATAAGTGTAACTTTCAGTCCGTGCGCCCCATGTGCTGTGGGGTAGCGCTGATTTAATGTAAATAACACATGCACTTGATGCCACCAGAGTTGTTTCCATACCTAGAAGCCCTTCATTAGTATGCTGCTGAGGATTTTTCATTCCATGTAGGCTGCTGGTCCTGCTTGTCTCTTATTTTGGCTTAAGATATTTCTCCAGCTCCCAGTGTCTGCCGCTGACTGTATGAGGCCTGTCACATGGGCAGAGATATGCTCCTTGCGGGATAAGAGCTCTGCGAATGGCCCAAACTTATCAAAGCAGCCCGCCCTGTCCCCGAGCTTCCAACACAATGCTCCCCTAATTTCTCCTGAATGGAAGTCTCTCCAGACCTGGAGTAATCTCATATTCGCCGTTTGCACGCAGTAACTCTAGTTACTCTAGCTCTGTTCCCTGCATCCCCTGCCAATTGCATAATCAAGTCCAGAACTCATCAGCAAGATGGCAGAAGAAGTGCTCTATTAAGCTGCATCGTGTTCCATCTGTTGTGTAAGAGAGAGATAACAGTATTTACAGTTTTGGAGTTGTGGCAGACTGTTTCGGCCAAATTTTGTGCACCGCAGAGTTCTGCTTACTTCATAAAATGTCACGGATTAATTCTGCCACTTGCAACGGTGTCCAACTGCAATCTTTGCCCCCACCAGAAATATCACAAACTAACTTTATTGGAAGTGTTATATCAGAACTTGTGTTAGGTATCTGAATGTAAAACACAGGGGGAGCGTTTACTCTGAAATCCCTTTTTTCCTTTTTGGCTTGTCCTGCCTCCTATTCAGCGTATTCCATCATTTTTATTGGATTCAGGGGAATGACCAATATTTGCTATACCTCTACAGAGCACCTGCAGTGTGGATAAAGGACTTTAAAGGAGACTCTGGCAAGGAAGTGGTTAGTAAGCGTCTTTCAACTTGGCATTAAGAATTCAGAGCTCCGGTCTTTCTATCAGTGAGGGGAATATGTGTTCTTAGACGGGAAAAAAAAAAAAAAAAAAGACTAACCCAGATTTGAGTAACGAAACCAGCTGATAACAAAAAGTGCTGAGTGAAACACAGCCTTATCTTCCTCGCAGACTGGAATGAATTCACCTTACTGTACATGAATCAGCTCGCTGCGAGATGCATTAACCTAAAACTGTTCTTTCACACAAGACTCCGATCTGCAACTGATACTGCCGAGGCCGGTACATCCATTACTCCGACGTACACTGAGTGAAGAGACGACAGCAGCTCTGATAGAGATTTTCTTTTTACACGTCCCTGCATTAAAAGGTGATAACATACTGTAGGAAGATTAAAATTGGAATCTTTATTCTCTACACTACAGGAAAAAGTATGCCACATTCTTTCACCAGCACATT
>JAPZEB010000008.1:24282499-24293908 GCA_029783705.1 Chaetodon striatus | reverse complement strand
ACTAGGCAGAGTGCTTGTACAGTACACTGTGGCGCTGAACATATAAAGTCTTTAAAAACACTGCTGTTCATGCTGCATTATGAAGCTTCAGAGAGGGATTAATCACAACAGAGCTCTCGTTGGAAACTACAACCACAACAAACAAACAAACAAACAAGTAAGTTTTCTACACCGCCGTGTTCAGGAGATATTCTAAAAATACTAAGCAGCGTAGTTTGTTGTGTATCGGACATCCCTGACATTGGGGCTTAATGGCTTATGGATACAGTCATTAATGTTTCCTGTGAATCTCGATAAAATTTCATTAATTTAATTTATTTATTTTTGGGTAAATGCATGTTTGGGGCCTGCAACAACCCCAGCGCCCCTACTTCCCCCAGTGACGGCCCAGTGTATGCTGGAAACTGGATATTGAGGATTGTTTCACAGGTTAATAATTTGTCAGACATAACTGAATAGTAAACAGCAGAGGAAAGTGAGTAGTTTAGCCAAGACTGACAGTGTATTTCTTGTTTCAGTAACAAAGACGGGACTATGTGCCTTTTTTAGAGGACAAAAATACAAGAGAAGCATGTACACTACAAACAGCACCCTCCAGGGCTGAACATAAAGCCAATGCTGAAGTGCTAAAGACTGCAGTTCCTCTAGTGGCCACTTGAGGGTGGCTCTAAAAGGGAGTCAGTCCCAGACCCCCATGTTAAAATGCCCAACTTTACAGCAGAAACAACATGTTTACAGACTGGTACAAAACCAGTTTGGTCTCCAAAGCTATCGTCACTGTTCACGGGGGTGAATTTTTAAATGACTCACTCTTTAAACGCTATTCCGGCTTAGAGTTATGCATAATTAAGGGTGAGCAGGTTTCAGTCAGAGCCACCTGTCACCCTTCCACAGCTCCAAGCTGTACCCCATATAAGGTCACTTCTGCCTCTAAAAATCCAAGATGGCTACAACCAAAATCACAAATTTGAGGCTTCAACACTGAAGCCCACAAACCAAAGGGTGGCGTCCATTACGGTGAATATGTCTATTATTTTATGCAGTCTGTGGTCCACAACCACTGAATACAAAACAGCCAAATAAAGGGGTGTTGCTAAGATACAAGCTATACTCAGTATTAGAGTGGCAACTATCAGCATCACTATGTATCCCTAACCAGTCCCTCCAGGAAATGGCGATCTTGCCATCACAATAATTAACACAAATTCATTTGTCCAGCTGACCGCAAGTCTTCGCACATGCGACGTCATTTGAAACATCATCAGACGCGTCATCAAATGGCGCTTATGTCATTGCAGTATGGAGAAGCCCTCTGTATTGACATAAGAATTGTCACTTTGTTTAAACGCATACAATATGTGTTAAATTGCGTCAAATGTTATGTTTAAAAAAGATGTAGCTTACATGTTGTTTTACAGTCAATGTAAAATGCAGAGACGAGCCCCCAACAATAGGCAAGGTTTAATGCGGAAGTGGGTGTGGTCTAACTCAAAGTAGGTGGAACCTAACCGGAAGGTTTTTTTGTTTGTTTGTTTTTATAAGCCTGATACAAAAAAAAAAAAACACGTCATGTTTTATATCACAAACATATTCAACACATTATTCGGCATAGCTTACAACTGTAGTAACTCACAATGTAGCTGGCATAGCTGCCACAAAATGTGGAAAAATAATTAGCGCATGATCCGCTAGCATAATGCTAACACATAATGGGGATCTCCATAGACGCGCTAAGAGAAATAAGCGGCGGGGATAAGGCGGAAATGGACGGGGCTAACTCAAAAACAGGTGGGACCCAACCGGAAGTTATTATTTTAAACCTGGTATTGATATGGTTTGGTCAGAAGTTGCTATATTTATTATTTATATTCTGCCCTCCCGGAAGGTTGGTGTTTAGCTTAGCAGAGACATTTACAGTTATTTACCTTACGTTTATTGTCTCCCAAATAAAGGCACCGTAAAAAAAAAAAAAAAAAAGAACATTACGTCATGTTTTAAATCATAAACATATTCAACACATTATTCGGCATAGCATACAACTGTAGTAACTCAAAATATAGCTGGCATAACAGGCACAAAATGTGGAAAAATAATTAGCGCATGATCCGCTAGCATAATGCTAACACATAATGGAGATCTCCATAGACGCGCTAAGAGAAATTAGCATCGGCGCCGCAACAAAATTACAATGACAAACAATGAAGTGCAAGTGAGCTACTCTACTTAACATACTCAAATAAACCCAGAGCAGTGCGCTTGTACTTACAGGCATGTGTTTCCTGTGCTCTATTCAGCTTGAACTCAGTTCAATGAACTGTGTCGCTGTGCACTACTGTAAACCTGCTTATTCTTCTTCTAACACTGAACAACTTAACTCGTGCTCCGCCTTGTGGTGTGGTGGAGCTGCTGCATCGCGAGAGGCAGCAAAATGTATTAGAAAACTGAAAAACTTTGAGCTTCAGACTTCAGAACATTGGTTTTGATACCGACAAAGATGTAGATATTGATACATTTTACTCGTATGACACTTGCACTCGTAAGAAGTCCTGTAGCATTCCTTGACAATGAGGCTACGAGGCATAAACTCGTTTTGTTGGCTTTTTAATTCTCAACTTAACACAGGCTATTGTGGACCATAGCCAACACCAAAACAACAAACCTGTCTGCTTTACAACATGTCCTCTGCATTAGTAGCTACTTCAACAACTCCAGCTCCACAGCTTGCGTACACACATGCACTCGAACTAGCAGGAATAACAACAACCGCCCCCCCTCAAATCACTGTCATAGGTGCCAGTATTGACTGACAGGCTTCACTGTGTCTAAAAAAACTTAACTTCACTGGGAGTACCACGTTCATGCTCGTTAACAGTGACAGAATCTGTACAGTTAACATCACGCCACCCAGTCCGTTAAGTACATTATCTGTACAGGATACTCGTTTCATCCGAGCATACGTCTCAACTGTAAAAAAGCTGCCACAACATGTCTACTGTGGAAAGAGAATGACTAAAATACACATTAAGGTAATTATTTTTGTTTAGGTTTTTGTTTAATTAGATAATGCCTCATTTGCCTGTTTAAATATAAACTTTACTGGGTGTCATGGTGATATGTACTTGTAAAAACTGTTGCCCCATCTGCCGTGTCTTATTCTAGTGTAAAAATATGAGCTTTTAGAATTTTACAAAGAGGCAGTTTTCACAATATGAGTTATTTTCTGAGCAAAGAGGCTTGATTTCTTTCAAAAACATGGGAAGAAGGCAAGAAGCAATGAAAGCAGAGATGACCTAAAACATTTTCAAGAAATAAGTAAAAAAAAAAGAAAGAAAAAGGAGGAAAATTAGTAATAAATAAATAAGCAAACAAACAAACAAGGTAATGACCTGAAAAAAAGTGCTTAAAATTACAGTAATTCTGTACCATAATGTCAACAAAATGAAACCAAAGTTTGGTAACAGACCTTATCCAATATGCAGATTACAGTTCTGGAAATGTATGCAAACTAGTGCATTTTCAATTAGACCATGTATCGCTTGCATAATTGTTAAAATGTCATTAATTAACTGTGGTGAGATACATTAAAGTTTTACCATATTTACTCATATTTGCCTCTAATGAGCAACAATACATGAGTTAACCTGGCTGCCTAAAGGCCTGGTCACACCAGGAAGTGGCTCAGTGAAATGAGTCATATTTGATTCTGTGGTGCCTGTGCTTAAAGTCAAGACCTTTGACAGTTTATGACGCCTGCATTAAGGGTACACAACAAGCTTTATGACGATCACACAGATGCTCACACAGATTTACGTTCAAATCTCTTCCCGGCCCATGCTCTTCTTTGGAAACAGTGTCATGTCCAATTGGTCAACTGCAAAAACATTTTGGGGAAAATGCTTCTAAAAAAGTCAACTTAGTTTAGTGACGTTTGAAAAACCCTCAATGATTTATGGCCAAATTTTGCCAAAGGTAATTGCACTTGAGTGGACCTTGAGGCGTCCCCTACTGACCACTTTCAAAATAATTTAACACACATCTTGCATCGTTATTATTTAACATACCCTGCAAGTTTTGTCATGAATGGAAAATCAATTTCTGATTTTGGGTCTGATTATTATCCCATGCCTATGTTTTGCATTTATGGTGCCCCCTAGTCAATTAAATGAAACTTTTAGGATATGTTCCTGGTTCGTCTTTAGACATTACTTGCAAGGTTTGTGATGATTGGACCAAAGGTTGTGATGCTATGTGCTAAACCACGCCCCCTCTGAAGTTCATTGGTTAATCGTCATGAGAATAATGTTGCTATGGGACAGTGACAGGAGTAAGGGGTTAAAAAAAAAAGAAAAACACTGCAGCCTATTCATGTAAAACAGCATTGTCTCTCCTTGCCTGCAAATTAAATCAGTGGCCTTTCTCACTCCCTTTAAAATATGATAAGACATAATAGGTGGAACTTTTTATGGTCATGGCACGGTGTTACCTAAGCTAGCTAGCCATAGCCAAAGATTCCCATTGATCATGTGACATAAATCTTGAAACATCATCACACAAAGTGACCTAATTCTAAGCTAAATGTTTAGGAACATGCTCCAGATTGAATTCCTAATTTGTTATAAGTATAAGATTTTTGTTGTATGTTATGTCAGATTTAAAGCTTATTAAAAAGCACTCTTAAAATATAGCGGGAAAAACCATGGTCATGTGATCTAATCAGCTTTAACACACCTTGGCAATCATAGAGAGTCATGAAATCAGTTTTCTACAACATTCAGGCGCATTTAGCGCTGATTTTGTGGCAATTTTAGAAAATGGATGCCATGTCCCTCAGGGGCCAAATATGCAGTGCCCCAATATCTAAGTTTTCCTGGCTGGGTTGGTTAATGACATCCATATTTTGATAAGTTTCTCATACTGCTCAATACTATTTGTTTTGTATGGGTCAGATATTTGGTTCATAACCTCACAAGTTTGAGCAAAACCCTAAACCTAGACTTTAAAACTACGATTCTCAAATATTTTTTTCTCTGTCACAAATGATATATATCTACCTCTCAAACTATTAGCACATTACATTGTTTAAATTAGTCTAGCAACAAGCGGAAATTTCCCTTGCTCATATGAAGCCAGGATAAATCACACACAAGACCTAAAATGCTACTGTTGTAGAGGGTTTAGTGTCCTCACAATTTATTGTTTCTTATCTGTGAAATTAAAGTAAATAAAAGCTTTGTTTCCACTGAGGGAAATGGTAATCTGTAATTGTGATAATATCAAGGTTCTGGTGAAATCTATGGTTTTGTATCATGTTTACTTACAATAACTAAATATCATTGAAATAAAATTTGAATTTGAATTTGAATTTTACACAAACGGAATGCAATAGAGAGCAAATGCTTAATTTGGGTTTACATTGGTTAATTTATTTCATGTCAACTGCTATGTTGATGATTATTTTATGCAGGTAGTCACACATTTCTTGAGCATTGTTCTCCTTTTTTATTTTCCGTTCTACACCACTTGCTTTGGCTAAAACACAGTATGAAGACATTTTCTTGAACAGATCAATCAACACAGTAAATCTTTGATTGGACTTTTCAGTGAAAACACCGTTTTATCGAATTACTTTAGAAATCTGAAACAAAATGTGCATGAGTTGTACATATAGAATACATGAGATGCCTGAGAGAATTATTTCATATGTGTATGTATTGCACCTTTCTCTGAGATAACATCTGGCTGAATTAGCGTTAAACATGTTTAGGATATCCGGCTGAGAGCACATGACAATGATACCTCTTTAGCAGTGCTGTTGCTTATGAATCTGTTCACATCTCACAAAAAGGAGAGAAATGTTCCACTCCACTGCACAGAGAAAATCAGTCTCTCTCATAATAGCTCTGGGCAATTTCAGACCACACAGAATGACAAGGGAATCAATTTTCCTGGTTAGGTTATAGATGGATTTTCTTCGCCCGGTCTTTTCATAAGAAATAACTGAGATATGTTATATGAATTATTAAGAAATCTTCAGCAGTGTTACATACTGAGGGCTACACCACTTTTCTGAAACCTAATGAATATTGTTATTATTATACACTGGGAGAGAATTCTAGAAACTTGCATGTGCTGATTTTGCTTTACATTTATGACCCCAAAATTGGGCACTCAGAGTAATCTAGCAACACATTCATGTGCGCTGAATATTAAAGAGTGAATAAATGTCCTGTAATCCGTCTCGAGAGTTCACAGTTAACTTGGCTCCGCTGCATGAAGAGGAGATGAGGAGGAGATGGATCCAGTGTGACCTCATGTGGAGGATACTGGACATGCAGTTCACAAAAACTGAAACAAAGACCATGTAAGGCCTTGGTGCTTTGCTTATTTCTCTGATAATGTTGGAAGGTTATATCTCCCCAGAGATCTCAGTCTTTACTCTTTGTTTATACATCCATGAGCATGACACTTAACCCCTGCATGCTCCATGGACGTTACCGAAAAGCTCAGAATATTGCAAAGACGCATGCAAAGGTAAAACTGTCCACTCTGATGTATTAAACATGGGGAGCTGAGGTCATTAATCAGGCTAATGAATGCACTAATTATCAAATATGTCAACATACTTGCCATCATTTAACACAGAGATGGATGGATGGATGGATGGATGGATGGATGGATGGATCTATACCTTACAACATGAAGCAGACACACATCAGCTGGAAGGCTAAATGCTCAAAGCTACAAGGTATTTGTCAGATATAAACCAGGTGACACGTCAGACTGATGTTAATTCTTACTGATTGGGCCGGTTATTGACAGACCACATAAACGTTTTGGACTCAACATTTCCCTCGAGCACTGATTGGAACAAAGAGTGGACACTGGAAATGAAAGCAGAGCCGAGGCCAGCAACATGTATCGCTGCGTGACTTTGAACAAAATGGCTGACGCAGCTGCAGATGCACAGAACACCTTATATTGGGATTTTCCTCAAAACGAATCGGTGTCACAAAACACCCTTAAGGCTTTTCCTTAAGATTTCCTTAAAATGCCCAGTTGCGTATATGGTTTTCTCCTTCTTAAATCTATCGGCAGTTGCACAACAGACCTTAGCAACCAGGAGTTTATGGTGATAAATAAAAACACCAACACACCCTAAGAAGAGTGTTCTGAAATCAGGAGAACCCAATGGATGCGCTTTTGATTTTACGCTTTAGATTTGACTGAATGAATTTTCATTGCCTCTTCCTAAAGTCGTTTTCTGGGGATCAAATTTACTTTGTAGTTTGTGCTTTCTATGATTGTATTCCTTCAGAAGAAGAAGAATTTCCTCCTCTGACCAGAATGGTTTTCTTGTCTCCTTTTCCTCAGCTGTTTTTAACCAACTAGAAGCAGACTGTGTGAGACGATAACAGGCGTCACATTCCATGCAAACAAACAATCTACATGGAAACTTTTACTGCTGTAAAATCTCTGTCAATGCAGAAAATGAGTTAATGGTTTTCCTTACTTTAAGGGCTTCTGTGCAACCGTGTAGGTCCTTCAGCTAAGAAGAAATTAAGCCTCAAGCGTCATACCTAAGGACAAAAACTGAAGTGTTTTGTGTCATTGGTCCCTAATGTTTAAGTTTATAGATTGTCAAGGGCAGCTATGATTTCCATCCATGCCCTTAATGTCTTAGCACTCTGTTCATCTTCGCTGTTGTGTGTATGAGGCCTGAATCTAGTATAACTCCAAACAGAAATTTAAAGTGTACAGCATTTTTAAAATTGTCTGTCTTTCATCTGCTCAGCCTGTAAACAACAGCCTACACTGATTAAAAGCGAAGGATGAAATGTCACAAAGAAGACAGAGGGATGGAGTCAAATCTGATAAAGAATAATTAACACATTTCAAAAAGTAGCAATAAGGGGATGGTCCCAAAACAAATGTAAAAATGCCCCAGGAGCATTAATAGAACAAAAAGTGCAGTTATAAAAAGTAACTACATGTATTTTATTAAACCTATTAGGCGTAGCAAAGGCCTTATGAATATCCTTAAAGTGAATAAACTGGTGTGCTAAATTTTTAGTAACTAGAGAGTTTGATATTCCCATTATTAAATAAGTTATACAGTTCATTATCAAATTTGCCATTTACTCATTTCCATTTTTCCATTTTCCATTGAGTTCATTTTAACTTGTCTTGGTGAGCTCATAGTGCAGGGCAGACAGGCCAACATCAACACAGCGGTCTTATTAAATCATCATATAAATTCCACAAAGTGTTATTATACAGCACAAACAAAACATACCTTAAAATGCCACTGTTTAAGAGACGAATAACGTAAACATATTTAAATAATAATTATAAAGATCAAGATGAATATTAACTTTGTTGTTCCACAAGGTGGGAAATTTGTCTTTAGCTGTACATACTGCAGCCATAATAATACAATATACAATGTAAAGAAAATCATAATGCAAACATAAAGTAAACTTTAAAGTGTCATAGTGTGATGTAATATATTCAATAGCCCAATTGGAGATTATGTATGTAGGGGATAACAGGGTATCACTATTGTCTCAGCACCAACAGCACACTGAATTTTTGGACAACAGTAAGCAGCAACTACGCTGCTTTCGAGACAGTAGTCCGCTTTGCAGCTCCTTTAAATGTTTGAACGTTCCAATGATTCAAGTGATGAACGACTAGTGCGACCAAAGCTACCACAGATATTTGACAGTTGCTCTTTTTGGGCGTATGCGAGAGACGTTGCCTCTTTGGAAGCTTCTGGTTTGAACGCACAGTTCGAGCACTGTCTCTGAACTGTCCCACGATTTAGGCTAGTGGGTAAGGGAGATCGTGCCTTTGCGGTAGCTGCTCCAAAGCTTTGGAATAACCTTCCACTCTCAATCAAATGCTCCCCCTCCACTGACACTTTTGAGACAAAACTCAAAAAGTACATGTTTTCAGTGGCCTTTGGGTGTTTATTGTGGTTTTATATTTTAGTATTTTATCATCTTTTTTTACATATGTAATTGGTTTTATTCTGTTTTATATTTGTGTACATGTTATATTGCTATATATTTGTGTGTCATTCTTTTATTTTGTATAGCACTTTGGTCAACCGCGATTGTATTAAGTGTGCTACATAAATAAACTTGATTCAATTCTGTAAGTAAACACAAACTAAAAGTTGTTAAATTAACAATTGGTATTTTTTGTACAAATATGTAATTATGCTTGCTGAGTAATATGTGTCTTAATGTTATCCACTGTCAAATCTCTAATCAAGACTTGACATTGGATAACATTGGATGAGATGATATGTGCATGATAGCGTGCACTTGGGCCCGTCGTAACTACTTCGCACCACTGGTTAGAGTCTGACACAAAATAAAAATAGCAATGTTTCCAACTTCTCCAGCTATATCACAGAATTCATCCATTAATGTCAAATACAAACAGCTGCACTGTTACAGCCTGCTCCACCACATTGGTGAGTTTTAGCAAGAAGGGTAAAGACTTAAAAATAACACAATTACAGAAAATACAAACAAGTCCAACTGGTTAATCTGTACCTGTCAGATGCTCAGCACCACACGCTGAGTGAGTCCAGAACACAAATCTGCTGCCTCAGTCAAGACTTCTTCTCGCTGCCCACTGAAGACTCTGTGACTGCTGTGATCGCCCACTCAGGGCAGCTGTGTTGATCCTCTTCCTCTGAGGTTTTGTAATTTCATGCAGTATGTGATCAGTGTGTAGATAGATAGATAGATAGATAGATACAGTTAATTCAGTTGTTACTGAGGGTAGTTGTAATGCTTTTTTAAAAGGTGTTACAACCTCACACACCCCTGTCAGCCAGTGTTTCACTCACTGTAGCAGCAGGCCTCACATTTTACCCAGACAAGTCTAATCTAAGTTTCACAATTCTCATTCTAACGGTATTTGTACTGATTTTTACTGTAAAATCTGCATTTTTCTTTACACAGATATAAAATGTTGTTCAACGTCAGGAAGGACGTGGTAATAGAATAAATGTAGTACACGACTCTAAGGTCAGCCCTTCATTGTAAAAGTGGTGGCGTTACCGCCATTCCACTGTTTACCATACCCAATCTCCACTGTTCCACACAACTAGGGAATATAAATTAAAAAACCTGCATATGACATACTGTGTGTGTCATATGGAGGCCCCTTTTTATCCAGATAAATGTCTGAGCACTTCCTTTTACCTTTCCTTTACCTTGCACTGACCAAATAATACTTTTGTATATATATTTATAGGCGGTGGTGAAATTTACCTCGATACCAATTTAAGAAACTTCAACTTCTCTTTATTATTTCCATTTTGTTTTACTTTACAGTATTCTACTTTACATCTTAGAAGCAAACTTTGTGCTTTGTACTCCAGGTCAAACATATAACTGCAGATGCCTCAAATTCATTATACTCAGAGTTTGAGTTGCTCCTGTCTGGGCGTTGATTCAGGGTCCCAAGGACCATTCTTAAGATGTCCTTTATTCCCTATGTCATACAGGCTATCTATCTATCTATCTATCTATCTATCTATCTATCTATCTGATTAAGATTCAGTAAACAAAATATATGATCAGTCTGTCAAATATTCAAGGCAGCCATATTGCCATTATCTCTGACAACAACATTGCAGTTATCCCCAATCAGGTGCTGTTAAGAGATACAGAAATAACAATATAAAAGTATCAAATAGACCAAATAACAAAGTGCTATTTTAAATCACAAAGTAAATATGATATATGATGCACTGATACACATTTAAGACATGAACAAACTTAAAGTGGACTCTTATTGACATGCAGATGTAATAATAATCCACTATCATGATATATAACTCACAGAAACTCATTTGCTGCTAAATGACTACTTGACTTTTGATACTTTTTATCCTCTAATAGTGATCGTACTTTTGACTTCTGCAGAAGTTGTCGATGTTTCTACTTTTACTCAGCTGTATGAAGGATCTTTGTTCTTCTTTCATCACTGTTAATTTTCATTTGGTTGCTCGACCTTGCCTGGAGAGGTGCAATCACTTTAACTACTTTTATTTTTATCATTATTGATTTTAAGTTATGAAACCAAAGAACATGTTCAGTGTGAAACAGATGGTAAATGGAGCAGCAGTAACTCAGTCCATGGGGACCTGGGTTGGGAACCGGAGAGCTCATGGCTCAAGTGCGCACCTCAGCACTGCCGATGTGCCCCTGAGCTAGGCACCGAACCCCCAACTGCTCGAAGCTGTCCATGGGCAGCCCCCTCACTGTGACATCTCTCTATTTAATGCATGTAAAGGTCCTGTTTGTGCATGTGTGTGTGTGTGTGTGTGTGTGTGTGTGTGTGTGTGACAGTGAGGTAGGCTCTCTGTCTGTTCAGCCCTCACCTAAA
>JAPZEB010000008.1:24228176-24240798 GCA_029783705.1 Chaetodon striatus | reverse complement strand
GCTTGCCTGAGAAGGACTAAATGCACAAAGCTGCTATTTTTAAATATCCCATGGAGAGAGACTCTCACTGCAGCCTCATTCTGTGGACGATAAACCAGGTGCAGACTTCCATCTGTGTCACCACAGATGAGGAAATACAGCCAGTGCTGGACGGAGCAGTGAGTGAAAAAAAACTTGCGCACATTTAAGGGGACTGTTTGTGGTGGAAACATGAGGGTCTATGTACCATGTCTGAAGGGTTACTGTTGATTTCAAAGATACTATACCGAAAGTGTTTGGGGGAAATGAGGCTTTAGCCTCAAACTTTTGGTATCATGTCTGTATGTACCCAACAAGAACAAATTCAAGATGTCTCTCATTTTAAAACAAGTCAGCTCAACGAGTTTTAGCTTATTCAGCTTTCTAGCTGAAGCAGTCATCATTTCAGCCAGCAAAACTGTCACAAGTTAGAAATGAGAAGCTGTTCCTACAATAGTTTGAAATCAACGACCAATTACATGCTAAAAATTTCAAGTGCTTTTTGCCTCAGTTGTCATCACTGTAAACTGCATGTGTGCCATTAGAGGCACAGCAGAAGGAAGGGGCTTTGTTAACAGTCCTATGCAAATTGAGGTCATACAATGAAGCTTTAAACTACAGCCAAATTAGGTCTGTGATGTCCTGACATCTCCAGATAGCGAGAGATCTGTTTCACATTTTTATTATATATTTTTGTTGCAAATACGAGAATTGCATGTAGATGGGAAAGTCTACAGGAAACCAGAATGAGAGCAATAAATATTTTAAACGCAATAATATGAGCCAGAAGATACATTTGGTGCAAAACACCATGGCAACGAATGCCACCATATCCACCACCATCACCACCACAGATGTTGCCAAAAGCAAGAAAGAACTCGATTTTACGGTGCATCACTCTAAATCGAGCTCTATTTCCATTGCCCTACTCCCAGTTTAACCATGATGTCTGTACCTCCTCACACACTCCACTCCCACCAGCCCCCTACACACACACACACACACACACACACTGCCAGCAGACATCATTCCACCCTGTATGTTCAGCTGGCCTGTCAAGTCCCCACTCAGCCAAGTGCCCACCCATCTGTTGAACCTAAGACAGCATGCAAATCTCGACCAGCGAGGAAATGTTCTATCAAATGATGAACTTATCTGCATGCAAACAGGGGTTCTCGGGGGCCTCTGGGGTCCAGGGCTCGAGGGGTTGCTGCAAAAGTGCGTGTGTACGTGCATCCCCCTGCAATGTAAAGTAACACTGATGCAAGGTACAGTCTTGCCCTTGGTTAAGCAAACCATCCTTTCAACTTAAAGTATTTCTATTTCCATCCAAGTAGCCTACAGTGGGCTTTTTATGGTAATTGATTTACTAACAGGGGTTAATCTATTTTGTTCCTGCGTGCAGTCAAAAAATATCTTTAGCTGCAGGTTTGTTTGTTTTTTTGAAGGAACTGTATCTCATGTTTTTTAGAAAATTGCCTAGTCAACTTCAATCACATAGACTCAAGCTTCGTAAGGACACTGGAATAATGTTTGTTTTTTTAACTCAGAGCTCACTGTGCAGGCAACAAACCCTTTACGGTATCCACAGGCCAAGGAATACCATTTAGTGTACTTTTTAGAGGGATAAAGGCTGACAGAGATGATTAGTTATAGATGTTTTAAATCAAACCCTGGCTGAGGATTTAGTGTAAATGCCACTTTCCATAAAGCAGACACATTCTATACAACGCACAAAATGCTGTTGTTATTGGCCTCAGGGGGAAGAAGGTAAGCAGTCACCTCGGAGAGAGGGCATAAATCTGACCAACAGGTTTCTACAAGCCTGGGGCTATTATGGCTGAGTGAACTTTAGCTTGGGTGAGTTCACCATGTTTAGACTCACTGCAGTTAAGCCACCAGTCACCTCTATCATCCTATTAGTGTGCAGCACGAACGACCGCAAGCTGCAGTGATCCTGTAAGCAAATGTAGAAGGAAAGCGTACAAATATATCTCTAGACATTTTATGGAAAGTGGCAACACAAAGGGCTGCTCAGAGGGAGGGACCCAAAACTGCCCCCAAATTTCACACAGACACACACACACTTTTCTTTCATTACAAAAAAAAAAGAACATAAAGGATAAATGATTTCCTTATCAAATGCGAACAGTTGGTTTGTAGCAGGTGTACCAACTCTAGTCCACCTTGTTTATCACAGTCAGAACATGCTAGAGCATTTATGGTAGAGTAAGATGTAGTATTAGGGTAAAAGAAAATAAATCGATATGACATGCAACACAACACAACACAACATGACAACACAACAACAAATGCACATGGTTACGTTTAACCAACAAAAGCACATGCTTAGGATCAGAAAGAAAGATCAGGCTTTGCCTTCACGTTCATACAGGAAGCACAGGAACACCGCCCTCCTGGGTGAAAGTAAATGGTTGTTGAACCCATCCGCCACCCTCCCAACTCAGACTGTTCGGCCCCTTAACTTAAGCTATTGTCCAGCTGTATTTCCCTCTGATGCACAATAACGGTGACCGCCCATGTAACACAATGACATGAAAGGATGACTTTTTTTCGTCTGTAACTTCCCAGGCGCCAGTATTTGACGACTTTGAAATTAGACCAGGTTGACTGGGCAGGGTACCAAAAAAAAGAAGACAATAAGAAGATTTTGTTTTTTTTATTGTTTGTTAGTTGTTTGTTTGTGTTGATTTCTCATCAGCTCTTGATCTTGTTTGTAATAAATGCAATTAACATTAAAAATATATATACATATATTTTGTTATTTTAGTTGCCATGCTTGTCCTCGGTTGGGTATTATTTGCCAACTGAAAAGGAAAAAAATGATTTCGTCAGTAGGTTTGACATGTGGGTTTATTTGAAGGAAAGGCTAATTGTTATGCCTCGGAGGTCCATTGTTAATTAGAAGTTATCTTGGGCAGCTCTCACATGGTCACCGCTCTAATTGGCAGTCAAAGCTGTGTACCACCTGGCCTAGCCTTTAACTCACCAGGTGCTCCCAGCAAAACCGTCGGCCTTGGCATTATGTGGGTATGGCCTCTTAAAAGAAGACAGACAGTGAGAGCGAGAGGAGAGGTTGGAGAAGAGAAGAAAAGACAAGTGAGCCGGCCAACTTTGCTAAAATGGCGGAGCTGCAAAAACAAGCAGTTAAAGGTTATTTCACGCTACGTAGCCGAACAAGCCTTTTAAAGCTGGCATTAAAAAAAGGTTCAGAGAAATTAGTGTAATCTTTTGATACATGCGTCATCATACATCACACTTCTTTGTTTCAGATTTCTAATACCACAGGGGATGTGAGGTGGCAGCACATCAACACTCGGCACAGCCTGTGCCGGTTTGTTTACCTGTGTTATGTGGGGAGAAATAAGTTCAGCCTGCGCATATGAAGAGTATCAGAAAGGCTTTTCGTGTTTGTTTCAGCATCTGTCTATACTAGGTAAATTAAGGATGATGGGACAATCATGTCTATTTTGCAAATTACGGTGAGATGAATGTTAAAATCGACTCAAGCTGAAATAGAATCCACACTAAGTCTTTTATTCAGTGCAGTCGTAACACTGAGCTGGAGAAAAGGCAGTGATTTAATCAGAAGATAGTGCAGCTGCTTTTCACAACGAAGTGGAGACTCGCGGCGGGAACTCACACAGTAACCTGAATAGTGTGAGATTCCTCCACATGTACATGATTGAGGGTCGTGTTGTGTCTCCACAGGGGGGGAAAATTCACCCATGATCCTCATAAATCTTAACAAACCGGTCCAGCACCACGGGAATCATAATGTTTTGTCCTTTTCAAAGGCCAGGCAGGTGTGCCCCGCGTAAGGCACAAACAAACCTCTTGTAAAAAAAAGTGCCTTGCATTGCTGTGCTCCGGAGGACAAAAGACCTTTGTCTTTTCACACCACAAAGTCAATAGAGTTGTTTTGTGTTGTCGCTCCAGCATCTAAAGTTCACACTAATTCCCAAATGTGTCGTCCCTTTGTTCTCTGATCACAATGGGAATTTGAAATGTAAAGTGGGTTTAGACAATGTACTGTATCTTGATGGATAGAACAGATAGAGGTGCTCTAAAATGCTTTGTAGCTGTGCTGTGTGGCAGCCCTAGGCAGAATGTGTTAACATTGTACAGCAGAGCAGAGAATAATCTGGATGTGTGTGATTTGTTGTTGGTGCCATTTATTTTTTCTCCGGAAAGTGTTGTGTTTAGGCCTAGAGCTTTGGCAGCATGTTGTCTGATTTCAACCTACATATGCAGTATGTACAGTACATACTATATACAATGCATTACCCATGAGAACATGAGTCATTTTCAGCATAAACAGCTCACGTTCAGTCAGCCATTCAGCAGCAGCAACATTAAGTAATAAGTAAAGTAAATGACAATTAAGAAATATAAAGAATAATAGACAGGCTGCAAAGAATAACAAAGATTACTGCCTTACAGACTAATCATTATAAACAGGCCTATCACTGCTATAATTACTGACAGTAGAATCATTACTTTCCCTAATGCTCCACTGCTACCATCGTTAATAACAGTTCATTAATTAAACATACTATGGAAAACAGCAGCTCAGCTCTGTGAAAAGGACTTCTCCTTGACTGGACCCATGGAGTTACAGAGTGTAGCTTAATTTTGCTCTGGAGGTCATAGCAGGAATAATGAGCGGGAGAAATGTAAATACTCCTCTTTGCTTAACTGCCGGGGCACTTAGAATACCTGAGACAAGCCAAACTTGAGATTCAGCCACATAATGAGCTGCTTATTTTCATACAGGCAGGAGTGGAAGAGAAAAGAGGCTGTTATTGCTTTGTCCAGGAAAATGTATTTTTTATGAACAAAGCATCGGTAAATCGGAAAAATGTCTTTTAACTGCGCAGTATTCCTACTGTAGTCGGGGGGAAAATGCAAAAAAGTTTAGATATCTGAAGACGCATTATTCCCTCTGAAATCACAAATTGAGGTTTTTATGTTTTTGTATGTGCACAGATTGAACAAATAAAAGACATTTTGTTCATTAACTAGGTGTATCTTCTTAAATTTAGAGCAGGGGCTGTAGTCAAGACCAACTAATCGAATCCGTGCCAGGTTCAAGACCAGGTCTGAGTCAAGACTGAGTCCAGAGCAAAGCAAGTCCTGCTCGAGACCATAATAGGTAATATCTTATCTTATCAATACTCGTATTTGCTCTTCTTCATTACTAAATAACTGCTTTTTAAAACAGGATTAGAATTCATATTCTAGATATAACTAAATGTTGTTACTAAAGCAGCAACAGTCATGTTTACATCAGCAAAGTCACCATAAAAACTCAATAATGTCTCACTGGAAACAACATTAAAATGTCAGTAAGATAAACTATACTAGAGACAATCTTGGGATGAGATCACTCCAGCGGCGATACAGCAATTCGCAATTTAATTTTGGCAAGGGACGCCCCTTCTACCCTTCTACCTATCTACAAATTCATGTAAATGAAGTCACAGCCTCTCACAGAAAATGGCAGATAGTTAAATATCACATTGCCAAACATTGCAATAAAGTACTTTAACGTAACTAAGACACTTCTGCAGTCTGTAAAAGGTGTAGGCTGAAGCTACAGCTTATAACACCTACCCTTTTAACAGCATTATATGAAGCAATCAACAACAAAACAAACCAAAACATGGCCTTCATTTTGATCTCAACTACACACCTGTAAAGTTTAGTGGCTGCATCTTGCATGATTGTGGTTGCACTATGGTGTTGACAAAGTCCGTCCACAGACAAACAGAGAGACATAAAAGCACCTTGCAAAATAGTTAAAACGGCTTCTTTGGTAGTTCCCGCTACAGTCGGTGTCACCTGGACCACATTTTGCCATGATGACACGTATACACTCATGGGCTCATGAGGTGAAAACAACACCAGCTGTCGCAATGTTGTCACGGCTGTTATTAATACACCTGACATCATGATGCTGAGTGAAATTTAGAAAGAATTAAGTACACAGAAATCAGTCAGTATCAGTCCTTCCTTCTGTCCTCTGTCCTCCTCCCTCTGCTGCCGAGGTGATTCTCTGCTCACAGGTACCTCTGGTAGAGACAGAGACAGAGCTGGTTTCTCTCAGCCAGCAGTTCAATTTAAAAAAATTGGCCGAACGTTAAGATATATGGTTAACTAAACTTAATTAAACTGAGCATTAGTGCTCTGTGCTTGTGCAAAACATACTGGCGGCAGATGAGAGAATGCAGACAGAGTAGATTGATCCCAAATCAGCAGCGAGGAACAATTTGACCAGTTCTTCATAGCCGAGCCAAAGACAAGTGCAAGACTTCAAAAAAGTGGTCTCAAGACAGGACTCGAGTGCGACAGCCAGCCAAAAACAAAGCTGACGAGGGTGAAGCAAACAGTAAAGTCGCAGGATTAAAACCCAAACACTGAGCTGAAAGATGCTAAAAAAAGTCCGAGGGGACTTGATGTCCCGTGATAATTCTCTGCGCATAATTACTACCTGTGACCCCTTTTCATATACATGTTGTCTCTTGAAACTGAAAATATTCTTCAGCTGCTTTAATGCACAGAAATAGGATTGATTTTTCTAATTTCACTGTTAGAAATAAAGGAAATAAGCAGATTTCCCAGAATGTTAAACTGCTCCAAAAAGCTGAACCTCTACATATTGTATATGTTACATACATTCACAGTGATTGTTTCTAATTATACTGAGAATTAATCATTGCTCTTTTAATTCACTGAACAGTTTTCTGTGCGTCCCTGCCAAAACTTCCAAAGAAAGTCCTTGAGCGCATCAGAATGGGCATACGTCTTCATCAGAGCACCACACACGTGCTGGTTGGCTTCTATAATGGTTATGAATAATTACTGTCTTCAGTAATTCTGTAATCTGCATTGGAAGTACATCAGGCTGGCGTGTGTGTGGATACACCACGGATATCAGAAGTCTACAGGCTCTGTTTAATTTTCTACTTTTTATTGCCTTGAAGGCTGACATGAAAACCTATTAAATCAAACTAGATTTTTTTTTCCATTTTCATGTGGATATGCTGAAGTAACGAGCTAAAGGTAAGAAAATGAGAAGCAGCTAATTTCTGACAATGTATTAAAAATGGAAAACGAAAACTCCCCGCACTTATTGCTTTGATAACAAGCATGACCTTTTTGGATAAGCTTCTACCATCTGAGTCCATCTGAGTCCATGATTGGTCCCCCACTCCTCTCTTCAGACTGAGAGGGGTTTCTCTGTGCTCACTTCTCTTTGGATCAGTCCGCAGAGTTTGTGCAAATGTGAAAATCCAGAGAGGAGATTCTGCTTTTGTCTCAGCTGGTGGTTGATTTGGCTGTGCGCTTTGGTTTGCTGTCAACTTGAAAGATGGAATTCTTCTTTGACTTGAGCGTTGTGTTTTTGTTCCAGAGGGCAGCTGATTTTTTCCCCACCAAAATATCCTGGTATTTGAAGCCATTTATCTTCCCCTCCACCCTGACCAGAGCCCCCGTCCAGCCTTGTAGCATGATACAGCACCACAGCACTTAAAGAACACTAGTTTCAGTAACTGAATGGTTACTGGTGAGTTTTCTTACCCCCAGTCATTTTGCAATGCTTCTTTAGAATACCTCTCAGCAGCTCTGTATTTAATCATTTGTTTGCACATCCATTTATTCAGTCACTATTCCATAGCCGTGTCCTCAGAGGTCATTAGGGGACATTGAAATGTCCACAGATGACACACTGATCGAGGCTCGTTCACTCAGCTCCTCTTTGCAACACTGCTGAACTGTGTAGGGCGATTGGTGTCTGCGGCATTGTGTGTCCTTGTTTAACATCTCTTCACTTTTCATTGTGTTTAAAATGTGGTGTCAGACCTCGAGCACAAGCCCCGGGGCTGAACAGTGAATTGTATTTATATCAAAATCTGGATGTGAAAGACTGCTATCTTTAAAAAGCAGTGATTTAAACTTTGACTTGGATAATTAACAAGCTGATAGTGTCTCAACAACCTGTACTAGAGCAACTGTTGGTTTAAGCTGCTGACATTATTGATTAGTGGTGTGCCACAAATGTAATACCTTAATACATGTGAGGTAGCTGTCCATTCTTTTTACAAGAAAACTAGAAACACTACTTTTCTTTGGCTGTCTGTAAGCATTATTTTCTTAAATCACTATATAAAAAATACATTTGTCATTTTGATTAGTCCAAAATATATCTTGGTTAATAAGTACACTGCAAATACAGCCCTGGAGTGTAGTAGAATATATGCAGAATAACACAGCAGAATATAGAAACTAATCAGAATATAAATTGCAGTATTGGCTCCTCATCAAATCTTTCAGCATTAAGACCAGAAACTTCAAACTCGTCTGACCCTCAGACGCCTTTCTGCGTCATTTCGAGACACCGAGTGCACCGTGTTGCATAATTAAGATGAACTGAATTTTATTTTTAGGGGAAAGTGGTGTCTGTCTTGCCACCTGACCACACAGCCCAGAAACCTTGCAAACATGCAATATCCACGAAGCGGCAAAGACTCTAGCACACAGTGTGTTCTGCAGTTGTTAATATTGCTGCTGGCCTCCTTGCTTCCCCGATGAGCTTCTCTCTGCACAGTCATTCATCTCAGAGGAACCTCCTGATCTTGGCCAGATCCTGCTGCTGTATCACGTCCAGTCTGTGATTACACTTCTCATTGTGTTTCAGGCTGTGTTAACAGATTTGGAAATCATCTTGTTTTCCTCTTTTAATCCCAGCCTTTTAAATAATAGCATATTTAAGATGTATGAGGCCTCAGTTTAATTTCAGTATTTAGGACCGGTTTATATTAAGAGCCACAAATTACAGTGTCATTTTGGTGTACTTAAGAGATGTACCATAAAATACTAATGAGCACCAGTAAAACAATGAAGATGAAAGCAAAGATGAGATGATGAAGGATACAAGAGGAAATGCTACAATCACTGTGGGGCACTGTGGGGCACTATGGGATACCTGGATCATTACAATGAACCTGTAGAAACATTTCACATCACCACATACCCAGTGCTGGACCTAACACATTCAGTGCCCTAGGCAAGCTCCCCCCAGAGCCCCTGTGTTTTAAATGTATTGTATTTATTTGTGACAATGAAGAGCTAAAGACAAAATGCTTTAATTATACTGAGAATTTAAGGGATTTGTGGCAGCCTGGTGTTTATTTTACATATACAATACAATGTACTTTTCTTCTTTATACAAGGCACCTACTAAATGACTGGGGTAATTTCTCAAACATGGCTCGAGGACAGTGCCAGCCTGTGGTATAGGCAGTATAGGCGAATGCTAAGGGTGCTGTCATCCACATATGGAGGAATAAAAAATACTATCATTACTATTATTTTGAAATATTACATAAAGCCACAACAACATAACTACATAGCAAAGCCTACTACATAATAGATAGGTCTTTTTTTCTGGGTTCCTGAAGCCCCCCGGCCCCCCTCTTTAGCTTGTTACACTTTACCTGCTCTCTGGGGGAGATGGGCGAGTTATCCAATGTCACGTGAACGCCAAAACACGCTGTATCATCACCATGTCAGAATGACAAAAGCTCTCTGGTGCCCACTCAGCTACCACTACACTACTGAAAGGAGTGGATGTGGAGAGAAAGAACTCCTGTGTTAAAATCAACAGGAGGAGAGCTTGATAAGTTAGCTGTTAGCTGTTAGCAGCTAGTTATCGTTACCTCTAAGCAGCTGGTGGCTGCAATGAACAGCTCACAGTTTGCATGAGTTTACATTTAGAAGTGTTAAAGCTCTATCCAGTAAAAATTAGCACTGGGCGAGGGTAAATTATAACGTTCTCATGATGTGTTCAGTGTAATATAGTAGAATGTAGTTTTTGGTGAGAAACTTGAATAAATCAGCTGTTTAAAGGAGATATTTGTCGATTTTTTTCTAATCACTATAAAATAGATATTACAGAGAAAATTATGATGTATCATAAAAAGTAAAAAGGCTTTTTGCCTATCTTTTAAGACATTTTTCATGTGAAAGAAGGTCATGTTAAAGGTTGTTTCATACATGTATTTAATTGGATTTATGCTCATTCAAAGAAGAATACATAACAACAAAAAAATAAAAGAAACACCAATATAAAAACACCAGTCTTGGCTATCGGCGACATTTCAAATCTGTGCATGCCTCGTTGAATTAGAAAGTTAATTTGTGCATTTTATTGTTATTTTACGATAAAATATTTGTTTTTATTATAATTTTAATATTTTAAACTAGTTTATTTGTATTTTTTAATGATTATTGATTATATGATTATTATAACACAAGTACAACATATTACTGAAAGCAAATTAGCACATTTTTTAATCTTATTTTTTCATGTTTATTTGCATTTTGGTTATAAACATGCAGTACTTTGACTGTTGAGCCAAGGGCACCAAATGTGCTGGGGCTGCCAGTTCATTATGGTCATGTTGATGTTATCTTAATAGTTATATTTTTTAAATACATTCACTTCCAAAAAGTGGGGTATAATAATGTAGTTTTATGGAAGATTAAATACTGTAAATTCTGAAATACTGCCCACCATATTTCTCCCGCTTTACCTAACATCAGAGAAAACAGATTTAAAACAGGCTTTTATCAAGTTAATCTTATCTTTTTACATCTTATCTTATTTTATTAAGAGGCCTGTTCCCCTGTTCTGAAATGCTCCCGTTTTAATTTCCTGTTGTTTTCTTGTTGCCGTTAACACAAACTCAACACTTCCACCACGTTTACCTGTTATTTGATAAATTCAGGATAATGTACAATTCCACAGATTTATTTCCACAGCTAACAGTAAAAGCAATGGAGAACAAATAGAGAGGGAAAACAGTGTTTCTAATTAAAAGAGAATGTCAGAGCTGCAGACTGGTGAACATGGCCGGATCAACCTGTCACACATTGTCTACACCGGCTGCATAGTGAAAGCAGCACGTTAGTAAAACAGCAGCAGCTTCAGCGCTCTGTCTGCGTCCACACATTAGTCCATCATGGACTGAATGTCCAGTATTTATCTTTAGTTTTACTACACTGCATAAAAACCTAATTAGTTTTACTTTCTGGTAATTTGTTTAAAAACCTAACTGAGAATATGCACGCTGTGAACACGCTGTGATCTAAAATAATAAAGCTTTTACTATTAGATTTCGACACTGGATCCCTTATTACAACAACCCAAAACGTTAGATAATTATGCAGGGCGAAAGTAGTTGATAATGTACTTTAATTGTGGAAGTTCTCAAACAAAATTGCAATTAGTCAAAACACCAAAAATAAATGACATGTCTGCTTTTATGTGTTCACTCTGGGCACAAACAAACGAAGGCCATTCCTGACAGTCTGTGTACACCTTTATCAAAATAAGCCGTGGAACAATTTTCTGCACCATAATGGAGTGATAGTGTTTTTTCTATCTGTATTTGTAGTTACTGTTCAAAAAAATAATATTAATATTTCTACATTTACTTATGTTACCACCTCATTTCCTAACCTGAGGCCTGTACTATGAAGTAGGATTTGGAGTTAGCAAGGTAACTCTGGGCTTTCAGTATTACCAAGCTGGTTCTCTTTTAACTGGGATAAATCACCAGCTAACCTGCTCCAGTGCAGATTATGTTCAGATTATCGGATAACAGCCTGTCAACACCCTGACCTCTGACCAGTCAGATCACCGAAGAAAAAAGTATGCATGGACACACGTCCAGGTAAAAAAGTCTCCGGTAAAAAAGAGGAGTCTATATGTTGTTATAGGTCAGAAGAATCATTTCATTGTTTCCACTGGTTTTAAAACAGAGCTTCTAACAAACACAGAGATCATTTGCACACTAAACACATGATTTTAGCAGGATTTAATTTATGCAAAGGTTATTTTAATCTGCTGTGACAGTGTTGCTGTTTTATACTGTTCCATCACTGCAGCTCAAAGTAACATGAGACACCTGTGTGATGAGAACTAGGACAAAACAGGTAATATTTCATTAGTAAAACAGTCCACACACTGTCAATCAGCTCCTGTTATTATAAATGCAACATTTGGATCAGACAGACCTCATCAGTCATTCACTACTTTTCCACCCTTTACTTCAGCAGCAGAAACAGTCTGGTGTTACTTTCAAGTGTTTATGTGGCATATTCAGAGGAGTTTCATCATCTTCCAACTAAACAACAAAAAACACTCTACACTTATGTCACATAGGCCCATAGCTCAGTGATACCTGCACGTAATATAAGTATCTGATGACAATGAATTTTTGGATAGTATCTTCAGTGTTTTTAGAATTTCCATTTTAAAATTACAGCTTGTCGTCTACATCTCACACCACTGATATTTCAAGTGTCTCGGCGATAAAACACTTACGCTACCATTTAATCACATATCACATAAAGCAGCCTACTTTATTTGTGGTTCTGATGATGATGCTTGTATTTAACACCCCCGCTCCTTTTACATGAATGCCCTCGTGGCTGGATAGCAAAACCCAAAGTTAACTGAACTAGCTGATAACCAGCTTTGTAGTACCGGTTATCCAGACGGCCAATGTTAGGGTTA